>OX337232.1:2959110-3624552 GCA_946965045.2 Epithemia pelagica | reverse complement strand
CGACTTAACAAGAGGACGCGCCCTTCCAACAAATAAAATAACCAAGCGACCCAAACCGCATGCGTAGTTTGTCGGTGAGAAAAAGGTCCATCCAAACAGGCTTTTCGTTTGATTCTTCTTGTGCACACACACCGAGACACACACACCGAGGCACACACACCGAGATTGGCAACCGTCCGTTGTCTCCCAGGCGTTCCTTTTTACAATTAGACAACACAAAACGCCCCTCGTCCAACAAGGCAATAAAGCAACCATCGCCAACCATGCATCGTACTGCCACTTCTCCTACTCCGGCCATGGACTCTTCTCGCCATGCTGCTGCTGCTGCTGCTGCTGCTTCTTCTTCAAAGCAGTCGACCGAACCATCTCCTCCATCCAAACCCGAACGAGCACCACAGCAAGCACCGGAATTGACGCCCTTGCCCAAGGACTACAAAGTTGCCATTCAATACGATGTTTTTTGTGGACGGGGACGAGGCAATATCTCACGCTATGGCAATGTTCGATTCTACGACATTGTCGACAGCTTCCGGCAACGCTACGTCGACGCCCCCACCAAGTTGGAAAAGACCATTGTCTTGGCCGACATTTGCCATGTCGTTCGATACGGAACCAGCTTGGACGCTCCTGACGACGACAACGACGGTGACAAGGATACCAATCGACCCGTCTACGGACGATTCATCAAGGCCATGGACGACAAGTCGGGACGGTGGGGTGAACTCACTCCTTTGAATGCCCGAGAAAAGGCGGGCCATGCCATGCGCGAAGCCATTGTACGACATCAACGATACCTTCGGCAATTGGCCAATGCGGCCGAGTATCGCCGAGCTCAGTACAAGAATGCCTATGCGACGGGCCCCGGAGTACACTTGAAGAAGAAGAACCAGTACAACAACAAGAGGAGTCGAGGAGTGGACTATGAATCCGACTCCACCAACCACCACCAGGAGGAGGAGACACCACCATACAACACGGCTGCTGCTGTCCATGACGAGACGAACCATGCCAACTCTCGCCAGGACACAATCCACACATTACCGCAACAGAAGAAGAAACACCACACGTCGTCCAAAATCGATCAAACAAGGCACCACCACAAGTCTTCCCATCAGATGCAACGATTGGATGGATCCGACGAGACACGACGACAACTTGATACTGCTGCTGCTACTGCTGCCAACGACACTAGGGAGGACCACACGAACAATCTCGAAGGATGCAGCACGTTTCACCCGAAAAAGAAAAGCCACAAGTCGTCGTCCAAGATGCAGGAAACGAGACACCCCACGGATCAGGAGGATACAATCCACCCGTCACACCAGCAAAAAAAGAAACGCCACAAGTCGTCGTGCAAGATGCCGGAAACGAAACCAAAATCGTCCAAGATGCACCGTGGACATGCTGCCGGGGACAAGACACTACCCGTCCAGAGTCGAACCATGCGGCGCATGTCACCAGGGGTTGGTGGACCGTCTCCCATGAATGTCATGCCACACGCACCATCTACAGCTGTGCCTCCTCCTCGTGGTGAAATGGATGAAACCTCTACGACGCATGTGTGTCTCGAAAAACCCACCCTCGGACCAACAACAACAGCAGCAGCGGGTCCTAGTAGTACCGCCACACGGCCTCTCGATTCTGCCACTTCTCCTACTCCGGCCATGGACTCTTCTCGCCATGATGCTGCTGCTGCTGCTGCTTCTTCAAAGCGGTCGACCGAACCATCTCCTCCATCCAAACCCGAACGAGCACCACAGCAAGCACCGGAATTGACGCCCTTGCCCAAGGACTACAAAGTTGCCATTCAATACGATGTTTTTTGTGGACGGGGACGAGGCAATATCTCACGCTATGGCAATGTTCGATTCTACGACATTGTCGACAGCTTCCGGCAACGCTACGTCGACGCCCCCACCAAGTTGGAAAAGACCATTGTCTTGGCCGACATTTGCCATGTCGTTCGATACGGAACCGGCTTGGACCCTGATCATGAAAACGACGGTGACAGGGATACCAATCGACCCGTCTATGGACGATTCATCAAGGCCATGGACGACAAGTCGGGACGGTGGGGTGAACTCACTCCTTTGAATGCCCGAGAAAAGGCGGGCCATGCCATGCGCGAAGCCATTGTACGACATCAACGATACCTTCGGCAATTGGCCAATGCGGCCGAGTATCGCCGAGCTCAGTACAAGAATGCCTATGCGACGGGCCCTGGAGTACACTTGAAGAAGAAGAACAATTACAACACGAAGACGAGTCGAGGAGTGGATGGTGGACCGTCTCCCATGAATGTCATGCCACACGCACCATCTACGGCTGTGCCTCCTCGTCGTGGTGAAATGGATGAAACCTCTACGACGCATGTGTGTCTCGAAAAACCCACTCTCGGACCAACAACAGCAGCAGCAGCGGGTCCTAGTAGTACCGCCACACGGCCTCTCGATTCTCAGTCATTCAAATCGGATGAGAGAATTTGGGCCATTGTTCCAGCCACTGCCCTTTCCATTATTCTTTCTACACAACGGCTGGACTTGACTCATCCACACTTTGTATGGACCGGCCGAACGGTACAGTATTTGACTCCTTCAGCGACTACCCCTTCGGTCCCCAATCATCTTTATGGTGGTGGAGGGGAGCCGCTGGTGTCGTATCGACCAATCCCAACGACGACAACACTTGCAGAGACTCGTCCATTCTTTCAGCATCCAAATCGAGTCTCGGTACCGACCACCACGACGGCACCCTCCCTGTACGAAAAACCGGTGGTCGTGGTACCGACCACACTGCGACACAACCTGCAACGATGACAGACTGGATGGTTCATCGATTGTTGTTGTGGTTGGCAGTGGTGGAACCAAAGACTCTTTTTCGGTTCCAGGTTATTGTAGAGCTACAAGAAGAGGAGGACCAATAATAAGTTCCTCTGAGAGATTTTTGAAACTCGTTCCGTGATTCACTTGTTATCGATTTCTATTCTAGTTCGTCATTCTAGCTATAGCTAGGTCGCTGTTTGGTCCCCTCAGTTATTGGTCTCCAAGGTTCGATCCAACCGATAGGCCTGATTGTATAAGCGAATGGCACTGGGGATATCGCCCTGGACTTCGGCTTGTTCGGCCAAGGCCAGGATTCGGCGAGCCTCATACTGATCGGGCGTCCACTGGGGGGCTGTGGCGGGATCCCGTGGGTACAAGACTTGGGTCAAGAGCAACCACTTGACGGCTGCGGTATCCTCCTCCTGTTGCGACAAGTCTCCCTCGTGCTCTCCCGTTCTTATTGTATCATTCGAATGGTTGCTGCATATTTGGATGGGTTCCCCTTGATGCAACAAATCGTGTTGAAATAGGACCGCCTTTCCGGCCTCGTCGGCTTCGACTCGGGCTTCGACCTGGTCGGGACGAGACAGGATGCGACCGCAGTCATCCAGTTCGGCTATCAACATGTCGTCATTGTCTCGTAAAAATTGCGTGGCTCCTCCATGACCAGGAGGTCGGTCATTCAAGTAAATGGCCACGGTCAAAATGCTGCGGACATGATCCGACAAGACCTTGTACCCGTCCCGGTGGGGACCAAAATGTCCTCCACTGCGATAGTACAAGAGTGTAAATTGAGAATGGACGCCACAGGCGTGCCAGTGTCCCATCATGTCCTGAATACTTTCCTCTTCAAATCCTGGTGGTGGCGGTGATTCAGATACAAAGGTATAGGAGGGCGGCACCACAGTCTCGAGACGCTGCCACAATTTCTCCGACAAGACCTTATCCTGAAAGTGATGGGCCTGGTGGTTTCGATGCCGGCGGTCGCCACGGGCTACCTTGTGTTCCACACCTGCCTCCAAGGCGGCCTCCACAATTTCGTCACATTCGCGCTTGTCCAATACATTGTGGATGCACCATGCGCCGCACTTGACCTCTTGAGCCACGACCGTCATCTTTCCTTCTGTCTTTCTCTTTCTTGTGTTAGTGTCGGCCTCGGTTCTTTGTCGTGTATTACTTGTCCTGGTGTTCGGTTTTGTGGCCGATTGTGGCTGAATTCACTGCATACCTGTTGTGCTGCGCGACTGGGACTGCGAACACGACTTGGCAAAATTCCAGACGTGCACGACGGGCTACCACAGTTCAAGGATGTAAGTAGGTCACGTCACGGACCCCCTTACTGACTTGACGTGACCAGATTTTGACCAAAGGGTGACTTCTTTTAATCCAATTAGTCAAATGGGTGACGCATTAGGTACTCCGCAATAACACACATTTACTAAGCTACGAATGCTTACATCTAATGAAGAGTGATCTCTAGATCTGATGTTGACTCTCCATCTCCTAATGGTACTTGAACGCTCCCATAATAGTCGGGAGACTCGGGAGTGGGTCGACGCCCACCTCTTCCTCCTGCACACAGACAAAGCTAGACAGAGGGTACTTGTCATTGCGGACGGCCAAAGTACCGTCGATCCTCTTGAGGATAATTCTTGTCATTTACTGTTGGCAAGGGCTCTAGGTTTTCTATCTTGTTCCGCATGCGCTGTTGTTTCTGCTACTGCATCCTCATCTTCTTCGTTATCACATTCATTAGAAGAGTCACCTTCACCTTCAGCGCCGTACTCCTCGTCTTCATCCCCGGATGACACAGGTTGTTGTGGTTCATCGTCTACCTACATGCTTCTTGTTTTTTTCTCATTTTTGTGCGTTTCTCGTCGCATGGAATTGCACCAACCAAGCCCGGGGAAGAAAAAAGAATTTTCTTAAATTGGTCACCAAATTAGTCACGGCCCAATAGGCTGACGTGACTTGTGACGCTTTCGGTCAATTCGTCAGACGTAAAAAAAACTGACTTGTCAGCACTTACATCCTTGCACAGTTGTTGCTGTTGCTATGGGTAGTAGGAGTAGATCTACGATCGATCAATACTTTGGGTCAGACAGATTTGCTAGATCCATCTCTCTATGAGTCTTGTGCTTTGCTGTGCCTTGTGTCTCGTTCTTTCATCGCACTGGATCCATGTGGACCAATGAGGATGGTTGTTGTTGTTGATGGTTGTTTCCTGTTATGTAGTGCTTCTATTCTTCTTATTAAAACCACGATGGTGGTTCGTGCAGGAGGAGGGTAAATTGCAACAATAACGAGGAGATTCCAAACAAGATGGTTCGTATGCGATTGGCCCCATTCCAACGAAGCTCAAAATTGTCTCGTTCCAACCGTTGCGTGGGTCCATCCATGCTTTCCAGGTCCTCCAAGGTTTGGACTCGATTGTTGAGGGGAATATTAATGGTAAAGGTGGTAAATTGACCAATGAGATAGGCACCCGTGGCAACCAGTACCAGAATCAATCTGGTAATATCCCGCTTGTCGTCATAATCGTCCTTGGTGGTGGTCAGGATAATCATTCCAACGGCCAAGGTAAGCAACAAGACAATGGATCCGAGCCAAAACAAGCCAAATAGGGGTTGACCCTTTTGAATGATACCGTCAATGGCTTGAAAGACTTGTAAATAGAGTCCATCGTCGAGATGAGACAGTCCCGGCATAATGACAATGGAAAATATCAGGACCATGCCAAAGCACGAGGTGCACAAAAAGGTCGAAAGGAGCAGAATAAAGTCTTGAAAATCTCGGTATTCCACGCTCGACATGATGGGAACAGGCTACTTCGAATTAGATGACAGCGAAACTAGAAGCAGGAGTAGTTGATGATGATGATATTGATGATGATAATGATGATGATGTGTATTGTTTCTGAAAAGAATTGATTCGAATGACTCCAGAAGACTTGGTGTGGATTTGCAGATCCAACACAATGTCACGACGACACAACCCATATGGGCCAAGCAGCAAGCCAATCGAATGCGACAAACCAAAGGAATGTGGGACCTAACTACTTGAAGAAGAATCGACAACGATCTTCGAGCAAAGATCAAGACTAGTATCCCAAAGAAGAAGAAGATAAGGAGGAAGGACCATTACAATTAAGACAATGGCACAACAATTGGACATGTCTCACAACGAAGAAATGTGTCTCGAGCTGCCGCTTTCAAAGAATTGGACATGTGGTGGTTTCGTTCTGTCAAGAAGTGACGGAACCAAGATGATCCTACTCCCACTCCTTCACACGCCGGAGGAGGAGAACCGGCCATGGCCGAGAGCCGAAACGGCCCGTGCACAGTCTCTACAGTCGTGCTCCATGGATTGAAAGTACCCTTGATGGTATTGCAAAGCAACGTGGTTTTCGTAGCCTTGCTGCACAAACTTGATTCTTTCGATGCACAAAACCGTTCTTCGTTGCGTGGGTGCCAAGGTACGAGATTCCTTTGCCTTTGCCAGCATCATCAAGAGACCAACGACAGGTGCTCCTGCTGCTACTGCCGGTGAAGGAGGCACCCACTTGCATGAAATGCTGCAGCAGCTGGCGAAGGAGGCACCCACTTGCATGAAATGGATCATTCTGTGGAGGAGTTTTGTTCCGCGGACCTGGCGCGCTTGCAACGGCCGAAGTAGGAGGACGCAGTCGACGAATCGGGACGTGTTTTGAGTCCCAGAGAGGATCGAAACACATGTTCACGCTAAGACGCCCGTTCCGGCACAATGAGTAGTAGTTGGTGCCGCATTCTTGTGTGCATTCGACACATGAGGATCCAATGGGACTGCATTCACAAACCGCCGCTAATAGACTAGCTACCTAGCACCATGCCAGAGCTGCCACAGAAACCAGGGAGAAACACAAGAATAAATGCTTTTCTAGTAACCATTCGCTACCTACTATCTAGATGTTGTAGATTCTCAATTGGTTTCACTTTTGATTCCTTCCTTTTCTGAGAGTGGCCGCAAACAATTCTTCCATGCGGGCCAATAGAGAGTGCGATTCTGGATCGTACCGATTGACACACGCGACATTGGACCAACACCGATTATTGTAATGCGCTTGCCAGCAGTCGTCCGTCAGACGCCAGACACGGCCATTGTTGCCGGCCCAATAACACACAAAGCCAAAATCGTTGTGCAACCACGTAACAACCGAACTCAAGTTGGCTTCGGGCTTTTTCCAGGCTCCCACTTGATGATATTCAAATTCCAAATAGCCAATGCGGTGCAATGACTTGGTGGCACCCAGGAGGACGTTGCGATCAAACCCTTCCACATCAATACTCACAAAGTCAATGCGACTGTTACTAGTATCATCTCCATAGTGCTCTTGGACAAAGGTATCCAGACTTTGCATGCGGATCGGTGTACAAGGCGTCTTGTTCTTGTCATTTTCATAGAGATGAGGCTGTAGATTGTACTTGTCGCAGTTAAAAATGCCCTGATTTTCAATTCCTGCCCTCGAATCATGGTTGGGGAAAAAGACGGCTCCATCCGCATTGGACATGGCAACATTGGTCACTGGAAACGAGTCTTGGATGTGGAGAGACTGTGCCGTTGCCTGCAACAATTTTGCCGTAATTGGCATGGCTTCAATGCAATGAACAAGGGCAGGACGAGGAACAGAAAGGGCATTCCACAAGGGGTCATTCTTTCCTTTGGATCTTTCTTGTCCGCAAGCTCCCGGATTGATCGACGTAACACCACTCTCCTTGTTGGTTTGGTTCGTGACTTGCTGCATCATGGCCGTGTTCCATGTGGTGCGGTCGTACCGAGTGTTGCGTGACAAGAGTCGGAGCGAGTTCATGGCATCCAGTCCCTTGTTGCAGCCCACAAAAATGGCCGAGTGACGACTGGCTCCTTCTTCTGCTTCTTGTTGTTTTGCTTCTTCCTTATCCGGAGGAGGAGCACCAAGAAGGTACGAATCCAACCAATACGATGTATGAGGACAGTTGGTGGCCCTACAATGACTGCGAGGTGGAGGGAGTTGACGCTTCAAAATCTCCATGTCTGCCGTGGTACAGACGGCGAGAGGAGGAGGAGGTGGTGGTTTGGATGGAGATGGTGTTGGCATTGTTGTTGTTGTTGTTTCCTCCGCAATCCTGCTGCTGTCGTTGGGAGTTGTGGATTCTACTGCCAGGGCTTGGTGGCCATCCATGGTGTACCACTCATCAAAGAGTGGATTCAAGACACGGAGAGATTGATATTGCTGGAAAGGAAGAAAAAAAGAGGCAAAAATCAGGCTGGCCCCCACAACCACAACCCATGAAGACCTCCCACCAAAGAAACGCCTCATCATTGTCAGGACTTTTTAGTATGTAATAACACGATTTTGCAACGATTATGTGGCTCTTCTGTTGGTTTGTCGTGCGAATTTATGGACCAACTTCGTTCACTTATTCGTGTCGTAACGAAAGCAAGTTCCAATTCAAACAAAAGACTAAGGGGGTATGTTATCGGGCGCGCGGAGCATGGGCGGAGCATGGATATGGCGGGAGCAATGCATGCTCCACGATGCATGCTCCGCGCGTCTATATTATCGGTGGGCGGATGCAGAGATGCGGAGCATGCGTGGCGCGCGCGCTCAAAATCCTCGACCGTCACGGAAACGCGTATGGGTCGCCTTAAGTATGGAATCGAAAAGGAAGGAGAAGAGCAACTTTGGGAAGACGATGGCAAGCAAAGGGGTGGTTTCCGGACACAATAATCATTCCCTTTATAGACTACTTATCATTTAGAGTATCCATTGGATATTTCACCTGTTGTTCTGTTGGCCCTACGAGCTCATGTGGGAAAGACACGTCAATTTCCTCTATGGAAACACAACCTCCACCATGAGGATGGAAAAGACTCCTAAAGAGCAAGGCAGCAACAGTTGGCCGACTATATGTACTTGTCTACAATACTAGTGCCTAGATAGACTCTGTCATCGCTTTTGTCCATGACAAATCCATCATCGGAAGACTTCGACTGTTCGACGCATTGAGTGTGTGGTGTGTGGGCGCGTGATTTTGCTTCCAACCATGCTCCACCCGCACTCTTCCTCCGCATGTAAATTTTGCGGAGGAAAGCTCTATATCCGGGTTGGTTTGGCCTTTCTCCGCCCATATCATGCTCCGCACATGCTCCGCGCGCCCGATAATATACCCCCTAAGCTTTGAAACTACGTAGCTTGGATCCGCCTTCCAAGTACAGAGGTAATGGGTAAATGACTATGACCGTTGGATTCGCATTCTTTCTCCCCAATGTCCCCAAGGACCGGGACTGATCTTTCCAGTCCCGACCACCCGAATTAAACATTTCGAAAGCCGGCATCGGCATCCCACGCTCGCAGCCAATCTCCAGTATACAACCAATGCATAGATGATTCAAAACAAATCCTGTGCGTTGCTGGACGTTGGACGTTTGTTTGTTCAAATCCCACCGCGACCGACGTTGTTTTTCAAATGCCACCGCGACCGATAATCGCTTCTGTACACCGCTATGCTACCTAGGATCCATTTTTGGACTGAGCATTGTTTCGACCCTAACCTTCAATCCATCCTCCACGAAGCTCTTCTTCTATGGCTCGGCGATTCTCCAATTGTCTTTCCCCAAGTTCCCACTCTGTATCAGCCCCTCATTGCCCGTCAGGCCTCAGTTGGCTGGGATCAACTATTCTTTGGTCGATTTGTTTTTTTTTTTTTGTTTCGCTATGTTACCTAGGAGTAGCGACTTCTCGCAACTCGCTATCGAGGATCTATACCTCCTGTTTCAACAGATCTTTCCCTCTTTTATAGAGTAGATATATATTAGAGTCTGAAACGAATAGGCTTTGTGTGTGGAGCCAAACGAACTACAGCCAAGTGGAATATCAGTTTGCCCTTTCCAGTCTGCGTTGTTTTGACACACAATCAACCCAGAACTCTTACCTCTCTTGCGGTTGTTTAGTCTTGGCTTGTCTGGTCGTCCACTTGGAGCATGGCATCGACCATGTGTGCCAGTTTGTCCGCCTGCTCCGACGTGATCATGTGACCTCCCGGAAGAAGCGTGATTTGAACTTGGTCGCCCAGACGTTGTCGTGCCAAGACCAATTGCTTGGGTTCAAAGGGATCCTGTTCACTGCCCACCACATGGACCGTGTGGGGCAGAATGGTGTCGTAGGTCTGTTGGCGATTGTCCAAGACGGCTTGCAAATTCCAGCGATTGGCATAAAAACGCTTGTGTTCTGTGACAAAGCCAGCGGCATTGCAGAGAAACATGGCACCAATTTTGTGGCCGGTAATTGCCTCACCGATTTCGTGCAGTTCCTGGTCCGTGACGCCATAGTCGTTGAAAAGAGGGGACGAATCATGAACTTCAAGACAAGGGAGGAGCGTTGTGCCATCCAACAAGCTACACGTCCCATCCATGTTTGCAACAAGGGCGTGGTGGTAATGGGATGCGAATGGCCATCGGCAAACAATCCACCATTCACAATCAAAACGTGTTGGATCCGTGTACGAACCGATTCGTGGCGGTCCTGCGCACGACGTTGACGTTGCAACAATTCCATCAGCACGAGGGAGGAATAATCAAAGGTCACCACGACTGTATTCGTAATGCCATGGGCCGCCCATTGGGCTTGCACCAGATCGGCACGTTCCATGGTACTGTACGTATACTCGCGACGACTGGGTTTGTCCGAATCGCCTTGACCGACATATTCCACAAAGAGACGTGACCATGATGTGTCGTCTTGGAGCAAGGCATTGACCTTGGACCATCCGTAGGAACCATCCGGAAAGCCCGGCAAAAAGGTGACCCCCCGTTGTGGGGAGGATCCTTTCCTAGACGACGAGGACGACGGCGACTTGCTGGTGGGTGGAACGACCCGTTCAAAGACGGAATAAATGTCATGATTCTTGGGTGTCGAGGAGGTGGCAGACGAAACCATGGTCTTGGTTTGGGCATTGTACAAGACACGTTGACCTTGTTGAAACCACTCCTTGGCCGTCACAAAGGGAGGAGGAGTCGACGAAGAAGAAGTAGAAGCCGAACGAGCCATGATGATTTGATCCAGTGTTTTGAAACGATGGGACTCTTCGTCTCGAATGATTTGATTTTGTGAGACCGAAATGAAATCGACACCAAATCGACGTCGGGCCACACAAAGGTTCGCCACGGTTCGCTCGCGGAAGCAAATCATTCAGTCGCACCATTCGGGGACGATCCTCTCCTCTCCAAAAAAGGAATGAGAACATTCCCTCCACAACCATCCTGTTTTCTTCTTCTTTGGTGTTCAAAATGCCACGGGGAAAGCTGCATGATCTCTCTCGACTAGTGTCATGCTGCTCCTCCGAAGCTGCCCAGGCAGGCAGCAGTCATGTGGATGAATTGGAAGCCTTATTGGATTCTGCCAAACGTTGACATGAATCGCCACACTAGTGTTCGGTGGTAAAGAAGCTCCGAGAATCGGTCCCCAAATGAACAACTCGGTGGACGTTTGGCGTTTCGTTCTTGGTGGGAGAGTTTGTGCGACGACCAGCCATACACACAAGTCCTTGTGGTATGCTTGGTACAAGGGACCAGAATATGTGTAGTAATAGGTTGTACTTGCCCCCAGTCTCACCGCAGGATCAACACATTCCAGAGAGAGAGATCGACTCAGAGAGAGAGAGAGAGAGAGAGAGAGAGCACTGGAGATTTGTTCTTTGGCTTGAAATCGCAAGGAGATCCACTCACGTGTCGTCGTCATCGTCGTTTTACGCCAAGAAATCATGTTGCAAGTGAGTAGTTTCTAGTTCCTTCTCTTAGGCTACGTCTCCAAGTCAGAGTTCGTCATTTTTTACCATACTCCAAACCAGGACAATGGATTGGAAAAGGAAGAAGACGAGGGGTCATGGAACACGAGGGTAATCAACAAGAGGAGCGAGGCCACACCAAAGAGGACGGTTCGAATTTCATTGGCCACATTCCAACGGGTTTCAAAATGATCTCGTTCCAACGATCGTGACAAGTCATCCGTCAAGTCAATATTCAGCGATTGGATGCGATTGTTGAGAGGAATGTTGATGGTAAAGGTGGTGTATTGGCCCGTCAAGTACGAAACAGTGGCAATCAGAATCAAAAGGACCTCGGTCCTGGACAAATCATCGTCGCTCCCCATGATCAGCCACGAAAGGATGGTGGTCAAGGCCAATACGACAAGGGACAAGATGGAACCAAGCCAGACAACGACGAAAATGGGTTGACTGTTTTGAATGACTCCATCAATGACTTTAAAGGCGTGCAAAAACGGACCATTCTCAAGCTTGGCCAGGCCCGGCATAATGACAATGGCAAAAATGAGAACAAAGCCAAAGCAAGTCGTACATAGCAAGGTGGACACCAAGAGCAAAACGTCTTGTAGCAGCAAGAAAATGGTCGACATGATGGTTCACGGAACGCAATACGGAGAAACTGTTGGTATTCGGTTGTTTGTTGAGTGGATGCACCAGGCACTCTTTTTATGCATTCGCAAAGTTTCCTCCTCCTCTTCTTCTTCTTCGTTTGCTACAGGCTGTAGTCGATGGTCGATTCGTGCCATGCCCATGCCGTCAAGTGACATCACAACATGGACATGGAGGAACAGGCGAGTTCGAACTTCGAACCTGTTCGTACTCGGGAGGCTCTAGAATTTTAAATCGCGGATTCATGTCCCCCGGCGCGGTAGACATACTGGCACGCAATGCGCGCGGGGGCACTCCCATGAGACCCACGCCGACGCCGACCGACCGACTATGTGTGTACGAGTATTCCTGGTGGGCTCCATATTCTATGCGCCATTCGGAGACAAACGCTCCACACTATTGCTCGTCCTAGAGATTCTTGAATCGTCCCATTCCAACTTGGCTAATAGAAACACTCTCTGTCTGTTCCAAAACAGAATTCTCTATTCTTCTTATTCTACAGTCCTGTAGAGGAAACAACAAACAGTCCGAGTGAGTTGGAGCCATGGATATTCCTCCCAGTACATGTTCGCTGGATTGTGCCATTCGTACCATTCGTATTGGACAAGTTACAAACATCATGCTGTCCATGATTCCCCGGTTTGAATGCATATATTGTATATATAAAAGTCCCCAAATATTGAAATGTAGCCTGTTGTGTTCGTGATGGACACGGATGTTGATGTTCTCGAGTGACTGCCAGTCACCGAGTGTTTCCGCAAACGTTGCAACCGCTTGTCCTCTCTGTATTCCTTGGGTGCGTCAGAACCGAGAGATTCGGGGCACTTGGATCTACTGTAGTCGGCAGCATCCCCAACGCCGGGAATCTCCCCGAGTGTGCACCAACAATACAAAAGAATGGATCGTGTACCTCTATAGCTAGGGCGATCGTGGTGGATGTCGAAAGCCATGAAACTTTTTCTTCTTGTGGTTCTTGTTGTTGTTGGGAGGAGAAGATCCCAGTCGAAGCGCGGTGCTTCCCAGAGCACCCCGTCGTTTCCAGTGGTGACGACTCGTACTAAACCCCGAAATTGTCGTTTCCTCTCCTGCTCCAGGAGAGAGTGTTGGTCGCAAGTTGGTACGACTCCATCGACTCCATACCACCGTCAAGAGTGCCAGGGATCGCAATCGATGTCCCACAAGGGACAAGAGGGATCGTAACAAGACACGAACTCCACCCTCCTTTTCCGAGTCGGACCACAATCGATGGTTGTTCAAATCGTTTCGTTTCCACGAGGCCACCACTGTGACAGCGTTATCGTCGTCGTCGTCGTTGTACGGAGGTTCCGCCCGTCTGTTGCGCTCCGACTTGGAGGAAGGCGGAAAGGGTACCACAAAGGACGCCGAATCGCCACCCTTTTCCTCGTACTCATACTCGTCCAAGGCCGGTCGCGCATGCAACGATGGCTCCGACTTGGATTTCCGAAACATGAACGGGTCATTCGATGCGTCGTCACTGGATGCAACTGGTTCTGTCTCTGTCACAGAGTGCGTTCCATCATCACCATCATCATCTGTAGCTCTCTTGAATCCAGAAGGTCGATGAAAGGTGTGCCCCGTCTTTCCCAAGAACCTGCCAAAGGAAGAACGTTTTCCCGGTACAGTTTCGGCGTTGGTGCCAATATGCGTCGCTGTCATGAATCGACTGGTGCCCTGTCGATGGTTTTGTGCGGTTCCCAAGCTTTCAAAGAGTTCCTTTTGCAAGGCCGACGCCGATTGCGCGGGTGACCACGGAGTCGATGCCGCGATCGGTGGATCCATCTGATGAGCTTCCGAAACGGAATTCATGTCACTTTGGGATACGGATGATTCCGCATGTATCTGGACTGTCGTATCGTCCTCTTGTAGACTCCGTTGCATTTTTACCCTTTGCCTAGCATTGGAAAGCAACTCGGCAGGCGACTCCGCCTCCTTTTTTGAAGAATCCAACAGAGCATCGAGTGCGCTCTTGGAAGATGCCAAAACTGTTTGAGGCTCCTGAACTGGATCCGCAACCTTGGTATTTGTGGAACCCATATCGGTCGTTCGATTCCAATCGGAATCGGACAAATCATTCTTGGTTTCGGGTGCTTGAGTCATATTGGACCGACCCGACACAACGTCTGCGACTGCCTTGGCCACTGCTTGATCCTGGTGGTCTCGTTCTGGATCAGGGTGGAAATACGATCGTTGTTTGGCCGCTGCGGAGGGCGGAGAAACAGAGGTCTCGTCTTTCACAGAATCATCCAACAAAGCATCCCCGGAACCAACAGCCTGTGGCTGTTCGTCGGGAGGATGCTGTTTGTGGTTGTTGGTGGTTTTGTGATTTTCAGATGCAACAGAGGGAGGTTTATCCTCCACCAAAACTTGATTCGTCACAGCGGTTTCGTCTTTGGACTCGGTAGAAGCAGTCTCAGGAAGAGGACTCACAGGAATACTGGGTGTGGTTGCATCTTTGGAGCTGTCTCGTTCCTTTTCGTTGAGAGCCTCCTGTGGTTCAATCAAAGTGTCTTCATTAACTTTGGTATCGTCCAGGGCATTTTGCTTTTGGTCATCTGTACCACCAAAAAAGTTGGGGAATCCAACTTGTCCCTTGGATTTGTCCGAGTTTAGAAGGTCACCAAACGGCGTGGTCGACCACCAGGGAGCAGACCAAGTAGAAGCCACGGCTTCTTCCATCTTGGTCTCCTTGTCTGATGGGTCACTCTCACCGACTTTCTTGCTGTTGCGATCTTCTTCCGCCTTTGTCGTGGTTTGAAGCGGTTTAGGATCCAAAGCAGTCGATACCGAAGAGTGCTGCTTGGCATCATCGCTTCTCTCCGTTTCCAACTCTGATTCAATCGAGATTTGTTTCTCCGACTGATTCGATGGTTGTTTCATTTGATTCTTATTCATCATCATCATCATCATTTTGGGTTTCTTTGTGGCGGGTGCCGAAGAGGCCACATCCTGGGTTTTCTTGGAAGCCGCGGTTGCAGATGGGGCTCGTCGTTTCGGATCTTGCTGCTGCTCCGAATTCTTTTTGTTCTTTTCCATGGGCGGAACCGTAACAAACGCTGGTTTGTGTGGCATCCATGGATTGTAATTGGCTCTCCTGTCCTGGGACGCCTCTTGTGCATCTTCTTCCTCGTCATCATCATCATCATCGTAACTTTCCTCATAGTGTTGAATTGGATCAACGGAACCATATGCACCACCACCCATATTGCGTACTGGACTATCGTTCGACGAGGAAGCGCCAAAGTCGTGCGAGTGTCTAGCTTGTTGCGAATCAACGCCATTGACCCTGTTGTCGTGTCGGTAGCTTGGCTCATTGGGCATGAACGCGCTACCGGGAGTTTGAATCACCTCGGGCGGGGTAGCCATGGGCCACTGCGACACGGGAGGCTCTTGTTGTGGAACCTGTGGTTGCGCTACTTGTTGTTGTCGCAATGGCGCATCGGGCCGTTTCCGTCCATTGGGGACACTCCAGAGGGATTCGGGCGGACTCTCGGAAACTTGACGACGACGTCGTTTCCGTCGAAGAGGGAGTGGCTGTTGGATGGTACTAGCACTCATGGTTGGACTGGTTGCCGTACCAACCGTGTTGTCGTATCCATTGGCTGGCGCATTCCACGCCGGACCTTGTGGTGGAGCTGGTGGTTGGAATGGACCTGTTGTGGACTGAGCCGGATGGGGTGATTGCTGGAATGGACCTGGAACAGCTTGCCATGCTGCGGATTGCGCTTGTGGGGGTTGCTCGAACGGTCCTGTTCCTGGTGGTGGAACAGACTGCGCTTGTGGATATGTTGGTTGACCCACCGGACCTTGCGGTGGTACCGGTGGTGATTGCGGAAATGGACTTGTTCCTTGTCGTGGAGAAATCTCGGAAGGAGGTGCTGGTTGGTAAGCACCGGGAGCTTGCGGCTGGAACTGCGAAAATGAACCTGGCACTTGTACTTGGGGCTGTGGTGGTGGTGTTTGAAACACAGGAGGAGGACCTTGGAATTGCTGAAAGGAACCTGGACCTTGTGGTGGTGGTGGCTGGGCCACTCCACCTGGAACAACACCTGGAGGGTGTGGTGATTGCGCCTGTTGTTGTGGTGGTGGTTGCTGGAATGGACCAGCAGGAGGAGCATGCAGGGGTGCCGATGGAGCATCGATTGGATGGTAAGCACCTGGAACTTGTTGTTGTTGTTGTGGTGACTGTTGTTGCTGATGGAATGGACTGGAAACTTGTTGTTGTTGTTGTGGAGGTTGTGGTGGTGGCAATGACGACGACTCGGCTGGTTGTACTGGCTGTTGTGGGAAGGGACCTGGAACTTGCAACGGTGTGGACTCGGCTTGTGGTTGTGGTTGTTGTTGTGCGTACGGTTCCACCGCACCGGGAACCTGGAGTGGGGGCGATTGTTCTTGTTGCAATACAGGGGATGGTTCCACCGCACCGGGAACCTGGAGTGGGGGCGATGGAGCGGGTGGCTCTGTCACAACTCCATCGGGAGCTTGTTGTTGTTGTGTTGTTGTTGTAGATGATGGGGGTGCCGGCAAAGGTGCCGGGGCCTCGGATGGTGGGACTATGTCTGGAGATGCCGGAGTTGCTAGTGGAACGAATGACCCTTGAAAGGAAGAGGGCTCTGTTGATGCGGTCGTGGTGGTGGCATTTTGGACTTGGTCCGCCCAAGAATTCCAAACCGTAGCCGTGTGATTCTGAAAGACGGCCGTGGCAGCCGCCCAGGTTTGAGCGGCTGCCGAAGCCAAGGTTTCACTGGCGGCCACCATCCAATCCTCGTCATTGTCATTTTCAGTGTCCTGGCTAGCTTGTGGTGGCGTCGTTGCCGGTATTGCTGTGATTGGTGCTGGTGGTTGTGCGAGTGGAACCTCTTGCGGCTGTTGTTGTTGCAGAGCTTGCTGCATGGCTTGTTGCAACAGGTCGACCGGTGTTGTTGTGGTGGTGGGTTCCTCGGCCAAGGACGCCCGTGCTTCTTCTTCTTCTTCTTCTTTGGCGTGTGGTGGGGGTACATTGGTTTCGTGCGACACTCGAGTCGCCTCTTCGAAAAAGGATGGTTGTGATCGTTCCTTATTGTGTGGTGGTTCCGAAAGGGTCTCTGCCATTGGTGGTTGCCCAGCACGTGGTGGTGGTGTCATGAGTGGTTTGGACTCTGGCTCGGGTGGTGCTGGTTCCAGTGTCTCTCCCACTGGCTGCTGGTTTGGCAAATGTTGTTGCTGTTGTTCTTGTTCTTGTTCTTGTGAGGTCCCTCCTACTCCGGCTGACGGTGGTGATGGTTGGTCCTCCTCCTCCTCCTCCTTTGTCAAAGTAGGAGGAGTGGATGATGCTACAGTCGAGGATCTGAGAGTCACTCCGGGTGGTTGGGACTGTTGTTGTTGGGGTTGTGGTGGTTGTCCTGGTCCTGCTTCCTTGTGGCGGTTGGTGTTGTCATGGTGGTGGTGCCCCCCTGTGGTTGTTGTCGTCGTCGTCGTTTTGGTTGTGGGTAGGGGATCCACCAACAAGGTGGCATTGACCAAGGGAGGAATTTGGGCCGTGGTGGTGCTGCTGGCAGGGTCGTCCGTGGTGGCGGATTCGCCATTGTTCTTGTGGTCGTGATTGGTTGGATGGGGAACCGTCGTTGTGGTTGTTGGTGTTGTCGTTGTTTGGGTGCTGGTGGGTGGCAGGGGATCGTCAACCAACAAGGTGGCATTGACCAAGGGAGGAATTTGGGCCGTGGTGGTGGTGCTGGCCGGGTCGTCCGTGGTGGCGGATTCTCCCTTGTTATTGTGGTTGTGGTTGGTTGGGTGGGGAACCGTCGTTGTGGTTGTGCTTGGTGGTGTGGTGGTGGTCTGAGTGCTGGTGGGCGGCACGGGATCGTCGACCAACAAGGTGGCATTGACCAAGGGAGGAATTTTGGCAGTGGTTGTACTTGGTGGTGTTGGATTGTGGGTGGTGTCCCGACTGGCAAAACAGGCCCCGTTCCAAGAGGACGACGAGGACCACATGGGATTGGTGGTGGGAGTCGTGCCAGTGGTGGTTCCTTCGTTTCCAGGCGGTTGCATCAAGGTCCATTCCGTCACCATGGTATGATTGTCCTTGTGGTGGTGGTGGTTGCTCGTGGATACTGGTGGTGATACCCCCGATTTCTCTGGTTGTTCCTCCTTGTTACCTTCGGACAAGGGATTGCTTTTCCAATACTGTTGCACGCGAATGGTGCGTCGTTTGGCGCGACCATTTCGTCGCGATCGAAAAAAGTGATGCAAGCCACTCGGAGAATCATCATTGTCCTCGTTGTCCTCGTCGTCAGTTTCTTGATTCGGATCAGACACGGCCGTCGATCCAGCAGCAGCAGCGGCTGCTTCCAAGGGAGAAGTGGGCAACAAGGTCGTGGTGGTACCACCACTACCATTCGGATTCGGTGCTTGCTGTTCATGTTGTTGTTGTTGTTGTTGTTGTTTGTGGGGATCGACTGGAGGCTTTTCGGGCGTTGTAGTGACGGCACTTTGAATGGAGAAAGGACGACGAGGAGCCACGGAATGTGGTGGATGCTGTTGTTGTTGTAGAATCCTTCGATTGTACTCAATGGTCGATACTGTCCTCCATGGTTGTTGAAGGCTGGTGGTCCAGGACGTTGCCAGGGGTACCAATGAGAGTAAGAATGATACTACCAGGAGTGGTAGTCCTTGTACTGCCAGTGCAATCCTTCTTTTTCGTTTCCTTCGTTCTGTCATTACCCTAATACATGTCGAACCCAATTGACGTTGGCTCGAATCATAAGAATAATAATGATAGAGGTTTGTTCCCTGCTTCTTCATGAGGATGATGGAACACGAAACATAAATTGTCGTAGGAACGAGACTCTTGGTTTGGCACACGCTCTACGTTTTCGAGACTCTTGATCCACTGGAAACTCTTTCTTCCACACAAGAGAAGAAGGAACAAACGGTTGTTGTGTTGTGTGTTCTGGTAGGATGGTCCTTGCGGTTGTTGTTGTGGTGGTGGTTGTGTTAACAAACGATCGGTATGCCTCTCTGTGCACCTATACTGCACACCTCGACCCCGCCCGAATGACTTGGCGGCGCGCGTTGTGGTCGCAGTCCCCATCCGCGCCATCCATCATCCGGACCGAGCTGGCCGGCCCGAGCGCGGAGCAATCGGTCGCAGAATCACACGTGGAAATAGTCCGAAGATACACCATCTGCCAAGGACCGACCGTCAACCGGGGAGGACACGACGAGCCACAGACAGACACACAAGCTGCTGCCGTCCGTGCACTTCCCTTTTGTTGTGTCGGTCCATTCTCCATTCGCTTTTTTTCTTGGTGTGTTTGGCTCTCTTCTTGGATTCGCGTGAGAACTCGAGTGTCTGCTCGCCCTTTCTGTTGGGGTTGGGTTCGAGAGAGCGACAGACCAACAAGAAGGCAAACCACAACGAGACGACGAGTGGTGGTGGAGAGGCTTTTGCGCCGAGAGAGAGAGAGAGTTGAAACGAGAAAAGAATTCTCCCGTTTGTGGTGTGGCCTCGGACCATTCGTTCTTCCGTCTTGTGTGTGTGTGGTATCTCCATTGTTTCTCGAACAACAACTGCCGCCTACCGAATCGTGGCGCGTTGTGGATCTGGCTAGAGTATTCCTTCAGTATCATTATCATCATCATCATCATCATCATCGACGACACACTGGCAGATAGCGCGCGCGAGAGAGAGTGCACAGTGCGTCGAGGAAGTTCCAACCACCGTAACAACAAACAAACAAACAAACAACAAACGACAACCCCCTTGTTCTAGAATTTCATCATGACGTCGGTGCCACCCAATCATCATCCAGATCACCACCACCAAGCCTTTGTGGGTCAGCGGCGACCCTACAACGACGATCATCCCAATGAAATTCAAGTGCAACCACAACTGCAACAACCAGGAACTACTACTGCGGAGTCTCTCTTTCATCGTCGTCATGCTCATCCACATGCTGCTGCTGCTGCACACACTACTACTTCCTCCTCCTCCTTGTTGGGCAAGTCGACCGTCAAGATTCCCATGCAGCAACAGCAGCAACAGTCACAAACGAGTAGTCGTCGCACTCCTTCCGGAACCTCACGACGCTTGGTCCATAAATCCTCATCGTCGTCGTCGTCGTCGTTGGTTTCCCCCTCCAATCCTCAAGGCGACGATGAGGGCAACCACCATTACCCTACCGTGATTGAAAATGTCGAGGAAGACGACGACGAAGAAGACGACGACGAAGATGAAGAAGAATACATTGATTATGCCCTCGAAGCCCGCAAACATGGCATTCAATATCCCATTACCGAAGTTCCGCCCATCCCCTTGACCTTTTTGTTGGGTTGTCAACATGCCTTGACCCTCTTGGGTGGTCTGGTCTTGATTCCCCTTACCATTGTTCCTCTCATGGGCGGAACGCCCTTCCAAGCGGCCGAAATGATTGGCACCATTTACTTTGTCATGGGCTTGAATACCTTGATTCAATCCACGCTCGGCAATCGATTGCCCATTTTTCAAGTCACGAGCTTTTCCTATTTGCCACCGACCATTAGTATCATCAACAATACTCAACTACAAGCCATTGAAGATGACAGTGAACGATTCAAACAAACCATTCAAGTCATTTCCGGATCCATCATGGTACGTATGTTGGCGTTGTGTCTATCGTCGGAGCACGGTCATGTTTGATATGGAACCGGAACTTGTGCGCGCACTGTGGTTTCTCACGACTGTTCTTTTCCATCGATGCTCTGTCATACAACAGGTGGCTGGCTTTGTGCAAATGGCCTTGGGATACAGTGGTGCCGTCGTGCCCATGCTCAAGTACATTTCCCCCGTCACCATTGCTTCCGTTACCATTGCCATTGGATTGGGCTATTACGATGTTGGCTTTTCCAAAGTGGCCACATGTTTCCCCATGGGATTGACCATGATGCTCTTGGCCGTGATTTGCAGTCAATTTTTCAAACCCGCCAGTTTGCCGACCCATCCAGAACATGACGACGACGACGACGTGGACGACGACGATGAAGAAATTCTCCAAGATCACCATCATCATCACCATCACGTGTTTCCACATTCCGTTCACGAAGGACCATCGTCGCAACCCCCCATGGTACATCAGCATCATACCGATCACAGTACTACCAGCAGCAGTGGCAATGTGGGACGGCATTCCCACATGGCTCCCGTGGGTGGTCGGTCCACTCCCACAACGGGTGGCGATGCCACGAGTGGCGGAACGTCCAATGGTGGATGTATGGGTGGTATTCGCTTCTTTTTGTCCCTCTTGCCCATTCTCATGGCCATGACCTTTACGGGATCTCTCAGTGCCATTTTAACGGCCTACAATGTCTGGGATGAAGGGAGTGCCTGCCGGACCGATGGAGCGCGCGATTTGATTGAACACATGCCCTTTTTACGAATCCCCTACCCCGGACAATGGCATGGATTCCGCTTTGAACTATACGGTACGTGTGTGTTTCGACAGTCGTTTCAACCGTTGCTTTGGCATGGAATTGGATTGTGATTGTTTCTGACTCGGCGCTTTCTCCTGATTTCTATACACATGTAGGAATCGTCCCCATGATGGGAGCCGTCATGGCGAGTATGATTGAATCGGTGGGCCATTATTACACGTGTGCTCGCGTCAGTGGAGCTCCTCCACCCACACCAGGCATAATAAGTCGCGGTTTGGCAGCCGAAGGCATTGGTGTCATGATGGCCGGTCTGTATGGAACAGGGTCCGGTGTGACATCGTCGTCGGGGAACATTGGGGTCATTGCCTTGACGGGTGTTGGTTCGCGAGCGGTCGTACAAATGGCAGCCCTCATTATGATTGTGGCAGTTGGTATGATGGGAAAAGTATCGGCCGCCTTGGCGGCCTTGCCCTCAGCCATTGTCGGTGGCATGTTTTGTGTCGTCTTGGCCGTCTTGGTCGCGGTGGGATTGTCCAACTTGCAATATGTTTCATTACGAAACGACCGAAACTTGTTCATTATTGGATTCGCGGTCTTTAACTGTTTGTCCATTGCCGGACCGGGTGGATACTTTTCCACATTGGAAGAAAATCCCTTTGGCGATACGGCAGCCGGTCGGATTGCGTTGGCCCTCTTGAGTAGTCCCATGGTCATTGCCGTGTTGGTATCCTTCACCTTGGACAACACGATTCCAGGAACAGACGAAGAACGTGGCCTCAAGGCCTGGACCAAGGCACGGGATGCGGACATTCACAATGATCCGCAATATGTCCAATCGTACTCGTTGCCATCCTTTTGGGCCCGACTCTTTCAAAATTGTGGCTATTTGGAATTCTTTCATCGTGGGACCATGCCCATTCCTCCCGTGAATGGACAATGGGCGGGCAGTCGGGGGGACATGTCCGATCTCTTTGTGGCACCACCACCACCGTCGTCCTCTTCGACACGAACGAACCGCAAGACGTATCGATCGTCGTCGGGGTCGCAATATCATGCCGTGGAAATGGATCCGGACGTGCAAGATTTGCGCGACGAACGAGGCTATAGCGCCTAATTCGGATGAAGGATACAAACAAACAAACAAACACAAGCACTACTATTGTTCTGGAACTACACAGCCAGACTCTTGTCAATACGAAAACCTAAATTATAGAAATGGATGGAGGCAGTTCCCTGGAATGAGAATGTCCATTCCTGGAGAAACGCAACTGTGGAGTGAGAAAAAGACTCTCCGTTCCATACACACATCCATGGCCCCGAACTCTCTGTCCATAGGGGTGGATGATGCTTCCCGTTGCTACTACATATTCTAACACAAAAAACCATGATACCAACAGACTACTACTTCCACCTTGAAACACTCAATGGTATTCCAGTCCCATTACAAAGAGCCAGGCAATAGATCATATAATCTGGATTCCATCCACTGACGCTTGTTAGGATCTCTTGCATGTCCACTAATGGATCGACCACGTGACTCTGCTAGTCTATTTAGATTCGACATAGTATTGTCGCCGAATCTATTCGGATACGTGAGTATAGACGTAGGTCATCCCCCCCGAAATGTGGCAAGAGATGTTGCTTGTCTTGTTGACACCCTCCAGGTCGACGTTCACACATCCTCTGACACTTTTGAAAATGCATAGGTGATGTTGATAGATTCAACACATCATTCCCATGTCATGTGTCATCCTCGCATCTACCATCTCGATTGCCTGACACAACACATAGACCCCGGAGGTGCCAAAGGAGAGTTGTGACACTTTTGGAGCCGACGTGCACCTCCAAGCCACAAACGCACAATGAGACAACGCCACACGACACACGACACACTCCCCTGCGGCCATCACTTTTGGTGTGCGAGTCTCTTCCAACTGCACCACGTGTTTGTCGTTGTCGCAGCAGAATTCAATTGTTGCCGTAACGTGCATCTGTTGCATGGCGCTGCCGTCCCCTCGTCCGTACGTCATCCATGTGGTGCGTTGGCGTGTGGCCCGAACGGCTGGTTGGTGCCGTCCCAAGGAGAGGAAGATGGGAAAAATGGAAAGGAACAAAATCCAACTGATCCTTTTTTCTATTTTACTATGCGTATTTGAGTACTAGTATGAAATTTTGAATCTTTACACCTCGTTTTTCCGAGTGTTCTTCTGTTCGCCTTCTCTCACAGTCTCTGGTTTGCGGAATCGGTTGTTCTCCTTGGCTGTGTTGGTTGGTGCGATTGGTGGAGAGGCCTTTGGCCCCCCCTTGTTCTTTTATCATCTGCTGGTTGGACTTGTGTCGTCATCCTCATATTGATCAACGACACAGACAGCAGCAGCAGCAGAGGGAGACAAAAAGAAGAGCGACAACGCAACAGGAGCAGTTGATTGGACACACACACACGAGTGGACGGCACTTGATCACAAGTCGCTCTGCTGCGAATGGTGGAGGAGTTGTTCTATTAGCGCGCACCATCTGTTTCTGTTGTTGGAATCTCGTTTCGTTTGCGGAGTAATACAGGGCTCTATTCTACTTACCAGCCACCAACCAGACCATAGTAAGGGTGCGTTACAACCGCGTTTGGACTCTTCCGTTGCCAAATCAGAAGCAAACGAGCTCCACTTTGCACTTTTGCGATTTTATTGGATCAACAAAAGAGACACGCTACTGACAGATTGACTTCTTTTCTCTTCGTGTGCCTCTCCATCAGACAGCGAGGTGCAACCACCGCCACCACTTCTCCTGTATTAGAAGCAAGCAACTCGCTCCAGTCAAGAGAGACGTTTTGTGCTTTGCTGAATCGCACTTATATTCATTCTTCCAGAGAATCAGAGGCCAAGAAGGATCATTCAAGAATTTTGACTTTGAGGACAGCCGGCCGAAAGAGCGATCGTTCCACCCAACAACAAAGTCGCTCCTGATCCATCCATCAATCCGCAGGGTGTTGTTGCTGTTGTTCTTGTTTCTTTTGAGCCTTGCGAGAGATGCCCTTTCGGTAGCAACGACTTTTTTGTACAGCGGTTGTTTGTTTCCCTCGGTGGTGCTTGTTGGAGATCTTGATCTATATTCTGTGAAACGATTCCTTGGAAATATTATACTCAAGAGATTGTCAAACAAAAAGGAAGAAGAAAAAAGAAAGTGTTGTTGTTTGGTTGGTTGGTAACCCGCAGGTTCGAATTCATCCTTCGCACGTACCAAACGAGACGGTGAGAATTCCGAACTTCTGAAGGACGAGTTAATTTCTGCGCCACGCATCACCACCACCAACCAAGTTCTCTCGCGACGGCAACAAGGAAGAGAAGATAACAGCTCAGCTTGCTGGGTTTTGTGTCTGAGAATCCGACTGGTGGTAGATTCACATTCCGAAATCTTTATTTGAGAAAGGAGCACCTATCTCGACTCGAGAATCTTTGCAGCAAGATGGACACCTCCTTTGAAGATCAAGTCTTAATGGTGCAACAGTATCATCGCCATCAAGGAGGAAGTGGTAGCGGTCGGCGTCGCCGCCATCACAGTCATTCCGACTCTTACAATACATCACTGGATGCCGATGACGAAGATGAAAATGATCATTTTCCGTCCCACAATCCAACGACCAAAACCGTAGTCGTCATGGATGGACGGCTGCTCCCCAAGAATTCGTCGTCGTTGTCCAATTCTTCCATGTTGGGCCAAGGTACCATCAAGATTCCCTTGCGAGATCCGTCCACACCCGGACGAACGGCTCTCAGTTCCACCACAACAAGCAGCAGTACGGCCACCACCACACGGACCACGACGGACTTGACGGCCGATGAATCCTTGTCGGATGAAGCCACCGTGTCGGGAAGCAATGGGAGCAACAATAGCAAACGGCTGACGCCACCCTCCATGTTACTCCAAGGAACGGATCGAGTGGGTTGCAGTAGCAATAGCAGTAGTGGCGGCGGCTCATGTAGCAATAGTTTGGAAAAGGCACCCTCCTCGCATGGACCCAGTACAGTGAGCAGTTCCAGTGGATTTGGGAGTGATCATCATCATCACAATTTTGATTATGAAGCCGAGGCAAAGAAAAATGGCATTCAATATACCATTTCCCATGTTCCGTCCGTGTCACTCACAATCTTGTTGGGCTTTCAAAATGCCTTGACCTTGTTTGGAGGATTAGGTCTTATTCCATTGACCATTGTTCCACTCATGGGAGGAACCTCGCATCAATCGGCGGAACTCATTGGAACCATTGCGGTTGTCACTGGGTTAAATACCTTGATTCAAACCACCTTTGGCAATCGATTACCCATTTTTCAAGTGCCAAGTTTTGCCTATCTACCACCGACCCTCAGCATTATTCAACATCCCCAATTACAAGCCATTGCCGATCCACAAGAACGGTTTATACAGACCATGCAAGTCTTGTCGGGGTCTGTTTTGGTACGTTGCCACACAAGTCGACGTTTGCCCTTGTGCCGCCGTGTGTGTTTCAGTTTGACCACTCACATCATCTTCTTGCGCGTTTCATTTTCCTAGGTAGCGGGTATGGTTCAAGCAATTCTAGGTTACAGTGGTGCCATTGTTCCTATTCTCAAGTACATTTCTCCCATCACCATTTCAGCGGTGATTATTACCATTGGTTTGGGATACTACGACGTTGGTTTTGCCAATGTTTCGACCTGCTTTCCCATGGGGTTAACCATGATGATACTGGCCGTCATTTGCAGTCAATACATTAAGCACATGGCCGGAGGATCGGCCACGTCCCTCGGTGCCGGTGGCGCAGCAGGCAGTCTCTTGTTATTTATCTCCCTCTTTCCACTACTGGTGGCCATGGGGTTTACCTGGTCACTCAGTGCCATTTTCACCGCTCATGACGTTTGGGAGGAAGGCAGTGCTTGTCGCACAGACGGCGCCAACCACATTATTGAAGACATGCCCTTCTTCCGACTCCCGTATCCTGGTCAGTGGGGTGGATTGCGGTTCGAATCGTATGGTAAGTACTGTTAGCTAGGTCGACACTTCTCTGTTGCATTTTTATCTGACGTGTTCGATTTTCGGAACCATGAAACAGGCGTGATTCCCATGTTTGGAGCCATGATGGCGAGTATGATTGAGTCGGTGGGAGATTACTATTCCTGCGCACGCATTTGCGGTGCACCTCCTCCCACACCCGGTATTATTAGCCGTGGCTTGGCGGCTGAAGGTCTCGGTGTCATGATGACGGGCATGTTTGGCACTGGGTCAGGTTCCACGTCGTCGACCGGAAATATTGGCGTCATGGCCCTGACAGGCGTAGGCTCTCGTGTGGTCGTTCAAATGGCTTCCATTATTTTGATTTTGGTGGGTGTTTTGGGCAAGGCCGCGGCCACCATGGCAGCGCTGCCATCTGGCATTATTGGAGGCATGTTTTGTGTTGTATTGGCAGTGCTAGTAGCTGTGGGAATGTCCAATTTACAGTACATTACGCTGAACAATCACCGTAACCTGTTCATTGTTGGCTTTTCCATATTTTACAGCTTGTCCATTGCCGGACCCGGCGGATACTTTACGACCACCTTGGCCGATGAAGATAGCAAGAAAAGCCCGTTTTTCGATACGGCCTTTGGTCAAATTGCCCTGGCGTTGATGAGTAGCCCCATGGTGATTGCCCTGATTACTTCCATGATTATGGACAATACCATTCCCGGTACGGACGAAGAGCGTGGATTGTGTGCCTGGGCGCACGCACAGCATGCCGACATTCACAACGATCCCCAATACGTCAAGGTGTACTCGTTGCCCCGCTTTGCGGCCAATCTCTTTCAAAATTGCGGCTACTTGGAACGATTTCATCGTGGGACCATGCCCATTCCTCCTGCCAATGGAGAATGGGAAGGCGGACAGGGAGATTTGGGTGATTTGATCTTGGCCTGCTTTTGGGGACGACGGAGAAAACGACGACACCATGAACAAGAGGAAGAAGACGAAGACGAGGCAGTGGCCCTCTGTATGCATGATCCAGATGACGACGTGGACGATGACGAAGTAGATGCCCATGCTGGCCATGTCGCGTAGTAGAGAGAAATGGAGTTGTACATACTCTCGCCTAATCAATCAGAAAAAAAGAAAACGAACAATACACACAAAGACGCACACATATTAATTTGCACGCACTTGTCATGATGTGTTACTCTTGGAACGTGCCCAGCATGAGAATGTGCAAAACGCTAACAGAACGGAACAGACGCGAACAGAGATTGGATTGTGCCATATGGACGGTCGATTATTACCACTACCTATATATTAGGGACTCCAAGCCTTGCGTACAAAACGCAAGATGCAAGAGGTTTAGTATATTATCATCCTCTCAATACATTAACATCAGAAAGTACTAGCCAGAGAGACTTAGAGGCAACACGCTATCGCTACCTCTGTATGTCTCGGTCTAGGAGAGCTATTGTCCCATTGTCGAAGCAATCGAGTCAAGGTAACGAGACGAGAAACGCGTTTTGACAGAAGACGCAACAACCGATCCAGATGGGTTTGGGGGAAACCGTTGGTCATCCAGATGATCCATCATCCATCACCATCATGGGACTTGAGATGCCCAGCGACAGTCCCCATTATTGCGTGGCCTTGGTTGCCGCCTTGGCGAGGGGTTCGCTCCCCCAATGGATGCATGTCGTTCTTCCTTCCAACTTGAACTGTACCAAAAAAACACAAGAGCGCCATGGCTTCCTGCCAGCTGCTCGGTGGCAAGCAGATGTGTGCGATTGATTCCGACCATCGTCTAAACTGCCAACAAGCTGCTGTGATATCTGCGAGCAGTCGCGAGCCAGCATGGCATATAGGAGAGGTGAGCATTCGCATGCTCCCCACAAGAGAAACCATAAACCATTAACACTACCGTAATTTGCGGATTCCTGTCCCCCCGGAATGTTCAAAAATTTTGAGGGGGGGGACAGGACTACGTAAATTTTTCGTAAATTTTTTTTAAGATTCCATAAGATTCCATATCGTAGTACTATTTACAAGACAGTGTTTTTTCGCGCTTTTTTTGATTCGGTGGTGGGAGGTCCGCTCATCACTGCGTGTAAGAGCTTTTGACCATGGACGCTGCGGATGACACCAACGCCCCAAAGCGATGTCGGGTTTTCATTCCCAACAAAAGGAAGGTGGAGATCTGCAACAAACTGAGGAGAGGTCGTAGATTGGATGCCAACTTTTCTTTAAAAAAGCTGGCAAGAGATGAAGATGTGGATCCCTCTCAGTTGAGACGATGGATGAAGCAAATGCCAACGCTCATACAGGCTTGCCGCGATTCCAAGAAGTCGAAGTTCTCTGTCCACTTTGGCCGGAAGACAACCTTTCCGAAGGCAGATGAACTGGTGGACAAGATCATGGATTTGAGAGAGTCTGGAATGCCAGTGTCCACCAACATGGCTGTCATAATGGCATGCCAGATGGACAACAACTTGCGTCGCAAGAGCTCTACAGCTAAGTATGCAATAATCAGACGCATTCTCCGTGCCAAGGGTATTGTGATCAGATCAAAGACCCACGAGGCGCAAACCCATCCCAGAGAAAAGCAAGAAGAAGCCAAGCAGTTTGTCCAGTCTGTCCTTCCATTGATTCAACAGCCATGTCGTCATAAAGACTTCATGCCAACCAGTTGATGTTGGTATCAACAAGCCGCTCAAAAATCGGATTAGAGCGGCCTGGGAGCAATACATGTTGGAGGAGGGACTTGCACAGGATAAGACAACTCCTCCAAGTCGTCCTACCATTGCCAAGTGGTGTGAGATGGCTTTAAAGGAATTGGATGGGGACATCATTAGGCATGCCTGGCGACATGGAGAATACTCATTTTTTCCTGGGGAGGTTGCTCCATCTACACCGACAGAAACAATCCAAGAATTGGAAGATAGTATGCAAGAACTCAGTTTGTCAAGTGACAGTATTTCTATTGATTAATTAGGCTATAGAACTGATGCTTTTTTTCTTTTTGTTCTCTTGGTCTTCATCATCATCCTTTGATACGGAACTGAGTGAACGTTTTCTTGGTGGAGTCTCCACAACTTCCACTAAAGCAGCACGACAAACACCACGTCCTCTGTAACTCTTTTCCCTCTCTGAAGGGAACTCTGAATCCTTTAAAAACTCGGTGACTTGAGCCAGCTTTCCATCATAGAGATGGGCATTCTTCTTGTAGTATCTTGGAAGAAACCCAACTCTGCAGCGATCCACCCCATCTGTCACCCAGAATACAGCCAGCGCCGACTCTTCTTTTCCACAAATGGTTATTTGGACAAGTCTGATTCGAACAAGGGAGTTGTGTTGAAGAACAATACCACAAATAGGATGTTCTTCACAACATCGGCCATTTGATGAGGCCTCAATGCCCACAATATTGATGGTATCTCCCGTCAGAGAAAACCCCATGTTACGTGTGATACACCGATGGAAAGCTCGTAATGTCACGAATCACGTAGTGTATTCAAACCTAACGTAGCTTACTTCCTGGTAAAGTTAGAGATCCATGTACATCACTGGGTGGGGGGGGGGACAGGACAAAGGGGGGACAGGAATCCGCAAATTACGGTAGATACATACATGATCTCACAAAAACTCACCAGAGGCTTTTGCATCATGGGGATTCATCTGCATCTAGTTGGTACGACTACGTACTAGACGATCATTCCTCATTGGTAGTCTTCTTCGGATTGGGACCAAACGAACTAATACTGCAATCGCCCCGTACACCATTCTCATGTTCGTCACGGACATTCGTTTGGTAAGAGTCGGAAGGACTGTCGAATGGCGAAGCCGACCACCGCTTCCTCCTGCATGACCCTGATACTGTTGCACCAGGATGATGATGATGATGATGGTTCCAGGGAGAGGTGTCCACCATTTTGCGGCGGCAGTGAACTGGTTCACCCTTGTCTGCTGGGGGCAATGGTTCCTGGACACGGTCCAACTCGAACGACCCCCCACAATCTCATGTGTCGACACGGCATGCTGCCAACGAAACTCTGGGTGTCACGCCGCACGAAACAAAGAAGATGATGATGATTACCAGGCGAACCGCATACCATAGTATTCTAGAACCATGTATTCCTACCTCGGTTCATCCTGTCCTTGTCTTTGCGAACCACAACAACAACAATACGGACTCCGGGGGACAAAAAATTCCTCCACGATAGCCCGTTTTCACGTTGGTAAGACTTCCGGCCCAACGAGATTCACTACACCATACATTTTCCTAAAGTAAAATGAATTGCCCCTCATTAACGGTTGATTCTTGTAAGGTTACACCTCGTAAAGATGAAATCCCTCACCCTCACCATGAGACGAGTATGCGCTTACCCTTCCTGTACGAATAGTAGAACAACAATCATACTAGTGCAAAATGTACAAACCGTTTCCTAATGATAAGCCTATATTATGTTACCACCACCACAGCTGCTTGTCGTCGTTGTTATAGGTCACTCGGCCGAAACGAGGAGTTGATTGTTGCGTGCGGACGTATGTTGGGTGAATTTCTGGACACATTCTATCAATTGTGGTCGTTGTCTTCTCACGGTCACTTCGTTTGTTGCGGATGCCAAAAAGGAAGACTTCAAAACCTTGCCGTAGGTCCATCAGTCAAGCCAACCCATCGTCGCCCTTTTCACCCATCACGGTACACTTGATTCTGAAGACACTGTGATGGTCGGAGGAGTACTAGGACCTTTCGTTGGAGGTACACACCGGCTCGAGTTGCCATGGTGGTGCCTTGTGCAGTACAATGACCGTGGTGTGTTTCCTAGACCAGGCCCAGATTACTGTAGACAATAGAGTACGAGTATGAAAAGCACGGGTAACTATGGAGGAATTTTTTGTCCCCCGGAGTCCGTAACAAACCCCCACACATACCAGAAGAGAGAGAGAGAGACAGTACAGTGTGAGATAAAAGCGAAAAGCCTGAGACCTATGGCAATCCATTTATTTGATGGTTGTATTCTTGTGTGTTTTGGAAATTCTGATTCTTCGGTTCCAAGTTCCAGAATGTGGCTCTTGACAATTCGCGACCAAGACGCGACTCGAATGGGTGGTGTGGTGGATGGTCCTTCATTCGTTCCGAGTCAGTCATTCGCTCCTCGCCATTGCCTCAATTCTCATAATTAAATTGTTTGTGTGGAGGACAGATGACGCACCTTTCGATATGGACCAACCACATCGCATCGAACCATTCGCAAAAACTGCCGATCTCCACCAAGGAAACAACAGAAACCAACAACAACAAGAAGAAAAAGAAAACAAGAGGCACACAGACACACCCTCTGCTCGGCTCCTGCTCCGCTCCTCCAAGCGAAAAAAGAGAACCAATCCAAACGCACCACCGAGCAAAAAGTCTCAGAAGCAAAAGGCTCTTGATGTCGTCGTTGCGGCGCCAAGGCATTTATGAGAATCAAACCAAGAATGATTGCGAAATCGTAGCAATCATTCCAAGAATGGCGCTAGCTACTAGTAATAGGAGGAGGAAGACAACTCGATGGATGCCGATGAGGATGATGATGGTCGTTGTAGTTGGATTGGCACTGGCAGTGGTGATGGTGGAAGCATCCTCGTCATCATCATCATCATCTTCTTCTTCTTCTTGGTTGACACAATCACCACCACGACCAGAACAACGCACAACCACACAATCACTTGACGACCACGAACAATCACAAGACACTGCTGCTTGGGTTGTACATCCACAACAATTGCCATTGCTGACTCATTCCATGGTTCAGGAACGACGTAGACGAGAATTGCGGCGACAACGACACTTGCAACAAGGATACCACCAAAATGAACCACAATCCGTCGAACAAATCCAACGAGAAACCGAGCGTCCTCGTCGATTTTCGGTTTATCCACGACGACACCAACAGGATCCTTCACAAGATGCTTCCAAACAACAACCACATCAACAAGAACGACACTTGAAAAGGATGGGAGACTCGAACAACTGCCCCAATACTACGACTACGGAGATTTCCTCGTCGCAATTGTGGCAAGGCTATGGAACTCACTATGTCGATTTGTGGGTAGGCTCTCCGGTGCCGCAACGACAAACGGTCATTGTCGATACCGGATCCAGTGTCACGGCCTTTCCCTGTCAGAGCATGGGATGGTGTCCCAGTGGCGATAATGACTGTGGGCATGCCTTGCCAACGCCCCAACTCCATCCAGAGGACAGCAGCAACAGCCTGGTACGACCGCACCATCATTTGAATCCCCTCTTTGATCCCACCCAGTCCACCACGTTTGAATACGTGTCCTGTCACGATTGTGCCACAACCTTTGACTATAAATATGGACAATGTTGGCCCCAGCAGCCACCACACGATGTCTTGTCCTGGAAAACTACGACAACAGACAACCGCCACCACAACAATCATTCGACCGCTGTCGAATGTCATGTCTCCATGGCCTATATGGAACACAGTTCGTGGAAGGCCTATGGAGCGTCCGATGTCGTGACGATTGGTGGTACGACGACACCCACACGAGACACCACTACTGAATCCTCGTTTCGCTTGCCGTTTGGATGTCAAGTCGAATTGTCGGGCTACTTTGTCACACAGGTACGTTTTGCCGTACTTGCGCGCGCACACCAAAGTGTCGAATGGTAGTATTGGAACAGACACTACAGGTTCTTCTTCTTCTTCTTCTTCTTCTTACCCATGTTTGTCGTTCTCTCAAAATTTTGTGGGCATTTGTTTCTCGTGGCGGCGCATCTTTCTATAGTTGGCGGATGGTATTTTGGGAATGGACCTGGGCCTGGGATCCTTGCTCCGTCACATCCAGAATACGCCGCCACCACCATCACCATCACACCATGAGCCACCACCAAACCACCACAAGACGACCAACCAGAAGAAGAATCGAGTGTCGCTGTGTTTTGCCAACCCCTGGCATCCCCAGCAACAGCAACAGCATGCTCCTCCTCAACACGGGGTCGGTGGACCCGCGGCGGGGACCCTGACCGTGGGAGGAACGGATGCGCGATTGCATACCAGTCCCTTGGTCTGGACGCAACCCATGGAAGTGCCGACTGTCGCGCACCACAATTTTTATACCGTTCAAATTCGCAATCTCTACATGCTCAACAACCAGAACGACAAGGACAACCATTCCTTGATTCCACTCGGCGTCAATGACACGGATTTGCACAAACTCAATCAAGCGGGTGTTCATCCCATTTTGGTGGATAGCGGGACAACCGATTCCTATTTTCCCGAATGTCTCCAGAACAAGTTTCAAGACTTGTTTTTGCAACTCTGGTCCCCAAATCCCCATACTACTACGAACCAAGACTATCCCAATCCTGATTCCACGTACCAGTTTACCTGGGACCAAGTGCAAGCCATGCCCACCTTTGTGGTCCAGTTGGTGGGAGACCAACATCGAAACAATCGTGTCTCCAATCAATATATGAGAACCCAACAGTGGGACGTCGCATCCTCCAGCAAGAAACCCGCAACCCTGGACCCACGAGTCCCTGGATTGGCAGTGGGCCACGATCCCGATCATCCGGAAGATGTCTTGTTGTACATTGAACCCCGGCAGTACATGTCGTACAATCCCAATGATGGCACTTGGACCAACGGATTGTGGTTTCACGAACCTCATGGTGGTGTGTTGGGTGCCAATGCCTTCCTCGGACACGATGTGGCCTTTGATATGGATGCGCGACAAGTTGGATGGGCCCAAGCCGATTGCAATTATACGCGACTCATGGCGGCGGAATCCTCTCCCCAATCCACACCACCCGTCTATTATGGATGGGATGACGAAAATGACGACGTCGAAAATGACAATGACGACGACGACGACTTGATGCCATTGGAACGAGTCAATGCGGCCCAACATGAACACTCTTCCAGTTCAAGTTCCTGGGTGCAATTTTTGCAATGGGCGCAAGGAAATGGCTTGTTTCGATTTGCCGCCGTCTTGTTTGTTGGTGCCTATTTGGCCTATCAACGTCGACAGCAACAACTCGAGCAACAAGAACAATTACAATTGCAAGGAGGAACAACCGCCGCCTATCACCGAGCTCCGACGGACCAAACCAATCTTATTCAGGAAGACTACGACCTGGAAGATGGAAATGACCGAAACATGGTGGAAATGAGAGAAGTGGGACTATCGTCCCTGTCGTCGTCGGATGGATGTGACACGTGAGTGTCATGGGCACGTCGACTTTCGTTTTCCAACGGTGGGAAACGACAATGCGCCAAACCAGGACCAATGGAAAAACAACAACAACAACAACAACAACAACAACAACAACAACAACTGTATAGGACAACAAAACAACGCAACAACCAATACACAGCTAGTATGGTAGAAGGCGATAGAAATTAGTAGTAACATTAGCGTTTGGATCATGATCTCCCATATGGAACATATAGGGAAGTAGATCGAACCTCGATCCCGTATCTGTTGTCCATTGACGTTTTGGAAACGAAAGGTTATGTCCAATCCCAAGACTCTACGAATATTGTCTTGCTTGTCACTGTCAGTATGAGATGGATGGTGGGTTGTTCGACAAGTTCTAGGGATAGGGCCCATATTCCATTCGGCTACACCGGAAACTCATCGGAGTCACGTACGATTCTTCTGCGCCATGGTCGCGTTCGTGGGTTTCGCTCCCAAGGTGAGGCAAGGCTGACGCTCCTCGCCAGCAAGCTATATTTGCCACGCTTGCTTCCGCAACTATTTAGGAGTAGTCGCCGGTCGGCACTGCCAGTCCTTCCATTTCCGCTTCTCGATACATTGCACTCCCAATCTTCCCGGCTCCTGAGAGTTTTTGGCTGGACCATCCACAATAATACTTCCTTTCATTTCAAACCAAAAAAATTGAAGCATTCTCCCGAGTTTACGGACGCCCGGGATCATGGCCTCGAGACCAATCGTGTAAAAACTCTTCGTCCCCGCAAGTGCTTCAGAATGTACAATTCCATAGCCCATTTATGAACAAGAACTGAAAAGACAAATACAGACACCTTACTAGACACAATAAGAAAGTCATACATCCAATCTAGTAGCAACGGCATGAAACATGTGAAGATGAATCAGCATTTGGTCATCGGCACACCCCCACCTGCCCTCGTCTAGCATGTTTTGCAGTGGATTCGACTCGCTCCAGCTGCAACTTTAGCAACTCGTCGTGTCTGAAGCGACTTAATTCAAACACACTGCGCAATTTACGCAACAATCTAGATTTGAGTCCATCATCATCCATGTCTTCGTCGAGCCAAAAAGCGGCCTCTTTCGATAAGAGTTCTGCAAACAGACTCCGAACCGCTTCATCACCATTCTCAATGTTTAAAAACCCGAAACAAGCAACAATGACATCGACATACATGAAAAGGTCGGGGTCGAATGATTTACCGTGTCTATCACGAGAAATGCTCTTAAACTCCTCCAGTAACTGTAGAGCTTTTTTATCTGCATCCGTTGACCTAGAGTTGACGTAGGCCGAAATCACAACTGTAAACGAGTAGCAGTCCGGAAAGCATTCAAACCTCCCGGACGAAGCAAGAAACGTCATTTGTTGCAACCATTTGTGTGCGTTTTCTGCAGCACTGGAACGGTTGGACCGAAGCCATGCAACAAGAACAGCGTTAAACGCATGCGTTCCTGGTATGTCGACGAACGATTCCGCCTCACCAGCAACAATCCAGTCGTTCAGTGCCTCGGAAGTCTTTTCCGGACTGCCGGCTTTGGACCAGGCCTGGAGTCGGGTAATGTGCGTTGCATTTGTTGGCTTCAATGCTTCATTCCCAGCAACATATCCGTCCTTCATCTCTTCAAACAAAGACTCCACTTTGTCGGGTCGCAAATGACTCATCCATCCAGACATGAGTGAGTTGTACATGTGAAACGTCGGTTGTACTTCATCTTGTTCACATTCATAAAGCAATTTTTCAGCATGCTCCAACTTTGTGGACTCTCTTGACTGACACAGAGTCCATATCACTGTACTATACGTATACCCTGATGGTTTCGCAGACTCATCTCCGTCCTTCCATTGTTGTTTCATTTTATCAAACATTTTCAACAGAGTTTCAGACATATCTAACCTCTTTGTCCTTGCCCAGTCGCGCACTAAGGAGTTGTACACGTCACGATTTGGTGAGACTTTCATTGTTTCCATTAGATCGATAATGCCTCTTGCTTTTTCTTTTCTTTGAGGGTGGTCGGTGGACGCCCATGCGTCAATAACGCTAATGAAACAACGCGGGTTTATCAAAGACGTCTCATCATATATGTTTTCGCAAACTCTCCGGAGAGAAGTCTCTGCTTCATGCGGTTTTCCTGCCTTGCACCAAGCCAAAATATGTTGGAGGTAACTACTAGAGTTTCGTTTCAAGAGCGAATTGTCTTGGTTTTCCATCCATTTCAGCAAAGTTTCTGCCGACATTGCGCCTTTGACTGTTCCAATCGAGGCAAAATTGCGCAAGACATTATTCAGCGTATCGATGGTAATTTTTCCTGGCAATTGGTTCTCTACGGAATACTTGAGCAATCGCTGAATCCACTGGCAGAAAAAGACTCTAGCATCAGGATGTATGGATCGTGCCCATGCGACAAGAGCACGATCCCATATCACCGTTAATTTGCCTTCCTCAGTGGATATTTCCCCGTTTCCCATTGCTTCATTTAGTCTTTTTGCAACCAGTTCAGCTCTCGTGTTGTCTCCAACTTCGGCATATGCTGAGATTAAACCAATGTAGTTATTTGCTGGTTGTCGCAAGTCCTCTGCTCCTGTTGCCTTGGTCAGTTGCTCCATTCGGTCAAACAACTTCTCTGCCTCATCTGATCTCCCCGATCGCACATATGCTGTGATAAGAAGACTAAAAGTTGATGCATTTGGTCGTGGGATTTGACTTTCTTTGTCCAGAACTGCATCGCACATATCGTTAAGGATAACGTGCGCAACCCTTATCGCACCAATAGAGCTGCATTCAACCAAAGCATGACATACACGGTTATATATGCCGACATCAAGCTCATCAGAGGGACATTTTTGTTTCATTTCGGCAAACAAATCTTGAATTCGTGTTAACGCAGCATTTGGCTTATTTGAACGGCCATGAGTCTGCATGATAGCGCAGTACATGTCTGTATGGGGTCTATGCATTTTGTGATTGGTTTTCTTGCACCAATCTTTCAACGACATGAGATATTCTTCTGTACGATGATAACTCTCCGGAAGCCAACTCTGAGCCCATATCTCAATCATGTCATATACAAGTCGTTTATCGGGATGCAATGTTCTGTCATTGGGATCATGGTCGCTTTTTTCAATCAACATCTTGTAGATTTTATGGGCCTCGTAAGGAGCATGTTGTGGATCATCTACCTTGTTCATTCCACGGACCACAACGCAATATGGAACAGTGGTTTTCTGGAACAGACCAAGATGAAAATATCGATCAATCTTTGACAAGACCGTTTTCGGGCCAAGGAGATTGCGATCCAACGCCGCGTTTCCTAATTTCCACTGACCTCCTTGTGCACGTTTCCTCTTTGCATACATCAACTGCCTCCTGTTTGTTTTGGATTTGATATACATGAACCAAGAATCCAGCGCATGATTCAACAGTTTCTGAGTCAACACAGTGGCCATGTCGAGTTTTTCGTTTGAAGCATCTTGCTGCTTCATCCATTCTTTTTCATCGGCAAGTCGATCTAGTATCTCGAACATGGCCCTCACATGCTTTCGAACCTTGTCAAGGGGAAGTTTCGGATTTGTTTGCAACTCATTCAGCAAGTCTTCTGCTTCTTTCCAGTGCTGAGATTCGTAGGTTCCTCGCTCCAACGCCATCAATTGGTCTTTGGAAGACATCCAGTTTTTCATAGAACTATCATCAGAAGACGTTGAACTTTCGGGGATCCCAATTGCGTGACCGCCATCGGTATCGTCACTCGTCGATGTGAAAGGACATGCTTGTTGATACGAACACCGAGGAATGGACGACCGGAAGCAAGGTCCATTAGTAGTTCCCAGTTGAAAGGAATTCCATCCTAGATGTGAAGCCGACCAGCGTGCTCTTTGCGTTACTTGTCGCACTGTTCGGCTCCACAACAAAGCCTTTTTTGCGGTGTTCCAGGCATATCGCACCATTGTAAGGCGGTCTTGTCGACATCCAACCAATGGCCCTAGTATGCACCGAGTGAGAACGTCAGTGGACGAACTCGGACTTTGAGGTGAACAAGTGTGCTGCGAAGGTCAGACTTTTCGAGGGAACCAAGCAACCGTCCGTTCGTTGGCTCAAGAGGAACCGGCAGGCATCCACCATGATGGTTGGTTGGGGCCGATGCAAGCGGATACCCCTTGCCAATGTCCCTGTTTCACACGCAATCTCAATTCTGTACGTTTCGTTCCAACACGGTTCAGTGTCCATACTTTGTTCAAACAGAAGCTCTCATTACCACGACGTAATAGTACCTCTGCTTCCACACCAAAAGGAACTTTCGATATCATGGGGAAAGGACACATGCCACTGACTGGTTGGTTACAAGCATCTCAGTTTTACCACAACACGGAGTGAAGGGGCTTCATGCTGTTCTGGCAAAGATGAGAAACCAGGTCATGTCAGCAACGAGGCTTGGATTTCATGTAATGAATGATGATGAGAGAGATTATTTGCGGTTTCTTCGTTCTTTTCCGTCGAATTTCCCACTTGAGAGGAACTCCATCGCACACATGGAACTACCTAGGAGTACCTATGTTCGCCGCCGTCCATTTGTGACACTTGCGATTCCTCCCTGTGATCGACGCAAAAGAGACTTTGTGACAGCATTCCATTTCAACGCATCTACCATCTACACCATGCTCCAGAAAGAAGAGATATGATCGAGAACCATATGTGCTCCTTCAAAGACCACATGTCATCACATGTCATGAACTCGGATTCTGATTTTGTGGGAAAGTTTGAATCCCTCTTATGTAGTCGGCCGGATCGATCGAAGCAAAAATACTATGTGAAAGATTGTGCATTTATTGGATTTTGCGCGCGAGAGGAATACCCGCCAACGCCGGCCGGAATGCTGGTCTCACGTTCCCAGAAATGCGATTCTCACTCCAAGCACAACACTCGATCCTACCATTCTCTCGTTGTTGTTGGGTTTGTTCCTTCACCATCATGGCGTCTGCAATCGACTTCTTTTACAAAAAAGTCAAAACTTGTCATCTGGAAGAGGCCAGAGATCTGTTGCGCGGTAATGACGGGGAAAAGATTGCCAAAACATGCACCGGACCACAATCCTATCCACTCCATTGGATTTTGAGAGAACGAGATAATTCTTTTTTTTGTCTGCACAATTCTGATTGCCTACTGATTGAGTTGATGAATCGCTTCCCCGACGCTCTCATGCAAAAGGATATGCATGGTTATTTGCCAATTCATTATGTTTGCACCCGTATCAGGGCACTCACGAAACCAATGCTGTTGATTGCTCAATGCATGTCGACGCTGCGACCAGAATGCTTTCATGTTCCTACAAACGCAAATCAGCTACCAATTCAACTGCTACTACAGGGAGTCTGTCCTAGATCTTCAAAATTGAACCAGCCGCAAGAACAGAGTTGGTCCTCCTTGATCCAGTTCCTTCACTGGGCCAATGGCCAAATGGATGCTGCTCCTTGTCGTCGACAACTACCGCTGATTCCTAACACCATGGTAGCACGAGCCGCGTAGGAACAGAGCCAGAAGAATCTCCGCAGTCCCTCATTACAGTGAATGTTTCACTTAACGAAAAACGAGACGTCATAAGCGGACCCGAGTGTCAATGGACCAACACTATCATATCGTCAAGCGAAAAAGGGAAACCATGTAGCTAAGTATTGCTGTTACATAGTTTGAATCGCGTTAGGGGGACATTGTTCTTCATTAGTCTATGTTGCAATTTCGTACATATTCCTAGAAAGGGTGCTCTGGAAAGGATTCCTTTCGATTCGATTCGTCATTAAGTTTGTGCCCACTTTTGGGCGGCCGACACGAGAACCCGGGTGATGTGAGATTTTGCGGGTGGAGGATCGTCGTCCACGAGATGGAAACGATAGCGAGCGAACATGCGTGAGAGAACGCGATGCGGTCAAAATCAGCCTATTCCATGCCTTAGTCCTTTACCCGTTCATGACTGTGAGAGAGGACATGCGTTTCGCTCTTCTTTTCCAAAACTCGACCAGTGCTGGGACTGTTTGTTCACGTTCGAAGACAATGCGCCACATATTATAGATGCTTGTTCCTCATTCCCCAACCTAGGACGTGCCATATGCGATTTCTTCTTGGCAATGGAGTGTTTTCTCGAAAGGCACATGTTCGAAACAGTGTTTGGTTTCTGGACATTTTGAATTCGAACTGGTTTTCCTCTCAAGTTTATTTTTTGGTATCATCCCTCACCGTATCCATTTGCAACAGTCATCAAGGATGATCTATCAGTTCCCTGAGGATCTCACACTATCGGCTACTGTATTTGATGTTTGGATACACTGCGACCTGCAAACTCCAGAGGATGGTGTCGAAAAGAGTTTCACGGCAAGCACAGGATTGTGATGGACGTGTGTCGAGTCTATCATCGAGAATGAGATTTGGATTCTGTGGAGGGACACGAGATTGTCTGAAATACATGCTTTTAATAAACAATTGAGCTGGTGTTGTAATTTACCAACCAGGAGCGTCTGTCCGAGTTGTTGCGTTTGTTGACGTTGTAGATTTTGAATTTTCGCATTGTCCTATGTTCCATGATTGATCAATGGTTTCCTTCATCTCTTGCAGTCCTCGTTTCCGTGAGTTACTGAGTTGAGGCGGGTCCGCTCGTAGAGGCATTGGCCATCGTGACCCGAATTTCTTCAAAGGCTTGCTGCGGCGGTTTGTTCCCATACATCACTCTCATAATGGCCGGGAAGTATCGATCCATGGCGGCGACCGAGACCATAATATTTGTTTCAATCATTTCCAATGACAAGGCGGATCCTTCCACATCCACTGCCATCCGGTATCTCACTTCTCCGTCGCTGAAATCCAATTCAAAGTTACCCAATGCCAAAGTGTAGTTGATTCGCATCAAAAGTTCTGCACACGACGAGCGACTGTTTTCTGGAACCTTTACTGGTGATTCAAGGAACACAAACATGCGATTTTGGTTGACTTTTACATCAATAAAGCTCCGGAAAGACGAATTATTTCCAGTTAAGTTTAGTGAAATGACTTGGCTCCGATCCTCTCGCGGTGCTTGAAGCTGGTAGCTACGACTTCCTGCATCCAGATATTGTTTCACCAACGCCAGCATTCCTGGTGATTCTGGACTGCTGCCGACCAAAGACGAAGAGACATCACCTGAAATTACCTCACCGGGTGTTGCATTCGAGTCTTCTTCGGGGGAGGGAGAGACAGCGCTGGTCGCCAGGGTCCGATGGAAGATGGACAAATCTGATTTCTTGTGAAGAAGCGCGGCCAGCGAAAGACACAACGCAATGGCGCCTCTGCTTCTACACCACGAGGAACTTTTGATATCATGGGGAAAGGACACATGTCACTGACTGTCTGGTTACAAGTTACAAGCATCTCAGTCGTACCACAGCAAAATCTGTGGGAAGGGGCACGGTACCTCTCTTGGCTGTTCTGGCAAAGATGAGAAACCAGTTCATGTCAGTACCGAGCCTTGGATTGCATGTGATGATTGATGAGGAGAGAGATTATTTGCGGTTTCTTTGTTCTTTTTCGTCGAATTTCCCATTTCCCATTTGAGACGAACTCCATCGCACACATGGAATATTCGCCGTGGTCCATTTGTGACACTTGCGATTCCTCGCAGTGATCGTCGCAAAGAGACTTTGTGACAGCATTCCATTTCACTGCATCTACACCATGCTCCAGAAAGGTGAGATATGATCAAGAACCATACATGTGTGCTCCTTGTCATGGACTCTCGGATTCTGATTTTGTGGGTAAGTTTGAATCTCTCTTATGTAGTCGGCCGGATCGATCGAATCAAAAATACTATGAGAAAGATTATGTAGTTATTGGATTTTGCGCGCGAGGAATACCCGCCAACGCCGGCCGGAATACTGCTCTCACGTTCCTGGGAATGCGATTCTCACTCCAAGCACCAAACAGATCGATCTCATTGTTGTTGGGTTTGTTCCTTCATGGCGTCCGCAATCGACTCGTTTTAGAAAAAACTCAGAGCTAGTCATCTGGACAAGGCCCGAGAACTGTTGCGCGGTAATCACGAGGAAGAGATTGCCAAAACATGCATCGGACAACAATCTTATCCACTTCATTGGATTTTGAGAGAACTAGCTGCTTATTTTTTTCGTCTGCCCACTTCTCATTGCCTCCTGATCGAGTTGATGAATCTCTTCCCCGACGCTCTCATGTACAAGGATATGCGTGGTAATTTACCAATTCATTATGTTTGCGACCGTATCAACGCACACGCTAAACCAACGTTGATTTTTCACTGCATGTCGAAGTTGCGACCAGAGTGCTTTCATGTTCCTACCAACGACAATCATCTTCCAATTGAACTGTTTTGTAGATATTCACTAGAGGTAGATACCCGGAAATCTGCCCTTTTGTGTACTCAAGCAGCACTGCATGAAAAACACGCACTTTGGGGTCAGCTCCAAGAAGAGAAGGAAACTCTCCGAACGGAAAATCACAACTTGAAGGAAAAGCAAGCACTTTTGGATCAGCTCCACGAAGAGCAGGATGATCTCCGAACGAAAAATTCACAATTTGAAGGAAAAACAGGCACTTTTGGATCAGCTCCAAGAAGAGAAGGAGGCTCTCCGAACGGAAAATCACAATTTGAAGGAAAAACAGGCACTTTTGGATCAGCTTCAAGAAGAGAAGGAGGCTCTCCGAACAGAAAATCTCAATTTAAAGGAAAAACAGGCACTTTTGGATCAGCTTCAAGAAGAGAAGGAGGCTCTCCGAACAGAAAATCTCAATTTAAAGGAAAAGCAAGCACTCTTGGATCAGCTTCAAGAAGAGAAGGAGGCTTTCCGAACGGAAAATCAAAAGTTGATAGAAGGTTTGAACAGCCAGACTCGAAAGACCGAACGAGATCGCGTAGCATTGGACGTGGTCCAGAAAGAGTACAAATTTTTGAAACGGGAGCTGCACAAGATTCGAGACGAAAAGGAGAAACTTGAGTGTGATTATACAAAGACCAAAACCGAGAGTAAGCGAGAGCTCCGAAATCTAAACAAGGTTCAAAGCGATAACGCCAAGTTGAAAAAGAAAATCGACGACGTCAAAAAGGCGCACAAGGCCCTCGAAGACGATTCCAAAAAGCAACTGGAAGCAAAAGATCAAGAAAAGAGGCAACTCGAAGAACAGTTAGAGGCGGTAACTAAGGCTGGTGAGAACTTGGCCGTAGTAGGTTCAATGGTCCAGGAAGGTCGAAGGTTCGACAAGTTGCTCATTTCCATTCTCGACGACAAGACCCATCAGGACAACACTCATACGACGAACCCATTGTCCATGGAGGTCATGAAAGTCTTTGCCGTCTCGTTGCAAAAACGACTGGAACTGATTGAGTCACACCGATCCAAAACAACCGAAAAGCCGTTTATTGTTCAGTTTCTCGATGAGTTCTTGGCGAATCCCAATCGGAGCTGGTACTCCTTGATCCAGTTCCCTCACTGGGCCGATGGCCAAATGGATGCTGCGGCTCGTCTTGTAGACCAGAGCCCTCGCCCGTGTCCTACGACAACTACCGCTGAATCCCTTTATCACGGTAGCACGAGCCGCGTAGGAACGGATCCAGAAGAATCTCAGCAGTCCACCGTGGTCATTGCAGTGGATGACTCACCACCAGAAACGCGACGTCAGAAGCGGCCCCGAGTTTCATTGGATTCGGAATGAATCTTTGGGTCGGACTATCCAACGAACCAACATTCTCATATCACCAAACGAAAAAGGGAAACCAAGTAGTTAAGTATTGCTGGTACGTAGTTTGAATTGTGTTAAGGGGACATTGTTTGTCAATATTCTATGTTGCAATTTCGTCCATTTCCCTTAAAAGGTGCCCTGGAAAGGATCCATTCTATTTGTTTCCACTTTTGGGCGGCCGACACGAGAACCCAGGTGATGTGAGAATTTGTGGGTGGAGGATCGTCGTCCGCGAGATGGAAACGAAAGCGAGCGAACATGCGTGAGAGAACGCCACGCAGTCAACTCAACCTTCCATGCATTTATCCTTTACCCGTTCATGACTCTGAGAGAGGACATGCGTTTCGCTCTTCTTTTCCAAAACTGGACAAGTGCTGGGACTGTTTGTTCACGTTGCAAAACGATGAGCCACATCTAATAGATGCTTGTTCCTCATTCCCCAACCTAGGAAATGGAAACTCTAGCACGCTTGTTTGGTCCTCGGCTCCCATGATCAATGGAAGTCAATGTTTCATCCAAGGTAATGGGAGACAAGGCCTCTCCACTGTTGTCGTCTTCCAATCGATGGCTTCTTTTTTGGGTGGAGGTGGCATCTTGTTGGGTGCATGTCGGTGTAGTGAGAACTCGTTTGCAAGCGCTAGCAATCTGTTGATCGAGTGGTTCCAATTGACGGTCCAACCGATGAATCAATTCAAGAAGGGAAGAATGACTCAAACTGGGCTGTGACAACAAGGTTTGCAACATGAACTGGAACATTGATGATTCGTCTGCGTCTTTTCCGGTATTCGGTTGGACCAATTGCGATCGTTTTTGCAAGGAAACAGCCAAGGCTTTGAAAATCTCAGTGGTGGGCACTGTCGAACTTGTTGTTCCGTCATTTGGATCACAGTGCTTTTTCAAAAGGCCTATCAAATGCTGATCCCACAATCGTCCTTGGGCAATAATTCTCCCATACAGGGAACGGATCCCTTCTTGATCTTCCAGGGTATTTTTGTGTGCACACTCTGATGTTTTGAGTTCCTCCTCCAAGCTCTGTACCTTGTTCTGCAGATGCAACACCTCGGCTTGGGAATGCTCCAGTGTCTGATGGAGCTCTTTATCCTTTTCTTTCGACTCTTTTTCTTGCGTGAGTTGAACCTCCAGCGTGTCTTGGAGTTGCTTCTTTTCCTGCGTCAATTTGTTGTTGATATCCAGTAACGCAGAGTAGGCTTGTTCGAGATCCTGATACTTCTTTTTCATATCTTGGGTTTGCTGGTCCATTGTTGCCTTTTCGTTCTCCTCCTTGTGTTCTTCTTTGTGCTCTTCCTTGTCCCCTTCCTTCTCGTCCTTCTTGTGCTTTTCTTTGTCTTCTTCATTACCCTCCTCCTTGCGGTCTTCCTTAGCCTCTTGCGAGTCCTCTTCCTTAGCTTCTTGCTTGCCCTCCTCCTTGTGCTCTTGCATGTCCACTTCCATTTCCTTTTCCTCTTCCTTAGCCTCTTGCTTGTGCTCTCGCGTACCCTCTTCCTTTTGCTTTTCCATTTCCTCTTCTTCCTCCTCCTTTTCCTCATCTTCCTCCGTGGTGTCATGACTCGGCCACGGCTGTATGGCACAAGAAAAGACTTGTCGCATCAAGTCGGCTTGGCTTGCAGGTAATCTGTGATGAGTCGTCATATATTGAATGAGGGGAGCGAGAGGAACTTTATCATCATTTTTTCGTGCCGTGTCATTGTACAGAGTTTGTGGTGCTAATTTGGACAGTGTGATAAAGAGTCGGTCATTCTGGTGAGGACACAACGAAATGGGTCGTTGATTACTGTGATTGGGGTGCCAAAACCCTTGCGGGTACAAGGCATGAAGATACCGCACGACATCGAGGCGATGTCTAGACGAACGCACGACATGATGAGCGGGCAAATCTCCATTGGCGTCTGGGATCTTGACGGCATCGGGATACGCTTCCACCAAGGCTTTCACCACCTCCATCGACAGACCATTGGCACAGACCTGGTGCAAAGGAAGCATCTTGGACGACTGATAGGGCGTGGAAGCATGTTGAGGACCAGCCTTGATAAGTTCGACAATTCCTTTGTGGTAGTCATTATCATTGAAGCTGCTAGGACTGTAGCGGCACGCAAGGTGCAGGGCATGCCTCCGCTCGCGAGTGGGAATGTCAATCGACTCGGGAAAACTCTTGAGAAGAATTGGAACCAGTTTTGGACAAGACGAAGCGGCAAGATGAATGGGTAAATTCCCAGAATCATCCTTCTTTTTGACTCCTTGAGGAAACAGCTTTATTAGCAGAGACACCAATTGCCTGTCTTTGCTACCCCAACACGCCATGTGAAGGGGTATCTGCCTCTTGGCATCTTCCGAGCAAACACAGTTGGGCTCCAATTTGAAAAATTGTTCAATCACCTTGACGCTGTCGAGAACGCTGCTAGTACGAGAGCACAAGTTATGAATGGGAAGTCTGCCGCTTTTATCCAATCGCATAATCGCCTGGGGATAGCGGTCAACCAGTTCACAGATCATGTCAGTACGGAACCCAGAGGAACTGCAGGCGACATGCAAGGGATACTCTCCGTCGTTTGTTTTGGACCATGCAGCACGCGGGCTCTTCTTCAGTACCAACGCCATGATGCACTCTTCTTTTTTGAACATCTCGTGGCGGAGGGTGAGACTATAATGCAGAGGAAGCTTTCCCTCCTTATCCTTGGTTTGAAACACATACACAGGAGTCTTCTCGACCAATGCGGACAAGACTTTGTAAAAGTTGCGAGGATGATTAATCCACCATTGCGGTGGAGAATCCAGGATGCGATGCATCGTGTATTGCTTGGTGGTGGAATCTTGAGCCCCGGCAATTTTGTAGCCATGTTCGCTTGAGACCAGTCCAAGCGTGTTTTGATACTGATATGATTTGAAGCAGGACCAAAACATGTCCAACAATTTACTTGTCTCAATGTACGTCATGATTTGTTCAGTTGTTGTTGTTGTCTTCGCCCTTCTTCGACTTCGTCCTTCTCCAACTCCAGAGGGTAAACAATGAGAGCCGCAAAGTTCCAATTGTGGCGGCATTTCGTCGGAGCGTCCGACTTCTCCGCCGGCGTTTGCGAATACTTATCCAAGAATCCGAGCACGTCACCCGATATGCCTGCGTGGAAAGTGCCGCCGCGCGCAAACCGAACCAGCTTTTCTTCGCTCGGACCGAAGGGGCTGACTCATAAAATCAAAAGAACCGATCTGTCTTCCCATCCCTCAAGCTCAAAAGCGTCAACAGAACCATGAGAGTGAGAGTGCATACTGCCATTGTATTCGTGGCTCTCGCGTTTCTGGGTACACCCAATGCCTTTCTATTAGCTCCTAACAAAAATGCTTTCGTAGCACAACGCTCCTCCTTCTTGTCGTCTAGGCTTGGTGCCGCATACAATGAAGGACACTGCGCCGTGTTTCGTTCCGAGAGCGACGGCGAGCCGCCGAACGAGTACCAACTGGCCTATCGCATTGTGCGGCCCATGGCACTGTCCTCACGACAAGCGGCTCCCATGGTTGTCTTGCACGGGGGCCCCTCGGTTCCCTCGGACTATCTCTACCCACTGGAACAGGTGATATAGTATCGATCACTGGTCTTTTACGATCAATTGGGATGTGGCCGATCGGATGAACCCAAAGACGAAAGTTGTTATTCGATTGACCAGGCCGTGGACGATTTGGAGACGTTGGTCCAAAAGCTGGGACTGCGACGGTTTCATTTATATGGGCAATCCTTTGGTGGGATTCTTGCCTATGAATATATGAAACGACACGCTGAATCGGGCCAGGGCGACCATATTGTGTTGTCGGCAATTCTCTCGTCGACTCCCACCAATGTCACACAAGTGGAACAAGAAGCCAACCGACTCATTTCGGAACTTGAGTTGAAGGAGGAAGACAATGTTGCCGAAGAATTTCGCAAAGCTCATCAATGTCAAACAGAGGAATCACCGCAAGCCTTGGTGGACGCCTACGCTCATGCCGGGACCGTGTGGAGAGGCACCACGGCGATTGCCAACTACGTGGCACAACCGCCCAGTGAGACGGCACGACGATTGCCCTCGACACTGGTCCTGCGAGGAGAACACGACTTTGTGACGGACGTGTGTACGCAAGATTGGAAAGCACGAGTCTTCAATCACAACTTTGTGCCGGAAAAGATGCTGGAGGGATGTTCTCATCACGGACTATTAGAGAACGGCGCCATGTATGGCGACATTGTTGATTCTTTCTTCTCAGAATATGATTGAGAGAATCGTTGGTACCAATAATCCAAACCTTGAGGCAAGATTGACCAAGAATAGCGTCCTTAAGATGAAAGGTGAAAAAGTTGACTGCGGGTCCAAATCTGTCTCGGCCGTCCCTCATAAGCTAGTATATCAAGAGCACCGATCGTGAGCTACAAAAGATGAACAGCCGACAAGAGAATCCACAATTGACTGTCGTTATGGATGAATCCCTCAAGAAACGGGCTTGAGTTTTGAAGGACTGATCTATTTATACGCGTTGGAAGTGTTCTTGCACCAGTGGCTTGATCCCAGACCAGTCATTGCTATATGTACTGTTCGATAATATATTGATAAACGACTAAGGATATTTGCCTTTGTGCCTTTAGCTGAATGGATATACTGTCTAGTTGCATATCACACCTTTGAGCCATGCGCAAAGCTCCGACTGGGACGAAGCGAAAGTCTTGATACGTTCAATTGGGACTCAATCAAACCAGTACTGTGTCTCGTAACTCGTAGCACCTTTCTCGTAGCACCTTTGTCATCATCCTAGAGGAGACCCAAGACGCAGGTACTCCTGCTTGTCGCAGTTGTGTGATGCATGCTATGTAGAATCTATCGAGCGAAGAGGCATTTGCAGCAGTTGATAGACTTAGAATCCCGGTAGGTAAAATAGTCACAAGCGCGAGAAAATTGAATCACGCATTGCTTCGCGCCATGATGGATCGGCAGTCTATGTCTATTGGCAGCATATGTCATATGTCCGTTCGGCATATGTTGGGGATGCTGGCGAAGGGGCGCCACATTTACGTATACCTACGGATATTTTCCCGATAAACCCGAAACAGAGTAGGAGTAACATATAAGGTAATTAGTCATAAAGAGGGTGACACTGCCCCTGTTGTCTCCCACCATGACCTTATCAACAGAGTCTCTGCTCAAATCATTCGACAAAGCTCTTCGTTCGGAAAGTGAGGAAGAGCTCTTTGAACTCTTCAATGGGAAGGATGGTAAAGCCATTGCCAAGACCAAAGACTCGTATGGACAGTACCCCCTCCATCGAATAGTCAAGGATGATGTGTTCTTCTTGCCCATAGCATACAAACTTATTTCCAAGTTATTGAGCCTGTTCCCTGAGGCCATTGATACGTGCGATAAAGATGGTAAGTATGCATTGTATGTCGCATGTGCAAACACACGCAGATGGAGGGATGGTTCCAATCCAGATGCCGTCTTGTGCCTCCTAAAGGCTCGACCCGAACATGCTTCCAAGCAAGAAGCCTCCACCAAGAAGCTGCCTCTTCATTATGCATGCATAACGCAGCCGACCCATGTTATCAAGGCTTTGGTGGAAGCTTATCCAGATGCCCTCCGTATCATGGACGCCGAGGGGAACTTACCGGCTCATTTTGCCGCTGGCAATAAAAAATGCAACAACATGGAGTATCTTTACTCGCAGTGCCCAGAAGCATTCCTGCACAAGAACAAGCGCTTTCAATTGCCCATAAGTTTATGTTACAAAGACGATGGTATGTTTTTGCATCTGACCCGATTGTGCCCAAAGAGTTTATTTCACATCAATGAAAGGAACACCCATGACAGTGAGCTACTCAGTCCTCTCGTTGACTATTTGGTTAAGAAACAGAATTTCCCGAGGTGCCGCGCCGATATGGTGCGAAAAGTATTTCACGAAGTCTTTCAATGCCTCTTGGCAAAGGACGAGGAGGTTAAAAACAAACTCAGGAGTCAGAGAGACGAAGCCTTGCACCTTGCAGTAAAGCTTGAGGAAAAAAGCAAAAACCTTGAGTCTGAAACCAGAACCTTCAAAATGAGGACAAAACAATATTCAAGGCATCTGGAGAACGTGCTCGAGGTTACTCGGGACGAGAGGGCTAAATTGTCGCAGATGCTAAAAGATGTACAAAAGGAAAGAGACGAAGCCTTAAGCGAAAAAGAAAAGCTTGAGGAACGCTGGAAAAATTTCTCAATTGAAATCAGAGACGTCAAAGAGAGGTTGAAGAAAGAGGAAGCAGATTCAAAGAGTGCTCATGAAAAACTCTCGACAATTCAAACCGAAAGGGAACGATTGACTGCCCAGCTAAATATTGTGGAGAATCAAATTCAAAAGCTGATCAAGGAGGGACAGAAATTGGATGAAGCATTGCTTCCACTCATTGGAACAACAGGACACAATGACTCGAATGCATTCCCGATGGAAGCTCTAAAAGCCTTTGCAAGCTTTCTGAACAAACAACTTGAACTCGCAAAATCTCACGACAACGAGCCTTGCGAGGAACAATCTAGGGAACAGCTCCTTGTGGAAGCTTTCCTGTCCAATCCAAATCTTTCTCGGCCATCCTTGACAAACTTTATCAAGAGCACCTATCGCGAGCTACTAAAATTGGACGCGATACTGCCGATTCAGAGTTGCACGGCCACAACAGTAAACCAGAATCCACATTCGACTGTCGTCGTGGATGAATCTCCAGAGAATCGACCTGTGACGAAACGGGCGCGAGTCTCGTTAGACTAACGAAATTGACACAACGAAACGACTGGAGAAGCCGATGAGGCAAGAGGATTTTTGATGACATGAATAAAATATATTGGTTAACGACGCACAAGATTTTCCGTGTGTTGTCTTCGCTGGTTGTTTGTGAGATACGGCAGAACTTCCGCATCGTCCCAATTATCTGTAGTCACATCACCTTGTTGCTTCTGTCTCGTGGAATTGAGTGTAGAAGTTGGACCAGTGCCTTCCATTCCTTGACGGGGACCGCATGCAAACTAGAGTGCTCGAGTGAGTCGATGTGCTTGTAGCAGCGTTCGTTCAAAGTCGTGTCGTTGTCGTGGAGTTGGTAGGTGGAGTCAATGGCGAGTAGGGGATACTTGGTCTCATGATCATTTGGGGGTATCTAATGATGGTTCGTGGTTTCGAGTTTCGATCCCGAGATGCCCTTTTTTGGTCTGAACTGTCTCGGCAGAATCAGGCGGTTGGTTTCCTTGTTCTTCTTCATTCGGCGAAAGTTTTGAACCCGATTCTTGTGGTTCATGTTCCATCGATGTACAAGGTTTCACTGTCGGCCACATCTGCATCACGTCATCAATCGTCAATGATGGTTGCATTTTATCTTCCAGAGGAGGGCTTAAGTGCAAGGGAACATGGTCCTCACAGTCGCATAAATTGAAGGATTTGGGACTGGTTCGAGCAGCAGTGGAACAAACCGTGGATTTTGAATGTCTGCAAAATTAGCGGCAAGATTGTGACCGTAATCGGTGACTTGGGCCGTGTGAGGATCCAGAGACAGTAAAAGCTGAACCGATTACTTTTAGTAGACTGCTCCCAAATATCCACTACTCCATACAAGGTGCAAGGACGTGCTTCCTTCGGCGGCTGGGATGGACAGACACTCGGTTTGGAGCTCATGAAACAGGGTCATGAGATCGATCAGCAGCTCATCAAGAGGAACCTCGTTCTGGAACAAACAATGAAGGACTTCGCGTGACATGTGGCAGTGGTCGACTCCACATTAAGTCTTTTGTCCTGCTTTGCAGGCATATCGTACCATTGTCAGGAGGTCTTCTCCTACCATTGTCAGGAGGTCTTCTCAATCCAACAGATGGTTTCGATGGTCATGATATGGACCGAGTGACAACGTCACTACCAAACTCGGAGTTTGAGGTGAACGCCTGGTGTTTTGACGGTCAGACTTTTTCTTAGAAACAGACATGTGCGTGTGGCTCTTCTTCTCCACAAATCGACCTAAGTTCGTTTGCTTTCCAGGGTGGTGATTGACAAACCAAAACAAGGTGCCAGGCACATATATTTGAGTTGTTTGTTTCTCATTCCCCACCCTACCCTAGGAGATAGAAACACGAGCCCGCATGTTCAGTAATGGGAGACAAGGCATCTCCACTGTTGTCTTCCTCCAATCGATGGTGTCCTCTTCGAGTGGTGATGGCATGTTCTTGCGTGGCTTTCGGTGGAGTGAGAACTTGTTTACAAGCACCAGCAACCTGTTGATCGAGTGGTTCCAGATGAATCAGTTCGAGGAGGGAAGAATGACTAGAATTGGGCATAGACAACAAGGTTTGCAACATGAACTGGAACATTGAAGATTCGTCTGCGTGATTGCCGACATTCGAGAATGTACCATGCGGTTGGACCAATTGCGATCGTTGTTGCAAGGTACTGAAATGATTTGAAGCAGGACCAAAACATGTCCAACAGTTCACTTGTCTCAATATAAGTCATGATTTGTTCAGTTGTTGTTGTTGTTGTCGTCGTCCTTCTCCAAGGTTATCACTGTCCGCCTCTGAACAAACCGCAAAGTTCCAATTGTGGCGGCATTTCATTGGAGCGTCCGATTTGTCCGCCGGCGTTTGCGCATACTCAGCAAAGAATCCGAGCACGTCTGTTTTTTTCTTATTCATAATGGATATGCCTGCGTGGTATAGTCCAACTGCGCGCAAGCCGAACCAGCTTACTGCACCTTCTCGGACCTCGGATCGAAGCTATGATAAGAAGACAACCAATCTGTCTTCTCACCTCTCATCCACAGAACCATGAAAGTGCATAGTGCCATTGTATTAGTAGCTCTCGCGTTGCTGGGTACATCCAATGCCTTTCTCCTAGCTCCTAACAAGGAAGCTTTTCGAGCAAAACCCTCCTTGTCCTCCAGGCTTGGTGCCGCATATAGTGAAGGACACTGCAGCGTGTTTCGTTCCGAGGGCGGCAACGAGCCGCCGAAGGTGTACCAACTGGCCTATCGCATTGTGCGGCCCATGGCACTGTCCTCACAACAAGCGGCTCCCATACTTGTCTTGCACGGGGGACCCTCCGTTCCCTCGGACTATCTCTACCCACTGGAGCAGCTGATTCCGTATCGATCCCTGGTCTTTTACGATCAATTGGGATGTGGCCGATCCAATGAACCAAACGACAAGAGTTGTTATTCGATTGACAAGGCCGTGGACGATCTGGAGACGTTGGTCGAAAAGCTGGGACTCGGACGGTTTCATTTATATGGTCAATCCTTTGGTGGGATTCTTGCCTATGAGTATATGAAACGACACGCCGAATCGGGCCAGGACGATCAAAGCGTGTTGTCGGCAATTCTCTCGTCGACTCCCACCAATGTCACACAAGTGGAACAAGAAGCCAACCGACTCATCTCGGAACTGGATTTGAAGGAGGAGGATAATGTCGCGGAAGAATTCCGTAAAGCTCATCAATGTCAAACACCCGAATCACCGCCAGCCTTGGTGGACGCCTACGCTCATGCCGGGACCGTGTGGAGAGGCACCACGGCGATTGCCAACTATGTGGCACAGCCGCCTAGTGAGACGGCACGACGATTGCCCTCCACATTGGTGATGCGAGGAGAACACGACTTTGTGACGAACCTGTGTACGCAAGATTGGAAAGCACGAGTCTTCAATCACAAATTTGTGCGGGAAAAGATGCTGGAGGGATGCTCTCATCATGGTCTATTAGAGAACGGCGCCATGTATGGCGAGATTGTTGATTCCTTCTTTTCAGAATACGATTGAGAGAATCGTTGGTAACAATAGCCCTCACCTGGAGACAAGATTCAACCAAGAATAGAGTCCTACCTAGATATGAAAGGTGAAAAAGTTTACTGCGGGTCCAAATCTGTCTCGGCCGTCCCTCATAAGCTACTATATCAAGAGCACTTATCGTGAGCTAGAAGATATGAACAACCGACGAGAATCCACCACTGGGCTGTAGTTTCGAATGACTGATCTATCTATAAGCGTTGGAACTGTTCTTGCTCCCTTGGCTTGATCCCAGACCAGTCTCATTGCGATGAGCACTGTTCCAGTTTGCGACTAAGGATTTTTGCCTTTGTGCCGCTAGCTGAATGGGTACTGTCTAGTAGAGAAGAGACCAGACAACCAGGTGGAATACACAACGGCAGATGTATATCATTATGGATGATTCACCTGACGGTCGACCGAAAAAACTGCAGCCATTTGGAATGTGGAAACCTCCGAGTGGGACGACGCGTAGTGGCTTGTGGCTTTTTTAACAAACCAAAAGTCTTGATTTGTTCGATTGGTACTCAATCAAACCAGCTCGTTACTCGCAAAGAGCCTTCTGACTTCTGAAGCAAAAAAATCGATAGGAGTAGGATCGATCGGTAGGTAAATTAGTCACGAGCCTGGGCAAAAATGAATCACGCATTGCCTCGCGCCATGGAACGGAACCAGTCGGCTTGCTGGGTGATGCCAGGCGCGGGAGCGCCACATTTTCATGTCTTGTTTTAATGCGCAGATGCCCAGTAATTACTGAGGGTTGGTCTTATCGGCGTGAAATTTCACACATTTCACACTTTTGGCCTACGTGTCCTGACGTTGCACAGGCCGAGTGTGAAATTTTTGTGAAATTCACACGAGGCAATTTGAGGCCCCCCATTGCAGTTTCACAAAAATTTCACACTTCGTCTATGGTTACTAGGTGGTTACTAGGTGTAATTTCCCCCCAGTACATGAAGACGTTCTTAGCCCCTCCGCAACAATCAAACAATTATTGCCACCATGACGCCGTTGTCCACCGCACCTCAGGAGGATGGCCCTGCTAAGAAGAAGCCCAAGCGAGTAGAGAAGCCATTACCTGAGTATTTACAGGGACTAGACTCTCTGAACCTGGAAGACTATACGCTGACTACAGAAAAGAAGATGATCAAGAACAGTGAGGGTGACGATGAAGAAGTCGAAGTGGCATGTACCATTGCCAAGGACAACAATGAGACACATCTGGACAAGGATCTCTCAGCTTATCAACTAAGGAGGCTAGGGCGGAAGATTGGGATCACCAAAGCCAGTTTAACGAAGACAGAGATTCGCTTCCATATCCTCAAAACAAGTCGCAATCAGTCAAGCATTAACAAAACTTTGGAACAAATTCCTTCCACACAATGTCGGATCATCAATGTGTGGTTCCACAGAGACTTCATTGATGATTTCATGGCCTTCAATGATAGCAGGTCTCGGGATGTGCAAGAATCAGGCAGTGGTGCACAGTATCAAAGGTTCTGGAAGGAAGTCGTGGACGCGGTCAATGGAGCTGATTTTTCTCCTGCAAAGAAGGCAGTAGAGGCAACATCGATGTTCACCCAACGCCTCGTCGATGACAATGATGATATCATTGACGAAGAAGTAGAAGCAGCTATAGAGTCTTCCGACAAATACGGCAAATTGGAAAAACGCGATGAAAGTGATGCAGTGAACGCTGCATACAACCACCACGTGCTAGATGCCATCTTGAGCCGAGTGGACCCATCAATAAAGAATACTTACAAAGTAAATGAAAAAGAGGTGTCGGACTTGTTCAAGGCGCTCTTAAATGTACGAAAGCACATCCAAAAGGCAATGAATGCAAGTGGCAGTCACTCAAGCGACCCCTGGGATTTTACACGCCAGGCCCTGTCAAAGGTCAAAGGGCCCTCTATGACACAGTTTGTTGCCTTCTACTTCTTTTCCAAAAGTGAAGCAGTTCCCGAGTTTGCCACCAAGTTCACGACAGCTCTGGCCCCATCGTTGACTATAGACAGTGCAGACATTCCTCTTTCTTCCAGTAAAGTGTGGTCTCGACCTTCATCTCGAGCTTCGTCTCGAGCTACAACTCCTGTCTCCATGTCCACAGCTCAAACAGACGATAAAATTGCCTTTGCCATATCTTCAGCTACGGATGTGATGGCTGACAATGCCAAGAAACGCGAGACTCGTATGGAGAGAGCTGCATTACTCAATGAATTCAGTACTCTCACTGTGGCTCTCAGCAAAACAGACGATGAGGAAATGAAAATGAGACTACAAACAAGGATCGACGAAGTTGTCAAAGATCTAGGACTATAATAATTATATATCAATGATTTTCTATTCATCTTCTTGATCTTCGGCATCGCGTTGAATGGTGTTGCGCAGAGGACGGACTAGGTTTTTCTGCTGGATCCGAACAGCCATCGAATGCCTTGTCATGGAATGCCCCTTGGGCAAGGGCCTTCGTACCACATTGCCCATATCATCGTAGAGCATAGGGTTGCCATTATCATCCACAGGTTGTGATGGTAGTACGGGTGTTTGTCCACTCTCACCATCTTGTCCGTGATCTTCATTCATCATTTCAGTAAGTGTGCTGCCTTGTTCCAACCGGTACTTAACAACAAAGTTGTGCAACCGGGCTATGGCCATTACATACATAGGAAGATTCTTTGTTGGCTGGCGTGCCTGCTGCAGGAACCTCCATTTCATCTGCATGAGGCCAAACGCCATCTCAATTCTGATTCGCAGCTGAGAGGCAAAAAAGTTGAAGTTGTCGTGTAGAGGGTCGTCCCGGTTGACGCCATAGTAGATAGGTGCCAACCGTTCGGTAGGATAGTATGCGGCATCACCAATAGCACAATATCCTTCGGGTAAAGTGTCAATTAAGGGACCCAATGAGCATTGGTCAATGGCCACCTTGTCATTTTGGCTACCAGGTCCAGCAAGAGCAAAGTAGATAAATTGTGAATTGTGATCACACGCGGCTTGTACGTTGATGCCAAATTTTTTGTAATGACCGGAATAATATTGACGTTGATTGCCTGCCATTCTCTTGCTAGGTTGTTCAATGTGAAGTAAATATCCGTCGACAACAGCAACGCAGTTGATGATTGCTTCATCGAAAGAGATGCTTCGAAAACCAAGGGCAGCCTTTTGGCAATCCTCCTCTGTTCTTGGGAAGCTAAACCCCAACTTATCACACTGGAGTATGGCTCGGCAGACGTCGCGGACTATATGGTAGGAGGTGGACCTTTTTATATCAAAAATCCGTCGAATGTCATGCATTGCACCACCACCAAGGTATCGGACTGTCAAGTACAGTCGTATTTCCGAAGCGATTGCACCACCACGTAAAGCCCCCATTTCTTCATTTTTGTTCAGAGACTCTTTAAGAATTTCATGAAGAGCTTCAAAAGCCTCTAAAGGCATTCTGATGCTCTTCTCAAAGTCTTTTGGGTCGCTTGCCATTTGGGCTCTCACAAAGGTTGACCACTTGAGTCGTTCAACCTTAGGAGTTTGGGACCGAGGGATTGGGCTTCTGCTTCTTCGGTGCTTCTTGGCAAGGGAATAAAATTCTATCAGCTTGAGTAAATGGAGGAAGTCTTCTTCGTCACTTTCTTCTTCCATTGCCTCTGCCTCTAGGTACTTTGAATAGATCATGCTTATTTGTTTGGTTGTTGGAAGCAAATGAATGACCCATGGGGGAAGACTACGGCTGTGTGAAATCGATTTCACACTCGTAGCCATCGATTGGACCCAAGTTTTTCACACCCTAAAAACTGTGACATTTGGAAGCTGGTTTTGGGTGAAATGTGTGAAATTTCACGCACGATAAGACCAACCCTGATCAAGAGGGTGACACTGTCTACATCCCCATTTGTCTCCCACCATGACCGCATCAACAGAGTCCATGCTCAAATTCAATAATTTTCTTTCTTTGGGATCTGTGGCAAAGCTCTTGGAACTCTTGAATGGGAAGGATGGTGCAGCCATTGCCAAAACCAAAGACTCGCTCGGACGGTATCCCCTCCATCGTGTAGTCCCGTTGTCCCACTACTCCAGCGCCTACAAACTTATATCCAAGTTATTAAGCCTGTGCCCCGAGGCCATTGATACGTGCGATAAAGATGGTAGGTATGTATTGCATGTCGCAAGTGCAAAAATATCCTTATCGGGGGACGGTTCCTCCACTGAAGATGTTATGCTGTGCCTCCTCAAGGCTAAACCCGAACATGCTTCCAAGCACGAATCGTCCACCAAGATGCTACCTCTTCATTATGCATGCCAAACACAGCCGGACAGGGTTATAAAGGCCTTGGTGGATGCTTATCCACATGCCCTCCGTGTCATGGACGCTGACGGGAACTTACCGGCTCATTTAGCCGTCCGCAATAGAAGAAACAACAATTTGGAGTATCTGTACTCGCAGTACCCAGAAGCCTTTATGCAGAAGAACAAGGGTGGTAAGTTTCCCATTGATTGCTGTGCCAAGGACGATGAAATGTTTTTGCATTTGGCCCGATTGTGCCCGAAGACTTTATTTCACATCAATGAAGGGAACATTCCTGGCAGTGTGCTACTCAGTCCTCTCGTTGACTACTTGGAAAGGACACAATATCTTCCGAGATGCCGCGCGGATATGATGCGTTAAGTATTTCACGAAGTTTTAAAAAACATCTTGGCCGAGAAAGCACATGAAGGGTCTGGTAAGGACGAGGAGATTAAGAACAAACTCAAGAGGGAAAGAGACGAAGCCTTGCGCGAAAAAGAAAAGCTTGATGAAGGAAGGAAAAGTCTCTTGGCTGACATCAAAGACCTAAAAGAAAAGTGAAAACTTCGCGCAGCGGTTATCGAGCAAAATCGCACGACTTTCGAGAACGAGAAGGCAGAATTGATTGGTAAGCTTGAAGAAGTAGAAAATGAAAGAGACGAGCTTGAGGAAGGAAGAAAAAGCCTTGAGGAAGAAACCAGAAACTTGAAAGAAAACATCAAAGTATATTCAAAGAGTATGGAGGAAGCGCTCACGAATACTCGGGAGGAGGGAGCTAAATTGTCTCACAGGCTAAAAGATGTCGAAAAGGAAAGAGACGAAGCCTTGAGCGAAAAAGAAAAGCTTGAGGAACACTACAAAAATTTCTCAACTGAAATCAGAGACGTGAAAGAGAGGTTGAAGAAAGAGGAAGCAGATTCAAAGAGTGCTAATGAAAAACTCACCACAGTTCAAACCGAAAGGGCACGATTGACTACCCAGCTAAATAATATGGAGACTCAAAATCAAGACCTGATCAAGGAGGGACAGAAATTGGATGAAGCATTGCTTCCACTCATTGAAACAGCAGGCCACGCCGACTCGAATATACTACCGATGGAAGCACTGAAAGCCCTTGCAAGCTTTCTGAACAAACGACTGGAATTCGCCAAATTTCATGGTGACAAACCATCATGGGAACAATCCAGGGAACAGCTCCTTACGAAAGCTTTCCTGTCCCATCCAAATCTTTCTCGGTCATCCCTGACAGACTTTATCAAGTGCACCTATCGCGAGCTACAGGAGATAGAAGTGATACCGCCGACTCAAAGTTGCACCGCCACAACAGTCAACCGGGATCCACAGTCAACAGTCGCCGTCGATGAATCTCCAGAGAATCAACGTGCGAAACGGGCTCGAGTTTCCGTGGACTAATGAAACGATGGACATAAATATGACTTGACTTTCGACACTCCGATGGGGCAAGCGAATTTCATGGTGTGTTTATATTATCCTTTTAATGACTAGGTAGAGACTTGCCTGTACGTGTTAAGCTAGACTTGGTAATAGCTACTCAAGATGTCACAGGACAGCCCTTTTAGGAGTCGGGCGCATTAATTTCTTTTCGGATGGCAAGCTGAAGCCTTTACGTTTTGGCGAGGGTACTTTTACGAGAATTGTTTATCTGAGATACCTATACATACCGATAAGCCGTGAGACCTGATGGAATCACCAACGCGCAACGCGCAGGACGGCGATGAGGCTTTAACGGTAGCAAAGGGTGATGATTGCTTTGGGGTAATGATTAATGATAGTTCGTGGGCTCGACACCGAACTAGCTTCAACTGTACGATCCAGAGTGACCCATTTATGGGACGGAACCACCTCGGAAGAATGAGGTGGATAGTTTTCTTGTTCTTTGTCTTATCCAGCGATCGTTTTCGACCCAATCGAGTTTGAGGTGAGCGCCTGGTGCCTTAAAGTTCAGATGTGCGTGTGGCTCTTCTTCTCCACAGATTGACCCAACTTCGTTTGCTTTCCAGGGTGGTGATTGACAACCAAAACAAGTGCTAGGCACATATATTTGAGTTGTTTGTTTCTCATTCCCCAACCTAGGAGAAAGAAACTCGAGCCCGCTTGTTCGGTCCTCCCTTCCCATGGTCGTTATAAGCCAAGACTTCATCTAAGGTAACGGAAGACAGGGCATTTCCTCTGTTGTCTTCCTCCAATCGATGGGTGTCTGTCGGTGGCGGAAGAACTTGTGTACAAGCGCCAGCAACCTGTTGATCGAGTGGTTCCAATTGACGGTCCAACCGATGAATCAATTCAAGGAGGGAAGAATGACTCAAATTGGGCTGTGACAACAAGGCTTGCAGCATGAACTGGACCATGGACGATTTGTCTGTGTGTTTGCCGACATTCGAGACTGTACCAAGCGGCTGGACCAATTGCGATCGTTGTTGCAAGGAAAAAGCCAATGCTTTCAAAATCTCAGTGGTGGGCACTGTCGAACTTGTCGTTTCGTCATTTGGATCGCATTGCTTTTCCAAAAGGCGAATCAAGTGCTGATCCCACAATCGTCCGTGAGCAATGATTCTCCCATGCATGGAATGGATCTGTTCCTGATCTTCCAGGGCATTTTCGTGAGCACACTCTGACGTTTGGAGTTCCTCCTCCAAGCTCTGCACCTTGTTTTGGAGATGCAACACTTCGGTCTGGGAAAGTTCCAGCGTCTGATGGAGCTCATAGTCCTTTTCTTCCATGTCGGCTTCTTGCGTGAGTTGAACCTCCAGCGTGTCTTGGAGGTGCTCCTTTTCCTGCGACAATTTGTTGGCAGAATCTTCCAAAGCGGTTTGGGCTTGTTGGAGTTCTTGGTATTTCTGTTTCAAATCATGCACTTGTTGTTCCAAGGCTGCCTTTTCTTCCAGAGCCTTTTTCAGTTTAGACTCGGCACTCGATGGATCATCATCTTGTTTATCCTCTTGCTTGTCGTCTTCATTGTCCTCTTCCGTAGACTCTTGCTTGTCCGCTTCCTCAAGCTCTTCCATTTCTTCTTCCGTATCCTCGTCGTCGTCCTCCATGCCCTCCTCTGTGTCCTCGTCCTCCGTTAACTGAAGGATTGAAGCGAAAAGACTTTGATGGTAAGTTTTTCGTGCCATGCCATTGGGTACACTTTCTGGTGCCAATTCCGCCAGTACGGCAAAGAGTGAGTCATTCTGTCGAGGACACAACGAAATGGGTAGATCGTTACTCTTATTTCGGTGCAATAGCCTTGTGGGTACACAGAATGTTGATACCGAACGACAATGGGGCAACGTTTGGGCGAACGTACGACATGATGCACCGGCAAGTCTCCATTCTCGTCCAGGGTCTTGACGGCGTCGGGAAACGCTTCGACCAAGGCTAGTAAAACTGCCATTGACAGACAGCTGGCACAGGCCTGGTGCAAAGGAAGCATCTTGGACGATTGGTAACACGTGGAGGCGTGCTGAGGACCAGTCTTGATCAGTTTGACAATGCCTTCCTCGTCGAAGTTCTCATCATCATCATTCCTTGAGCAAGAACTGTAACGGCAGACAAGGTGCAGGAGACCAGAAATGTCAATCGACTCGGGCCAACTCTTGAGTAACAGAGGTATCAGTTTCGGACACGAGGCAGCGGCAAAGTGAATGGGATATTTTCCAGAATGGTCCTTCTCTCTCGCTCCTTGAGGATACACTCTTAATAACAGAGCAACTACTTGAGCGTCGTTGCTACTCTCACACGCTACGTGAAGAGGTAACATCCCTTTGGCATCTCGAGAAGAAGCACTGTAGTGTTTCTCTTGAATAAACCTTCGAATGATATATACCCGGTCGAGTATGGGGGAAAAGTCGTCGAGAACGTGGGAGAAACTCTTGGCACTATTGCTGTGAGAGCATAGGTGATGAATGGGAAGTCTGCCATTGTTATCGCTCAACCCAATGGCCTTGGGAAATCGGTCCATGAGTCGACGGATCATGGAGGTATGACGACCCGAGGAACCGCAGGCCACATGCAAGGGAAAGGCTCCGTCTTGCATCCTGGAACGTAGAGCAGACCGATTCTTACGGTACACGAGAGAAATGATGCACTCGTCTTTTCCAAAGTTCTCGTAGTTGATGGTCAAGGAATAATGCAAGGGAAGATTTCCCTTTTGGTCCTTGGTTTCAAACAGTCCGCATGACAAAGCCACGATTGTGGCGGCGCATCGAGCATGCAATGAATGGGATATTGCAAGGTGTTGGAGTTTTGCGTACTGGCAATGTCCGCACCCTGGTCGCTTTCGAGCAGTTCGACCACGTCGCGATACTGAAATGCCTGAAAGGCTGACCAGAACTGGTTCACGACATCAGTGGAAGGCATGGATGGTAGGTCGTTGTCGTTATCTCTCAAGAGAACAAAAGTGTCCCTCGAATGATGGCAAACATCGATTCTCTGTCAGGGAACCTCTCATCCTCCGAACAAAGCGCAAAGTTGGCAGTTCGTCGGAGCGTCCGAGTGATCCGCCGGCGTTCGCGCATACACAGCCAAAGATCCGAGCATGTCTCGCCTTTTCTGAACTCTCGATGAAGTCCATTACTCCCAAGTAATGCAGTGGTCGCAGAGGAGTCGTTCAAATACGCTGAGCACCTAAACGTGCGACGGACCGGGTCGCCCCTGCTTGGGAGTATGAAGTCCACTAGCGCGCAAAGCGCAAACCAGAAACTATCGATCGATGGCAACACGGAAAGGACGATGGATCGCGACAACCAGGCAAGAAACGTGACGGATCGACGGCAACAAATGGATAATCCTGTTACAGTGGCCAACCAACCCGGCCGAAGAAGCCAAACACCGGTCATCGAATATACCTCCTTGATACAAAACAATCGGGGTACCACAGATAACGATCCTGCAGGACGTGTGTATCCACCGGATTTTCTGCCCTATCCGAAGGATTACTTTCATCCTTTATCTGGGTGTATTCCTAACTCGACTAAAGACGCCGAACGTCTCTGGCAATACCGAAAAAATCGGAACACGGATGGCCTTAGCGACAGACCAGACGGGGCAAAGATGCTACGCGAAATACAACAAACACGCGAAAGTCTACGAAAATTCGTCGTCGACAGGTACAAGGATGGAATCCGAGATATTGCCCGTGATAAAGGATTGTTGATGCCTGGAAGAACTTCGCATCCAGTCACACTATCGGACGTTCGAGATATATTGATGACTTTGGAGTGTACGAAAGAAAACATGAATCTCGTATACGAATTAGTCTACCAGTTTCATCGCGAACGATCTTGGCTTGCGAAAGTGATCGATGCTTGGCTGTGGGAAAACAAGATGTACATGCTAAAACAAACCAAGCCCATGTACAACAAAGATAACAAGCGAACGAGAAACAGTCTCACTGATCGCGGGGGATTTTCGGCTGTAGGTCGTTCGGCCAAGTCGCAGGCAGTGGGAGGGCTTATGGCCCCCATGTTGAGGAAGGCAGAATGGAGCTTGTCGTTGACAGAAGGACAATCATCAGACAACATGTATAAGAAGTTTTGGTATAAACCAAAAGAGATGTTCTATTTGGTGACGCAAAAACAAGACAAGACCGTAAATCCAGGAGAAGAATCGTTGCTGTCGAAGGTATGTATTTTGCTTTGCGTGTTGGATCTCCAAAGAGTTATTCCTAACAACGATTCTGTTTTATTGCTAAGGATATTATCAAGGATGCAAAAGATTACATTTTAGAAAAGTTGGGTGTGGACGCTGGAGATGATGTCGTGGAAGAGTTAATATCTCGGATATTACACTCGAAAGAAGATGTTTGTCACAGTAGTGGCAGTAAAAGAAAATCAAGAAAAAGTGGAAGCACGACAAATGTGAGCAATATTGAAACAACTGAGAGGCTGGCTGGGAAGTCGGATAACCGGGATGTGGAAACAGATATCAATGACGAAGCAGATTCGAAGAGTGCTGATGAAAAACTCACGACGGTTGAAACGGAGAGGGCACGGTTGACTCGAGAACTAGTATCTCTCCAGACTCAAAATGACTTGTTAGTTCAAGATTTTATCAAGGAGGGTCAAAAATTGTATGCGGCAATGCTTCCATTCATTGAACCAACAGGCCACGACGACTCTACCGGTAGTTCTCTGCCGATGGAAGCTCTGAAAGTCCTGGCAAGCTTTTTGAATAAACGACAGGAAGTCGTCAAGTCTCATGACGGCAAACCTTCAACGGAACTTGCCAGTCAACAGCTGCTCTTGGAAGCTTTCCTATCCAATCCAAATCTTTCTCGGTCGTCCCTGACAAGCTATATCAAGTGCACCTATCGTGAGCTACAAGAGATGATTGGGAAACTACCGTCCCATGGTAACAGAGCAAGAAGAGCTAACCAGAATCCACAGTCAACAGTTGCAGTCGATGAATCTTCAGAGAGTCAACGTGCGAAACGGCCTCGAGTTTCCTAGGACTAGTGAAATGATGGACATGAATATGACTTGGCTTCAGACACTCCGATGGGACAGACGAATATCATGCTGAGTTTATTAGCGTTAAAATGACCAGAAATTTGTTTGCGTGTACGTGTTCAACTATAAAGGATATGGATAGATAAGATTGATAGGAGAGAAAACAGACGAACACATACGCACAAAATCTTGTGGATTGACTTGTTTTTGCCGTTTTTCTTCTCCACCGTGACTTTGGCATCCGTCGTCTTCGTCTATATATGGCTATTTGGTCATTTCTGTCTTGCACTATTCGGTTTTTTTGGTTCTGGCCTTGTTTCAACCACCACCCATCAACAACCAACAAAAGTCATCCTGGTCCGTAACGGACGCAATTCTTGTGTTGATTGTGGTTGTTCTTTCCTTTCTCGTCTTGTTTGTCGTTGTTGATGTTTCTGTCGTTTGTGGCGCCGTCTCCATTTTACCGCATTTTCGTCCATGACATGCAACAGCTCGGGTCCACCAAAAGGTACCAGCCACCACCATTCCAGTGCAAATGAGGTTCTGTCAACATATGGTAGGTTTCATCTTCGACTGTGGTTCCCAAATCACTGGTCGTCACGAGAACGACCAATCGGGGTGTAACTTCTCCCACTCCGTTTCGTGGGGCATTTCCCCTTGTTTGGCAAGGATTTCAGCTTCTGTGGCTCCCGCCGGAAAGCCTACATCGAGACGAGTTGGCAATCGCATTTTGCGGTGACTTAAAATGGGTGCCGCTTCAGGCAAAGTGTTAATGTACGCTTGTACAATATCAACGGCACAATATCGACCATCACTGGGACGTATCGACCATCACTGGGACGTTTGTTGGTGGAAATATTCTTACTTTTCGCGTCGTTGGTCGGTTGATGGCCTTTCGCATCGTCCGTAAATGCTTGTTCTCCCTTTTGCTGTTCTCAAAAGGGAGTTTGAAATTGCGACAAACGGATCGGAATCGTAAGAGCAACTTGAGGAGAACAGAGCTGACGAATGGTTTGTTGCTGCAATGGCTGAATCATTTCCAAATGTTGCAAAGAAGGTGGCATATATCGATACGGCAATGGTACCGAGGGTGCGGAAGAGGGCAGTGGCAACGGCCCCAGTCAACGAGCCAGCTGTTGCCGCAAATTCGTTCCATTCTTGTACCGTTGGACAAGGTGTCAATCCATACGCACTTCAAACGTTCACATCGGCAGATTTCACTGATACGCGAGGCCAATCATGATGATGCTGAAAATCTCGAGGGCTTTCTTGTCGGTGGTGCATTGGATCTTGGATGTTGTCTAGTTGGTTGTTGATGACATGGATGGCGACACGTTGTTGTTGCGTTTAGTGTCGTGCAAGTACAAGGGAACATGATCCACAGTCGCACAAATTAATGGATTTGGGACTGCTTTGGAGCAGCAGCAGGACTAGTCGTGGATTTGGATTATCACCGTCATCGATCATTTGCGCCGCCAGAGGATCGAGTGACAGTAAAAGCTGAACCAATTCCTTTTCGTAGGCGGCTCCCAAACATTCATTACCACACACTTGGTACAAGGGGATGCATCCTTCCGCGTCTGGGATGGACAGACAGTCGGGTTGGAGCTCATGAAAGAGGGAAAGGAGCACGATCAGTTCATTGCGAGGAACGTCGTTCTGAAACAACCCAAAAAGAGGAATATCGCCATATGCATCGTTTTGGACAATTGCTTGGGGCCATGCTTGAGCTAGTTCTTGTATGGTGCTCGTCAATGCCCAAGTATGATTTCCCTTTCTTGACACCGGGTTGCAAAAGAGATGACCTCGTTTGAATTTTGTGGACCGTCTCATTCTTCATTCCAACGGCAGCAAAGGTGATGATTGCTTTGTGATACTAATAGGCAGCAAGGGTGATTATTGCTTTGTGATAATAATACTTCGTGGATTCGACACCGAACTAGCTTCAACTTCTTTAGGATCCAGAGTGCCTTGTTTGTTTCTCATTCCCCACCCTGGGAGATAGAAACTCGAGCCCGCTTGTTCGGTCCTCCATTCCCATGGTCGTTATAAGCCAATGCTTCATCCAAGGTAACGGGAGACAAGGCATCTCCTTTGTTGACGACCTCCAATTGATGGCGTCCTCTTCGAGTGGTGGTGGCATGTTGTTGGGTGACTGTCGGTGGAGGAAGAACTTGTTTACAAGCGCCAGCAACCTGTTGATCGAGTGGTTCCAATTGACGGTCCAACCGATGAATCAGTTCGAGGAGGGACGAATGACTCAAATTGGGCTGTGACAACAAGGCTTGCAGCATGAACTGGACCATGGACGATTCGTCTGCGTATTTGTCAGTATTCGAGAATGTACCCAGCGGCTGGACCAATTGCGATCGTTGTTGCAAGGAAACAGCCAAGGCTTTGAAAATCTCAGTGATGGACACTGCCAAACTTGTCGTTTCGTCATTTGGATCGCATTGCTCTTCCAAAAGGCGAATCAACTTCTGATCCCACAACCGTCCTTGGGCAATGATTCTCCCATACATGGAATGGATCTGTTCCTGATCTTCCAGGGCGTTTTCGTGAGCGCACTCTGACGTTTGGAGTTCCTCCTCCAAGCTCTGCACCTTGTTTTGGAGATGCAACACCTCGGTCTGGGAAAGTTCCAGCGTCTCATGGAGCTCATGGTCCTTTTCTTCCATATCGGCTTCTTGCGTGAGTTGAACCTCCAGCGTGTCTTGGAGGTGCTCCTTTTCCTGCGACAATTTGTTGGCAGAATCTTCCAAAGCGGTTTGGGCTTGTTGGAGTTCTTGGTATTTCTGTTTCAAATCATGCACTTGTTGTTTCAAGGCTGCCTTTTCTTTCAGAGCCTTTTTCAGTTTAGACTCGGCACTCGAAGGGTCATCATCTTGCTTGCGTTCTTCATTGTCCTCTTCCGTAGCCTCTTGTTTATCCTCTTCCTTGTCTTCTTCATTTTTCTCTTCGTCATTCTCTTTCATTTCTTCTTCCGTAGCCTCGTCGTCGTCCTCTGTGTCCTCGTCTTCCTCCCTAGCGAAAGGATTTTGATGGTTATTTTTTGGTGCGGTGAGATGGGGCAGACTTTCCGGTGCCAATTCGATCAGTTCGGCAATCAGTGGGTCATTCAGTACATTACACAACGAAAGGGGTAGATAGTGACTCTTATTTTGGTGTAACAACCCTTGTGGGTACACAGAATGAAGATGCCGAACGACATGGAGGCAAGGTTAGGGCGAACGCACGACATGATGCACCGGCAAGTCTCCATTCTCGTCTTGTGTCTTGACGGCGTCGGGATATGCTTCCACCAAGGCTTGTACCACTGTCATTGACAGACCACTGGCACAAGCCTGGTGCAAAGGAAGCATGTTGGACGATCGGTAACAAATGGCGGCGTGCTGAGGACCAGTCTTGATAAGTTTGACAATGCCTTCCTGGTTCAAGTAGTCATCCTCATTCTCATTCTCATCCTCATTCTCATCCTCATCCTCATTCTCATCCTCATTCTCATCCTCATTCTCATCATCCTCATTCTCATCCTCATCATTCCTTGAGAAAGGACTGAAGCGGCATGCAAGGTGCAGGAGACCAGAAATGTCAATCGACTCGGGCCAACTCTTATTGAGTAACAGAGGTATCAGTTTCGGACACGAGGCAGCGGCATAGTGAATGGGATATTTTCCAGAATGGTCCTTCTCTCTCGCTCCTTGAGGATACACTCTTAATAACAGAGCAACAACTTGAGCGTCGTTGCTACTCTCACACGCTACGTGAAGAGGTAACATCCCTTTGGCATCTCGAGAAGAAGCACTGTAGTGTTTCTCTTGAATAAACCTTCGAATGATATATACCCGGTCGAGTATGGGGGAAAAGTCGTCGAGAACGTGGGAGAAACTCTTGGCACTATTGCTGTGAGAGCATAGGTGATGAATGGGAAGTCTGCCATTGTTATCGCTCAACCCAACGGCCTTGGGAAATCGGTCCATGAGTCGACGGATCATGGAAGTATGACGACCCGAGGAACCGCAGGCCACATGCAAGGGAAACGCTCCGTCTTGCATCCTGGAACGTAGAGCAGACCGGTTCTTACGGTACACCAGAGAAATGATGCACTCGTCTTTTCCAAAGTTCTCGTAGTTGATGGTCAAGGAATAATGCAAGGGAAGATTTCCCTTTTGGTCCTTGCTTTCAAACACAAAGTCAGGAGTCACTTTGACCAACTCAGACACGACGATATAAAAGAAGTCGGCATGAGAAAGCCAGAATTGTGGCGGCGCATCGAGCATGCAATGAATGGGATATTGCAAGGTGATGGAATTTTGCGTACTCAATTTCCGCACCCTGGTCGCCTTCGAGCAGTTCGACCACGTCGTGATACTGAAATGCTTGGAAGGCTGACCAAAACTGGTTCACGACATCAGTGGAAGCCATGGTCGTTCGGTCGTTGTCGTTCTCTCTCAAGAAAACAAAAGTATCCCTCGATGGCACCGATCGAGATTCTCTATATCCGAACAAACCGCAAAGTTCCAATTGTGGCGGCATTTCATCGGAGCGTCCGAGATATCCGCCAGCGTTCGCGCATACGCAGCCAAAGGTCCGAGCACGTCATGCCTTTTTTTAATGAGAAGGGAAAGGCTTGCGTGGGAAAAGTCCAATAGCGCGCAAACGGAACTATATCGATCGATTCTTCTCCATCTTTTCCTCCTCCACTCGGCACCACATCACGATGCTCTCCTGCTCCTGATGCGAAACAGAGTCACGATGTTCTGACGTTCCTGAATCTTCTTGAAAAACGAGACCAAGCAAAAGGAAATTCGAGCTACCAATGGTGTCAATGAAAGGAGTTGTCGCATGACTGGGGTACTATGGAACAGCGAAAGGATTCGGCGGGCCATACATCACCGTCTCCCTGCGAGCTTTTCGAGTCTCGTACTGTCAGTGCTGGTACTCAAAACCAAACCAATCTCGGACCGTTTTCGTCATGTCGAAAGCCCAGGCTCGAACCATGAAGAAGGGGTGCTTTTTGCTTGGGGAAACCCAAAACTCTTGATCTGTTCGATTGCAGCAGCTCCATCGAAAGTCATTTGAGTGTCACCTTACAGAAGTACACCATTCTCTCTCTTCCTCCTAGAAGAACCAAGACATGTGAGTTCGCCTTTTTGTACACGAGCATTTGATGCACATGCGTTGGACGAAATCGGTGGGAACGATAAATGAGTCACGCAGTTTCGTTCCTTGAATATATGTGCTTGTATTCGTATCCGGTTGGGATGTGCAGGCGTGACAGCTCCCCACTTCTTGCCTCGCAACTCGCAAACTTATATTATGTCGGCCCAAGCAGAAGCAGGGAGGTAGACCAGACCCTGAACCATTGTCTCCCTTTTCCCTTTCGTAGATCAACCGCGTCTCTCATGAAATCATTCGACAAGCGTCTTCATTTGGGACGTGAGGAAGAGCTCTTGGAACTTCTCAATGGGGAGTACGGTGCAGCCATGGCAAGAATCAAAGACTCGATGGGACAATATCCCCTCCATCGAATACTTAAGGATCGTGTTTCCCGGCGTTCCAAAGGGTACTAACTTGTATCCAAGTTATTGGACCTGTATCCGGATGCGCTCCTAGAAAAGGACAATCGTGGGAATCTTCCCATTCATATCCAGCAGGGGGATTGGGACAAGAAGCTGATTGAGCTCTTTTACAAAGTGCAACCGAAATGCATCTCCACACCCAACAGAGAAGGTCGGCTACCCCTTCATCTTGTAGCTGCCGAGAAATTCATGATGAGAGAGGGCGAAGAACTGACTACCTTGTTGCTCGAGTTGTATCCTGATGGAGTTCGACACAGGGACAACAACGGAGATTTGCCCATCGATTTGGCGGTTATTGGAAATCAAGAGGTGGTAAAAATTCTTCTGGATCGATACCCCAATTCGATTGATGAGTGTAGCGATGATGGCACATATTTGTTGCATGCCGCATGTGCTTGCGAGCCTCATTTCAACTCGAATGCAGTATTGTGTATCCTCAAAGCTCGACCCGAGCACGCTTCCAAGCCCTCAGCCTCCACCAAGATGCTGCCTCTTCATTATGCATGTAAAAACCATCCAACCAGCGTTATCAAGGCCTTGGTAGAGGCACATCCAGATGCCCTCCGCCTCAGGGATGCCAAGGGGAACTTACCGGCTCATTTTGCCGCTGGCAATCAAAGATTCAACACCTTGGAATACCTGTTCTCGCAATACCCAGAAGCCTTTCTGCACAAGAACAAGCACGGTGAGTTGCCCATTGATTGCTGCGCCAAGGATGATTCCACATTTTTGGAGCTGGCTCGACTATGCCCAGAGAGCTTGTTTCGCATCAATGAAACGAACATCCAAGACAGTGCGCTACTCAGTCCTCTCGTTCAGTATTTGGTTAGCAAACAAAATCTCCCAAAGTGCCGTGCGGATATGGTGCGGCAGGTCTTTCATCATGTTTTTCAATGTCTCTTGGCCAAAATGACACAGATAGTTTCTGGAAAGGACGAGGAGGTTGAAAACAAGAAGCTCAGGAGGGAAAGGGACGAAGCCTTGCACGATAAAGAGAAACTTGAGGGACGCTGGAAAGCTGTCTTGATTGAAAACAGGAACTTGAAAGAGCAGTTGCAAGAACAGAGAACATAATCGATTGGTGTTGAGGAAAAGCTCAAGACTGTTCAGAACGAGAAGATCCAAGTGACAGGCGAGCTCAAAGTTGCAGAAACTCAAAATTCCTTGTTACGTCGAGACACAATCAAAGAGGGACAGAAGTTAGATGAGATTTTTCTCTCATTCATTGAAACAACATGCGAAGACGAACTACCAATGGAATCTTTGAAAGCCGTTGTGAGTTTTCTGAACAAACGACTTGAACTCGTCAAATCTCATGGCGGTAATCCATCATCGGAACCGTCCAGGGAACAGCTGCTCTTGGAAGGTTTCCTGTCGAATCCTCACCTTTCTCGGTCGTCCTTGATAAGCTATATCAAGAGCACCTATCGTGAGCTACAAGAGATGAACAGCCGAAGAGAATCCACAATCGACTGTCGTTATGAATGAATCCCTAGAGAAACGGGCTTGAGTTTCAGAAGACTGATCTATCTATACGCGTTGGAAGTGTTCTTGTCCCATTGGCCTGATCACAAACCAGTATCATTTCTATGTGCACTGTTCCTTTATATCGATAGTAATTAGTTATTAGCGACGAACGAGACTTGTCTTTAGGTGTTTTTCACAAATAGGCACCGGCTAGATAAAGAGAAGAGGACTCAGTGGACTTCTTAACAACGACATGGATATGATTTTGAATCACAGACCAGTCTCATTTCTTTGTGCACTGTTCCGTTATATAGATGTATTTTATCTAAACGAGAAATGAGATTTGCCGTTGTGCCTCTAGCTGAAATGGGTACTGTCTAGTAGGATAAAGAGACAAGAGGAGCCAGGTGGCCTAGAGAACGGCTGATGCATCTCATTTTGGATGATTCACCTGGCGTTCGACCGCAAACCTTTAAGTCATGTGGAAAGCTCCAGTTCGGACGAACCCTAGTGCCTGGGGCCTTTTTTTTGACAAACCAACAGTCTTGATATGCTCAATTGGTACTCAATGAAACCAGTACTGTCTCTCGCTACTCCATTCTCATCATCCTGAAAGATCCGAGACGTTAGCAAGGTACTCGGTCATTGTCTTAGGAGAGATGTCATGCCTAGAGCGAAGGGGCAAGATACAATATGGATAATCGGGAGGTATATTAGTCATGGGACTGTGGGGAAAAATGAATCACGGGTATAGCTTTACCCATGAGCCATCATGAGCTGTGACGGTTGGGGGGTACTCCCAAGCCCGGTGAGTCGATGTCGCACATAAGTCATACCTAAAGGTACGTTAATGCATCGTGCATTCAAACACGCGGGACGGGATCACCCCTGCTTGCTGCTTGGGGGTAGGTTGGGGGAGATCGCTAACGAGGGGCCAAATAGCGAGGGCGCGTCGCCGCCACTACTGGTTTTTCAGAGGATACGCCCACGGCGACCCTTACACCACCCAGAATTCAACGATGCAAAGACGAACTGTTTCCCCCCCATCGACAACCACCACCAAGCACACGAGCACAAGGACAAACGGGAGATCCTCCACCGGCCAACCAATACCTCAGACTGGAAGACAGCAACTTCGAGCTAGCCCTCCGCCAAATGAAACCGGGCACGGCCTCCGGCCCATTCGCCAACTGCATAGACGCAATCGTCTCCATGGCTCTCCACCGTACAACCAAAGCAGCCAATTCCACCAGACCATACTTTGGCAAGATCAAAACGCTCCTCCAGCTCGTGGTAACGGCTCAAGTCCCGCCATCGATACAAACCCTGTTGGCAAGCAACTACTTCCTGGCCCTTCACAAGGACCTGTCCAACCTGGAGAAGCTCCGTCCCATCGGGATCGGGACAGCAATCCGCAGAGTCGCCGCAAAAACGGCACTAGTCCACGTCACAGAACACATATCCCCCATCCTCCTCAAAGGAGGACAGTATGGAATACAAATCCCCGGCGGCGTCGACGTTGTCGCCCAGACCACAGCCGCCGCGGTGCGCAAATTCATCACCCGCCAAAACGACATCAAGGACACCACCAGCAACCAACCACCAACAAGAAGTTTATTGTTGTTAGACCTTACCAACATGTTTAACAATGTCTCCCGGACAGAAGCGAGACGTATATTGCTGTCCGACGACGCCACGAAACCACTGGTCCCAATCTTCGACCTCCTCACTTCGAAACCATGCAAATCATGGTACTTCGATGAAAACAAAAAGCCACAACACCTCTGGCAAGAGGAAGGGTTCCCACAGGGCTGCCCACTCAGCCCGCTTTTCTCTTGTCTGGTCCTACTGGCCCTGACAAACAAAATCAACAAAGAACAGGCACAACGAGCGGCAAAACGCAAACAACAAGACATTCCATACGACGACGGAATGGGCGGATTGGCACACACGGCGTCAATCATGGACGACACCTCCGTGTGTCTCCCCCATGCCGACCTCCCCTGGTTTCTGCAGAGATTCCAAGAGTTAGGGACACCGCTTGGCATCATCCTCAACCACAACAAAACAAACATACTCACCTCCACAACTGGTGAATCTCCCATCAAAAAGCTCTCACCCAGCCAAAGACAAGGACTGCAAGAAGCTTTGACATTCCTCTCACCGACGTCCCCAGAGAAGGCCGAAATCACAACCGGCGTCCGATTTCTTGGCCAACCAATTGGATCCTCCAATTTCGCCCGACAATACATCGCCTCTAAAATCGCAAAACTGGAAAACAAATTAGACAAGCTTCATCAGCTGCACGACCTCCAAACAAAACACACTCTCTTCCGCTTCTCGCTGGTTTCCTCCATTCTGCATTTGCTACCAGCAGATATCACCTTGGCCAACCCGGCCGGGCGCCCAACGTCCACACTCTGGACCAGCCCAACAACAATCAAAATGGAACGGCTGATTGCTACATTCCTTGCACGACTAACATCCACCCCAATCGACATGGTCCTTGTCCCGTCAACCCTGATCGCTTCCCTGCCCCAACGACTGGGCGGCACAGGATACCAAAACGCCGCGGCCGCGGCATACCCAAGATTTTTGACCCAAACAGCACAGGCCATAGCCATGGCACATTCCGAACACAGCCCTCTCCCGACTGTCCATCAACAAACATACAGAAACTGGCAGGAAAACACCAGCCCAGAAATGACGAAATTCCGCAAAGCACTCTCACTTTTCGCCAACGAATATGCCGACGAATCATTGTTCACCGTCGAACGCTTCGATCGCTCAACTCACAACCGCCAAATGGACCATATCCTCAAAGAGCATGTGATCCCGAAAATCTTCCGCGCGACCAAACCAGACCAACGGATCTTCCTTCCGTCCGTCCTGTCTCCCCTCACGAGTATGCCCTTCTCCGTACCCCTTTCAGCCTCCGATTTCCGCCTCGACAACAAAGTCTTTGCGACCGCCCTGAAACGAAAACTACGCTTGCCACTCCACTTCGTCCACCCTTGCAACGACCTTCAATCGTGCAAATGCTCCAAGCCACTCGATCCACACGGCGACCACCTCTTCGGCTGCAGTCAAGCATCCAAAACTGCTTTGTCAAACGCCATCCGAGACACTCTGTATGACGTCCTACGCCATCTAGCCCCCGCTGCCAAGGTTGTCGACACCCCACACGATGTCCACGTCGAGCCACCAGGCCTTGCGCCGATGCACAACCGCAACATCCGGCCCGCTGATGTCGGTTTATTGCTGAGTCAGCCACACAACAACGATGAATTTCAATACCTCGCAATCGACGTCACTGTCCCCCCACCGCAGCAGCCAACGCCCACCCTTGACCCGTCCGACCATCAACAACTAACAGCACATGCATCCAGGACGCATCAAGAATCAGCGCGCGCAAAATACTGCAGGGACCCAGAGACAGCCAAACACCTCCTCCACAACGGCGTGTATCTTCTTCCTTTTACCGTCGACCACCTTGGATCCTTGGGATCTTTCGCTGAAACATTGCTGTTCTCAAGCGACAACAACCCACACCCTTTTTCCACTGCCCACCCACCAAATTGGCAAGACCCACACTTTGGCAGAAACGCCTCTCGCAGTCTCTCCCACCCAGCAGCTTTCGCACTGTATCAACACCTTCGACATGCACCATCCAAGATCATCTCCACCGCCAACAAAGACATCACCAAATTCTGCTACCCGGCCGCCAACGTCTACTCCCTCGGCCACTTCGCCAAACTCTCCCTCAGCCACGCTATCGTCTCCAGTTTAGCCACCCATGCCAATACACACATGGCCACCATCCGGAACCACAAAGCAAAAACCACCACAAGGACATCACAGATCCAAAACTTAGCCCGGCTTGGATTCGGTCCAGTGACACCAATTTATTCCCCCATCCCCATGGAGGAATATGTTCACCTTACTGATAACGCCCCACTCCTTTGCGACCTGCCCGCTTAGGAGTCCCCCCCTATCGACCATAGATTGTAAAATAAAAAATCCCAAGACCTACCCTACGATCGTGATGGATGCGGTGCAACCCTGGCGTCGGGGTCAGTGAGAGAAAAAGTAAGATCGAGGGATATTTTATTTCATCCCCCTGCTGTTGATACCGCGGTGCCAGATAAACTCCAAGGTAGTTCGAAATCAAGAGAGTCTACTTCCCCTTTCGTCTCCCACCATGACCGCATCAACAGAGTCCCAGATCAAAGCATTCGACAAAGCTCTTCGTTTGGGACGTGACGAAGAGCTCTTGGAACTCCTCAATGGGAAGCATGGTAAAGCCATTGCCAAAACCAAAGACTCGCTTGGACAGTACCCCCTGCATCGAATAGTCACGCATGATGCCTTCTTCTTCTCAAAAGCATACAAACTTATTTCCAAGTTATTGAGCCTGTTTCCCGCAGCCATTGATACGTGCGATAAAGGTGGTAGGTATGCATTGCATCTCGCATGTGCAACCAAAGTCAAAGACAGTGGTTGCAATCCCGATGCTGTGTTGTGCCTCCTCAAGGCTCGACCCGAACATGCTTTCAAGCAAGAAGCCTCCACCAAGATGCTACCTCTTCATTATGCATGCAAAACGCAGCCGGACAAGGTGATAAAGGCCTTGGTTGAAGTTTATCCAGATGCCCTCCGCATCATGGATGCCGCCGGGAACTTACCGGCTCATTTTGCCGCTGGCAATAAAGGATACTACAACTTGGAGTATCTGCACACAAAGTACCCTGAAGCCTTTATGCACAAGAACAAAAATGGTGAGATGCCCATTGATTGCTGCGCCAAGGACGATGACCGGTTTTTGCATTTGGCCAAATTGTGCCCGAAAAGTTTATTTCACATAAATGAAAGGAACATCCATAGCAGTGTGCTGCTCAATCCTGTTCTAGACTTTTTGGTCAAACGAAATCTCGCGAGGTGCCGCGTGAATATGCTACGAAAAGTATTTCACGAGGTCTTTCAATGCCTCTTGGCCGAGAAAGCACATGAAGGTTCTTGTAAGGACGAGGAGATTAAGAACAAACTCAAGAGGGAAAGAGACGAAGCCTTGCGCGAAAAAGAAAAGCTTGAGGAAGAAAACAAAAGGCTTGAGACTGAAACCACAAACTTGAAAAAGAGAAATAAACAAACTCAGGACGACAGTGCGGAATTGCTAAAAGTTGTAGAAAAGGAAAGAGACGGAGCCTTGCGCGAAAAAGAAAAGCTTGAGGAGGAGGGGGCTAAATTGACTCACAGGCTAAAAAATGTAGAAAAGGAAAGAGACGGAGCCTTGCATGAAAAAGATAAGCTTGAGGAAGAAAACAAAAGACTCAAGTCTGAAACCAGAAACTTGGGAAAAAGGAAGAAACAAACGCAGGATGACAGGGCTACATTGTCTCACAAGCTAGCAGTTATAGAAAAGGAGAGATACGAAGCCTTGTGCAAAAAAGAAAAGCTTGAGGAGGAGGGGGTTAAATTGTCTCACAGGCTAAAAAATGTAGAAAGGGAAAGAGACGAAGCCTTGCGCAAAACAGAAAATCTTGAGGAACGCTGGAAAAGTCTCTCGATTGACAACAGCAACTTGAAAGAGAGGTTGAAGAAAGAGGAAGCAGGCGCAAAGAGTGCTGATGAAAAACTCACGACGGTTGAAACCGAGAGGGCACGGTTGACTCAAGAACTAATATCTCTCCAGACTCAAAATGGCTTGTTAGTTCAAGACTTCATCAAGGAGGGTCAGATATTGTATGCGGCACTGCTTCCATTCATTGAACCAACATGCCAGGACGACTCGAATACACTGCCGATGGAAGCTCTGAAAGCCCTTGCAAGCCTTTTGAATAGACGACAAGAACTCGTCAAATCTCATGGTAGTGGCAAACCTTCAACAGAAATCTCCAGTCAACAGCTGCTCTTGGAAGGTTTCCTATCGAATCCAAATCTTTCTCGGTCGTCCCTGACAAGCCTTATCAAGTGCACCTATCGTGAGCTACAGGAGATGGATGTGAAACTACCGTCCAATGGTTGCACCACAACAACAGGCAACCAGAATCCACAGTCAACAGTTACTGTCGATGAATCCCCAGAGAATCAACGTGCGAAACGGGCTCGAGTTTCCATGGACTAGTGAAACGATGCACATAAACATGACGGGACTTTAGACACTCCGATGGGACAAACGAATATCATGTCGTGTTTATATTATCTTTTCAATGACTCTGCCTGTACGCGTTCAGTTTGAATGGATAATAGCAAAGGAAAGCGACAAGACAGCACAGCATACGCCTTAGGAGTTCGTTGATGAATATCGTTTCGGATGATTCACCCTTGACGTCGTCTGGCCAAAGGAAGCATTTGTAGGAGTACTCCCAAGAACAAAGTGAATCTCCGACCTGTTCTAAGCCATGTGGCGAGCTAGGAGCAGTGGCTGGTGGCTTTTTTGGAGTACAACAGCAAAGTCTGAAATGTTCGAATCGAACCATTACGGTGTGTCGTTAAACATTCGTTCTCGCCGAGTTCGATTGATTGTTTGATACTCCATGTTTTCTCTTCCGACGAACAAGCTTTGGATGCATTCGGTAGGTAGATCAGTCACGAGAACCTTTCAACCACGCATTGTCGCGCTTTTTACGCGGTACCTTGCCGCTCGGTCTAGCGGTGATGTGCAGGCGTGGATTCTGGAGAGCGCGCCGCTTCCCACTTTTCCCTCCGACAATTCCCACCGATGCCGATTGCCGATGCCCTCTCATTCTCATCATCGTCACAAAAGAACTAACAGAGCGCCATTGTCTACTTCCCCTCTTGTCACCCACCATGACCGCGTCAACAGACTCCCTGCTCAAATCATTCCATAAAACTCTTCATGCCAAGCTTTGGGAGGAAGAAAAAATGGAAGCGCTCCTGGAACTCTTCAATGGCGAACATGGTGTGGCCCTTGCCAAAGCCAGACACTCGAGTGGACAATACCCACTCCATCAACTCCTCAATTATCGCGCGTTCCCCTTTCCCAACGGCTACAAGCTCGTCTCCAAAATATTGAGCCTGTATCCTGATGTGCTCCTCAAAGAAGACATTCGTGGGAATCGTCCCCTGCATTTCAAATGGGCCCAATGGGACAAGACCCTTGTTGAGCTCTTTTACAAAGTACTACCGGAATGCATTTCCACACCAAACAGTAAGGGGCAACTTCCCATTCATCGTCAAGCTGCCGAGCCATTTCTAGGAAAGGAGGGCAAGCAAGTGGCTTCCTTGTTGCTAGAGTTGTATCCAGAGGGAATTCGACAAAGGGACAAGAATGGAAATTTTCCAATCGACGTGGCGGTGGGCGCAAACCAAGATTTGGTGGAGATGCTTTTGGACCGATACCAAGAACCCATTGATATCTGTGACGATGATGGAACGTATTTGTTGCATGTCGCATGCACAACTATATATGGTTCCAATCCAGATGCCGTGTTGTGCCTCCTCAAGGCCCGACCCGAACATGCTTCCAAGCAAGAATCCTCTACGAAGATGCTACCTCTTCATTATGCATGTTAAACCCAGCCGACCCGCGTTATAAAGGCCTTGGTAGAAGCGTATCCAGATTCTGTACGTGTGATGGACAATGATGGAAACTTGCCTGCTCATTTGGTCACAAGTAACGAAGAAAAAGACTATGCCGACACATTTCAGTATCTCTACTCAGAGTATCCAGAAGCCTTTTTGCAAAAGAACAACGACGGTGAATTACCCATAGATTGTTGCCCCAAGGATGATGAAAGGTTTTTGCATCTGGCCCGATTGTGCCCCGAGAGCTTGTTTCATATTGATGACACAAAGATTCAAGACAGTCTGCTGCTCAGTCCTGTCCTTGAGTATTTGTCTGGTCACCACAATCTCCCCAAGCGCCGCACGGAATTGCTGCGACAGGTGTTTCATCACGCCTTTCAATGCATCTTGACGAAAAAAGCGCTTAGCGGTTCTGGGAAGGACGAGCAGGGTGAAGCCAAACTCAAGAGGGAAAGAGATGACGCCTTGCGAGAAAAAGAAAAGTTCGAGGAGAGTTGGAAAAGTCTCTCGATCGACAACAAAAGCTTGAACGAAAAGTTGAAGCAAGAGAAAGCAGATTTGAAACGTGCTGGCGAAAAGCTCAAGACCGTTCAGAACGAGAACGCACAGTTGACTGACAAGCTAAAAGATGTAGAGACTCGAAATGACATGCTTGTTCAAGACATTATCAAAGAGGGACAGAAACTCGATGCGGCAATGCTCCCAATCATTGAAACTCCAGGCCAAGACGATTTGAGCGTACTGCCAATCGAAGCTCTGAAAGCCCTTGCAAGCTTTCTGAACAAACGGCTCGAACTTGTCAAATCTCATGGTGACAAGCCTTCCCAGGAACAATCCAGGGAAGAGTTCCTTGTACAAGGCTTCTTGTCCAATCCGAATCCTTCTCGGTCGTCCTTAACGGACTTTATTAAGCACACCCATATTGAGCTACAAAAGGTGGACGTGAAACTTCCGTCCAATAGTTGCACAGCAACAACAGCCAACCCGAATCCACAGTCGACTGTCGTTGTGGATGAATCTCCAGAGAATCGACGGGTGAAACGGGCGCGAGTCTCGTTAGACTAAAGAGATTGACACAACGAAACGACTGACCAGTGGAGAAGCTGACGAGGCAACAAAACTTTCATTATGTGTATCTATATATTATATTTTTTAACGACGAACTGGTGCGTTCTTATCTTCGCTGGTTGTTTGTGAGATACGGCAGAACTTCCGAATCGTCCCAAATATCCGTAGGCACATAGTACGATTTCACACCACCTTGTTGCTTCTGTCTTGTGGAATCGATTGTATTCGTTGGAACAGTGCCTTCCATTCCTCGACAGGGAACGCAGGCGAACAAAAGTGCTCGTGTGAGTCCATGTGCATGCAGCAGCGTTCGTTCAAAGTCGTGTCGTGGAGTTGGCCGGTGGAGTCTGTGGTGAGTAGGGGACCGTATGGGTACTTCCTCCTCCTCTTCTTCGTGAAACAAACTGGGCAAAGAAAAACTATCGTTTGTGTGGTGATACTTGGTCTCATGGTACGACGCAAAGGCCGTCGCTCGGTCATACTCTGGAGAGGATGGTGAATACATGTTAAGAGTGGATGCTTTGTCGAGATATTATGCGATGCTCTTCTCTGGATTTCATTTTCTAATTGCTGCCTCTGATGACTCTTGTAGAGTTCGTATTCTGTGAGATGCCCAGAACACGCGCACCCGAGTTGTTCGCGTTACGGTATAGGTTCGCATTCCAATTTCCAGTAGTGAGAAATTTGAATCTGTGGAGGCAATCGGTCCGCCGCGCTCTGTGTGTCGGAACTCGGAAGATGATTTGATCGCGCAATGCCGATCGGCAGGCGCTTACCATCGCATGGCGTTACGAAAATATGCTCACTATTTTATATTTGCAAAATTTGAACGTGGTGATCGAATGTGTTTCAGTAGTTTTGTGACGACAAGCTGAAACAGATATGAAATTCCATGCCAAAACCCCAACAGCGTTGACGGTGGCAAAGGCGCTATCTCGAATATGTGTGTCTGTGTCTCTGTGGTCTTCATTGTCGCAACACCAAAACGTCGGTGAAGCTATTAGTTTGTGGGTACTGCTACGAGAATTCACGCAAGTTGATCTGAGATACCGATAGGACGTGAGATTTGATGGACTCACCAACGCGCAAGGATGGTTGACTGGACGGCGATGAAACTTGCTGCAACGGCAGCAAAGGCGGTGATTGCTTTGGGGTAATGATGGTCCGCGGTTTCGACACCGAAATGGGTGCAACTGTGCGATACAAAGCGGCCCGTTTACGGGACACCCACGCACTCGGGTGCATGACGAAGTATGAGCGTGACAAGACAAAAGACCTTTTTATTGTTGTTGTTGGGAGGAAGAGGGGAAGAAGAACAGAATGAAATCGAAAAGGCATAGTGAAGGGGCAAACGACCAGAAGCATCTCGTTTCAAGAGCGCTTCTGGACACAACTGGATGAGAAGGGAAATGAGTTTATAACCCTTTTTGCTAGACAGCAACTCCTTGTCTTGATCCAACACGCAATGAAGGAGATATCGATGCATGGTGGAATCCAAGGTTTGGGCCAGGACGGCACCACCGGCCTCGTTCAGGATTCGTAGTGTCCGGTCCAAATCCTTGTTCTCATAGGCCTCGAAAAGCATGATGAACAAACTACGAGATTGGAGATTGGCAAACGGCGATTCTTCTCAGTGTGATTTTCCTGTCCTTGTTTGAATTTTGTGGAGGTTTTTCTTCTCCCGATCTTTGAACGCGAGCCCGCATGTTCGGACCAACGGCGCGACCAACGGCGCGGGAATGAACGACGCATGACTTGAACTACCTTACGCTCCCTAATTGAAACCGCCAAGGCGGTATAGGACGGCTGAGTTCAGTATCCGTATTCAGGAGCAGTAGTTTCTCTACATGATGGGTAGCGGCCATAGGTCTATTATTAAGGAGTACGAGTGAATTAAAGAGACGTGTTTCTGCTTGGCGGGCCTGAAATGAACATGAAACTCTTATCGCTCAGCAGACATTCCGCTGCATTTGTCTGCTTTCAACGGTTTTTGAAGTAAGAGACCTTCATTTCATAAACCCGTCTTGTGTTGTTCAGAAACTGACAATGAGGAAGGAACTGGAACTGGATTGGAGCGTTGACGAACATGATGAGCGTGATGATAGTTTCCCCTTTTTCGCCACTCGGATCCAAAAATAAACCAAGATATACACCCAGACCAGGACTGGTTTGCTGATGTTGATGGTACTTATGGCCACATGCGTTCGAGAGAGGGAGAATTTTGAACCAGACGGGGTGTCGTCCAAAAAGGCAGTCATTAATTGCATCACGGTTTCGACAATGGTCGACTCGCTTGTTTGACGTGCCGTCGAAAGGCTCGACTGTATCCCAAAGATGGTTCATGAATCAACACACAACCTGTCGCTACAAACTGACAGCCTTTCATCAAGTCTTCTGTCATTTTGATTTGTTCGTTCAGCCCAGTAACGTGTACTTGGTGGCCGTCCCTCATACCATGGTAGCTCCTCCCTGTAAGAGCTCCCGTGCTTGGGAGATAGCCTCGGGAAGTCGACGATGATGCGACAAGGAAAATTTTGACGCCGCTTCCATTTCTCCCAGGGACAAGGCAAGCCGTCGTAGACCTTCCACATGGCTTTCTTGGCTCGTCCCTTGCGGGTCTCCTGGAGTATTAGCAGCTTGTCCTTGCTCAGTGTAAAGCTTACATCCATCACACCAGAGAGAGAGAGAGAGAGTGGAAGATCATGGGTGATGCAAGTTTGGTTCCGGAGTGTGCGTCTCCGTGCCGACATGGTCGCAAGATCTTTGGGATCTTCCCTCATTTTTCAGTCGCGGATATAATTTTGTACTCAAATCTATAGATAATCTCATGATTAAATGGTCCATAATATTATGTTGTCCCACAAAAAAAAAGAAAAACCCAGTCTACTTCACCAGAGAATGTTGGGGGTTTTTCGTTTTTTTTCGTATTGCTCCGGATAAGGATGATTAATGCGTCTACTTTAATCGCTACAGTGACGTCAGCAAAACTGAAAACAGTACTGAGAGATGTAGGAAGCTTCCCATGACGGGGGTGCTGTCATTTGACCGACCACCATGTTTGCCATCTCCCGTTCCTCTCTTCGCTTGGCGTCTCGTGTACGCAGCTTGCCAAGGTAGGTTGAGGAATCCTTGGTTTAATTCCTCTTCTTGCAGCGAAAGTGAGATCTCACCACAGGTACTTTTGGTATCTTCTTCCAGCTTGGCAACGTTCCAGACTGCTGAAAAACACACGCTGATCCTCATTCGACATGGTGAATCGACATGGAATCTTGAAAATAAGGCATGTGTTCACAACTTCAGCATTCATCTTAGGGAGGATTCGTTGTAATAAAGGGGATGATATCAAGGAATTCTGTTCTTACTTTTATATTGCTCTGTCCGTCGTTGTGTTTCCGTAGTTCACTGGTTGGTATGATTGTCCTTTGTCGCCAAAGGGCCACGAAGAGGTGGTTGAAGGGGGACAGTTGATTGCCAAAGAGGGATTGGAACCCACAGTGGCTTATAATGTTCCTCCACCTCCCGTTGACAAAACCAGTGAACACCACCCGGCCAATGACTTGACGGAATCGTTGGCCACAACCTTGGACCGGGTTGTTCCCCTGTGGAAGAATGAAATTTCTCCCAAGATTTTGGAAGGCAAGACTGTCTTGATTGCTGCTCATGGGAACTCACTCCGAGCTCTTGTCAAGCATTTGGACGACGTCGATGAAGGCACCATTGCCGAATTGAATATTCCAACGGGGACTCCTCTTGTGTATGAATTGGACGAGAATCTCAAACCAATCCCTCAAGCCAATGCTATTGCTCCCCTGAAGGGCCGTTATTTGGGTGATCAAGATGCTATCAAAGCGCGTATCGAGGGTGTCAAAATCACCGAAAACTTCCATCCAGCTTTCGCTCCCATTGCCGCCCAAACGCAGAGTCGCAGAGGCCACAACTCCCATGATCTGCTGAGGAAGCTGGCCGTCTCCGATACTGAACCGTCTGACGATGCGGCTGCTCCTCCTGCAGAAGTTGCGGTGGCCAATCCGGTTGTCACTAACGCAAATTCTCTACATGTCGAGGAGCTTCCCACGATGATGCAACAACAGTTGATGCAACAACAGTTGATGCAACAAAACCAGGCCATGCAACAACAGTTGATGCAACAATACCAGGCCATGCTACAACAGAACCAGGCCACGCAACAACAGTTGGGCTACTTAACTGAGGCCACGCAACACTTAACTGACTTAATCCAGCAACAGAACGTCGAACCGACCCAAACTGCGGCCACAAGAGGCGCAAGATGTCTACAGGCATTGATCATTAGCGGCCAATACAGTCAACAGCCTCCGGGTATGGTTGGCGCCAACAAAGAGTCGTCGGTACTGTCGAGCGTTGAACTGTGTGATCTACGGCAAACACTTCGAGAGGTACAGCCTGATTTGGTAGAAGCAGCGATGACAGCTCTTTTGTCCCCGAAAATTACGGAAGTGTTGAAAGAAGAAACAAAGTCAGGACTTGTTTTGAGCAATACAGAATCGACAAAGTGGCTTCCAGCCTATCCGCTTGAGTCAGCTCAAAACCGCAGGAAACCTGACTTGCTCACCGCTCACCCGTTACGGATCTCCCCTTCGACTTCATTTGGAGGTAAAGCTATGGTGAGTTTTCGAACAAATCACCAAATTTCGGGCTTGATCTTCGGCGGCTTGGACATGAAACGAGATTCGGAACTCTACCTTACGTCGTTGTGGGAGGGCAAATCAAAGTTGGGAAATCTTCATCAGGCCCTTGGCGAGATGGTCGACTACGTGAAGTGCTTGGGGGTTAAGAGGCGCAGTTTAAGTATTATTTTGTACGACATGGATGGGTTTGTCGTTGGTGATTCTATCGATGGGGTAATCCGCACGTTGTATCATCTCGTGCCATGGGATGCACCAGGGTCGAGAGCAGTATTGAAAGCCTACATGACAAAACATACGACGCAACAGGTTGTAAACGCCCAGAATGCCATGGTGGATCTGCGATTGCGGATCGCCAGTCTTGCGGGTGGCGCGTCTGCGTATTTGGGCGGTGGCTCTTTCGGCGAAGTTTTCTGCGTCGAGAATGAGAACGGCGAGATGGTTGCTTTGAAGGTTGCTCGCTCGGGTCACGCTTCATTCGCAAAGGAGTATCGCAGATTGAAGAGCGCAAAACATGAAGGTGCCCCTGTTGTAGAAGTACAAGCGAAAGCTGAGTGGCCTCTTTGTGCGTATACAATGACACCTGTGGGGAGCACTATGATCAAGACCAGCGAGGCTTGTCGCGAGCTTTTTTGCGCACTCAGAGCGTTGCATGATAGCGGCTGGTATCACGGAGATGCAAGGTATCCCAACGCCATCAAGACCCGCGATGGCGATATTCTCTGGATAGACTTTCTTGGCGGCGAGCACCACCACGGTCAAAAAGAGGCTCTAGTCGAAGACAAGATTACATTGGCGCTTTCTTTTGTAGGCCCGTTGGATGATGAAAAACGGTCAGCTCTATCTTCCGAACTTTACGGGTTGCACGACTCTGATGACAGTGATTACTCCAAGTCATTCGGCGTTGTTTTAGCGTTAGGGAAAGCAAGAGGGACATTGTTGGAACCGAGAAGGGGCAAACGATCAGAACTATCTCGTTTCAAGAGCGTTTTCGGACACAACTGAATGAGTCGGGAATTGAGTTTATAAGCCTTTTGCTAGACAAGAACTCCTTGTCTTGATCCAAAACGCAATGAAGGAGATATCGATGCAAGATGGAATCCAAGGTATGGGCCAGGACAGCACCACCGTCCTCGTTCAGGATTCGTCGTGCCTTGTCCAAATCCTTGTTCTCATAGGCCTCGAAAAATATATATAAGTGAATTCTTAGTTTTAAAGACTATCCGAATCTAGTGGCATTCTTGCTCTGTTTCACTACTCGGGGGACGTTTTCGTTTCGATCCTGGTTGTTGTTCTTTGTGCTCTGCAGTATCGATGCCTTTGTTCGTGCACTCTTTGGAACCTTGGGGTTCATTCGAGTCTAACCGTTGCATAGCACCAACGGAAGATACACTAGTACGTCCTGTGTTGCGAAGGTCGGCCTCCTCTGTGAGCATCGTGTTGTCCGTTTCCTGTGCCTGCCCCTCGTCATGTTGTTCGCACTTGTTCTTGTTGGTGTTTTGCGCCAATGCTACTTGTGTCGTTTGCACTTGAACCAAATGTCTCTTCATCTCCTCCGCTTCCTGCAACAGCCTTTGCAATCTATCGATAGCCTTGTCGAGCAATGGTTGAGAAAACATTTCGTTTTCCAGCAAATCTGCCTCATTAGTCGTCGAGCCAGCAGTTGATCCTTTTTCCTCCCCTTCTTTATCATGAGTGTCGTCAGAGTCCTTTTCTAGGTCTTGATTGATGTGATTGGATGATGATGATGATGATTCCTTCTCTTTTGAATCATCCATTTCTTTGGGCTTCTTATTTTCGCTTTTCATATCTGTGGGCTTTGGGATGGTCGCCGCAAAGACTCGATTGAGTAGTACTGCTCCCGAGTCCGACAGTTTGTGGTTGTCGGACAAATACGCACTCCCTGGATTCAGCGATGTACTATCTGTCGAGGAGTCGTGATACAGGCTTGCAGGACAAAGTTGCACCAAATGCAAAAATTGCTGGTGATCCTTGCCGCAACACGCAATCGGCAGCTGGCCGTCACGGTTCTTGTACAAAAAGCCTTGAGGATAAAGGTTGTTCAAACAGGTCAAAACCTCTTGATTTTTGGTCGTTCGGGCGGCACAATGGAAAGGTGTATCTCCATTGGAGTCTTGCCATGACAGAGCTTGTGGATATGCCTCAACCAAAGTTGGAATGAGTTCGGCCATTCCGTGTTTACAGGCAATGTGAAGAGGAAGTATCTTGTTTTCCCTGCTTTCGTCAGGGGATTTGGCTTGATCGGGACGAGCTTGAATCATTCGAATAATGGCCTTTGTGTTGTTCTGGGGTTTACCATACCGGATAGCTGAGTGCAGCGGAACACCGAATGCTCTGTTCCATAGGTCTAATGTTTTCGGACTCGTTTCAAGCAGCAAAGCAGCAATACTTGGACAAGAAATAGACGCTCTGTGAACAGGAAGATTGCCCCAGTTATCAACGAATTCTGTGACTTTAGGGTCAAGAGAAAGGACAAGTTTGACCAATTGCTCTTGGTAAGAATTTCCGAGAGATTTGTTTTCACAGAGCATGTCGAGGGGCCTACGCCCTTCATTGTCAGGAATGGACAGACAGCTTGGTTGGAGCTGATGAAACAGGTTGAAAAGCTCAATAAGATCGTCCCGATGCTGTGATACTTGGCAAAGATTATGAAGGGGAGTGTATCCATTTCCATCTTTTTGAACAATGCCATTGGGCCATCCTTGGGCCAGTTGTGTCATGGTATACGTTGAAACCATCTTAGGATGTTCTCGGCAGGCCCTATGCAGAATCGTGCATCCACACTTGTATGACTGGATAGCAGCACACCGTGGTTCTTCTCGCATAAAAAAAGTTACAAGACAGTAGGTTTTGTTCTCGGGAGTAGGTGAGCAGTACGGTCTAATATGGAGAGCGTGATGAATGGGCAAATCGCCATAACGGTCCTTTCTCAAAAGAGCGTCGGGAAAGCATGAGACCAACTGCTCAACCAGTTTATATCCCTCAATAGAAGACAAGTTCATGCGATGATTCTCATCTAAAATGCGATGGAGGGGATATTGGCGTGTTTTCCAGTCAAGTGTTTTTGCAATGGTCTCACCATTCTCATCCAGAATTCGACGTGCCTCCTCGACATCCCAGACATCATATGCTTCGAAAAACTATTTAACAAGGCTTTCAGGAGACGTCGTGATCAAGGCAATATCATGGACGCTTCGGTCTTCGATGCTTCGATGAATTTTTGGAACAACCTTTGGGACAAAAGATGAAAAGTGGCGGGACTTTTCTCGATGCTCGCTCTGGTGCGCGAGCCCGTCAGGGCCCACAATGGCGCGGGACTCACATCATGACTCATGACACAAACTATCTACTGGGCACCAGCCGTCGGTCAAGGAGAGGACAAATAATAGGCCGATATGGAACAAAAGTCCTGATTGTCTCTCCACACCCTGTTAACATGGTGATATTCCTACACTAAACACGAGGACTTTCGATCCAAAGCGGCAAATTGGAATCAAACAATTACTATTATATGCATTGCTGGTCATTTTGTCTAAGGTCATGTACCCTAAACAAGCGTCTTCTTTTGGTTCAGTTCCTACATCCTTGCGAGCGCTCCTCAAGTGCATGTATGCACTCCATATGGGAGCAGTAGGAACATGCGGGAAAGCAGGTATAACAAGGCGCCAAAAGATGCAAACTGTCCCGCAGTTCAAAAAAAATGGATCTCATGAGATCCAGGCAATGATGGTCTCACTCTTGTTCCGTTTCTGCTTTCGCTTCTTTTTTCTTGGGAGCAAACTCGGGTTCCACATAATTCTCCAAGCGTTCCAGAAATGTTTGAACCTGTGCATCTTGGGCAATGTCATCGTGAGACGACGCCCATTTCAAGGCCTCTTGTTTGTGCGTTTCGATGTCAAAATCGGCAAACAAGAGTGAATAGTGTGGTGGAGTATGGCGAAAGAAGCGTCCCAGCGTATCGCGACGCAATGTGTAGGGGACAAACAAGGAGGCCAAGGCCAATTGTTGAAAGTATTCGGACGTATTGTCGCTGGCACGGGGAGGAAGATTGCTGTGCCTCATGAGACGTCGAAAGGCACGGAACTCGCGGCGACCCGCACTCAAGACGGATTCCGAATGGTTGTTAAGCCGTTCCGCTTGGACAAAGCCAAAGTGAACCGGTTTGTACGATTGCAGTTCGTAGCGGACCTTGCCATCGGCGGTAAGCGCCAGGATACCAAAGCCGTCGTTCTTGACCCCACTCAAGTCCACAGCCAAGTCCAAATCACGAAGGTCATTGATTTGCTCGGCAATCTGATGGACCAAATCGGCTCCTTCCATATCGACAACACCAAACAAGGCATTCATGACCTTGAGGGCATTGTGCAGTGGACTGGCAATGTTTTGCTCTTCCTTTTCGCGACGGTACTTGATGTGCATGGCGTGGTCCTTGGTCCAACCACGATACGCATTCAACTTGGATACCACGTCAATCCATTCCACCGCGACACTGCTGTTGGCCGAATCTTGAGGCTTGTCGTTCTTTTTGTAAAAGTTGATGAGCAAGTCACTCATTTCTGGATAGTACTTTTCCTTGAGTTCTTCCAAGACTTGGTAGTCAAACTTTCCCGTGTCGGGATTGTACACCAATTGGTTGAACAAATTTCGAAGAGCCGTTTCGCCACAATCGGGAAATTCACTGTAGGCCGCCCACGTGACGTAGGAAAAGATGATTACCGCAGGACGATCATTGTTTCCCGGATTGCCCGTGGTAATTCGGGCGGCTCGTTCAATCTTGGCGGGTGACCAAACCATGGTACGAAGGTGTCTTCGACGGCGGCCCCGGCGACTGTTGTTGCTGCTCGAATCCAACTCCAGACTGGTACTGGGATCTGTCGTTGTGGTGGGGACGACACGTTCCGAGGACTCGCTGTCATCGGAACTGTGACTGCCAGAATGGGCATGCACCAGTTCCATGACGGTGGCCAGTGGTACATTGAGAGCTTGAATGCGAGCCATGGCTTCAAAGTATCCTTCAAAGGCGCTGATGCTGTCATACTTGCGCCAGAGATAGGACAACAAAATGGCCGTCGTGGACAGTTTGGGCAAGTGCGACACGGGAGCGTCTTGAAAGTCAAACTCGTAAACGGCAAAACTCTTGGCCAAGTCTTGGGCCAATGCCACTCGACTTTGGCGTTCCAGGTCGACGGCATCTTGCGCACGCTTGAGAGCTTTGCGAGCTAGTTTGAAATCCAAACTCGTGACAATTTGCGTCCGAAGGACGGCTAGTTCTTGTTCCGTTTCTTCATTTTGGTGGTTCCGTTTGGCAATGTCGGCTTCAATTTCGAGTTTGCGGGTCTCGTCCGCTTTTTTGAGTTCCTTTTTGAGTCGTTTGATTTGATGACGATTGGCCTTGATGACGTCCCCTTCGAGTTCCTTGATGCGTTGGCGGACTTGCGCAGCATCGTCCTCCTTTTGTTGCAGTTCCTTGAGGGCCAATTCGGCCTTTTCGACATCGGATTGAAGCTTTTCCGTGTTTTCCCGGTAGTCTTGTTGTTGACTAATAATCTCGGCCAAACGTTCAGAAAAGGTACTGCGAAAGGAATCTAGTGTTTGTGCTCCTCCGGCTGCCTTGACATGTTCGAGTTCTTCAAACATGTTGCCAATCAATCCAGGTGTAAGATGTGCACCAGCATTGCGTCCGGCATGAGTGGGTTGAATCTCGCCTCCGGGCAAAACATGAAAGAGTTGTTGAATCAAGGCCACGGCTGGTTCTTGTTGTTCGTCACCATAACGATACAAGTTGTTGACGAAATTGTTGTAGGAAAAAATCATACCCTGCAAGGGCGAATAGTGACGATAGTGCGGCTGGAACATGGCATGGAGGCCTTCAATTTCCTCCACGGGCACTCCCACGGAATGGACAATGCGTCGCTCGAACGAGTCCTTGTACGTGGGTTTTCTGGAATCGCGAATCAAGGGCTTCAAAAACTTTCGATACCACACATTGTGGCTCTTTTGCGAAAGTGCTTGGTGTTGTTGTTGTTGGTCCTTGTTGTCTTGTTCTTTGGGAGAGACGGCTGCCTCTTGCTCCTTGTCGTCGACATGGCTGGCAGCCAAGTCGACAATGTATTGGTGGTTATTGTCTTGCATTAGCATAATGTTTGCAAATGGTAAGCAGAGGAAGGTTGCTTCGAATTGTTTTTGGTTGACGTTTTGTTTTATGAGAACACTTGCCTGGTTGATGACAGGCCCCTCATCCTTTTTACAACCCGAAGGCAATAAATCATGAAGCCTTTCGAAACTCGAACAACTGCTCTGTGCGCTGTGCGCGTTCGGGTCTGGGCAAGAGGCCCCCCGCTCTACACTACAATCAACAGTTTCTCGCCGTCCAGACGCGCCGAGATGCGCAGATCGATCCGCGAGAAACACTTCTTCGATCCTCGAAGGAATTCGCAGTGCGCTTGGGCGTATAGCCTATCCGTTCCGGATCCAACAGCTGTTCGAAACAATTCATCGAGCATCGCCAAATTCATTGCATCGGATTGGCTGAACAAATGTCCCGTTCCTGTTCTTGACACTTGATTGAAGCATTCGTGTCGCAGAAAAGTGTCTGTCGCATGTCGGAGGGCAATCCATCGGAAGTGCTTCCGCGAATCCAAGCGTCCCCGAGGCTCATTCATTGGGGCGCCACCATCTGGGTTCGAACCTGACACCCATCAAGACCAACTTGGGGGACACACGGATCAAGATCGTTGCGTGCACTGTTTGTGGCGGACTACACGGCAACGACAATACAATGTAGTAAGAAAATGTCTTGAGCAGGATCCTGAGTCTCCCCGCTTTCGAAAGAGGAGGAGGAAGAAGAAGGAAGCAGCATCCATGTGTGCACAGCCAAGATAGTGCACCATTGTTCAGACATGCACCAACCGAAACGAAAAAGGGCTCTACAGTAGAAATCACTTTCAACTCTTCTTTCAACTGTAGCATAGGGCGACTACTGACGTACCTACCTAGGTAGTTTTAGTCTCCTGCAACTCTGCTTCCTCCTCCTCTTCTTTGGCCATCATCGCGAAAAGAAGCAGAGCATCCATGTATGCATAGCCACCTAACGAAAAGATACACACTTCAGACGAAAAGGCTCCAGCAACCTTTGGGTGTAGACTATCCAAAGAGCGCCTGAGCAACGTATAGGCTCTGTAACTCTCTTCAGTTTGTCTCTCTCTCTCTCTCCCTCTGTTAAGATGCAGAGCAAGTTGCAAAACATGCTGTCGAACTTCCCTTCCACCGTGGTCATGGATTATCCAAAAAGGGTGAGCTTACCTAGCTAGGCTCCGCATATCGTCCCATATCGCCTTTATTCGACTGCAAACATCCTCAAGCAGTCTAATCTAGTGTCTCGTTCGTGCGTACTTTCTACTCGGCATCCCACAAATCGGCATCGTCGTCGTCATCGTCAATAAGCAATTCATCGATTTGCGCCGTGGCTTGGGTCCGAAATTCCGTCCAGCCCACCAAGTCTTCCAAGAATTGGGACGCGATGAGGCCGCACAGGTTTGCTCGACCAAGTCAATGGGATTGGCCAAATAGGCGTCAATCACGGGTCGGGCACAGGCGGTACAATGACCAAAGGCCGGTACCGTTGGTGTCATGATGGTATAGGTCACGACCGATCCTCGAATTTGATGCGGCAACAATCCCAAGGCCGTTGTCCTCATAGTAAGGGCCGGGGCAAAGATGGAAGTGCATCCTGATATTTTCCCGATCTTCTTAGGCCATTAGGTCCCTTAGCTCTTTTTCTTTGTTCATCTCAGACTCTTAAAAACATAAAGAGTCACTATTACGGTCCTCTAACCTAGAGGAAAATGCTTCACTAAAATTTTGCCCATAACCGCGACCTTTCCACAAACATGGCCCAAACTTGATGTATGTAGAAAAACTAACGTAAGACGTGATGGTTAGTGCTCTGAACTTCTGTAGTCAACCAGTTCACTCGGTACACGATGGGGCCCTCACCTTGTACTAGGTTAGTATAGTTGACTCCTTCCTAAAGGTTGCTTACAACTTTCAGGTTTTTATAAGAAGTGAGCTTATTCTATCGAAAGTGTTTGTTACTCATGATTGCTCTTTCATTACTTCCTTTCAGTCATAAAGAGTTTACTTTTCCCGAACCGTTGGGCCCGGTGAAGAAACATCTTTGACTTCTAGGTAAGGCGCTACAGACGCTCTACGTTTAGGGACTAATGGAACCTGTTCTCTTAGTGCATAGAACCTGTTCCATACACTCAAACTGTGAGGGATAGAGGCGGAACTATTGGCTTGAACCAAGTATCCATGATCCTTTGGTGAATCTTGTTGTAAGTTGGAGACGTGTATGTTTTAGGTGAGACATAGCCTGGACTTTGCTTCCGAGTGGAGCTCGTCCGGCTTTTGCCTGTCGTAGATAGTAGTGGGCATATGTAAATGTGTATCACAAAACACCAGGGTTATTCAGAGAGGGAACATTGTGCCGCAGGCTCGGACATGTCACATACATGGGCACACATATGGCTCAGCTTCGTCAGCCGTCCACGCACGTGTTCGCACAAGCTTGCAGGACAGATGGCACAGCTATGTCATGGTAGACGTGTACTCTCATAGAGTCTAGGTGTTGTTCTTCGAAAGGTAGTTCTAGGTCTATAACTAGCCGTACTTTAACTCTCCCTCTCATGGAGTGATTGGGGAATTACGACATGCCGTAGACTCAGTTTAGCATCCTTGATTGAGCTTACGGCACTTTTCGAAGAGTTCCCGAGTTTGGCACTTGGTGAAATAATCTGCCCTTTGTTCCTCGGTTCCTACCATGCTTACCTTCACTCCGCCTGGGTGATCACCTACATGTTCCCAGAAGAAGTGTAAGTACGTGTTGAAGTGTTTTGTCCTAGGTGTCAATCTTTGCTTAGTTGCAAGATAGAAGGCACCTGTATTGTCTTCAAATACTTCAGAGAAGATGGTCAGCTTCTCAAATGGCAGGTCTAGGTTTGCTAGAAGTTCCTCTATCACGCGTCTCGTAGCTATCACACTTCGCATGGCTTGGGAGAGAGCGTGGTACTCGGCTTGGAGGGTACTTAGTGCAACTGATGATTGTAGCTGCGACCGCCAAATAAGAGGACACCCACAAAAGCTAAGAATGTAACCAGTCCTGGACTTAGCACTTACTTGGTTGTCTTGAGGCTCCCTTCCATGTAGTCCTGCGAAATCGGCGTCTACATAGCAATCTAGCTTGAAATCTTTAGTTGGCGTAAAGATGGTTCCTTTATCCTTGGTGCGTGCTAGATAGCGCACTATAGTTTTCACTGCTGCCGCATGTGATTTCTTCGGATTAGAGTTGAATCGTGCTACTTGGCTCACAGCGAAGGCTATATCTGGTCGGGTGTTAGTTGCAAGGTACAGTAACATTCCCACGATAGAGCTGTATTGCCATTTCTCTTTCATGGGTTCCCCATCAGGATCGCTTCCCAATGCTAATTGTGTAGCAGGGGTCCAATTCGGGTTGCAGTCCTGCATATTGGTAGCGTCAATTACCTTGTTGATAAGTTCCTTTTGAGTCATGGTGATCGAATTGGTCTTTTCATCTCGGACAAAGTTGATCCCCAAATAATTGGTGAAATTTCCTTCTTTTTCCAGTGATAAGCCCTTTTTCTTCAATCGTTCAACTAGTTCGTCAATTAAGGTAATTGTAGGTGCGCACACTCCACAGTCGTCTACCCATAGAAAGATGATTATGTTTTCCTTGTACAGTAAACATTGGTCGTGTTTACTCATTTGGAATCCGTCTTCCTTGAGGGCCTGTATTAGGTGGTCATACCACAGTCTAGGTGCCGATGACAATCCATAGAGGCTTTTGACCAACCTAAGGCATGTAGTTCCTTTTAACGATGATCGAAATCCTCTAGGCAGATGGATCCATACGGGTTCATTCAAAGTGGCTTGCACGAAAGCATTATTGAAGTCAATGCATGCAAGTTCCCATCCTAGAATCAGACTGAGGGTGAGTACAATGCGAATAGTACTCCAGTTGACTACAGGGGAATAGTTCTCTTGCTCTGACTCCTGGAGGTCACCGCGAACGCAATATCGTGCTTTGAACTTGGAAATTTCTCCGTCAGGGGTTCTTTTGCGTTTAAACACCCAGGTACCGGGTAAAATTCGCGTAGTTGCTTCACTCTGCTGCACCTCTACCCATGTTCCCTTTTCTTCTAGTTCTCGGATTTCTTTGCTGGCTGCAGCCTGCCACTTGGTGAGATCCTTATCTCGCATAGCTTCATCATAACTGAGGGTGTCAGGATCTGATAAGGAAGCTTTCATCATGGAGAGAAGGTCACTAGACTGGACAGAGGCTGGGAAACTACATAGGTCTTGTACATAGCGTTTGGGCGGTCGAATAGTTCGTCCGGAACGCCTAGACACCATAGTTGGACCAGGTGTGGGAGCTGGAGTAGGGATGCGAGGCGATTGTGGTTGCTCCCTCTGAGGAGTGGATGGCTCGAAAGAAGGGGGTGCAGGCAAAGAAGGGGTCATAGGAGAAGGTTGCTCTGCGATAGTAGGTAGTTTGGTAGGAGTGGTACGGACTGTTTCCCTCTGAGAAAGGGGCGTCGATGGAGAAAGAGGGGTTACTCCCTCTGACAACGGCACCGGTTTCTCGCCTGGAGCAGAGCCAGGAGTATTAAGAGGGTAGATACCAGGAGAGTTAGAATGACTAGGGAGGACGGAAGGGGGGTCGTGAGTCTCAATAGATCGAGTTACAGTGGTCTGTTTGTTGCCAAAGTCGGAATGATGTAGAACATCATGTGGAGCTGGAGACTCATAGTCTAGATCATCATCGTCCTCAATGTATTGGTAGGGTGAGTCACCAAAAAGTCGGTCCCATTCGTGACTGGTAAGGTCAGGAAGGTCTTCAACGGATGTGGCAATTGTACTAAACCAGTCGTCGAAGACAACGTGGAATTGAGGGGTAATATACCCCGTATTGGGGTTGAGTACCAGTGGTACAGTTGTAGCATGACGGGTACTTAGGCCCATGAGAATTCCTCGCGTGGAGCGGGGCTTCCATCGTGGAAGCTTCTTACCGTCAGCCATGGCTTTGTCCAATACATAGACGGGACAACCCCACACATGTAAGTCATGGAATTTCCGCTGCTCCCATCTTGTTCGTGTAAACAAGTCATGGGGACTTATGCCCGTGTCGAGGCTTGGGACATGGTTACTTAAGAAAGTTGCATGTGCGACTGCCATTGGCCATAGAGAAGGATCAGCCATTTCGGGCCATTGTATGGCCGCGTGTAGCATCATCGTTCTTGCTATAGACATAATGGTTTGTATTGCTCGTTCGGCTATACCGGCATGGTGATGTGCCCCAACTCCCGCAAATCGATAAGTTTGTGCAAAATTTTGTAGGGACTCCGTATATTTAGCCGATGTAAAGGCAGAGCCATTGTCAGTTAGGTACTGTAGGGGCACAACTCCCACATCTCTACAGAAAAGTTCGAATGAGTCTTTTACTCGTAGGGTCTCATGGGTGTTTAGATGACTCTGGAACCCAATCCAGGTGTACCCCGAAGCGTGGTCTACAAAGATTGCGCCGCCCATGTACAGGTCGGAAGATTTTGACTTGTCTCGGGATGTAAATAAGCGTCCTTTAGTGGAGCATACAAAGTGATCTACGCTTACACACTGACCAGGGTAAAGATTTCCGGCTTTTGTTATTCCCCGTCTGTCTTTTACAATGGAACTCAAGGTTCCAGGCGATGGACGTCTCTTTTGTTTTCCATATTGACACGCTGCACAAAGAGGTAAGTCGGTGAGTGATGCTGCTTTTGTGTGCAAACGACGCTGTTGCTCAGTTTTTGCGAGAATTCCAGTTCTCATAATGAACTGGATTCGACGAAACGATAGGTGCCCAAGGCGAAGATGCCAACGTACCAGTTCCTTCTGTGTCTCACTAAGATTCTTGTTTTGTTCTGATGTTTCGTTGACGATTGTGTTGAGAGCATGCGAACTCTTGGTTACTTCCTCATGGTTGTAACCGTACGACATTGGGAGATTGTTTTGCGGATTCACAACGACAGTGACTTGTGTTCGTGTTGTGTCTTCAGGTAAACCGGTGAGTACCAATGTTTTACCGTCTTGCACAATCTTTTCTCCGTCATACGTCTGAAGCAAACTCTGTGTCGATAACAGTCTGACACTTGTCTTGGGTACCAGGAAAGCAGGAATTCGAAGTTGTCGGATGTTCCCAGAAGAATCAAGGATGCTCCACAAGACCTCTCCGCGGCCAATCGCTTTCATGCGATTGGCGATGCCTTTCACCTTGAAGTTTGGTAGTGGTTCGATCTTGCCCACGAAGTCTTTTTCGTTGTTGGTGATGGAGATGCTGGCGCCACTATCCCAGATGATGGGATAAGACGCGTCATTCGGCATTGCGCTCCTCAAGGCCATTGGATCCTGAAGGCACGCTTCCAAGCCAGCAGGAGTGATGTACCTCCATGAGTCGTAGTTGCGTGTGTTCCCCAAGACTTGAAAGGCGTTGAGGGAGCGGAGTTCCTCAAGGTATGCAGTCAAACCAAAGACTTGTCTTGGGGTTGATGACTGTCGGTTGCTCCTCAAGGCTTCACTTCGAGTGGGTGAGTGGTTATCGGTGTTTCTGTTACGACGATTGGGCGTCGTGAACGAGGTTCGGTTGTTGTAATGGAAGCGCTGGTAGCTATTCGTGGGAATCACAGAGCTGCGGGTTCCCATGGGTGGATTAAACCTGGTACGTGCTGAGTTGTTGTTGTTGTTGTACGGAGTTGTGCGACGACGGAGAGGGATTGGTCGCGGCATCCGTTGTCGCATACGTGCTCGTTTGTGTGCCGGTGAAGAAGTCACGGATCGAAACGACGGCTTTCGCTTGACACGAGGGTGATTCAAAGGGAATGCAGTGTTCTTCCCTCTTTTCGGACGGGTACTGACTGGTGCACACGGAGGAGCAGCGTGAGTGGACCCAAAAGAGTCCAGATGCAACAACTTACAAAACGACCCAACAATCAAACGGATGTAAATGAGCGGGAAACGGCGGCTCATTGCATAGGCCAGTCCATTGCTCACCACACTCCACAATCCACCAGATGATAAGGTAGAAGAGGGCGGAGGTACCGGATGGAGAGTGGCACGGAAATGATGGACGGAAGGTGTCGATGTGGAGTTGAACAAAGGAGAAGGATGGCCTGTCACGGGTGAAATGGTCTTGGGAAGCAAGATCAAAACAACAATCCAGCAGGAAAGCCAAGAAAAGAAGGCAGGTTGGCATGATGGATGGGCCAAAACGCTCCAGAGCAAAGCCCATAGTCCATAAAATAAAGTCTTGGTTCCCATCCAGTAGTAGCCAAAGCTAGACATGAGAGAGGCCATTCCGTCTGTGAAGACTGTAGTTGCATAGGTGGAGGGTTGGGGTGATGGCAGAAGATAGAGGACACTGGGTACCACCACAACCAACGTGATGAAGCTAGCACGTAACATGTGACGGCGCAGGGATCTTGAGTCAACAGTAGTGTCGACAGGCGCGGGAGCGCGTGGCGGAGTCACGTAAGGGCGATCACGGCGGGTTGACTCGGTGTATGACATGTCAAAGGCAGCCATATAAACCTTCGCGTGGTCATCTGTAGGATAGGACCTGTCTTGGTCAACAGTCACAGTAGAGATGGAGTCATTAGAAGAGACTCGATCGGGAGTGACCGTAAGACAGGGGCGATCCAAGTTGTACCTCGGTGGTGAAATTGGTCCACATTTCGTCAGTTCATAGGCTACATCATGTACGAGACTCAATCCCGCATGTTCGTAGGGCGATCCTGGTGTTTGTTCGCACTCAAGAATAAAATACCACATGTCGCGAATCATGCGACGGGTATTTTGAATCCGAAGAGTCAAAAGATCTTTGAGTCCCGGGTCAGCTGCATGGGAATACTCAGCATACAAAAACCATAAGTGGTCGGCCGCACTTGTGATCAGCTCATCCATGGTGTCAGGATGGCGAGCCAGTTCGGCTTCATTTTCTGCAGCATCGTCTCCTTGCAAGTTTGTGGTGTCGTCGAGATCCACCATGGCAGCGCAGGCATAGTATTTTGCAAATGGATTTTCGCTGCGCTTTTTGGTCCTAGAGTCGTCGTCGGTTTCGCTGGTATCTGTTGGTACGTACAGTGCACCAAGTTGACTGTTGTCGACGAAAGAGGTGGATGAGACAGATTCATCAGCCATGTTCTCCAAGGTCTCACACGCTGCGCTTCTTGAATGTAGATCGACGGGCGGTGGATCGGAAATATTCACGGGAGAAGGCGTGGCGTTACTCTGATTCAAGAACGAGACAAATTGATCATATTTCTGGTCAATGGGTCGGTGCTCCATGATTCGAGAGCGAAGAAGGCAAGGAAGAGGAGTTGAGTGCACACTCATCTCGGGCCAGACGGGAGCTGGATTCGGATGGTTCGGGATTCTGGTTCCATCAATGAACCATCCCACGAACCATTCTTCGTCCTTGACTCGCTGGTAGGCGACAGCCACGGTAAGTTCTGGTTCTTGGTGTCGAAGAGCGTACACCGTGTACTGCGCCCTTTCGTACCTCATTCCGTCTCTTTTTGCTGTGTTGGCTTCTTGCTCGATGGAGATGCGTGGATCACGTGGACGTGGCCGAGGTACAAAACCTCGAGTCCACTGCTCGAGAGCTTCAGTGGCAGGAGTCGGGAATTGGTCATGGCGCAATGGCGTCGGGTTCGTCACCGGTGAGATCTCGGGTCGCCGAAGAGCTGGCGGCTTCGAGTCGTCCAGGAGTCCTTCTTGCAGGTTCTTGAGGTGGGTAAGGTCGCTGCTGTTGTCATGGCTGATAAGCGATCCTTCTTGTGTATCCATGGTTGTGTCCAAACCACCAGCATTCTCATCACTATCCTGTTCGTCCTCCTGCTTGATCTTGGTGCTGTCGAAGCTTTTGTCGTGCACAGCTGCGTTGGCTTCAACGCTAGAGAAGGTACGTTGGTCTGTGGGACTGTGGTCACTGCCGTACCACATATCGATGTCGTCCCACCTGTCGAAGTACAGTGTCTTGGCATGCGATCCACTCAACTTTCCCTTTTTCATTTCTTGTTCTTCTTCCTTGTTACTTGCCGAACTCGGTAAGTCTTTGTTTGCCACAACCACAACTGGTGTGAGTTTTTGTGCCACAAGTGGTGGCATATCAGCATACTCATCTTCGTTGTCTTCACTTTCAGTGGAGCTGTCATCGTCCTTGTGAGGTCGACAGATCGAGACTGTTTCATTATTTGTGCTTGTTTTCTTTTCTTTTGTTTCTGTGTTGCAAGTGCATGGTTCATTGTCATCATCCTTGTGGTCGCTATCGTTGTGATTGGTGGCGGTTGGTTCATTGTTGTTGGGTGACAGGATGCGGCGCAATTCGTCAAACGGAATAGGCGGTGTCCGGTCAGTGTCATCATTGTCGTTTCCAGAGTTGGTGGAACTGCAGTCCATGGACGAGCTGTCATCGGATGGTGACATGTCCCAAATGGTGAAGAAGACGTAGTGGTCGACGGTGTCCTTGCAACAATCAACCGAATCTTCGGAACAATCAACCGAATCGCAACAATCATCATCATCATTCATCAGAGCTTCGCAACAATCCACAGAGGCAAGGGACATACAGTCGGGTAAAGCAGCAACGGGCAAGGCAGGAGGATCAAGTTAGTCGAGATCGAATTCGGTCTGCCAAGCGGATACTTCGAGTTCAAGTTTCTTCGCATGGGTGGCATTCCGAGGTTTTGCTTTGTCCTTGTCGCCAGGAGACTTTTTATACCCAACAATATGGTTTGCCGTGGTGTGAGAGGTGTTCCAACGGGTACAAACACCACACCAGAACCACCGCTGACCCTGGATCGTCTGCTGCTCAGGTGCACCAGGAGCAGGAGGGATCTTCTTCCAAGGGTGAGCCTGCGATCGATCAACGCGAGTGTTGTTACGCTTGTGAATCGGCTTTCCCTTCCTGTCGCGGTGATTGGAGCCAGGCTGGGTGTTTGGTCCATTGCTTGGAGTCGGATTGGAACCCGGAGGGTTTCGAAGTGTCTGAATGAGTGCATTAAGACTAGCTTGAGTCATAATAGAATTCCGTTTCTTCTTATTCCTCGAAACGGTAGCCTTGTTAGCGGTGAACGACGAGGGGACGGATTTAGAATCAGGAGAACTTCGTTTAGGTGACCATTCACCTTCTTTGACACAGATTAGGTACTTCTTGTTCGCCTCTTCGATAACATCTGTGTACAAAAGACGCTCTTTCTTCATATGACTGTCTCCGATAGAGCGATCTAGAAACCGAATATGGGTAATACCGTCATTGACACGCTTGTTCAGAGTAAGTAGGTCGAACTTAGGTGTGTCAGGCCATTCAGTCTTGAGGATGTTAGCTAGGAGGTTCCCAGTCAGAGTGTGGTCGTACTGTCCAGCTGCGATCAACGGTCGCGCTTTTTCCGAAAAATCTTTAGTCAACGCCATAATATCGTGGCCAGGGTACTTGTGAGGCACAAGAGCTCGCATCTCGTGCTTCACTTGTTCCCAGTGCTGCGGGGAATCATGTGTCACGATGGTGACAAGGACCATGAAGAGCTCGGGGAAGCACGTCACTTCCCGACTCTGGTCCTCAACTTCGTGCCTAAAGGACTTTTCCAAACAGTCCAGTAAGTAGTCCTGGGCACTGACGTCGTTGTTTCTGTCGTACTTGTCATAACTCACAATCTGCGTCTTCATCAATTCCTTCACCTTGCTCATCGTATATTTTGGGTGCTCGATTACAATGAACAACATGTCTTTGGGATCATGAGGATTGGGGAGGTATGCGATCAAATCCATGCCGTGTTTAATCAAGTGCTGCTTGATTTCATCCTGGAGACGGCTAAAATCACCGGTCTTCTTGCTGTACTTTTCGTCAGGCCCGGAGATACGATCGTAGTATTTCTTGTCTGTCAGGGTACGTATCTGCATCGTTCGCAGTGGTTCTGTCGCCTTTACCTCTAACCCATCCCACTTGTACGTGGGTTTTCCTCCAGTCCAGGCCACCCATTCGTCCTTCTTGCTTCGGACCAGTCCGCCAATCTTCGGCGGGTCGGGGCGGTAATCGATACCGGGTGGAGGAGTAGGAGTCTCGTCACTCATGGTGGTCTTCCTTCTTTGTCGTTGAGATGCAACAATCAAACCCTGATGTTGGGTGTCGTTGTTAGATGGACCTGGTGGAGACTCAACAATCTGCGATTCCGAAGCAGCAATACTCTGTCCTTGTTCGTCAACAAGGGCGTCTTCGTTCGTCGGATTGGCTACAGGTGTTGGAAGATCAACGGTACTGGATACGGTGTCTTCGTCACCTGGTATGGACACGAGGTCGAAGCTTCCTGCACCACTGGAAGTTGGTGAGTCCTCGTCGCTCGTGTTGGTACCTTGGTTGGAGCCTTGATGGCTTCCGGCGCGCTTGGTTGGATGCTAGTGGGTCGATAACCACGTAGCAATGGAGATTTGTCGTTCCCTTCCTGATGAATACAATAATTCACACTGAAGAGAGGTTGGTTCGGTCCGTCGGTCTTGTCGGCAATACGATAGAGGAGGCGTACGGTTCGTCAGCCTCTTTGGGCTCAATAACCACTTGATGTATGTAGAAAAACTAACGTAAGACGTGATGGTTAGTGCTCTGAACTTCTGTAGTCAACCAGTTCACTCGGTACACGATGGGGCCCTCACCTTGTACTAGGTTAGTATGGTTGACTCCTTCCTAAAGGTTGCTTACAACTTTCAGGTTTTTATAAGAAGTGAGCTTATTCTATCGAAAGTGTTTGTTTCTCATGATTGCTCTTTCATTACTTCCTTTCAGTCATAAAGAGTTTACTTTTCCCGAACCGTTGGGCCCGGTGAAGAAACATCTTTGACTTCTAGGTAAGGCGCTACAGACGCTCTACGTTTAGGGACTAATGGAACCTGTTCTCTTAGTGCATAGAACCTGTTCCATATACTCAAACTGTGAGGGATAGAGGCGGAACTATTGGCTTGAACCAAGTATCCATGATCCTTTGGTGAATCTTGTTGTAAGTTGGAGACGTGTATGTTTTAGGTGAGACATAGCCTGGACTTTGCTTCCGAGTGGAGCTCGTCCGGCTTTTGCCTGTCGTAGATAGTAGTGGGCATATGTAAATGTGTATCACAAAACACCAGGGTTATTCAGAGAGGGAACATTGTGCCGCAGGCTCGGACATGTCACATACATGGGCACACATATGGCTCAGCTTCGTCAGCCGTCCACGCACGTGTTCGCACAAGCTTGCAGGACAGATGGCACAGCTATGTCATGGTAGACGTGTACTCTCATAGAGTCTAGGTGTTGTTCTTCGAAAGGTAGTTCTAGGTCTATAACTAGCCTTACTTTAACTCCCAATACGATATCAAATGAGGGACTTTTCTTGTTTGTTGTGCTCGAGGCTCGAGTGAGTTCATTACCTGGCCCAATTCATTATCAGATGACGTGTCTCACCTTTTCTTCTTTTGGGTTCGAGTGAATTCTTTATCTGGCCCAATACATTATCAAATGAGGAGCTCAGTTTCTGTCGTGCTTTGTTCGCGGCGTGGCAGTGGATTGCAGACAGATGCGAAGAACAATGTGATGCGACTCCAACCTGCTCCCGCGGTCGAGCAACTCCCAATGTCTCTGACGTGTCAGACATTGGATTGTCCCTGCGATCTGTATGAGAGTCAAGCTCACAACTTGGAGATTTGTGAACTTGCCACTGCCATCCAAGTCGAGAGTGAGAAGGTCACGAGCAACTAGATAGTCTAAGAATCAAAAAACCATGACGAAGTCTTCTACCTTTTACGATCCTAAGCTCGATGAAGAGCTAGCTGATGCTGCTAAGGTTTCTCAGGATCCGACTCCTGATGATGAGAAGAAGAAGCCGGCTGATCCCGAAAAGAAGAAGTCTTCTCGTTCTCGTCGTCGTTCCTCCTCTGGTTCAAGTGGTAGCAACCCGCCTCCTCCCAAACCTGAAGCCCCCAAGAAGGTCTCGAACCTTTCCACGAAGCTGTCCGTTCCGGTTCCCAAGGTCTCTAAACGCTCCTCGTCTGACCCCTCTTTGGATGATGAAGTCATTGATCTTTCGGATGGATCGGTTCCTGTTGGTCGTGTTGGTGGGATCAAGTTCTCTCGTCGCTCCGACGTTTTTCTTCATTCCATCCCCATCTCCGATGACTTGAAAGCCAAGCATCTTTCCATTAAGCCTGTTGATTGGTCCGATTCTTTTGCTTCCGACCTTCACCTGTTGCTGGACGCTGACCACAAGGCCTTTTGGAACGAGTTTATCCCCTTGTTTGACTCGGTTTCCGATTCTGATGGTTTCCGTCAATTCATTTCAGGTAGTACGGACGGTCTCCCTCTTGCCTTCTTAGGATTCGATCCTAAGGGGAACCTCCGTTTGTTCCATAACGTGATCCAAGCCCCTCGTACTTCGGTTGACTCTTTCTTTCGCAAGTCTCCATCGAAATTCCTTTGTTTGACCAAGAAGCCTTTCGATAGTCCCCCGAACATGTTGGATCCTCAAGAACTTGATATTTTGCTACCCTCCTTTGAAATCGATGATGTTCCTTTGGGTGCTCACATCATTGATTTTTGCGTTGTTGATGTCAACGTTCCCCAAGGAGAATCTTCCCGCCCAGCTCATCTTCTTCCCGACTTTCGCTTTGACTCTGCTAAACTCAAAGCTCTGGTCCAACCCACGACCATCTCGTCCGAGGATGAAGCCTTTTTTGAAGAATTCTCCACGAAGAAGTTTGCGATGCTCCATCCGAGTTTTGCTGGAGTCCTCTTGAACTTCTTTGACTCCAAGAGCAAAGAGTTGGATAAATCGTTGACTGCACCTGAAGCCGTGGCCGCTGAGTTATTCTCCTTTGTCATCCATCGTTGGTATCTTAGCCTTTCAGATGATGAGTTATCCAAAATCAAGAGTTGTCCTACCGACTCGGAGTTGATTGTTGGTTTGTTTCCGATCCTTCGGTTTCTTTGGTGCGCTTCTCATGTTAGTCATCTCTTGGAACCTATTTCTTTTGAAGTTCCTGATGATTTTGGTTTAGCGGTCTCGGCCTTCAAGAACCATTTGTTCAAGTTCTTTCCAGACGCGATTGTTGAACAATTCAGTCTGTTGGCTCCGTCCAATGGCTTGCCTCCTATTTCGTCGTCCCTCCCCAAGAACCCTCCTTCATTGAACCCTCCTCCTTCTTTTACTCCGGCTGCTCCTCCCCAAGTCTCTCAGGCAGGCGGTATCTCAGCTGATACTATCTATTTGACTGAGAAAATGTCGGAGAATTTCTCAGAAGCCCTTGCTCGTCACTCGACAAAATTGACGAAGGATCGTGACGACGAGAAGAAAGAGATATTCAAGAATGCAAGTCACCTCCGCAACGGTATTGTGCTTGGTCAAGTTGGCCCTTCCAGTCTCGAACTCCCTTCGGCCCCTTCCGAGACTGCTGCTGATCTTTTCAAGCAGAAGAGTACCCATACCTTGTATTCGTCTATTCAAGCCAAGATCTTTCGTAAATCGGACAACGCTGGTTACATTTTGTTCAGCCAATGTGGGATTTTGCAAAAATATGGTGTTCGTTGGCGTGCCGAAGATCTTCCAAGTGGGTTCTCTCCTTTCAGTTTCGACGCTTACAACTGCGCTGGTCCAGACTCTCATATGGCGCTGGACCACGATATTCACCGTGACATCTATGAGTGTTCTCTGCGACACGATAACGGTTTATCGACGAAGGACATGCGGGACATCTTTACAAATGAAAAGCTGTTCTGTCCCCTCACTTGCGATGAATTCTTGATGCAGCTTCGTTCGTATTATCTTTTTGCTTCCGCAATTTGGGGGAAGGAATGCTTCATCTCTATTCAAGTTCATAAGATGATCGAGCACCACATTCGTCATCGTCACGTGTACCGAAACAGCCAGTCTTACGATCACTCCTTTCTTTCCCGTGTTTTGTTTTCTATCGATAACGCTGTGCAGCGTTTCATTGAAGACAATTTGGAAATGGCTGATTGTTTGGAGGATATCAGTGGGTCAAGCCTTACTTATCACATGGACAAGCTCTGCGATAAAATTGACTCACGAGAAGATATTTGCAGAGAACTTCCCCGTTTTGTTGACTCGACACTCAGGACGAAGTTAAAGAAGTCGAGTCAAGACAGGACATGGCGACGATGGAACATCCACTTACGATTGTTCAAACTTACCGGCGACCCCTTTTTGGACAGCATCAAGACCCTCAGTACCCGAGCCCTCATCGTCAGCACTTTCTTGCAAAGATTACGGGACGGGTATTACAGTCGCAACCATGAGGAAGACCTTCGGGCGAGCACTGTTGAAAAAGCCACTGGCGAGTTGGCAGCGAAGTTTCGGTATCACGACAGGGCAAGCCCCTGCCACGTCCCGGGATGCAACCGGCTACATCCCATTGTCGAATCATTGAAGAAGGCCTGGAAAAACCTCGATCCAGACGAGGCAAGACAAAAAGCAATATCACCAAGACACCTCCGCCACGCATGGATGGAAGCAACGAAATCCGTCAACGGCCACCGCGATCTTGTCTCCTTTCGCGCTTGCGCCGTTGAATTGTCATGCGGTGGATACTTTTATGGGATGCGCAGTGTTACAATTCTTTCTGAATCGTAGGGACATTGATGCTCGGTAGAGCAGACAATCAGGTAGGTCACCAACCGATACAAGCTTCTCAGGGTCAGAGAAGCAAGCAAGTCGAAGTCTATCAGAAGGATAGTCGGGACACAAAAGAGGATGTGATAAATGGTGATATTGTTAGATTGTGTGTTGATTACTACGATAGGTCTACGTGAAATGTTCGGTCCTGCCAAGGGTCATGTGTCATAGGTTCTTGGCGGCAACAGGTTTGGAATAGTTGGAGTCGATTCATGTGATGTATATGACATGTATATGTGGGCGGATAACATATACAGGGTCAACAGCTCTTGCTTTGGGCTGGCATAGTTGTTTTCATGGCGCGCAGCTTGTTGACAATTTGGAGATTGTGGGAATGGAAATATGGTCTCGCGTGATCGTGTGTCGTGCTTGGGATACTTAGACCGTTGGATCGGATAGATGCCGATAGCGCTCGGATGTCGCTTGGGCGCGCTCGACGATTTCGGGCGCGTACGCTCAGGGCGTTAGTATAATGTCCGAGCAACGGCCAAATTTATGTCCGTTGTAATACCGCACGACCCAGTTTAGTCTTGAGAGTGAGTTCGTCAATCTATTCTCACTTTTCATGATTTGCGAAGAAATATAGGTCGATATAGCGCGAAGCTAGGGAACATAGCTCGAAGCTAGATGGCATGATGCGATAGCACGAGGCTATGTGACATGGGGAATCGATGAGATGTAGAATCTAATCACCATAGACGGTGAGAATTCTAACACTCCCCACAACTCGTCGTTTCAGCCTTGTCATCATTGGATTTGTTGAGGTCTTGAACTTCTCCTTTCCAAAACAACAATGGCTTGAGCATGGGCCAAATAGATACGAAATCCCAATGTTTGCTAAGGATATCGGCAGGGTTGGTCTTTCCATCTTTCCAGTAGAATGCAACATACTTTGCTGCGATGGCTTCACGAACTCGGTGGTATGACAGAAGATGGTGTCTCTTGGATAGTATGGAATGAGGAACGGTTGCATTGAGCACAACAGATCTGTTATCTCCGTACATGTAACTTCGCTCTCGGATAGGTACTCCAAGGTAGCGGAGGGAATGTCGTAATTCTGTAATCTGATCTATTGCTGTCCTTGCAGCCACAAACTCGGATCCATAGGTAGCAGTTTCCACCGTACTCTGTCTCTTGCTGTACCAGTCAATAGGTGTTCCGTTCAACAAATGTAGAACAGCAGTGACGGATTTACCAGTGACTATGTCATGCATGAGATTGGCATCAACATAATGAGTTGTGGTAACATAGCGGCCAAGAGGTGTTGGGCAGTCTTCAGGAATACGTTCACTTGCATTCGAATAGATAGTGCGAGTCCAATCAAATTCTTGGGTAGGAAGACTTGAATAATCAGGCTCTCCAATCCTAAATCTGATTGCGCCTTCTGGGAGATGTGCAAGGTATCCATAGATACGCTTGGCTCTATCAAGATGTCCTTTCCTCGGAGCAGCACGAAAGCGTGATAGCGTCATTGTAGCGGTGAAGACGTCGAAACGACCAATAGTGATCACCCATTGGAGTTGTCCAATCAGAGTTTGGAAATGGTTAGTACCTTCTTCATCAAGGAGCTCAGAATCATCCAATTCAGGATGGTCTCCACCAATAAGAGGTGTTTTGGCTTTCTTGGGTTTCTCCTTGAAGATTCGTTCGAAAGTGTCCATCATCTTACCAATGTAGCGTCTTGGATCTGCTACTAATGTTCCATCAGAATCCTTGGTGTAACAACATCCCAAGTGAAAATCAATAGGTCCATCTCCTTTGAGTTTGAAGTTGTATTTCTCCTTCAGGATCTTGCAGATATTCCCAGGATCAGTAGAAATAATGGCTAAGTCATCAACGTATACGGCAATGTATTCGTAACAGTCTTCTCCAGGTGCCTTCCTCATCCAGATATCCGGATCTGCTTTGCTTGGTGAAAATCCCATGTCTGTCAAAACATCGAATAAGACATCATGCCAGCGTGCGCCTGATGACTTCAATCCATAAAGTGCCTTGTATATAATCAGGATGTGACCTTCTAATTCCTTGAATTCAGGTCCTGCGACAATGAAAATTTTCTCCCCTGTCAAGGCTTCCAGATATGCGTTTCCAATATCTGCTCCCCATATTTCCAAGTCATTCAAAGTACCCAGGAATAAGGCAATGCGGAGGTTGCGAATGGAAACAACACCTGAATAGATTGTCTCAACAGGTTCTTTTGTGAGATGTCCATCTGCGACAAGTCTTGCTTTATGTCGTCCATCATGTTTTACGTCAAAGACAAGATGTACACGTATCTTATGATATCCTTCAGGTGCATTGGATACTTTCCCTTTAATGAAGATGGCTTTCCCAAAATCCTTGAATGTCTTGTAGGACTGGATCTGTGACAATTCTAATTCTGTTGCATCTTGCCACTTTGTGTTGCCATGTTGTTTATCAAGAGCGACAGCTTCCTCATAATTGCGTGGTACTTGGAATCCAAACTTATACTTGACGGAATGGTGAACTTGTTTAATCCTTGACTGTTTGGCTGCTCGAATGAGACGTTTGCTTGTTTTGACATAACGTTTCAAATGCTTCCATCCAGGTTCGTTGAGTAAATCATGTATCTTTCCATAAATTGCTACAGTGATCGGATCATCATTGGCGATGAGTGATAAAGGTTCATAGGTAGTCTCCCCAGTTTCCCAATCAACAAGCAAATTATATTTGCTCCCCTTGTAATCTGGATCAGTTGTGTTCAGTGGGCCTTGATGGGCAATGACGTCCCTGAACCTGAAAAGATTATCTCCAGAGGTTTGAGCTTGGTTATCTCGTTTGATATACTCCATAAGTTGATCATAGGATATCATCTCATCAACATCAGAATTTGTCTTTCGGTAGATGTACTTGACACGTTCTTCCTGTTTCGTTGCTTCCTCATTAAGATCAATGACTCGTTTGATGACACGTGCACGGTGTCGCTCCCCATTTTCTTCTGTGTCGCATAGGAATGTGCGTCCTATCATGTCGTCAAAATCGGTCGTGGGCATTGGTTTGGATGGATCTTCACTATCACTGCGAATGAAGACAGTGTCAGCTTGCTTATCATTGTCATCCTTCTCAGACGAATCCTCCCCTGAAGGTCGATCCACACGTAGGTTAGGTGTAGTGGATTCAACACGGCGAACGGCAGAACGGTAGATTATCTGGTTATCCTGGGTGAGAATCTTCCAAGTAAAAGAATCACCAACGTTGTGAGCAAAACCAACCCAGTGGCCAAGTTTCTCATCAGAAGAAGATGGATATGAACCGGAATTGGGTTCAGCGGGGTCGACACGGTAGTAAACCTCATCCCAGAAAGGAAAGAACAAGAGATGAGTAATGTCGGGTGGGCGTCCGGAGAGAGCCTCAAGAGGAGTGCGACCGGAGTGGGTGGGTGATGACGTATGGTTCAATAAGTCACAGACATACTCAAGGCAAAGAAGCCAGGTGTTGGCAGGGCAACCAGTGGCATTCATGAGAGCGTTGGTCATACGTTTAACGGTCTGGTAACGGTTTTCAGCCTTATTCTGGTGTTGATGATAAGGTTCGGATCGATACTCCCCAATAAGCAAAGTGCGAAGGATGTCTTTAACCTTTTGAGAGATGAGAGATGAACCACCATCACTGATAAGAGTCTCCATGGCACCACGAAACCGGATGTTGTCCTGAAGAGTATTGACAAACTGTTTGGTTGACTTGATCCCATAGATATCAGTAACCAGAGTATCTCGACCAACAAAGATTTGTGCGACTTTACCGCCATGGTCAACAGCAGGGGTGTCGGAGAAAACCGAGTCAGTAGCAACGGGTTCATGGCGTCGAGGTATATTAAGGACCGGGTTGCGAGCCTTGAAATGTTTCTTGAGGGTGTCGTGGTCAAAAGTAATGCTACCATTACGTGTAGTGTGCTTGAACGTATCGGCAATAACATCTTCAGATTGCCAACCAAAGAATGGACGGAACTTCTTCCAGTCATACGCTTCCTGGTAACGACGGTGGACAGAGGCATGAAGTGTAGGATCATTACCTTCTGCGTCTGCATAGATAGAAAAGAAGGGTGCGTCGTCAGGTCCATGATCGTATGGGAGATCCAAAAGGAGATTGAGGTTACAAACAACACGATCAGTGTACTCCCCATAGTTGTCATATGGATGGTTCGACATACTACCATCAGTCTTGACGTGTTTCCAATCAGGATCATTGTCAGAGGGTGTGGGAGAAAACGAATGGTCCAGAACACCAGGATCCCATGTGTCGGGTGACGTGAAGATGATCTGAGGTAAGGTATCCATGTCATCATCGCTGGGGATACCCAAGGAGTGGATGTAGGCTAACCCATCCTTGATGTGAAGGGGTATGGCACGACCATCAAGTGTAGTGATGCGTTGTTTACCATGAACTTTAACAGATCGTTCATCAACAGCAAGTCCGAAATGCTCGAATTGACCAGGAGCATGGATAGATAAGCCCTTCCCATAATAAGCATATTCATTGAAGATGCCGACAATAGGTCCATCATTGGTCTCAAACTTTGCGGCACATGTGACGACAGGAAGTCCAGTAAGTTCATGGTTATCAATACCCACAATAGTGATATGGCGACCAGTCTTAGAAAGGATGCGCATGTCAGAACCAGCAAGTCCTCCATTAGCACCACGGTCAATCAATTGATTCCCTGGTAAAGTAGATTTCCTGGAAAACAAATAGCGTGGAACATGTCCCGCTTGTTTATGCATGTTGGCTTTGAAAGTAACCTTCTTGCTCGTCTTGGACTTGGCGTTAGAAAGAACACTAGTCAGGTCAGTTGCCGGGTGATTGATATCAGTCGTCATGGCTTGGTTGATAAATTGTGTAACCGGATCTGAATCATCTGAATGCTCAGGGACTACGCCAGGTGAGTCGTCATCAGATGCAACTTGGTTGGGGTCAGGATCAGGTTCCGGATCAATGTCGAGGGCATGTGTTTGCACTGTCCTCGGTGTTGTTGATGAAGGTGCTTGAATCATCTTGTTATACTCAATGATCAACTTGCGATCTTCTTCAGAAAGTTTGAACCATAGGTCACGCGGTAGACTAACCTTGGACGAAGAGGATGGAGATTCAGATGTCGCTTTGGTGTTGTGGACATGATACTCCATATCATCTTGTGAGGTTATGTCAGCATCTGTATCTTGGCCATATAGTGATTCATGTTGTTTGACATGTCGACGGCGACTATGAACAGATGACTGGGTTGCTTGATCATGGTCATAAGCTGCGTCTAGAAGGAGACGGAAGTATGATTGATAGCAAAGGGATTTTGCACCGGATTTGGTGTTCACCACATTATCCAAGATCTTGACTCGGCGGAGATCAGGTACCTTTTCTACAGCTTGCATGAGGAAGGTCATCCTGGTATGATCAGGGATGCGATCAGACAATGTCACTAAATTGTCTAGCAAACGTAGCTGCTCTTGAAAGTGTAGAAGAAATTGACGTGTTGTTCTGCGCCATGTGTCGTCAAGACGTAGATTGGAAATGTAGTTGGTTAAGCGGAGGACTTCTCGCTTTGCTAGGTCGGATTCGGTATGCAAAGAGTGTAACTTCTGCAATACGGCACGCGCATCTTCATCATGTTCATGTTCACGTACATAGGCTCGACCTTGGTCAGTCTGAATGATACGGACAAGAACAGAGTAAAGAAATACTTGTTGCTCTTGAAAAAGTTCTTCGGCATACTCATCATCATGGGGTGGTGTGTATTTGAAATTCAGAACGTTGGATAGGCCTTGAGCCTTAGCTGTAGTCTTGAATACACGCCAGAATGAATCGTAGTATCGTTCATCCTTGAATACCTCATATGCAGTTGCGTCGCGCTTAGTTCCCTTTCTGAATGCTGTAAGGTCTTGTTGGGATTGGGATGCGACAGTAACTGTGCTGACAGATTTCACAGATGACGGTGACTTCATTGGCGAGACTGGGACTTGGCTAGGTGGTCCCTTAGAGAAATCTGTGTTGATCCTCCAAGTGTTGAACTCTTTCCTCGTTAGGTTCATCCAGTCGCTATTGGATAGCTCGTCTTGAATTTCATTGGTCTTGTATGTGGCCCAATAAGCCAAGAGCTTGATCTGCTGTCTTGTGGGGCCTTGTAGATCATGTGTCTGTTTGTTGACCTTGTATTGTGTCAGTTCCTTCATGGATTCCTCGGTATTAGTTTGCATATACGAGATAACATGGGTAATGTTCTCAAAACCATGGTATTTCATCCACTTCATTAAGTAGTCGGCCCTTTCTTTGGTGAAGAATTGGCAGACAGTAAATATGATGTGGTCGAATAGGTCTGTGTCCGAGACATTGTCTTGGTTATCTTCTCCCTTAGGAGTCGTAGGTGTCTTGGGTGATTGAGGATCCATGGTGTTATTTGGTTGGTTCGATGTTTATTTAATGTGCGGTGTGATGTGGTTTATTTAATGTGTGATGTGATGTGAACCCGGATGTACCACGTGTGCCACGTATGTACCACGTATGTGATACCCGGATGTGTGTTGTGATGTGCGACTCCTGGAAATTTCCGTTGATTTCGACAAATTTTCGCCGAGTTTCAACAAATTTTCGCCGAATTTTCGCGATTTGACGGGAATGTGTGGCATGTTGTGCGACCAAGGGTACCCGGATGTGCGTTGAGTTTAAGTCTTGGAAAGGTTTTGAGAGGACGGGAGTTAACTATGAGTAATTAAGCTTCGGTCTCCGAATCCTCACCCTCTTCCGAATGATCAGAGTCGCTTCCAGGCTCAGATGGGGCAGCACAAGCAACAGAAGAAGGGGTATCACCTTCAGCCAGGTGGTTCTCGACCTCGGTACGCAAAGGGTAGATAGTTGCACGATGGTCCTCGATGGTATGGACCTCGTGGATGTAGGCAACGTAGTTATCTAGGCGTACAACGTTAGGAGGCAGAGGGCAAGTCGTCGCGTTCACGACGTGGATGGTATTGTAGTATCCAGTTGGGCGCTCGAAGGTTAGGAAGCGGAGGTGGACAGTACGGATGGGGTTGCCCGAGAGGGCGGCAAAGATGAGGCGACGCCTCGGAGAACGATGAAGTTGGTCGTTCAGACGGTCAATGTCTTCTTGGTCGACGATGTGGGTCACCGATTGGAACTGGCGTTCGATCTGGGTCTCCCCACGGATGATCTCGGGATCGAAGGTCGAACAAGTTGGTTGGCGGAAGTACTTGATATGATCAGCAATCAACCGGGTGGTACGACGGGATCGAGAAGGGACGAGCCGACGAGGCGGACTCGGGGGCCGAAGCAACGGCGCAGGGATCGGAGCGTGAGGCTGGGTTGGAGTCTCGAATGGGTTGCTGTTGGAACTGTCGACGGAGATGTTGACCGATGTGTTGGCTGCCTTCGGCGTCGGCACCAGTTCCTGCTGCACCAGGGTATCGGGCTGCCCGGGATGCAGGTTGGCTCGATAGATCTGTCGTACAGGAGTGATAATCTCGTTAGTATCCATGAAACCACAAGGAAATAAGCTTTGAGACTGTTAATCTGTTACAATTCTTTCTGAATCGTAGGGACATTGATGCTCGGTAGAGCAGACAATCAGGTAGGTCACCAACCGATACAAGCTTCTCAGGGTCAGAGAAGCAAGCAAGTTGAAGTCTATCAGAAGGATAGTCGGGACACAAAAGAGGATGTGATAAATGGTGATATTGTTAGATTGTGTGTTGATTACTACGATAGGTCTACGTGAAATGTTCGGTCCTGCCAAGGGTCATGTGTCATAGGTTCTTGGCGGCAACAGGTTTGGAATAGTTGGAGTCGATTCATGTGATGTATATGACATGTATATGTGGGCGGATAACATATACAGGGTCAACAGCTCTTGCTTTGGGCTGGCATAGTTGTTTTCATGGCGCGCAGCTTGTTGACAATTTGGAGATTGTGGGAATGGAAATATGGTCTCGCGTGATCGTGTGTCGTGCTTGGGATACTTAGACCGTTGGATCGGATAGATGCCGATAGCGCTCGGATGTCGCTTGGGCGCGCTCGATGATTTCGGGCGCGTACGCTTAGGGCGTTAGTATAATGTCCGAGCAACGGCCAAATTTATGTCCGTTGTAATACCGCACGACCCAGTTTAGTCTTGAGAGTGAGTTCGTCAATCTATTCTCACTTTTCATGATTTGCGAAGAAATATAGGTCGATATAGCGCGAAGCTAGGGAACATAGCTCGAAGCTAGATGGCATGATGCGATAGCACGAGGCTATGTGACATGGGGAATCGATGAGATGTAGAATCTAATCACCATAGACGGTGAGAATTCTAACACGCAGTTGCGAATACCTTACGGTCAAATACCGAGGCAAGACGAAACTCCTGACAATTGGAAATATCAAATTCATGGTTGACGACGAGAGACGAACGGAAATTGACCCTTGCGCTCCAGACTTCGACTCCAAGGCTATGTTCGTCTCCATAACCTTTATCTCCCAAAAAAACGGCGAGAAGAATCAGACGCGGACCCAAAGCAAAACCAACGATACAATCCTTTGTCCGGTCCGATTGTGGGGACGCATCATTCGGCGGATTCTTTTTTACCGTCCCGATGCCGCACCCGACACGCCGGTTCATTGTTGGTTCGACCCAGAGGTAGCCAAGCGCGGAGAAACACCAACACCGAGATTCATAAGATCCGAAGACACCATCAAAATCTTGCGATCCTCTTGTGCAACCGGAGGAGGATTTGAAAAATTCGGATACCGGCCCATGGAAATTGGAAACCATTCCATTCGATCGGGCGCCGCGATGGCCTTGTTCCTCGCCAAAGCCTCAGTGTTGAAGATTATGATCCTTGGGCGATGGTCGTCCGCTGCCTTTCTTCGATATATCCGTCCACAGGTGATGGAGTGGACGGCAGGAATGTCAACGCAAATGCTTACAACACTCGACTTCAGACACGTCGACCCTTCCACCGCCAACAACAGACCCACAGGCAACGCCGAATCCATCCAAGCCAACCTCGAAGCCGCTATCGAATCCCCGGAAGAGATCAAGTTCACTGGCTCCGTCCCCTTCCAGCATTTTGACACGCAACTGAATCTGGAATTCTGATGGCGTATCCAAAGTGATGGAAGGTGCTCTTCAATGGTACTGGGAGCCAGCACGGTTTCCCTTGGGCCTAGCGGCACACGCGTCTACTCCCCTAGCGTGTCCTAGACTGTCAAGACGAGAGAGACCTTCGCAACGACAGAACGCCGCGACTCTGCAGGATGACGTCGCTGGGTTGTCCCCTCGGTTTCTGTCGTGCTTTGGTTGCGGCGTGGCAGTGGATTGCAGACAGATGCGAAGAACAATGTGATGCGACTCCAACCTGCTCCCGCGGTTGAGCGACTCCCAATGTCTCTGACGTGTCAGACATTGGATTGTCCCTGCGATCTGTATGAGAGTCAAGCTCACAACTTGGAGATTTGTGAACTTGCCACTGCCATCCAAGTCGAGAGTGAGAAGGTCACGAGCAACTAGATAGTCGAAGAATCAAAAAATAACCCCTACCCGCCCCTGGGAGCCAGCACGGTTTCCCTTGGGCCTAGCGGCACACGCGTCTACTCCCCTAGCGTGTCCTAGACTGTCAAGACGAGAGAGACCCTCGCTGGGTTGTCCCCTCGCAACTTTTTCTTCAAAAAAATAAATAAATTGTCCTCTCTTTCCGCTCCCCACTCCTCTTCACTCTCACTGCCGAGAATCCATGGAGTCTGTAATATAAATAATTTTGGGGACAACCTTGCAAGAAAAAGTCGAAGAACGAGCACCAACAAGAGCAAATATGGCTCCATGGTTCCCATCGCGTTCGACAAACTCATTTCGGTACCGTTCTCAATGGTTCCTCGCCGTGTCCATATTGATAGGCCATGGGCTTCAGATGTTTACCTTGCTTCAAGCCAACTACTTTTTCAACAGTGGTTCGATCCAACAAGAGCCCCATGCAACTCACTCCGGTAAAGCCCCAAATGATGACGAACGACAAGCCAAGTGGCGCTATATGCAAGAACTGGAAGTGGAAACAATTGCGTCAATGGGAAATCAAACAAGGCGTTCAACGCATCTATTACATCAATTTAGACAAGAACGTTGATCGTCGTACGCAAATGGAGAATGCCTTGCAAAAGGTTCAGCCCCCTATTCCGTACTATCGATTTGCAGCCCTCACCGGCATTCTGAATGGTTCTCACTGTGTCACGGGGAAGCAAGAATCGGCCAGGTGTCGTGGCATGTCGGGTTTGTCGGACACGAATTGTCGACTCATGGAAACTCAAAACATGTCGGGGGGTTTGACCTTGGTATTGGAGGACGATTATGTGCTCGCGCCGAATCGGACGGTATGGGAAGCAGCCATTCGGCTGGTACCGGACGACAATTGGGATGTCATTCGGTTCCTACTGACCGGTACCAATCGGTTGTTTCGTCGAATACCTCCTCGAGCGGGTGTGGCTCCCTGGGACTCCAACAAACATCAGCCGCGTCTTCCCGTGTATCGATACACCCGACCCCCAACATTCGTCCAAGGCGTGGATCGGTGCCAAGGAACGCATGTACAGATTTGGCGTGAATCATCCCTGCACAAGCTCCATCGGTTGTGGAGTCGTCGCCCCTACGAGGATATCGATTGTGCCTTGTCCACGGCAGATCCGCCGTTCCGATCCTATGTCGTGGGCCGGGCTGGAGACCGATTTTCAATCAAGCATTTGGGATATGTTCACTCCCCCTTCAATGAGTCGACAGACATTCCAAAATAATGAAACAATGAGAAATCATCGCGACAAGAAGCAGAGCATCCATGTATGCATCATAGCCACGTACAGAAAAGATACACACTTCAGACGTACACGCACCACCAAACGAAAAGGCTCCAGCAACCTTTGGGTATAGACTATCCAAAGAGCGACTACCGGTAGCTACGTATAGGCTCTCCACAACTCTCTTCAGTTTGTCTCTCGCTCTCTCAATAAGTAAGCAGAGCAGTGTGCATGTCTGCCACGTTAGGGAAACGATACCCGCTGTTGCAGTACCCAACAAGAAAGGGATCAACAGAAAACTGTTGAACTCCCCTTGCACCGTGGCATGGACTCTATCCACAAAAGGGTGAGATTACCTAGCTAGGCGGCTCCGCATCCTTTTATACCACCTTTCTGAGGCTGAAACACATTCCATAGTAGTCCAGTGTCTCGTCCTTGTTGTTCTTGTTGTCGAGGTCTCCTCGAATGTAACTACTCGGCATTCCACAAATCGGCATCGTCGTCGTCGTCTAGAAGCAATTCATCGATTTGCGCCGTGGCTAGGGTCCGAAATTCCGTCAAACCCACCAAATCTTCCAAGAATTGCGACGATGAGGCCGCACAGGTTTGCTCGACCAAGTCCATGGGATTGGCCAAATAGGCGTCAATCACGGGTTGGGCACAAGCGGTACAATGACCAAAGGCCGGCACGGTTGGTGTCATGATGGTATAGGTCACGACCGATCCTCGAATTTGATGCGGCAACAATCCCAAGGCCGTGGCGGTACTGGCAACGGTATGCTTGTGCTGTGCGGAAGGATCCGACGATTCGTTTGTGTTCTTCTTGTTGTTGTCATTGTCCTCATGAGTCGATGCCAGAGTGGGAGCAAAGGTGGAACTGCTGATTGTGGGCGCCGGAGCATGATGCCGGGCCGGATGATGCAAGAGGGACACCATCAATTCGACCGCCATGGCGGACGCAATCGGTGCCAAGCCCGGTCGAGTCACGGTACATTGTTGATCCAAGGTTCGATTCTTGGTGGAATTTTCCGGTGCCACGACATCGTTGCAAAAATAACATCCCAATCGTTGCGGTTGTGATGATTGATCTGTGGAATGTGGACTGCCACCACCACCACCATGCCGCATGACGAGCCAACTGTCCAATCCCAAGGCGGCATTCAACAAGGGCTTGTCGTAGGCAGCCGCCAGGACGGTGGGCAACCATCGCGATTCGCGGGTATCCGTCAACAAAAAGACAACATCGGTGTCTTGAATCAATTGATCCAATTTCGAAACCGACTCTTTTAAGACGGGTCGAGTTTCCACATGGCCCGGCATGGGAATGGACAAGACAATGCCCTGTGCGTGTACATCGGCCGCAATCTGCGTCAAGGCCTTGGCGGCCGCTACGGCCTTGGGCACACCACCACCGCTACTGCCACTACTGCCACTAGTATTATTGGCTTGACAATCGGCCAAGGTAAAGAGTGGTTGTCGAACGGGGTTGGAATAATTGACCGTGCCATTGTCCACGAAACAAAAGTGTCGAATGCCCCATCCCAACAAGACCCGTGCCACGTGACAGCCCAAGGTTCCAGCTCCCAAGAGCAAGACCTTGGTTTGTTGCAATTGGTCCACTTGTAAATTGGGAATCATGCGCCATTTCATGAGTTGCAAATTCAAATCGGCCGCTTGAATGGCCAAATGCGTCGCATCCAACAGGGGTCGCAATTGGACCAATCGGGGACCTGGTTTGCCGCGGGCATTCAATTCCCAGCCCGTCACCTTGACGCCCGCAAAGGCGTCCTTTGTTGGAGTACTAGTATCCTGGTCGGTTGCATCCTTCCATCCAAACGCTGTCTTGGTCGGAATGGTTATGTGGTAGAGCAAACTGGAATCGTGGGACACATCCAGCTCGGTTGGAGTCGCAGAAGCATCATCATTCTCAACGGCCAAGCGTCGCAGACGACCTGGTCGATAACAGACCATGGGCACCGTTTGACCGCCCAGATCCAAATGAAAGGACAGGTAGGCGACCAAATTGCGCAAGGGCCATCCCGGATGGTCCGTGGCTCCATGCGGATCCAGGACACCAAAAATGACTTGTTCGGTCGTGGTGGTGGTGTCATCATTCGTGTCGGACGGCACGGAGGAAAGGACGGACCGTGAGAGGGGTTGACAGGTTTGTTGGTTGGGAAACCACACAAAGTAGGGTGGCAATCCACCACTAACACTTCGGTCGGTTGAGTGCTGCACGAGTTGTTGCCGACGCATCTCCAATACTTGCTGGGCCAAGGCCAGTCGTTCTTGGGTTGAATATACGGCTGCCAAGGGTTGCGGCGGTGATTGCGCCACTATTGGAGCGCCACTCAGTGTCGGAAAGCCAAACCAATAGAGGACTGAATGTTGTTTCAAATCGGCATAGGTAATCAACACAAACGTGGTCAAGGCCTCCACGGAACCCGTCGCAAAGGCCTCGATAAACGTGTCATGGAGCAATTGATTCTTGTTGACGGATTGAAAGGCTTCGACTGTATTGTATCCCAACAAGATTCCACGTGCGTGAATCCGTTCATTGGCCACCAACGCGGCGTGAGGATTGGAAGAAAAAGAAGACTGTGTGGGCAATGCCGTTGTGGTTGAGGAGGAGGAGGTGGCCACAATCTCCTGAATCGTTGCTACCGACGGCAAGGAGGATTCTTGACATTGCCACCGGGGTGGTTGTGGTTGTGGTTGTGGTTGTGGTTGTGGTTGTTGTGTTGGAGTAGTTGTCGTGGTGGTGGTTGAGTGATCGGGGATTCCATACGTGGCTTGAATGGGAAGAGGATGTTGCGACAATTGAATGGTTTCCAATTTCAATTGATTGTACTTGACCCAAAAGGGCGATTCAATCGCCGACGAAAAGGGAACAAATTGAATGCGATGTTGTCCTCCCTCTGGAGCAGAAGAAGGAGGAGGAGGAGGAGTCGTTGAGGCTGTGGGTGTCGTCGCCATGGTCGGTTGCGGAACGTTTGCTGTTCCAGAAAAGAATCGTTTGTGTGACACGGGTGACAGGACTCCGAAGCGCGACTGAGGACGGGGGACAGACGGACCCAAACCCTGATTGGAGAGTGGAGAGCTCGTTCCCGGGGGCGGCGTCATCATCCATAAGAAGTACCACGTACCACGCACTCTTGGCTTGCAACTTTGTAGGGGCAAGCGAAACTATCTTGGTTTGGTTCGATTGTTGAAGGATCTACCAGTTTGTTTGTCATTATCTAAGTTTACATAGAACTATTAGGACTACACCCTACCACTTCGGACTGTTCTGTGATTGGACTGGACACCATAGGACATAGGATATCCGAAAGGTCCCCAACTCCCCAACACACTAGAGGTCTGTCTCGCAACAGGTCTTCTCTGCTGGATCTAGGTAGGCGCTGGAGACGGCTCTGCTGGAGCTTCTCCAGCTGATCCGCTTGAGAAAAGACTACCTGTGCTACTTGAATGAAAAAGCTTAGCTCCAAGCTACTCCTAGGAGTACTAGGGAACTTATCTATGGCGAGAACACATGTTCCCAATTCTCACGTAGGAAATGGCCTGTGTATCCATCCGAGAGAACCTTCTTTTTCTGGATGTCCTTCGGAGTGCTATCGATGTCAAGCTCTTCCACCTTTGATGAGTCATCATTATCATTGCAATCAGACATTGGGGAGTGTGGAGCAAATGAATGACACAGGGCCAGTAATGACCAGTGCGGAGCAAATGAATGACATCCAGCAGTTAGAGTGTATGGTGATCAATGTGGCGCTTATCCTACACGCAGCAGAAAATCGCTGCTGGGGATTCTCCAGCGCTGGAGATGATTGACCGCGTGTTGCGAGACAGACCTCTACAACACACTCAATCCGAACAGCATCTCATATCTCAATTCGCAAGAGGATGAACCGGACAGCACGATGGGTTCACGGCGGACAGGTTGGACACTTTGGTATTTGGTACTTGGTACCTGGATCGAAACTGGAAACACAGCGGGCAACCTACTCTCATTTCCAGCGAGGCAAACTTCGCCTTCTCTTCTTTTGGATTTGGACATGTTTTATAATACTAATACTATTTCTACAGCTACTACAGTCCTATGCACATTCGACAGGAAAATGTCATGAAACTCTGACGATTGCAACAAAAGAACAACCCAGAGAGAGAGAGACAATAAAAAAAGCTACCGAGAGGTAGGGGTAGATCTTTCATCATGATGATCTGGTGACCCCTCGTGCTTGTTGGGAGACAGAGACAGCCTCCAAGAGCTCTTCTTCTTGCGTATGGATCACACCTGAACTACTCCTACCTACTAGCTAGGTAGCTTGGTACTGCCATGCGCCATGTGGGAGACTACAACTTTCTGTTGGTGTCGTTGTCGTCCATTATGGTCGATGGTTGTACTAGAGGTATTCCTTTGGTAGTGTGAAAGAATGCAACAAATAGTGCAACCGTGTAGAGACAGTACACAAGTTCTCGTATGTATGGTGTACGGAGATTTCCTACTGGCAATATCTTGCTAGGCTATCCCCTCATCAATCAAGATACTCCATGTACCTAGATCTTTACCGCCCTTTCCAATTACTCTTCCTTTGTGACCTAGATCTTTGCCGCCCTTTCCAATTACACCTACTTTGTCACCTAGATCTTTACCGCACTTTCCAATTACTCCTCCTTTGTCACCTACCTAGATCTTTACCGCCCTTTCCAATTACTCTTCCTTTGTGACCTAGATCTTTACCGCCCTTTCCAATTACTCCTCCTTTGTCACCTACCTAGATTTTTACGGCCCTTTCCAATTACTCCTCCTTTGTCACCTAGATCTTTACCGCCCTTTCCAATTACACCTACTTTGTCCCAGGTAGCATAGATTACATAAAAGTCTAGTTTCAGGTGAAGCCGCAGCAACAATCATACTCTTAACCTGTCATCAAGTGAATTCTCTCTAATATCTTTTTTGAGAGCATTGATGATTGTTGTGACCGTGGCTCCATGGCCATACACATCATAAATTCTGTCACAGGCCATGTGTGAAGTAAGTCCAGCATTGATTAACAGTGCAATCCGATCCCAAACAATTTTTCTTCTGTGATACTTGTGCTTACACCGGCCTCTTTCCTGTCTGCTAAACATCCTTGCAGGTTTTCTACCACCAATCCCTACCATGTATTCCTCCCAGAGAGTGTACAAGTTTCTTGGAGTTGGAGAAAGCTCTGCAAGCACTAGTGGGTTTGCCACTCCGACAGCATCACCATCAAAATTTTCTGCACCATGCTGCTCACCAAGTGGCTGTCCACCCGCAAGAACAGCACCACCAGCACCATTACCTCCAAAATTATTCTGATATACTGGTGCATTGTTCTCATTATTATTGTTGGCATGATTGTTTCTTTGATTTCCATTTTGTTGATTGTTTCCTCGTATTGCACGACGCAAGAGGCGGAGTGGTTCCTGAGAAATGCGGCGCATGTTTGAGTGAACGATTCGAAACTGACTCTGCATCATTGCTCTGTCAGTTTCTCTTCCTTCTACAATGGATTCAGCCATTGCTGACATAGAAGACTGGATTGTGTTGAGTTGGTTGACAATCGTATGAAGCAGTTGCCGGGAAGTCTGGCTCTCCGTGTGTCCTCCCAAGACAACTGGTTGCTGCAAGGGTGGTTCATCATTTGGAATGGGCGCTTGCCCTTCAACATTATTGTCTTGCGCTGGTGCAGGAGCTGTTGAAACCCCAAGTGATGCAGCAGCTGGTGTCGCATTGATTTCGGTTATGACAAGCGTTGCGTCATCACCAGTGACAACAAGAAGTTTCTTTTCCACAGGATTAGCAAGGGCTCCTGATGTATCCTCTTCACCCACAAGCTCTCTATAGGCATCAGTAACGCGGGCAACAATTGCTGGAGGGACCCAGTGTTTCTTGTCTGAAAAAATTACCCATAGAAGAGCCTTCCCCAAAATTGTAGCTAAAGTCCTTCCGTACACAGAGCCAGCAATAGATGGCACAACATGATCTAGTATCCAATCATTCGTGACACAACTGTTTGTCTTGATTCGGTAGCTGCAGGGTCCTCCTGGACACAACAATGCCGCAACCTTGCCATCTGGGTATGGCAGTTCAGCGTCATCATAGACATCCGAAACGCGGCGATTCTTCTTCCAGCGACCTCTATAGTCCTTTTCATCCTTTGATGCACCTCCTCGCCTAGCTCTTGTTGAGCCAAATTTGCGTATACTATAAGCTCCCAATAGCCCACCACGCTCTCTAACAAATTCACTGCTGGCATAGAGTTTGGTCAGCACTTCTCGGACATAGTCATTTGTTGCTTCACCTCCTTTGGGTACTCTTGTGTCCGTTGTGAATGCGAAAACATAGGGAGTCAATAAAGGGCCCGATTGACTTGATAGAAAAAACTCAAGCCATATGGCAAGGCCAATGAAAACACAGAAAAATGGATCCCGAGAGCCAAGAACAATCTGCCATGGTGCGTCTCCCTCTTGTTGCACATTCTTAGCCCATGAGAGTTGCGCCTTGACAGCAAACTCAGGATAAACATCATGTGGCTCTAGGAGCTCTTTTTTCCACTGGCTCACGCAGTCAGGGCGTGCAATCATGTGACTTAGAAAATTCACAAAACCTGGTATGCCATACCAAGTTATGTGGCCATTCTCTGGACTCTCTCGAAGGATGATCTGCACCTGGCGGAACTCACCCTCGGTCAAAGGACGGCGAGCTTTCGACTCAACTCCTTGCTTGCGAACTTCCTTCTTTCTCACGCGCGTGATAAGGTCATTAACCTCTTGGGACTTTGTTGGGTTGCCTGACATAGATTCTTCATTCCAGTGCGGAAGTCGGCATGGCATGAACGATGAAATGGCCTTCTTCCAATATAGTATTGATGATGAGCGTGCATGTGTTGGATTGGCATCAATTGGTGGATCATCAACCCCAAACGTCTTGAAATTCATCCATCTCACTATGTCTACTGGTTTGAGTCGCAACAACTGCTCCCTTGAGAACTGCGTTCCTTGGCTGTAGGTCCGTCCATCCAGATGGCTCATCATTGCAACAAGGTAGGGTTTGTAGTCATTCTTGGTTCGAGGCATCCTGTTTGTCTTGTAGAAATTTGTTGTTCGCCAGTAGGGATGATTGTTGCTCTTTTGTCGCTCTCTTGAATTTGTGATGGTTGGTTGTAAGGTTGTATTGACTGTACTTTTACCCACAGTATGTGCGTCAAACTAGTTGTCTTTTACGGCCTAAAAAAACAGCCAAAAGTACGACAGTTGGTTGTATGATATACCACAGTAGTCCTAAGAGGGCAGTGTGTAGATACCACTATGTGCTCGCGCAATACCACAACCTCGTCTACTGCCTTCACCTAGAGCCTACTGGAGAAAATACTACATTGGTTGTATTTCCTACCTACTCCTCTAGTAGTCGATCCAACTAACTAACTAACTAACTAACTTTTGGAGCTGGAGACTGGAGACAACCTGGAGGGTTTTGCGAGGCTCTCTCTACAATTTATAGAGATCGATATTGTAGGAGCTATCCAAATAGTCCAAAGATCAGAGCTCGATTCCAAGTCCATCCAATGTGACGAATTCTGGTGGACTTCACCACACTTACCCAACATGATTGCTTAAGCGTTTTTGCCGGATTATTATTTAACACGTCCTTACAGTACCTACCAATTAGCAAAGGGCGGAATAAATTTCTGGGAAGCAATCGTACATCACTTCCAGGCGCTCGTTCATGGGAAGAAGTATATGAAAAAAGTACTGGATAAATGAATTGAGGAAAAGGGTGTAGCATCCATCCTCTATTCCTAGTTCGGGGGTTTAATTATTCGTAGAGTTCACTTCGTCAGCCATACCATAATATTTCTTGAAATGCTGCTTCTAGGCGACTAAACAGAAAAATCACTCACGACGAGATCGGCACGACGACGAGTTTGACACCCTCTCCACAACGAAACCATGGTGAAGGAAGTTGTTGTTTCGGAACAATATCCGCTCCAGGAAAAGTCTTTGGACGACAAGCACAGTAACGTGATACAAGAAGATGACATCGAGGAGGATGATGACGAAACTAACCGCTTGTCCACCACCTCCAATTCTCGAGATGAAGTGGAAGAAATCAAAAAGATTATTCGTGAAGAAACCAAAGTTGTCCGCAACTGGCGATGGGTTGTCATTGTTGCCATGTTGTTGGTGGGAGGAGCCGTCACAACCCTCACCTCAATTTTCCTAACCAATGAAGAAGAAGACGATTTTGAAGACTCGGTACGTTCCTCTCTCTCTTGTTTGGTGCAGTTTTGACTCTTTATTTGTTGACATGCCTTCTGACATGCTTGTTTTCAGTTCAAACAATTTGCGACGACGCTTTTGGAATCGTCCACCTTTAGTGCGTCCACCATTCGTACCAGTTGCAAGGATTTTGCCGATCAAATCACAACGACAGTGCGACAGTCGGATACCGATTGGCCCTTTGTGACAATCCCCGATTTCAAGGTTCACGCTCAAAATCTCCGTCGCCAAACCATTTCGGTTGGATTCTTTTTGCTACCCGTTGTGGAACCACAGGACAGAATGCAATGGGTTCAATACGTCATGTCCAATCTTGATTGGTACGAGGGATCGCCCTTTTTCCCCGATATCTGGAGTTTTAACAGTGATTTTCAACCCAAGGCTTACGACTGGAATGCGACAGGGCCCTTTCTACCCGTCTGGCAGGCCGATCCACTTCCCGTGTCGCCACTTATTAACTATGATTCCTTCTCCTTGCCAGACACTCTCCTTCTTCACAATATCATGGAGACTCTGGGACAAGGAGTCGTGGGCGAGGTGCTGAGTCAGGAGTTTGTGGACCTGCTCTACCCTTCTGACACAGTGGAACCCGATTCCTTTTATTACCAGCCGCTCTACGATTCGTTTGATCAAGAATCCAAGAAGGTTGTCGGAGAGCTCCTCATTTTGTTGCGATGGAATGTACATTTCTCGGACATTCTTCCCGATGACGTTCGAGGAATTTATCTTGTTCTCGAAAACACCTGCAACGATACAGCCACCTGGGAAATAGAAGGAAAGGAAGCTCGTTACGTTGGCAGTGGGGATCTTCATGACACGGCCTATGACTCCTACAAACTTTCCGCCGATTTCAATACCTACGGCAATGTGGAAGCGGCCCGAAAGGCCGGCGCGTGTATCTACACCGTCAACGTATATCCGTCTCAAGAATTTGAAGATGATTACAAGTCCTCCAGCCCCATTTCCTTGACGGTCGTCGTCGGAGCAGTCTTTTTGTCCATGGTGACCGCCTTCTTGGCCTACGATTTGTTTCAACGCAAGCGCAATACCAAGGTGGTGGCCAATGCGGCCAAATCCAATGCTCTCGTCTCATCCCTCTTTCCCAGTAATATTCGAGACCGTCTCTTGGATCAACCCGCCAATAACAACAAGAAAAAGAATCATCACATGACGTCGCACATGGGCAAACTGCAAAACTTGTTGGATGGTGGAATCATGGATGAAGATGCCGCCGCTGGACTCAACACACCGATTGCTGATCTCTTTTTGGAGACGACCATCATGTTTGCCGATATTACCGACTTTACCGCCTGGTCGTCCATGCGAGAGCCGACCCAAGTCTTTACCCTGTTGGAAAATGTCTTTAGCTCCCTGGACCGTCTCGCCCAAAAACGTCGAGTCTTCAAGGTCGAGACGGTCGGTGATTGCTATGTGGCGGTTGCTGGACTTCCCGAAAAGCGCAAAGACCATGCGGTGGTGATGGCCCGGTTTGCCATGGATGCCTTTTGACGACTCAAGAGGTGGTCAAGGGTTTGGAAATGACCTTGGGACCTGATACGGGTGACCTCGGTGTTCGAATTGGTTTGCACAGTGGAAGTGGTGCGTACTATCAGAGTGTTGTTGTTCGACTCTCATGGTTGTGTGATTGTTGGAACGCTGTTCTCACGTTTCCTTGCATAATGTGTCTTTTTATATCTTGACAGTGACGGCAGTACAAACTTCAAAGGCAAAGACGAGAATGAATATCATTACCCACCCAATATTTTAATATTATTAAACCGTGCATTCGACTACGAAACGAGGTACCGTACCAGGTATGTTTGATTTTCCGTCCCTTAGTCCCAGAAGTCGTCTTCCAGCGCAACCGGGAAGCTGTGCTCAAACGAGAATTCAATTGCTATGTGATCCATACGCATGCATATGTCGACTCGGTTGGCACCAGAATGGTACAAGGCCGTCTTCTCGACTCGTTGAGGGTCATAATCATTCCCACACCATGTTGCCATAAAAGTCTCGAAAGGTTTCAGCTTGTTCCAAATCGTTTTCTCAAGCACGACCCAGTCTTCAAAGCACGTGTGTTTGTGGCGACTGTTCTTCTGACCCTTTTTCTTGATCTTTCCCACAATCTCGTCCACGGCGTATTCGTTGACATAGAAAAACCCGTCATTTGGAAGGTGAATGACCAAAATCTTCATCAAGTTATCGGCTTTTGAGACCCACGTCTTGACGAAATACTCGCAACTCCAGGTGAGACCGTCCATCTCGTACTGGAAAGTGCGCTTTGGTGAATTTTCCGTCATAACATTCACATCGGAGAAAGAGAAAAATGGCTGAACTTTAGGTATTTGCTTCTCCCAAATCGTCAAGTGCTCCGAGAGATGAGAGATGTCGAAGCGTTCTTGGATCACTTCCGGCGTGCTGTCATCAATCGTGTTCATCGAAACCTGAGGCCGTGGACACAGCTGCGGATCCTTTTTCCACTGCTTGTAATCGTCCTTCCGAATTATTTCCAGGTACAACAAACGAATCATACTTTCCGCGGCCGTGGAGCTCGTGGGGCTCGCGGCGTCTTCTTTGGTTGCTTCTGCCATGGTGGTGGTGTGTTGTTGTTTGTTGTTTGTTGTTGGTTTTGTTTTGTGTTTCGTGTCTCAAGCGTCTGTCTGTTGCTCGGTAGTCTGGCTGATGAGCAGCCGAGCCGGCCAGCATGAGTACTAAAGTAGTCAACGGATGAAAGTCAATCTTGATGGCAAGTTTGCTACTACGTCACGTCACGGGCCAGAACCGTGACGTGACGCCGTCAAATAGTGACGGGAATATGTTCCCGTCAGGTTTTTCCCGTCACTTTCGTCAATTTTGGGATATTGATAAGACAATAGGGATGTATGATCGAAATAGGATGTTTTGACTGTATGTATCATGATTAATGGTCTCTGATGTCTGTAAATGGTGCCTGAAGTGGACGGAAGCTCCACTTTGTCTCCTTTTCCAAGGATGAATCCCCAAAGTTTGTCCTTGTTCCGTCACAGCAGTGGTTCTGACATCCAACCACGGTAAGTCAACATCGATCATGCACACATAATAGCTATGACCATGCTTGATCATCAATGGTTGATTGTTGTTCATTCCTTGGATCACTTTGGATGCCATTTTTGTGCGTTTCTCGACGTATCTGTTTGACTACAAAAGATCCACAAAAGATTTTTTTCCCGTCACTTTTTTTCATTCCCGTCATTCGTCACAGCCTGATGGCCTGACGTGACGTCGTCAATTTTACGTCACGTCACGTGACGTGCGTCAATTGTGACGTCGTCACAGTAGCATCCTTGTTGATGGCTCCGTCCTCTTGCTCCGTCCACGCACGTACGTAGGATTGGAAGAACTACTAGCTAGCACAAAAGCAAGATCTTTTCATCTTCTTCTACTCCTCTTGGTGATAAAAAGAGAAGTCACCTCTCACTAATCTACTAGCATAGTTTCTAACTATAAGGATCAGTCAGTAGTAGGTCTATTGAAGATTAAATTATCATTATATTCCTTTCCATACCGAGGATACAGCATTTTTTAGGGACAAGAAAACAAGAAGAACAAGAGAAAGCTAGAAAACCCTTTGATAGTAATCGATGTGAAAAACCCTTGAAATCGTTATTGGGCTCCGAGGAGAACGTGCTCGATTCCAGCTCTTTGGAGATACCATCAACACAACGGTACGTGTAATCTTGTCTCGGCAAGAGCAACCCTATCCAAACGATTGGAGTGTTGTAACCCAAAAAAATTTGCATCAGGCTCGTATTGAAAGTACCGGTCGCCGAAATCGCATTCACATGTCCAAAGAAACTGCCGACTTGTTAATCGCTGCCGGAAAGGGACACTGGGTCAAGGCACGTCAGGATATGGTCATGGCCAAGGGAAAAGGACGAATGCAAACCTTTTGGCTTCATATTAAAGACGATGTATCCAATGCACACTTGTCCACGGCTGCGGATTCTGTCAATGACACCTTTTTGGATTCGTCAGACAGTAAGACGATGCGTTTGATTGATTGGCAGGTCGATGTACTATGTCGCTTTTTGAAGCAAATTCTAGCACGACGCAATACGGAGAAACAAGTGCACCCGAATGCACCGAATGATTCTATCGACAAGAATCTGGAGTGGACTCAGCAGCCTTGCAAGATTTGTTTGGACGAGGTTAAAGAAATCATATGGCTGCCAGAATTTGATGCCGACGCGGCAAGAAACCAAGATGACCCGCTCATGGTCGAACTGGATGACGCTGTCGTCAACCAACTTCGTGCCTTTATCACCTCTATTGCCAATCTGTACCGGAACAACAACTTTCACAGTTTTGAACATGCCTGTCATGTTACCATGTCCGTGACCAAACTCTTGTCCCGGATTATCATGCCATCTGTGCTGGAATACGTTCAAAAACGGGACAGTAACAGCGGCGGCCTTGCGACCGAGCCGGCGCAAGAGCATACCTGTTGTGGCAAGATCAGGAAACGGTAGGAGTCGACCAAAAGGCGACTGGCGAGAAGGCGAAAGAAGATGCAGATTGGATCTTGGTGAAGCGACGTGGCCAAAGAAAAGCAACGCAAACGAAACAAGAAGAAGCTCATTCTAAGGAGAATACGTAGTTCGATAAGCCTATAAAGAGTTGCTTTTACGGCACGGCTTGTTTGAGTTTCAACATATTCTCCTTAGAAAATAACCATTACATTCACTCATCTTTTGACGTGAACTACACTGCATGAGCGAAAAGTCAGCAAGTCCAAGAGTAAAGAATCTATTAACTCAACTGGCCGAACTCGCTATTGCCGAACAAGACAGTATACGTGCGGTTGAAGTTCGTTACCAAGAGAATCACCGTCGCAAGGAACGTCAGCACCGCGAAGCGGTCGCTGCTCTGGAACAGCAGTGGGAGATTACCAGGGATAACGATTACGACGAGTGCGAGATCCGGAAGCAGATCATCTTCGAAGATACTCAGGCAGAACGAGAACGTTTATTGGCAGAAGCGAAGCAAGCCGAAGAAACACAACTCCCAAGCACTTGTGTGGCCACCTATCCTGAACACAGTGAAGTAGCCAATCCTGAAGAACCGGACCCGAGAGCTGCTGCATCAGTCGAGACGCCACAGAGTGAGATTCCTGTTGCCCTTGTGGACGTAATTAGAGAAACCGCAGACGGTCAAATCAAAACTGAAACCAACCACCCAAGAATCCCTTTGCAACGAGGAGTAGCCCAAAGTGGATTCCGAAAGGAACACGCGTGTGGATCCTCAATCCGTTAAAACTCAAGGACGCTATCCCCCGGACCCATTTACAAGGCACTGTCTCTCGTCACGGGTCATTTTACCACTTTGTGAAGATCTGGAACCCAGTGACAAATCGTCACGAGGAGCATCGAAGGCACCGCGAGAGCCTAGCCATCATTGAATAATGTCTTCGTCGCAAACAGGATCTCAAGCGCGGCCCGACACCGTTGGATCCAATTCTCGCAACAGTGGTCAAGGTAGTCAGGGAGGACGTGGCCGTGGGAGAGGTGGACGAGGAGGACGTTCACAACACAGCCAAAACACCGGCCAACAATCAAACAAGTTCCACGGGCAAGAACCCACCCTCAAAGAGTGTACGTTTGATTACACAGAAGATCCGCAATCGCGGCGATATTTGAGGAACGTGGAACTCCTCATCGGATATGTCGGCAACACCTTCACCCGACATAATCGACAGTACCAACAAGCCCTTGAGGACCTGGAGTTGAAGGACCCAGACAAGCCACAAATTCCTAAGGATACCAAGGACATCATCCAAGTCGAAGAATGGAAAATGGCGTCCAAGGCAAGAGAAGAACAGGTGATGGCCTATGAGAACTTCAGGGCAGCTTTGTACAGCGTCATCTGGGGCCAGTGTACGCCCCTCATGAAGGACAAATTACAGGCCAAGGAATCCTACAACACCATCAAGAGCAGCCGAGACGGCATTGCCTTACTTAGTCTGATCAAGGAGACGACATTCACGTTTGATTCGGGTAGAATCTACAAGCTGGTTGGACGCAATAAGCTGAAAGAGGACTTCTACTCCTTAAAGCGTCGCAACAATCAAAGTCTGCATAGCTACTACGAAGTCTTCCGAGCAAAAGTCAAAGTGCTACAAGAGGCCGGTGTGAAACTATATGACACGGACCTAGTCAAGTACATTGCCAAAGGGCACAGACGCGAAGACGCACCTACAGCCGAAGACATCGAGGAAGCACAAGAACGCTGCATTGCAATTCGCTTCATTCGTTCCTGCGGGAACAAAGAATACGAAGCTCATTTGCAGAACATGTTTCTAGATGGGCATGCAGCATATCCAGCGTCCTTAGCTGATGCTCGCGCGATAATTGACAATCGAATGACGAGTAAAAACAAACAAGATTCTACACCACAAGGACAACAACCTGACAACGCAACTGGAGTAGCCTACGCCACTCATGAAGCTGCCACGACCGACAGTACCACGTCTACGATCACGAATAGTCAAGATGGGGTCAGCCAAAATAACGGTAACAGTAATGGAGGTGGGAACAACAAGCAGACTGATGATGCAGAATATGTTCATGAAACCTCACCCGAATGTGTCTTCTCTTCTTATTCCCAGGCTAGCACCATCCCTTCGGACTCGTTGTTGCTCGACAACCAGTCAACTGTAGACATCATTCATGATAAAACACTCTTAAAAAACATCCACACCTCCGACAAGCCAATCACCATTCAAAGCCACGCTGGAACTCGTAAATTGAAGCAACAAGGATTACTCCCCGGATATGGGATAGTCTGGTTCGATGAGCTATGTCCAGCGAACATCCTTTCATTAAACAAAGCCAAAACACGCTTCCAAGTCAAATTTAACAGTGACAATGGCAATAACTTTACACTACATGATCGGTCATCAGGTAGACTGAAACACAAATTCAACGCCAGTCCTGAAGGCCTCTACTACATGAAATCTGGGAGTCTCCAAGGTAGCTTCTTAACTACCGTTAGTGAAAACGAAGCCCGTTATTCCCAAGCGGAGATTGATCGTGCAAAAGCAGCTAGATCCTTGTTAGCAAAAATAGGACGGCCGTCGACGAGAGACTACATCAAGATTCTCAAAGGGAACATGTTGCCCAATGCAGCAGTCACGGTCAACGACGTGAAGCGTGCCAAACTACTGTACGGTCCGGATCTTGGTACACTGAAAGGAAAGACAACTAGGCGAAAGGCTCCATACGTTGATACAACAAATGTTGTCCCGCCCTCTATTGCAGAAGAGCACAAGGAAGTTACCATCGCCATCGACGTACTGCATGTGAATAACATTGCGTTCTTGGCTACTACCTCACGCAAGATACACTTCGGAACCATTGCTGCCTTGTCGAACACCGATGATATCAATATCCTCCAAGCATTAAAGAACACCATAGCCATCTACCGCCGTGGCGGCCTGCGACCAAGACTGGTCTTGGCAGATGGAGCATTCACGAGCGATCACATGAAAGCGAGTCTACAGATGCTTGGAGTCTTACTCAACCCCACAGCACGAGACGAACACGTAGGAGATATCGAGCGATACATCCGAACAATCAAAGAGAGAATGAGGTGTGTGTATAACACTTTACCCTTCGATCAGATTCCCAAGGCCATGTTGATTGAAATGGCTAAGTTCGCAGTGTTCTGGCTCAACAGTTTCCCTCACCCGTTGGGAATATCTCAAACTGAGAGTCCACGACGACTTGTGACTGGAGAAAACATCGATTACAATAAACATTGTCGCTATGAGTTCGGACAGTACGTGCAGTGCCATGAACAACATGACAACACTATGGCACCAAGAACTGTGGGTGCCATAGCTCTACGTCCAACCGGTAACAGGCAAGGTAGCTACTATTTCTTGAGTCTCAACAGCGGTCGCATTATCACCAGAAACCATGCAACCCCTTTGCCCATGCCTCAAGAGGTCCTTACGAGAGTTGAGAATCTGGCAATGGCACAGCAGATGCAGCCTGGGTTGGTGTTCAGGAACCGAGATAACAGGATCCTGTTCATGGATCCCGATAATCCTATATATGATGAAGCCGATGATGAGTCATATATGGATGAGGATGATCATGATGAAGATCTACGTTATGATGACGACCTCATTGCAGATGAACTGGAACAACCAAACCAACAGGTCCCAGAACAAGAGCTCGATCAAGAACCAGATCCAGAACCAGAACCACCTGTCAACCAGCCAGTACCAGACGACATTGAGTGGTTGGTGAATCAACTGCCTGCCCTGGTTGATCAACAGGAGAACAACGAAGCCATGGAAATCCAAGGAGTGGACGACATGGAAATCCAAGGAGTGGAAGCAGGTGAGAACCTAGCCGATCCGATGCCCGAGGAACCAGGGATCATGGAAGAGGAGGAGGAAATTGTGGATGAAGAGGATACAGTAGGAGAGGAGCTAGCCGGAGGAGAGGAACAAGAGGACTTGGAGAACGAAGAGAACTTGGAGAACGAAGACATCGCCAACGATCAAGACAACAACAATCAAAACCAACGATACAATCTAAGACCAAACAGGGAACGTAGCTACAAACACCGCTACGGACAATCCTTTGCATGTCTTGACACTTTGCCACGTGGCCGATATGACGGTTACCTGCTTGACGGGGTGTTATTTCTCATCAATTCTGAAGGAAACGTGGCTACCCCCCAAATGTCCATGAAAAAGGGAATTAAACTATTTGGAGACAAAGGTGTTGCTGTAGTCAAAAAAGAAATACAACAACTACATGATCAAGGAGTACTACGGGCCGTACACAAGTCGGATCTAACCTGGGATCAAATCAAGGAAGCCCTAGGATATCTCATGTTTTTAAAACGCAAACGGTGTGGTAAAATCAAGGGCCGTGGTTGCGCAGATGGCCGAAAACAACGATCATACATCAACAAGGAACAATCAGCCTCGCCTACAGTGGCATCGGAATCTGTTTTCATCACAGCGGTCATTGATGCGCTTGAGAGGCGAGTCGTTGTGGTGGCCGACATCCCTGGTGCCTTCATGCACTCGGATATGGATCCGGAAGTGTACATGAGATTGGATGGCCTCATGGCAGAACTTCTATTAGAAGTTGATCGGGCAGCTTATGAACCCTACCTCACCTACGAGAAGGGACAGCCCGTAATATATGTCGAAATGTTGAAGGCACTCTACGGTACCTTGCGAGCCACTCGTTTATTTTGGGAAAAGCTCTCAAGTGTGCTAAAGAGTTGGGGATTTGAAATCAACCCGTATGACTCCTGTGTGGCAAATAAAACGGTAAAAGACAAGCAACTAACGGTCACATGGCATATAGATGATCTTAAGATCTCTCATGTCGACCAAGCTGTCGTGGATCAGTTTGTTAATGATCTCAAGGCCGAATTTGGACAGTTGGGAGAGATATCGGTATCGGAAGGAAAACGCCATGACTACCTTGGTATGTTCCTCGATTACAATGAGGATGGAGTAGTGCAAGTGGATATGCGCTCCTACCTCTCCACTATCTTGGATGATTTGCCCAAGGAGTTCAAAGGCAAGGCACGATCACCAGCTGCAAAACACCTTTATCACACAGATGAGAACACACGGAAACTGGAGCCGGATAAAGCTGACCGGTATCACAGTATCACAATGCAACTGGCCTATCTGGCACAACGTGGCAGACCCGATATACGGATGGCAGTTAATTTTCTCAGCACACGAGTGGCACAGCCCGACGAGGACGATTACCGTAAACTTGGCAGAGTGTTGACATACCTCCAATCCACATATGACTTGATCCTGCGTCTGGAAGGTGACCAGGATGGGAAGGTCCTGTGGTGGGCGGATGCATCCTACGCCACCCACCCCGATATGAAGGGGCAAACAGGAGGATGTATGACCATGGGCAAAGGAGCCGTCATGACAGCATCCAACAAGCAGAAGCTGGTGGCTCGCAGTTCGACTGAGTGCGAGCTCATAGGGGTACACGACGTGTTGCCATCCATCATTTGGTGTAAGAATTTCTTGGAGGCACAAGGGTACCCATTGACCGATGTCATTTTACACCAAGATAACCAAAGTAGTATACTCCTGGAAAGGAACGGAAGACTATCCAGCTCAAAACGAACCAAGCACATCAACCTGCGATATTTTTATGTGACAGATTGCATAAAACGCATAGAACTACAGGTTCAATTCTGTCCGACTGAGGAGATGATTGCCGATTTTTTTACCAAACCGCTACAAGGTCAAGCATTCTACCGTCTACGTGATGCCATCATGAATGTGCTTCCGAGTGATCCCTTTCACTCATCGCAAAGGAGTGTGTTGTGGCAAGATCAGGAAACGGTAGGAGTCGACCAAAAGGCGACTGGCGAGAAGGCGAAAGAAGATGCAGATTGGATCTTGGTGAAGCGACGTGGCAAAAAAAAAGCAACGCAAACGAAACAAGAAGAAGCTCATTCTAAGGAGAATACGTAGTTCGATAAGCCTATAAAGAGTTGCTTTTACGGCACGGCTTGTTTGAGTTTCAACAATACCATTGAGTCGACCCTTCATGACCATACTTATGGTATCACCTCCGATCCTTTGACCCAGTTTTCTCTCGTGTTTGCTGCATTGATTCACGATGTCGACCATACAGGAGTCCCAAACACTGTGCTGATTGAAGAAAATGCCTCATTGGCTTCGGCCTATCGCGGAAAGAGTGTGGCCGAACAGAACTCCATTGATCTCTCCTGGAAACTGTTGCAAAGTGATGATTATAAGGACTTGCGAGCATGTATCTACTCGACGGAGGATGAATTTGCCCGCTTTCGTCAACTTGTCGTCCAGGTAAGTATGAGATGACAACTGTCCGAGGACCCCCTTTATCGTCCTGTGCCAATCGAAATTCTCAATCTTTTTGTGCTCGCTTGTAATTATCAGGCCGTGCTTGCCACAGATATTGCAGACAAGGAGCTCAAGGTCCTTCGCAATGCTCGTTGGGACAGTGCCTTTTCGGACCAGCATCAAGCAGAGGACCCGCTGGCTACAGTGAACCGAAAGGCGACCATTGTGATTGAGCACTTGATTCAGGCGTCGGATGTCGCTCATACCATGCAGCATTGGTACGTTGCCATCTTTCGTTCATTTCGTTGATGTCGTGTTTCCGTACCCGCCTCTCCGCTCTCTTATTCTAACCCAATGAAACGTTTGTGCAGGCATATTTACCGCAAGTGGAATCAGAACTTCTTTCACGAATGTTACCGTGCCTACCAAGAAGGACGGGCTGATACAGATCCAGCGTTGAATTGGTACCAAGGCGAAATTGGCTTTTTTTACTTTTACATTATCCCTCTGGCGAAAAAGTTGAAAAAGTGTGGTGTGCTTGGTGTTTCGAGTGACGAATGTTTGAATTATTCACTCAAGAATCGTCAAGAATGGCAGGATCGGGGCAAGGAAGTAGTGGAAGAGATGATGAATGCGATTGCGGGGAACAGTACTAGTAATAGCGGAACACAAGTAGAAGGCCACACATTGTCCATGGAGATTCATCCTGTGGCGGAGGTTGATACAGAAGATTTTTGGGACGAGGATGCACCTGAGAGACGGTCTTGCTGAACGTTCAAATGGGTGATCAATTTCAGCTATTTGATAGTAGACATAAGGAATTTCTTCTTTTTGACTTGGTGTCTATCTGGTAGTTCGTTCTCTCAAGATGTGTGGTCATAGTTCGGGGTTGTTAATCTTGTCGCGGCTGGTCGCTTTCCTGATGAATTGGTTCATGCTTTTGGATTGGGCACTCGAGGAAGATAGGGTTTGCTGTCTTGATCGGATGATGTCTATGGTCTATGGAAGCAGCAGTTAATGTCTCGATGGATTCGTGATCAGATCGCGACCTTCTTTTGTTCATGAGAAGTTCGCTTTCTTGAACCGAGAGAGAGAGAGGTGATTGAATGAGACTGAAGAACCAAGGAAAAATTTCTTTACAACTACTACTCTGTGTGATCGTGATTTTAAGAGTTACATTGCAGGAACACGAGCCGAGAAAGGGGAAGAGAAGGAGCAATCTATTCGCCATTAAATCCCCTCCATTTTGGTGAGGCGGCCAGACAAATCCCCAACCCTATCCTTTTTCAATGTCGCCCGCCACTGCTCCAGGTAGCTCTAAGTATCTCTAATTGCCAACACCGTTACATCAAGGTCGGCTTGCGTCCAGCTTCCTCGGATTTGGTTTCTTGTTTAGGACGAATCCTCACAAAATTGGGCAACCCTCTCGTTCGCGTCTCTCACAAAACCCAAAACCGAGGCACATGACATGAGGTATGAACCATGGACGAATCATGCTGGGCTGAATCGCTTCTAACTTCTCACTACTGCTGCTTAGTTCTAATCTTCTTGTCTCCTTTTCTTTCTTCTGACTCATCACTGCTGCAATCTTTCCTTTTGTTCATGCATAATCCTTTGGTTTTGTCTCATGTTGTACGCGTAGACTAGTAGGAATAAGCTGCTTGTGGTCAAGTGGAATATCTATCCCTTTCCCCTTGTTGCAATTCTTTTGTTGTTTGATTGTTGGCTGGTTGGTTACTTTTTTGTCTTCTGTAGGATAGATCATTCTCAATCATTTCTCAACGACCAAACATATTGTTGTTTTTGCTTCCACACCCTACCTTCCAATTATCAGCACCTAGATCTAGAGTTATACAGCGAATGATTCAATTCGTAGCTGTAGATGCGTGTAAGAGCTGCTCTGTCGTGTGTTCATGGTGGAACTGAGGGTCATTGACGTGCTCAAAACAGAAAACAGATGTACAACACGCATACAGAAGGCACTTAACTCTATAGATGGCTAGCACATGAGTTCTATTTCTAGTGAATAAAGAAAAGAAGGTTTATAGTCTGTGGATGAATGCAATGAAAGTTATGGACTCGTTTCGACAGAAATGAACAATGGCAAGTAATTAGCTGCTGAGCCAGAGACACAGCAGATGAGCAGACGCTCGTCCAATGAGCAGAGCAAGCAAAAGAGACAAGTGTGAGTGAGCATGAGCAATGTAATTGTCATGGCAATCCTCAATGGATCAAGCTCACCTGGAATGTCATTGATACGATGTGCTTTGGCAAGAGAAAAGGATTGTGTGCTTGTCCGGCATTATGAATTATGAAACAACCAACGCAGGGCCGCTTGCTGGCAGTTGGAGAGCTGGCAAAGTCACCCCATTTGAGAGCAAGCTCTCCCTAGCACGTGTCCACGAAACGCGACCGATTTTGGTCTGGCCGCCTCACCAATATGGAGGGGAAATAATGGCGAATCTCACTGGATTTGTGTGCACCGAAGTTTGCACCCTTCACGGAGAGGGAAGGTTGTAGTAAGACTACTTCACGGTGATTCATTCCTTTAGAGGAGGGTCGCCCGGCGCGGAGGGTAGAATGACGAGAAGGGCATATGTTCGAGGAGGGCGCATGCCCGACAAGACATATGCCCGTCGAGTCATTCTCCCGACAAGCCGGGCGCCCGACGAGGAAGGAATGAGAAATCACAGGGGAGTAATCTGCTTACTTTATATCTAGATTACCCCCTAGCGGAAGGGCGAGTCCAGGTTGACAGACAGACCAAGAGCATTCTGATACTCACCCCCAAGGCGCGATTCTCAAAATCGGGGATTTTTCGACTTTGACACAAACTCACCAACACCACAACGCAATCACTACGAGATCCATCTTGTTGTGGTTGTTACAACACTCATGGCCCCTCCCCATCCGACCCGAGTTGTTCGCCCTGTCTCTACCAACCCAAGGGACCATACTGGCGCGGAAACCAACCGTTCCGACCCGCTGCTTCCATATAGATCTCAGTACCAACACAGTGCAATTGGAAGCAACAACAACCCGAACGAAGACCATCCATCCGACACCATTATGCACCCGCCCAACCCGACCCGAGTTGTCGACCCTATCCCAACCCACGTCATGGACTGTCCTGGCCTGCAAACCAACACCTCCAACCCGTCAACACTACAAAGACAACTCCTTTCCTCTGCCTATCATTACGCTACGCACATCCGACGTCGAGAAAAGAGCACGTAGGCGGCCGAAGACACCACGGAATCACCTGATTCTCCCACACTCTTGACAGTCGAATCATTGCCATTCATTGGATGTTTCATTTTCATTCCAGTTCGCAGCAAACGCGGTGTAGTGACCAAATCCCATTCGGCCATAATGATTCGCCACCGCCAATAAATCGTACATGGCCGGAACCGAATCCTCCACAAAAGACTCTTGACCATTTCCATGTCGAGCACAATGGGTACCGATGTCCAAGCCGTCTAAGGGAAAGTTCACCAAGGTCTCCAACTTGTCGCAGCGCATGACATTCTTAAACTCAAACCACTTCAAACGGACAACCAGAATATTGGGAAAGAGCTTCAGTTCCATGGTTTTCATTTTTCATAGCTCGTACATGTTCTTTACATTTAGAACAATACTAGAACAATACCACATGTTTCGTTCGTCCAAAACGTTTCAAAGCACTGGTCCAATGAATCACAATCCTTTCTGTTGTTCTGGGCTCGACGTTTTGCTGTCGAATCGTGCCAAGTACTGTGGTTGTTAAAAAAAAACAAAGCGATCCAAGTCCAATGTTGCATTCACCGCTTCTGGTCCTGTCTTGTCTTCCGCCAAATCTCTCCAGTCGACATGGAGGAACACAAAGTCTTCCAACGCACTCTCCCTAACAAAATGGACCAAAGTGCTGAGGACCCATCAAATCGGGAAAGACTGGCATTCCTTTTCCTCTTGCATCGAGAAGGCAGACCTCAATCGCATCCTTATACTCCTGACGCAATTCCTCCTCGACTTTAGCTTCCACTACATGCCACAAATACTGCCATACTTCGCGACAAGACCAATCTGCCAACCAAGAAACCGAAGGAATGTTGACGGTGCCACACACTGAAGGAGAAGGAGGAAACCTGCGTGTGCACTGACGGGTTGTTGTTTGTTTCATTCGAAGGAAGGGTGGAGTTGACGGACAAAGGATTCGACGGAGAAGCGATATTGGACAATGAAAATGCGGTGGAGAATGATGTTGGTTATGTGGGTGGTGCGGGAGGATCCATCTTCGTTGTCCGAGTCAGTCGATTCAAATTCCTCGGGAATGGGGGGAGCATGATCGCTGAAGTCAGAGTCACTTCTTGAAGCCATGGGTGGAACGGAGGGAGGGGAAGGAACACTTGGGGGAGCATTAGGAGAAGGATCAGGGCTGGGTTGACGAGAGGAATAAGCTTGTTGAGTTTTGGCGATTGCAGGGTGTTTGTTGGTGGCTTCAATACTGCTTAGAATGGACGTGTCCTTTGGCATGGAGCCGCCGAAATGCTCTCTAACCTGGTGTTGGGACCGACGGTTGCGCTTGTGCGATGAAGAAGACTTCGACGATGGCATGGTAGAGGGTTGCACCTCCACCCACCGTGGTGGATGCAGTGAATGTGTGAGATGAAATTTGTGGTTTGTGTCAAAGTCGAGTGAGCGCGATGGCGCCTTGGGGGTGAGTATCAGAATGCACAAACTCTCATTCACGACCAGGACTCACCCTTCCGCTAGGGGGTAATATCTAGATATGTAGGTAGTGACAGCCGCCCGGTTTTATTATGAGATGGGATGTCGCAGGGACATAATGTTCCTTTCGCGGTTCACCCATGATGTCGCGCGATTCGCACGATCACTACTTCCCGGCTCTACAATAAAATTCTACTGTAAAATAAAAATGTGAGACGAACTACCTGCATAGCTAGGTATATAGTTAGGCGTTGAATGATTCCGAGCAAGCGGAAAAAGTGAGAGAGGCTATCAAATCGCACCTCAGAGGACCGTCTTGAGATACCCAATCAGATATATATCTACGAGTACTCGTAACTCATAACTTATCACGTGCGCACTATCGTACCGCATTCCCACCCCCCCCCCAAAAAAAACCATATAAGAACACATTTGGAAGATAGTTGGGTGCGATGTACGATGTCTCACTGAGTGAGAGAGGACAAGGAGGACAGGGCTACTTTGTACATATAAGACTGATCTGTTCAAACAACGAGATTTTTCAAAAATCCTTCTCTCGAGGTATCGCGCTCCAAAGTTTTTGGGTTCCGCGCGGCTCGTACCCCTAAGGTCATTCACGCGCGCGACTCACGTTGTCTTCTTAGACCTATGCCACACAGACCCCATTAAGGTTTTCAGTACTAGAGTTTCGTTGGGCAAACTTTAACCAAATATATTTCAATTTCGCAAGACATATAAACGCTCAATCGAAAGAGCGTTAAAAGAGGAATCGATCTATGGGCTTATCTCAAATCCGACCCATACAATTTGATCCTTTCCTTTGAGCCGATCAGTCTTATATTATTCCGATCCCCTCCCCATCCCCACTCCCCACTCCTTTCCGGTTTCCGGTTTTCAGAACGAGCTTAGTACGAGTACACTACGAAGAGGACATAAATTGTGGAGAATGTACTCGTAACTCGCACTCGTAGACTACTCCTAGTTGACTCTACGAGTACGAGTACGACATACACCCAAAATCAGGGTGACCGCTTAGACAGTCTAGAATATTTCAGGTCTAAAATAAATCTAAAAGTACTTTTAGACTGTATAAAATGTCTAAAGCAGGGTCTAAAATCTCACCGTGGTTTTGTACGACGATGCAATAACCCTAACCCTAGACAGCCAGCTAATAGGAGCGAGCATTGTCTATGACAACACATCCAGAGGACCTCATAGCTTCATCATCGAAGTTATTGAGTGGTATGGATGACATTGTTCTTGCACTCTCTAAGCATGAGAGAGGATAACTGAGACCTTACTTTGTTCATTGAGATGTCATTGAGATGGATGAGGCAGAACGGTCTCGTACTCACGCAGTGGCGGCGGCGCTACTGAAGGGTTAGGGTTAAGAGTCTAAAAATTTTATTTTAGACTCGACCTCTGTCTAAAATAATTATACCCTTTCAGACCGGGTCTAAAAGTGAGGGTATAATTAGACTCCGGTCACCCTGCCAAAATGACTGCATAAGCGTTGTTGCCGGATCTACCAATTAGCAAAAAACAAAAAAGCTTGAATGAATTTCTCGGGAGCGATTCACACCACTTCCAAGCGTACGTTCCTGGGACCCAGCATAGGTAATATATGTGCATCATCACTGGATCATTGATGGGGGGAAGAGAGTAGCTTTAGGTCCCGTGAAAAATCCTATTTTCGTGTAGGGGAACTTTGTATTCGTAATTCGCAGTTCGGATTCGTACGAGTACTCGTACTCGTACTGGGGTACTGGTAGCTCGTAGTCTTTGAAGACACGCACCCAACATGATTTCTTCAATTTTGCCTCATGTTCATTTTCTCGGCAGCGAGACCATTCTTAGAAAGAAAAAAATCAAATCAGGAGATTCACACTGTTTGACACCCAAGGAACGTTCGACCATGGTGAAGGAAGTTGTTGTTTCAGAACAATATCCGCTCCAGGAAAAGTCTTTGGACGACAAGCACGGTAACGTGATACAAGAAGATGACATGGAGGAGGATGACGACGAAACCAACCGCTTGTCCACCACCTCCAATTCTCGAGATGAAGTGGAAGAAATCAAAAAGATTATTCGTGAAGAAACCAAAGTTGTCCGCAACTGGCGATGGGTTGTCATTGTTGCCATGTTGTTGGTCGGAGGAGCCGTCACAACCCTCACGTGCATTTTCCTAGCCAATGAAGAAGAAGACGATTTTGAAGACTCGGTACGTTCTTCTCTCTCTCTTGTTTGGTGCAGTTTGGACTCTCTAATTTTGTTGACAAACCGTCTAACATATGCTGTTGTTTTCAGTTCAATCAATTTGCAACGACGCTTTTGGAATCGTCCACCTTTAGTGCCTCCACCATTCGTACCAGTTGCAAGGATTTTGCCGATCAAATCACCACGACAGTGCGACAGTCGGATACCGATTGGCCCTTGGTGACCATTCCGGATTTTCATGTCCATGCGCAAAACTTGAGGCGCCAAACGAGTGCGGTTGGATTCATGCTGCTACCCATTGTGGAACCTCAAGATCGAATGCAATGGTCTCAATACATCATGTCCAATCTCGATTGGTACAATGGATCGGCCTTTTTGCCCGATGTCTGGTATTTTGGCAATGGCAGTCAACCCACCATGTACGACCGCAACGCGACGGGGCCCTTTTTAGCCATTTGGCAGGCCGATCCTCTTCCTGTCTTGCCACTGCTCAACTTTAATTCCTTCTCCTTGAGCGACTCGGTCGTTCTTCATAATATCATGGAGACTCTGGGAGAGGGAGTGGTGGGTTCTGTACTGAGTAAGCAATTTGTGGATCTGCTCTACCCTTCGGACAAGTATGAACCCGATTCCTTTTATTACCAGCCCCTCTTTGACTCGTTTGATCAAGAATCCAAGAAGGTTGTCGGAGAACTCCTCATTTTGTTGCGATGGAATGTGTATTTCTCGGACATTCTTCCCGATGACGTTCGCGGAATTTATCTTGTTCTCGAAAACACCTGTAACAATACGGCCACCTGGAAAATCGAAGGCAAGGACGCTCGTTACATTGGCAGTGGCGATCTTCATGACACGGCCTATGATTCCTACAAACTTTCGGCCGATTTCAATACCTACAACAATGTCGAAGCGGCGCGAAAGGCAGGCGCGTGTATCTACACGGTCAACGTATATCCCTCTCAAGAATTTGAAGACGATTACAAGTCCTCCAGTCCCATTTACTTGACGGTGGTCGTCGGAGCAGTCTTTTTGTCCATGGTGGCCGCCTTTTTGGCCTATGATTTGTTTCAACGCAAGCGCAATACCAAGGTGGTGGCCAATGCGGCCAAATCCAATGCTCTCGTCTCATCCCTCTTTCCTAGTAATATTCGAGACCGACTCTTGGATCAGCCGGCCAACAATAACAAGAAGAATCATCAAATGACGTCGCACATGGGCAAACTGCAAAATTTGTTGGATGGTGGAATCATGGACGAAGATGCCGCCGCTGGACTGAACGCACCGATTGCCGATTTATTTTTGGAAACGACCATCATGTTTGCCGATATTACTGATTTTACCGCCTGGTCGTCCATGCGCGAGCCGACCCAAGTCTTTACCCTGTTGGAAAATGTCTTTAGCTCCCTGGACCGTCTCGCCCAGAAACGTCGAGTCTTCAAGGTCGAGACGGTCGGTGATTGCTATGTGGCGGTTGCTGGACTTCCCGAAAAGCGCAAAGACCATGCGGTGGTGATGGCCCGGTTTGCCATGGATGCCTTGTTGACGACTCAAGAGGTGGTCAAACGTTTGGAAATGACCTTGGGACCTGATACGGGTGACCTCGGTGTTCGAATTGGTTTGCACAGTGGAAGTGGTACGTAGATCAGAGTGTTGTTGTTCCACTCTCATGGTTGTGGGATTGTTGGAACGCCTTCCTCACATTTCATTGGATATTGTGTTTGTTTTTTTCGTCAACAGTCACGGCAGGTGTGCTGCGAGGAGAACGTGCTCGGTTCCAGCTGTTTGGAGATACCATCAACACAACGGTACGTGTAATCTTGTCTCGGCAAGAGTATCCCTATCCAAACGATTGGAGTATTCTAACTCTCATCTTTTTTTATCAGGCTCGTATTGAAAGTACCGGACGCCGAAATCGCATTCACATGTCCAAAGAAACGGCCGACTTGTTGACCGCTGCCGGAAAGTCACACTGGGTCAAGGCACGTCAGGATATAGTCATGGCCAAGGGTAAAGGTCAAATGCAAACCTTTTGGCTTCATATTAAAGACGATGTATCCAATGCACACTTGTCGACGGCTGCGGATTCTGCCAATGACACCTTCCTGGATTCGACAGACAACAAGACGATACGTTTGATTGATTGGCAAGTCGATGTCCTAAGTCGCTTTTTGAAGCAAATTCTAGCACGACGCACTGCCGAGAAACAAGTGCACCCGAATGCACCGAATGATTCTCTCGACAAGAATCTGGAGTGGACGCAGCAGCCTGGCAAGATTTGTTTGGACGAAGTCAAGGAAATCATTTGGCTGCCAGAATTTGATGCCGACGCGGCAAGAAACCAAGATGACCCGCTCATGGTCGAACTAGACGACGCGGTCGTCAATCAACTTCGTGCCTTTATCACCTCAATTGCCAACCTGTACCGGAACAACAACTTTCACAGTTTTGAGCATGCCTGTCATGTGACAATGTCCGTGACCAAACTCTTGTCTCGCATTATCATGCCATCCGATCTGGAATACGTTCGGAAACGGGACAGCAACAGCGGCGTTGCGACCGAGCCGGTGCAAGAGCATACCATTGAGTCGACCCTTCATGACCATACTTATGGTATCACCTCAGACCCGTTGACACAGTTCTCGTTGGTCTTTGCGGCATTGATTCACGATGTGGACCATACAGGAGTCCCAAACACTGTACTCATCGAAGAAAATGCCCCATTGGCGTCAGCCTATCGCGGAAAGAGTGTGGCCGAACAAAACTCCATTGATCTCTCCTGGAAACTGTTGCAGAGCGATCAATATAAGGACTTACGAGCATGTATCTACTCGACGCAAGATGAGTTTGCTCGCTTCCGTCAACTTGTCGTACAGGTACGTATAAGATGAACAATTGCCGGAAGACCCCCTTTATTGTCCTGTGTCAATCGAAATCCTCAATCGTGTTGTGCTCGTTTGTAATTCTCAGGCTGTGCTTGCCACAGATATTGCTGACAAGGAGCTCAAGGTCCTTCGCAATGCTCGTTGGGACAGTGCCTTTGCCGACCAACATCAAGCAGAGGACCCATTGGCTACAGTGAACCGAAAGGCGACCATTGTGATTGAGCACTTGATTCAGGCGTCGGATGTCGCCCATACCATGCAGCATTGGTACGTTACCATCCTTCGTTCATGCCGTGCCTTCGTACCATCCTCTCCGTTCTCTCTCATTCCAACCCAATGATACATCTATACAGGCATATTTACCGCAAGTGGAATGAGAATTTCTTCCACGAATGTTACCGTGCTTACCAAGAAGGACGGGCCGACACGGATCCGTCGTTGAATTGGTATCAGGGCGAAATTGGCTTTTTCGACTTTTACATTATTCCCTTGGCCAAGAAGCTCAAGAAATGTGGTGTGTTTGGTGTTTCGAGTGACGAATGTTTGAATTATGCACTCAAGAATCGTCAAGAATGGCAGGATCGGGGCAAGGAAGTCGTTGAGGAAATGATGAATGCGATTGCGGGGAACAGTACTAGTAATAGCGGAACACAAGTAGAGGGTCAGACATCGCCTATGGAGATCCATCCTGTGGCGGAGGTTGATACTGAAGATTTTTGGGACGAGGATGCACCCGAGAGACGGTCTTGCTGAGCGTTCAAATGGGATTTTAACGAACAATCAATTAAGCTATTTTATAGTAGACAATGGGAATTTCTTCTTTTCGACTTGTGTTCTATCTTATCTGGTAGTTCGGTCTCAAGGTGTGTGGTCTTGTCGTCCCTGGTCGCTCTACTGAATTGGTTTCTCTTTTTTGGATTGGGAAGATGATTCTTGGTCTGTCTTGTGTCGTGGTCGGATGATGTCTAGGGAAGCAACAGTTTATGTCTGCAGGTATTCGCGATCCGATCGTGACCTTCTTTTCATCATGAGAGGTTCGCTTGTTGGAACCGAGAAATAAAGAGGAGATTGAATTACTGGAGAAACAAAAGGAGAAATTTCTTGACTACTACTACGAGTGTATTGTGGGTGATCGTGATTCTGTTAGAGAGTTACATTGCACGAACACGAACGGAGAACGGGGAACAAGGAGCAATCTCGGCAGCTCACTGGAACTTTTGGATCCGTGGAACGACACCACATTAATAAATCCGAGTAGAAGCGGAAAAAGTGAGAGAGAGGCGAAACCATCGCACCGCGGGGGACCGTCTGGAGATACCCAATCATGTGTCACGTACGCACTTTCGCCCTTTTCCCCCAAATCCTATGAGGAAACCTTTGGAAAGTAGTTGGGTGCGATGTCTGACCGAATTCTTCGAGAGTAGGGGCTGTTATGAGAATTATTGTACATATTCCCTTTCTCTCTTTTCCCGTTGTTTCGGGGAAATACGAGCACCTATATATATGAGTATTATTGTTATCATAAATTCCAAAACCGGGCTACCAAAAATCACCTCTGCGTTTGATCCCAGACTTGGTTTCAACCATGACAGCTTCAAGTGAAGCGTATCTTGTGGATAACCCTCTGGACAAGGAGAAGGAGGAGGAGCAGCAGGAAGGAGGAGAGGACATGGAGGAGGATGATGATAATGCTTTTGGATTGGGCACTCGAGGAAGATAGGGTTTGCTGTCTTGATCGGATGATGTCTATGGTCTATGGAAGCAGCAGTTAATGTCTCGATGGATTCGTGATCAGATCGCGACCTTCTTTTGTTCATGAGAAGTTCGCTTTCTTGAACCGAGAGTTAGAGAGGTGATTGAATGAGACTGAAGAACCAAGGAAAAATTTCTTTACAACTACTACTCTGTGTGATCGTGATTTTAAGAGTTACATTGCAGGAACACGAGCCGAGAACGGGGAAGAGAAGGAGCAATCTCGGCAGCTCACTGGATTTGTGTGCACCCAAGTTTGCACCCTTCACGGAGATGGAAGGTTGTAGACGTTGCATGATTCCGAGCAAGCGGAAAAAGTGAGAGAGCTATAAAATCGCACCTCAGAGGGCCGTCTTGAGATACCCAATCAGATATATATCCCATGGCAGGGCAAGCCACTGTCAACAGTCAAGACGTTTGGTACACGGAACTGTAAACTCTGCGCAAAAGAGAGGCTAGAGATACTGGGATTCACACGAAAGAACCCGAAATTGGCAATCAACAAGTGCAACGAGGTTTACGGCGCCTGTCGCCATAAGCCGAGATTTCACCGGTTCAAGAACAACAAAACAACCAGCACTGATGAGTCGGACGACGACAAAATGGTCCTCCTTTGCCGCCCGATTTCGACTACCTTGGCAAGCTCAAGGTCCTCGTTTTTTATGGACAACCTCCTCATCAATCTCCCCCCTATCAACTGCAAATGACGATATGGATCAGGGCACAGACATGAGGAGTGAAAGCATCATTGATGCGATCCCGCCCATGTCTTACCAAAAACGACGTAGACGGGGGCTCCAAGCTAGATTTGCATTCAGCATTCCCAAAGACACTCCACCAGTGCTCATTGTGGATGACGGCAACCTAGAGGAGCTCCCTATCGTTGATGCCCTGACCACCGATGAAGTTGAAAACGGCGACCGGGTGCGAGTGGATGTAGATTAGTCCATCCGAAGTGGCTTGCTGGCGCGCGAGTTAGCGAGCGAAAGTAGAACACTCCAAAATCTTTGGATAGAAAAACCTAAACTAGCCTCCACACTCTTTGCTGTTTATCCAATTTGATCTACGAGTACTCGTAACTTATAACTTATCACGTGCGCACTACCGCATTCCCCCCCCCCCCCCCCCCAAAAAAAAAACCATATAAGAACACATTTGGAAGATAGTTGGGTGCGATGTACGATGTCTCACTGAGGACAAGGAGGACAGGGCTACTTTGTACATATAAGACTGATATGTTCAAACAACGGGATTTTTCAAAAATCCTTCTCTCGAGGTATCGCGCTCCAAAGTTTTTGGGTTCCGCGTGGCTCGTACCCCTAAGGTCATTCATGCGCGCGACTCACGTTGTCTTCTTAGACCTATGCCACACAAACCCCATTAAGGTTTTCAGTACTAGAGTTTCGTTGGGCAAACTTTAACCAAATATATTTCAATTTCGCAAGACATATAAACGCTCAATCGAAAGAGCGTTAAAAGAGGAATCGATCTATGGGCTTATCTCAAATCCGACCCATACAATTTGATCCTTTCCTTTGAGCCGATCAGTCTTATATTATTCCGATCCCCTCCCCATCCCCACTCCCCACTCCTTTCCGGTTTCCGGTTTTCAGAACGAGCTTAGTACGAGTACACTACGAGGAGGACATAAATTGTGGAGAATGTACTCGTAACTCGCACTCGTAGACTACTCCTAGTTGACTCTACGAGTACGAGTACGACATACACCCAAAATGACTGCATAAGCGTTGTTGCCGGATCTACCAATTAGCAAAAAACAAAAAGCTTGAATGAATTTCTCGGGAGCGATTCACACCACTTCCAAGCGTCCGTTCCTGGGACCCAGCATACAAGCTGAGTTCAGACAGAATGTTCCTGACGTAGCGCTCCAGTAGGAAATCTACGTAATCCGCGCGAGCCATCCCCTTAATATAGCCCTTCTATTTATGCCTCTACCGTTCTACCAAAAATTGACCATGGTGAACGGTCCTTTTGACCAATCTCTTGCCAAATAGGAGACGGCTCCATGATCCCATGCTCTGAACCTCTTCTCCATTCATGGGTTGAGCATGGAGAACGATGTCGGCGCTGCATTCGTTTTGTAGGTGTCGTTTTATCTAGTTGAAGGTGGTCGCCGCGCGATTTACTACGGCGACTCACGGCAAAACTTGGTGCAACCAATGCACCTCTATTGTAGAATCGAATGATAGAAGATAGAACAAAGACTATGAACACTTGTAGCGTTGTTCACGTCAAAAATTGATATTCCTCTCGTTAGATATATGGAACTTAGACTAGAAGTTGCGTCGTTCACAACAAAGATTGATGTTCTTTTCTTTGTTGTGACTCACACAGCCGTACCTGAACGCAATGTATTGTACGGTAAACGTAACACAACTATAGAATTAGATCGTATTCATAGAGAATGAAGATCCTACTCAAATGATAATCATAAAACGCTGCTACATTGTTCACTATCTAGGCTTGTTGATGATTAAAGAAGAGATTTTGAAGCGGGTGCTTGAGCATCATCGCACCAAGCGAAATGTTGAAGCGATCCATATCCTTGCTGCCCATGTAGATTGTAACGACCTGGGGTTCCATGCAGGCTTTAGGGTTGATGGAGCAGCGTTTGTAGAGGCGGATGCGTCCCATGGGAAGTCCGTTCTTGCTCGTCTTTCCAGAGACCTGGTCCAGGTGCGACAGAGCAATGAACCCAACTGGAACAACCAACGCTGGTTCCTCATGCTCGCTTGTTGCATCCCGGTCAAAGACTGCAATCCGTAGGTAGTCGGTTGCAAGCTCCCGCTGCACAAGCAGATGGCCACGGTCGACGATGTTGTGGCCAGTGTCCTTGTTTCTCGACATGGGCCCGATGAGCGCGCAAACATCGCTGGCATAAAAGCACGACTTGAACGGGAGACCAGCACCACCCTCACGGCCATCCTCTTCGTTGAACTCGAACTTCGTCCTCATGTTGGTCATCTTGTTTCTTCTTCCTTGCCTCTTCCTGTCGTCTCTGTTTGATTGTTCCATTGCACGGCGGGTCATTCGGAAGTTGCTTCATGCTGCAAGTTGATTTTGTGGCGCGCGCCGATATTGTTCACGAATGAGCGCGGGGGGATTCCCTAGATGACACAAGAACGGAGAGCGGGCAACAATCAAACAAACAAACACAACAATCAAACGAACGAATCCCTATTGTGTTCTCACTTTCCAACGATGGGCCAGACGCGTAGTGCTACCAAACGAGCTGAGTCTGCGAAGAAGGAGCAGGAGGACTCCGCCGCAGCTCCCTCCACAACCGCATTTCCCTCCGACAAGGGAAGCAAGGGAAACAAGGCAAACAAGAAAATGAAGACAAAGACGACCGTGGACAACAAAACGTCGAAGAAGAAGAAGACGACGACGACGAAGTCTCCCGCTTCGACAAAGAAGCATGTGACCTTCAACCTTGAGGGTCCTTTGTCGTGGCACGAGCGCGCAAAACAGTGGCAACTCACCATTGGGGATGAAGATGGTATCCCAGTGTTCTTCGTCAGCAACAAGGACGTCGAATGCGCTAACCTGTCGGATATCGCGGCAGAGCTCCTTGCGATCGAGGCTGTCGGCAAAGAAGGTAAGTTTGATTGTTCATTGTTGGTTTTGAGTCTCCCTTTCTCACGACGCGCCCTCTGCTGCCACAGACACCAAACCCAACAGCAAGCCCGACAACAAGCCCGACAGCAAGCCCGAGAAGGAGATCAAGAAGGAGGACGACGTCGAGAACAAGACTCCAGAGTCTTATGTGACCCCGAAGAAAGTAACTTCTTCCCCGAAGGTGGCGTCTCGAGCTTTTGCACTGACCCCCTCCCAGAAGCATGCTTTCCAGCGTCGGATTGCTGAGGAACAGGTGAAGGAAAGTGGAGCGACAGACCCTCGCCAGACCTTGAATGAGTCGCTGGTATTGGGAGAAAACATCCCGTCGTCTCCTCCTTTGTTCTTTAGCAATCCTTCCCGTGCATACCGGACATCCATTGATTCGTATGCCGATGATGGATTTCTCGAGACCCAAGAAGACTTCATCGGTACGCAGCAAAACGGGCTTTTTGGTCCCGATTACTTGGATCATGAGGACGAGGCATACTAGATATCTACTGATGGACGTTTTAGGTATCCTTAATCACTAAATATGAATCGATTTGTCATCATGGTAGTGCTTCTACAGTCATTCTTGTTGTGATTATCATCATTGTCGTCGTCCAAGTCCTCGTCATTGTCGTGGCTATCATTGTCGTCGTTGTATTGTAGTCGTCCTTGTTGTAGCTATCATCGCTCATTCTGTTTGTCCTCTTCATCATCATCGTCATCGTCGTTATCCAGCTTGCCAGTGTCGGTAGTTGGGTCCCGGTTTGCGGGCACGCCTCGTATGGATGTACGAGGGAGTTTGTGATTGGTCCCAGACGAGCTATGATTCTTATCTCATATTTTGCGTTTTCCACACAACACGACAATGTACTAAAGTATAATATGAAGGAATAAACTAGTAAATCTTAATGTCATACTGCAACTCAACGTACCATGGTATTCTTTCTCAACAATAACACACTTTCACCACAAGGAAAGATCTAAGTTTGATCGGCTTCTTTGTTCAAGATCTAAATACCAGGTTTTTTCGTAGCCAGAAGCACTCTACGATAATCACCCTGGACGGCAAAGCGATGGCCATCGAGCGTAAGGTTAACCCGAATGATCCCACTAGGGCGATCACCAGGAATGTCCTTTTGATGGAAGTAGCACTCTGAAAGCCTTTGTCCAGAAGGTAGATTGTAGCTGTTCTTTGGCATGGGATCGTGGATGGTCCCATCTTTTCCTTGGTACACGTAAAAATGTGCACGTGGATTTCCCAGCTCTCCAGTCTTAAAGCCACCAGCATGGACAGTATCTCCTCGAACGAGGAGAAACTTGCCGTACGGGATTTGTACCACGTTACCCAACTCATGCGTATAGTTCTCGTGCTTCTCAGCACGGTAGCTCCACAATTCAATGGACATACCCTCCTCCGTCAGGGGCATAAAAACAATGAAGGGGATGCGTTCCCGGAGTGGCAGATCTGAGAACGATTGCCGAGTCATCCTTTTGCTTTTTTGTTGCTTCCCGGATGGCGTTTTTGGACTCTCGGACATGTTTCCTGTTACGGCCGGGAACAAGAAGTCGATGTGAGGTTCTTGCACTTCTTCCCGAGTGGTCTTCATAAGCGAAAGGTGAATGCTCATTTGGTCCGCAAATGATTCATCTTTTGCGTACTTCATTCCATGGAGAGCTGAGGCAAGAAACTGCTTGAAATCTGTCGTGACTTTTTGGACCTGTTCTGGGTCGCAGTCGTTGAAGTACCGAGTGTTGGCCACCATGCCATCATGTTCCATCATCGCCATCAACAAATTTGGGGTGTAGTCTTGAACAGATTTGAAAAAGGTGCCCTTTCCTTTACTGTTCAGGTGTTTGCCTTTCCACACTTGCTCCAACAACTGGAGGAGGTCTGGCGGCGTTGTAAAAAAACAGCCTCAAAAGATTTTGTTTTCACTATCGTATAGCGATTTGAAATACTTCTTGCGCAATTCTCTATTTTGCAACATCTGTTGCTTTTGCCATTCACCCTCCTGCATTAACTCGTCGATCGCATTCATCTCCGGAGCAAAAGAATTGTCATCCGACATCTCCTGATCAAAAGAATTGTCATCCGTGGTGTCACTTTCTGAAAATTCTGGCAAGGCAATTACTCGTACTAACATTCCAGAAAGGGAGCGATCGGGTCGAGTGGCGGGTTGAGCTTGTGCTGCAGGTGGGACGGGATTGCTCGGACGCTCCGGTGAACCTACGACCGGCTGGGTCGTGCGTTGTTGTTGCTGCGATAAAGGCAGAGCCCCCTGGTAACCTCCTCCATAATGGGGTTGATTATAGGACGGGGGATGCCCATGGTAATGCGGCTGAGGATGATGCGGCGGCGGAGGATGATGCGGCGGAGGATGATACGAAGGAGGATGATGATGATACGAAGGAGGATGATGATGATGATGATGCGGCGGAGGATGATACGAAGGAGGATGATGACGATGCGGTGGATCATAATATGGCGGAGGATGATGACAATGCGGTGGATCATAATATGGCGGAGGATGATGACAATGCGGTGGATCATAATACGGCGGAGGATGAGGATGATACGGCGGAGGATGATGTGGTGGCAGCTGAGGGGGCAAATTGTAGTGCCCAGAAACGTCTTGCGGAGGAGGCGGAGAAGGAAGAGCAGGAGGACGAGCAACAGCAGCAACTGGGCGGAAAACAGTAGTAGAAGAAGTAGCGAAAGCCTTCTTTGTTTTTTTCCCGTCGTCTTCATTTTCATCACTGGGTCGACCGCGTTTCTTTCCCTCGTCTTCGTCGTCGTCACCTTTCGTCGACGGTCGGATAACCTGTTCGGAGGACGTCGGCGATTCGTCCGAAAGGTTATAAAACAAAGACAGCTCGTCGCCCTTTTCGATCGGCTTGATTGCCTTGACTAGAAGATTCGGCATGATTCTCACGTTGTAATGATCATCTGATTCATCCGGTGGATTGTCTGTACCGTACCGATGGTGTCGGTGGTCGTTGATTAAGTGCAGTCCCATGCCGAAGTGATCGTCGTTGTCTGCTTGAAGCCTTCGATTGTCACGTCCGAACTGAATCGCGTACTCGTTGGGTACATTTGTCCGAGACGTGATGTCGTTTCCCGTGTACGCGCCAATCACTTTACCATCTTTGATTGTCCGAACTGCAAAAACGCCAAACCCGGCGCCTGGGAGTTTTGACTCCTTCACCTCAAACAGAAGCACTTTTCCAAGGTAGATCTTGACTACCGGATTGTTCGCAAATGTGTAACCGACATGCTTGCCAATCGGGAAGGTATGTTTTCTGTTCTTCTTGACAGGGAGACCCATTCCACCCGAAAGTGGCACAATCTTCCCCTTTTGCAAGCCAGAACCGGGCTTCCGAATTGGAGCTTCTTGGACCGAAAAAGTGGCCGAAATCTTCCGTGAGACATACTCTCCCATAGCACAGGCAAGTACAGCACTGTCTTTGATCTTGGAGAGCGTCTTGAGGCCTTCGGTGAAAGTCCTGATTGGATCCCGTCCAGAACGAGAAGGGAGTTTCTCCACTTCCTCGACGCCTTTCTTGTAGTCCGCTGTGCGCGTATCGGTGAGGAGCTGCCGCATTTGAGTTTCCGAATACTGTTTGCTGTGGTCCTTCTCTGGATGGCCACGCCGAACATCTACAAGCTTTTTATCCTTCACTTCGGCAAAGTCTTGATCCGAAAGAAACCGATGGTGCTTTGTTGTTGTCGCTTCGTCTGTTGCTGCTGCTTCGGGTGCTGCGGCTGCTGCTGCTTCGGGCGCCGCTGCTGCTTTGGCTGACTGCTCTTCCGCTGCATCTATTGCAAGTATAAGAGCGTCAAGATTCCCTTTGTCACTCATGCTGTCTCGTTTTTGAGCGCCTGCTTTTGAATACTGTTTCTTAGGGCTTGGTTTCCCCATGGTCGTAACGCAAAAACTCGAAACACGAAACACAAGAAACACGAAACGCAGCATTCTCCTCAGCCCTCAGCTCACATTCCAAAAAAAATCTTGAGCTCACATACTAAAAAACGGTGAAGTTTTGGTATGTGGGCTGAGTTACTTAAGGATTTGCGTGCCAGTTTTGCAATGCGTGCGCGTTTTCGGAGAGGGAGGCGTGTTTCGCGCGAGGTCTGCTCCGAAAATCGTCCATTTTCTCGCTCTCTCACATTTTCGAGGTACTTACAAACTGATAAGCCAACACGCAACACGAGCACGCAACACGGAAGTGATCATTGATACCAATGACTGACAAGAAATACATTCAATAAAATGGATTGCTGTTATAAATAGTTAAGTTACATGCATTTTGATGATAAATGGAGATTAGATCAGGTTTCTACTGCACCAGATCCTTGCGTTTCTCTCCAGAGACGTGAGATGAAGCCATGATCTTGGTCGAAGGCGGATCGGTGACACTTGATTGCTTTTGACATCTTTTCAATTTCGGCATACGAGAGGCCCGCAGCTGCATAGTCTCTGTTGTTGGAATTTTGATCGTATAACAAGTACGCGAGCATATAGCGACGTGCCTTTGCTGACATTTTCCGCATGATTTCGGGTGTTGTTTTCTTCAGGCTCGCTGTCAAACATCGTAAAAAGGCAGCTTTGTCTTTCTTCTCATTCAGTGAGAAAGCACGAAAGACTTTTTTTGAGTAACCCCAGCCATACTCGATCCCCTCACCGGCCATTTCACAGTGATACTTGGTCGATACGAGAATCTCGATCCTGCAACGATGTCGTTCAGACAAGTCTTCCGCCAGCTTCTCCATTGCAGATTTTTCGTTCTTGAAATCGGAGCATTCGCTCATCAGATGAACCATAGAGTACTTTTTGTAGTCTGCCTGATAGGCTTCTTTCACAGTCTTCTTATCCGCTTCCAACAATGCATCTCTGGTTGTCTTGACGTACTTGATCATGTTGTTAGGGTCTATCCACCCCCGCTCCCATAACACTTGAAAGAGCCCTTTTGCAGCATTCATCCAGCCTTCCTCGATCACATCATCTTCAATCACCGTTGCAATGTTGGAGCGTTTACAAAGGTCCTGTAGTTCACCAGCATTTTTCGATTGAAATGAACGTTGCATTCCAGGTCCCATGACCCGGACAAGTTTTGCCATGAGCTCCTTCTTTGTGAGGTTGCGCTTTTTCTTTCTACCAGTTCGGTGTGTATTCTTCGATGCAACACGCTGCGCGTCATTGAGACGATGGCCTTTTTTAGCAACTGGACCACGATCGTTCTTCTGATAGACGAGGTGTTGTACGTCACCAACTCGTAGTTTGTCGTCATGGTTGTACGGGCCAAGGCAAGCTTGATCAATAATTTGTGTGTCCCGCATGCTGGGAACAGCTCCTCCCCAGTCGTTATTCATGTTCAGAGCATTTAACCCATCGGATTGTTGTTTTCCATGACCACTGCTTTGGTCGAACAAAAAGACAAAGTCATGGGCGGGGAACATGACCACGAGGCAATCGACAATATCCTCCAACTGCAAGGCCATGTATTCATAATTCCAATATCCCTCTTTATCTGCTCCGTATTCAAAAAAGCGAGTGAACGGTTGGGCATTGGTAATTGGAGTCTTGGCAGTGTGACCATTGAGGTTCACTGCAGCCTCGGTAGAGACGTATTTGTTGTGTGTCGCATGTAGACGGAGTTCATTAATCCGAAATAGACTCGCAGCAAGCAACGGGTTTCCGTTCATAAGGAAGCCCCATGATCGGCTTACAACAGCGCTGATCATCATCCCATGTCCATCATCCTTTGGCAGCATTTTAGTTGCGCCATCTTTAGTGTACCATGCCTTAGACGAGAAGGAAAACTGCTTGTAGATCGGTTCGTCCTGGCCGATGAGGATGACAGGTTTGCGGTCGGAGGGAAACCTGTGTGACAAGTTTCCATTGTGAATTGTGCTTTCTGGTTTGATGTACCGTTCAAATTCGCTTGGGAAGGCATCAACATGGTACTCCCACATCTACTTGCCTGTTGTTACATCAGTGTACTCAAATACAAAGCTGTTTGGCAAGAGCTTCTCCTTGCCCGCATTCCCTTCGTTTTCAAGTTTGATTGCATCCTCGGTAGGGAGCTGCACCCACCGATACGACAGCTCTTCCCACTTAAAGTACTTCTTGACAAAAGCAGCTCTGTGGGCAACATTCTCAGCATTTTCGTGTCGATCAGTGAAGTATGTTTTCGTGTGTTCCTTGAACACGAACCCTGCAGCAGCAATACATCGCCACGCTGTGCTTTGCGAAATGGTGGAAAGCTTCATCGATGCCAAGAAGGCCTCGTACGATACTGGCGTTGCATTCGTATCCATGCACTCTTGTACGATCATGGTATGCATATCCGGAAGCAATGTTGTCCTCAGGTACATTAGAGCAGACTCTGTTGTAAGAGTGCTCAGGTTTTCCTTTGCCCAGCATTCAAACTTTACCTTTGCTTCAGGTATGTGAACGAATAAGACGGGCGATGGCTCTTTCCCAATATGAACGTGGTAGTTGGGATGAGGGAAACTGTCGTTTTCCCGAAAGTACCTGTGAAAACGAGCAATGGTCTTGGGATGTTTTTTTTACTTTTTCACCATAAATCTGTTCCATTTTGCTAATGGCTTTGCTTATGCAGTTCAGCCATGTACGACCGTGTGGCATATCAAGCAACGCTATCTTATAAGAAAGTTGTAAATACGTTGCCTTGAGCAGTACCCTCTGTTGCTGTTCCTGGTTGAGGGGGAAGATGTCTCCCTTGTTAACCACATTCGGAAGTGCCTCCACGTTGGAAATGGCCCTTTCAAGGGTTTCTATCCATCGCTCAAGATTTCGTTTTGACGATCCTGGAGAATCGTATTTGCCGGCAAAGAGCCTACGGTTCCTTGGCTCATCAAAATAGGCGCTTTCCATTTGTTGCGATAGACCTTGGATCATCTCACTCTCGAAAACTGAAAAACCAATCGGCAAACTCTGTGGATGGTCATGGCCGATTTCGTCTGTGGCCAATTCAGGATGTTGGATTGCTCCAACAAGCACCTGATTTGTGTTGTCGTGAGGTGGTGACGTTTGCATTTCGGTAGGGCTGTCTCCAATTTGTGGCGGTTGACCATGTTGCTGCGTTGCAGTGCTCTTGATTGCTGGTGGAGTTGAAGTGTTTCTTGCTTGCTTGGATGTATTTAGCGTGCCTTCACGCAACCCTGGTGACTCTTCGTTCCTTCGCTTCGTTGGCTTCGCTCGTCCCGACCGCCGAATCGTGTTCGTTTCTGCAGCCTCCAGCCATTCTTGGTGATCGTCGAATATCACTGGCCGTGTTGTTGTGTCGGAGCTTACATCAAAGAATGTGTATCTTTTCTTTTGGATTGTGACTTTGTGGCGGTACCAGCCAAACTTGTTTGGTTCCGACGTCTCAGCTTCGAAACAGAGTTTAAGGACAACATCTTTAGACAAAACAAGATGCAGTCTGGTTGTTGACAGTCCTGGCAACCAAGTGCTCATGTATCCTACAATGTTGGTGTCTTGGATCCACTTGTCGCAGAATCCAAACGAGGTTGGGGAGCATCGCGTCTTGAAGACGTCAAGAACCTCTTTCGTAGATAAACTTCGTTCCATCCGAGACTGTGTTGCGTCGGTTGGGTCCGATGATCGTGTCATTGAGGATGATGCCAACCGCAAACGATGTTGCCCCGTTGGGGGTGTTTCAAGTAAACCCTAAAGCGTCCGGATGCAGCTCGGCAACATCGTTTGCGGTTGGGATGGCCCTTCACCATGGTCGTTAGACAACAACTGTTTTTTCATCATTTTCGACGGAATTCTAGCGTTCGGAAGCTGTCACACATCGCGGTACGAATGAAAAAATTTATTATTCAGACACTGGGTTGTCACGAGTCGGACACTTTCATTCACTAGTCAGGCCAAACGCTATTGAGGATTATATTTTATGGTACTAAATCTACGAGGGGTCTACGTCAGGAACATACTCCCTGAACTCAGCTTGTAGGTAACGTATGTGCATCATCACTGGATCATTGATGGGGAGAAAGAGAGTAGTTTTAGGTCCCGTGCAAACTCCTATTTTCGTGTAGGGGAACTTTGTATTCGTAATTCGCAGTTCGGATTCGTACGAGTAATCGTACTCGTACTGGGGTATTGGTAGCTCGTAGTCTTTAACTTTGTATTCGTAATTCGCAGTTCGGATTCGTACGAGTAATCGTACTCGTACTGGGGTACTGGTAGCTCGTAGTCTTTGAAGACACGCACCCAACATGATTTCTTCAATTTTGCCTCAAGTTCATTTTCTCGGAAGCGAGACCATTCTAAGAAAGAAAAAAATCCAATCAGGAGATTCACACTGTTTGACACCCAAGGAACGTTCGACCATGGTGAAGGAAGTTGTTGTTTCGGAACAATATCCGCTCCAGGAAAAGTCTTTGGACGACAAGCACAGTAACGTGATACAAGAAGATGACATGGAGGAGGATGACGACGAAACCAACCGCTTGTCCACCACCTCCAATTCTCGAGATGAAGTGGAAGAAATCAAAAAGATTATTCGTGAAGAAACCAAAGTTGTCCGCAACTGGCGATGGGTTGTCATTGTTGCCATGTTGTTGGTCGGAGGAGCCGTCACAACCCTCACGTGCATTTTCCTAGCCAATGAAGAAGAAGACGAGTTTGAAGACTCGGTACGTTCTTCTCTCTCTCTTGTTTGGTGCAGTTTGGACTCTCTAATTTTGCTGACAAACCGTCTAACATATGCTGTTGTTTTCAGTTCAATCAATTTGCAACGACGCTTTTGGAATCGTCCACCTTTAGTGCCTCCACCATTCGTACCAGTTGCAAGGATTTTGCCGATCAAATCACCACGACAGTGCGACAGTCGGATACCGATTGGCCCTTGGTGACCATTCCGGATTTTCATGTCCATGCGCAAAACTTGAGGCGCCAAACGAGTGCGGTTGGATTCATGCTGCTACCCATTGTGGAACCTCAAGATCGAATGCAATGGTCTCAATACATCATGTCCAATCTCGATTGGTACAATGGATCGGCCTTTTTCCCCGATGTCTGGTATTTTGGCAATGGCAGTCAACCCACCATGTACGACCGCAACGCGACGGGGCCCTTTTTAGCCATTTGGCAGGCCGATCCTCTTCCTGTCTTGCCACTGCTCAACTTTAATTCCTTCTCCTTGAGCGACTCGGTCGTTCTTCATAATATCATGGAGACTCTGGGAGAGGGAGTGGTGGGTTCTGTACTGAGTAAGCAATTTGTGGATCTGCTCTACCCTTCGGACAAGTATGAACCCGATTCCTTTTATTTCCAGCCCCTCTTTGACTCGTTTGATCAAGAATCCAAGAAGGTTGTCGGAGAACTCCTCATTTTGTTGCGATGGAATGTGTATTTCTCGGACATTCTTCCCGATGACGTTCGCGGAATTTATCTTGTTCTCGAAAACACCTGTAACAATACGGCCACCTGGAAAATCGAAGGCAAGGACGCTCGTTACATTGGCAGTGGCGATCTTCATGACACGGCCTATGATTCCTACAAACTTTCGGCCGATTTCAATACCTACAACAATGTCGAAGCGGCGCGAAAGGCAGGCGCGTGTATCTACACGGTCAACGTATATCCCTCTCAAGAATTTGAAGACGATTACAAGTCCTCCAGTCCCATTTACTTGACGGTGGTCGTCGGAGCAGTCTTTTTGTCCATGGTGGCCGCCTTTTTGGCCTATGATTTGTTTCAACGCAAGCGCAATACCAAGGTGGTGGCCAATGCGGCCAAATCCAATGCTCTCGTCTCATCCCTCTTTCCCAGTAATATTCGAGACCGACTCATGGATCAGCCGGCCAACAATAACAAGAAGAATCATCAAATGACGTCGCACATGGGCAAACTGCAAAATTTGTTGGATGGTGGAATCATGGACGAAGATGCCGCCGCTGGACTGAACGCACCGATTGCCGATTTATTTTTGGAAACGACCATCATGTTTGCCGATATTACTGACTTTACCGCCTGGTCGTCCATGCGCGAGCCGACCCAAGTCTTTACCCTGTTGGAAAATGTCTTTAGCTCCCTGGACCGTCTCGCCCAGAAACGTCGAGTCTTCAAGGTCGAGACGGTCGGTGATTGCTATGTGGCGGTTGCTGGACTTCCCGAAAAGCGCAAAGACCATGCCGTGGTCATGGCACGATTTGCTATGGATGCCTTGTTGACGACTCAAGAGGTGGTCAAACGTTTGGAAATGACCTTGGGACCTGATACGGGTGACCTCGGTGTTCGAATTGGTTTGCACAGTGGAAGTGGTACGTAGATCAGAGTGTTGTTGTTCCACTCTCATGGTTGTGGGATTGTTGGAACGCCTTCCTCACATTTCATTGGATATTGTGTTTGTTTTTTTCGTCAACAGTCACGGCAGGTGTGCTGCGAGGAGAACGTGCTCGATTCCAGCTCTTTGGAGATACCATCAACACAACGGTACGTGTAATCTTGTCTCGGCAAGAGTATCCCTATCCAAACGATTGGAGTATTCTAACTCTCATCTTTTTTATCAGGCTCGTATTGAAAGTACCGGACGCCGAAATCGCATTCACATGTCCAAAGAAACGGCCGACTTGTTGACCGCTGCCGGAAAGTCACACTGGGTCAAGGCACGTCAGGATATAGTCATGGCCAAGGGTAAAGGTCAAATGCAAACCTTTTGGCTTCATATTAAAGACGATGTATCCAATGCACACTTGTCGACGGCTGCGGATTCTGCCAATGACACCTTCCTGGATTCGACAGACAACAAGACGATACGTTTGATTGATTGGCAAGTCGATGTCCTAAGTCGCTTTTTGAAGCAAATTCTAGCACGACGCACTGCCGAGAAACAAGTGCACCCGAATGCACCGAATGATTCTCTCGACAAGAATCTGGAGTGGACGCAGCAGCCTGGCAAGATTTGTTTGGACGAAGTCAAGGAAATCATTTGGCTGCCAGAATTTGATGCCGACGCGGCAAGAAACCAAGATGACCCGCTCATGGTCGAACTAGACGACGCGGTCGTCAATCAACTTCGTGCCTTTATCACCTCAATTGCCAACCTGTACCGGAACAACAACTTTCACAGTTTTGAACATGCCTGTCATGTGACAATGTCCGTGACCAAACTCTTGTCTCGCATTATCATGCCATCCGATCTGGAATACGTTCGGAAACGGGACAGCAACAGCGGCGTTGCGACCGAGCCGGTGCAAGAGCATACCATTGAGTCGACCCTTCATGACCATACTTATGGTATCACCTCAGACCCGTTGACACAGTTCTCGTTGGTCTTTGCGGCATTGATTCACGATGTGGACCATACAGGAGTCCCAAACACTGTACTCATCGAAGAAAATGCCCCATTGGCGTCAGCCTATCGCGGAAAGAGTGTGGCCGAACAAAACTCCATTGATCTCTCCTGGAAACTGTTGCAGAGCGATCAATATAAGGACTTACGAGCATGTATCTACTCGACGCAAGATGAGTTTGCTCGCTTCCGTCAACTTGTCGTACAGGTACGTATAAGATGAACAATTGCCGGAAGACCCCCTTTATTGTCCTGTGTCAATCGAAATCCTCAATCGTGTTGTGCTCGTTTGTAATTCTCAGGCTGTGCTTGCCACAGATATTGCTGACAAGGAGCTCAAGGTCCTTCGCAATGCTCGTTGGGACAGTGCCTTTGCCGACCAACATCAAGCAGAGGACCCATTGGCTACAGTGAACCGAAAGGCGACCATTGTGATTGAGCACTTGATTCAGGCGTCGGATGTCGCCCATACAATGCAGCATTGGTACGTTACCATCCTTCGTTCATGCCGTGCCTTCGTACCATCCTCTCCGTTCTCTCTCATTCCAACCCAATGATACATCTATACAGGCATATTTACCGCAAGTGGAATGAGAATTTCTTCCACGAATGTTACCGTGCTTACCAAGAAGGACGGGCCGACACGGATCCGTCGTTGAATTGGTATCAGGGCGAAATTGGCTTTTTCGACTTTTACATTATTCCCTTGGCCAAGAAGCTCAAGAAATGTGGTGTGTTTGGTGTTTCGAGTGACGAATGTTTGAATTATGCACTCAAGAATCGTCAAGAATGGCAGGATCGGGGCAAGGAAGTCGTTGAGGAAATGATGAATGCGATTGCGGGGAACAGTACTAGTAATAGCGGAACACAAGTAGAGGGTCAGACATCGCCTATGGAGATCCATCCTGTGGCGGAGGTTGATACTGAAGATTTTTGGGACGAGGATGCACCCGAGAGACGGTCTTGCTGAGCGTTCAAATGGGATTTTAACGAACAATCAATTAAGCTATTTTATAGTAGACAATGGGAATTTCTTCTTTTCGACTTGTGTTCTATCTTATCTGGTAGTTCGGTCTCAAGGTGTGTGGTCTTGTCGTCCCTGGTCGCTCTACTGAATTGGTTTCTTTTTTTTGGATTGGGAAGATGATTCTTGGTCTGTCTTGTGTCGTGGTCGGATGATGTCTAGGGAAGCAACAGTTTATGTCTGCAGGTATTCGCGATCCGATCGTGACCTTCTTTTCATCATGAGAGGTTCGCTTGTTGGAACCGAGAAATAAAGAGGAGATTGAATTACTGGAGAAACAAAAGGAGAAATTTCTTGACTACTACTACGAGTATTGTGGGTGATCGTGATTCTGTTAGAGAGTTACATTGCACGAACACGAACGGAGAACGGGGAACAAGGAGCAATCTCGGCAGCTCACTGGAACTTTTGGATCCGTGGAACGACACCACATTAATAAATCCGAGTAGAAGCGGAAAAAGTGAGAGAGAGGCGAAACCATCGCACCGCGGGGGACCGTCTGGAGATACCCAATCATGTGTCACGTACGCACTTCCGCCTTTTTCCCCCAAATCCTATGAGGAAACCTTTGGAAAGTAGTTGGGTGCGATGACTGACCGATTTCTTCGAGAGTAGGGGCTGTTATGAGAATTATTGTACATATTCCCTTTCTCTCCTTTTCCGGTTGTTTCGGGGAAATACGAGCATCAATATATACATATGAGTATTATTGTTATCATAAATTCCAAAACCGGGCTACCAAAAATCACCTCTGCGTTTGATCCCACACTTGGTTTCAACCATGACAGCTACAAGTGAAGCGTATCTTGTGGATAACCCTCTGGACAAGAAGAAGAAGGAGGAGCAGCAGGAAGGAGGAGAGGACATGGAGGAGGAGGATGATGATGACGAAACCAACCGCTTGTCTACGACCTCCAATTCTCGAGATGAAGTCGAGGAAATCAAGAAGATTATTCGTGAAGAAACCAAAGTTGTGCGCAACTGGCGATGGGTTGTCATTATTGCCATGCTGTTGGTGGGAGGGGTTGTGACGGGTGCCACCTACATATTTCTCTCCAATGAAGAAGAAGATGACTTTGAAGATTCAGTAAGTTTCTCAAATCGATTGAGCCACGAGACCCTTCTTCTCTGTTCTATGCATGATCTCATACTGTATTGCATTTTCAGTTCAAACAATTTGCCACCACATTGCTGGAGTCGTCAACCTTTAGTGCGTCCACCATTCGTACCAGCTGCCAGGACTTTGCGGATCAGGTCACAACTTCGGTCAATCAGGGAGAATCCGACTGGCCCTTTGTGACCATCCCCGATTTTCAAGTTCATGCGCAAAATCTCCGTCGACAGACCAGTTCGGTCGGATTTCTGTTGCAGCCCTTGGTCGAGCAACAAGAACGGAGCCTTTGGAGGATGCATGTGTTTTCCAATCTCGATTGGTACACTGGCACACCCTTTATGCCCGATTTGTGGTACTTTCAAAACAGTCAGCCGGCCCTGTACGACCCAAACGCAACTGGTCCGTTTCTTACCGCTTGGCAAGTCGATCCCATTCCTGCCACTTCCATCATGAATCTGAATACATTGTCACTTGATTGGGTGAAATCCGATTACGATATCATGAGATCGCTCAATGAAGGTGTGGTGGGGGATGTTCTCAGCAAACGATTCATGGATCAGCTTTACCCGTCTGAAAGCTTTGAGCCTCAGTCATTTTACTTCCAACCTCTCTTTAACTCGTTTGACAATGATTCCAAGAAATTTGTGGGCCAACTGCTCATCCTGTTGCGGTGGAATGTCTACTTTTCCGATATTCTTCCGGACAATGTGCGTGGAATTCATTTGGTGCTGGAAAACACCTGCAACGATACGGCGACATGGGAAATCCAAGGCAAAACCGCACGCTACATGGGCAGTGGAGATCTTCATGAACCAGATTACGATTCCTACAAGCTGTCTGCCGATTTCAATACCTACGAAAACGGTTTGGATGTGGCCAAGCAAGCCGGTGCATGTATTTACACGGTCAACATTTATCCTTCGCAAGAGTTTGAAGACGATTATAAAACCTCCAGCCCCATCTACTTGACGGTGGTGGTGGGAGCAGTCTTTTTGTCCATGGTGGCCGCGTTCTTAGCCTACGATATGTTTCAACGGAAACGAAATACCAAGGTGGTGGCCAATGCGGCCAAATCCAACGCACTCGTGTCATCGCTCTTTCCCAGCAATATTCGAGACCGACTCTTGGATCAGCCAGCCCCGTCGAATAAGAATCGTCACCACATGACGTCGCACATGGGCAAGCTGCAAAACTTTTTGGATGATGGAACCATGGACAATGAAGGAGGAATTGATACACCGATTGCCGATTTGTTTTTGGAAACCACCATCATGTTTGCCGATATTACCGACTTTACCGCCTGGTCGTCCATGCGCGAGCCGACACAAGTCTTTACCCTGTTGGAAAATGTCTTTTCCGCACTCGATCGCCTGGCACAGAAACGACGAGTCTTCAAGGTCGAAACAGTGGGTGACTGCTATGTGGCGGTTGCTGGACTCCCGGAGAAGCGCAAAGACCATGCGGTTGTCATGGCACGATTTGCCATGGATGCCTTGTTGACCACGCAAGAGGTGGTCAAACGTTTGGAAATGACCTTGGGACCTGATACGGGTGACCTCGGTGTCCGGATTGGACTTCACAGCGGAAGCGGTACGTAGTAAGAGCGTTTCTTGTAGGCTGGGAATTAAAGCCTGGACTAACTTGGTTTCGTTCGGTTGATGATTTTATTCGGACAGTGACTGCTGGAGTCTTGCGGGGAGAGCGCGCTCGGTTCCAACTCTTTGGTGATACCATCAACACAGCGGTAAGTCATCGGGCATGACAATGACTGCTTGGCTCCAGTCAAATTGATTATATTTGCTCACACCATGATGATTGATTAGGCCCGTATTGAGAGCACTGGACGCCGAAATCGCATTCACATGTCCAAGGAAACGGCCGACTTGTTGATCGCGGCAGGAAAGGCGCACTGGGTCAAGACACGTCAGGATATGGTCATGGCCAAGGGAAAAGGACGAATGCAAACCTTTTGGCTTCATATTAAAGATGATGTATCCAATGCACACTTGTCGACGGCTGCGGATTCTGTCAATGACACCTTTTTGGATTCGACAGACAACAAGACGATGCGTTTGATTGATTGGCAGGTAGATGTACTCTGTCGATTTTTGAAACAGATTCTAGCAAGACGCAATGCGGAAAAACAGGGACAAACTGGTCTATCAACGGATCATCAGCAAAATAGTCTCAAGTGGAGCCAACAACCAGGAAAGATTTGTTTGGACGAGGTTAAGGAAATCATTTGGCTGCCAGAATTTGATGCCGACGCGGCAAGAAACCAAGATGATCCCACTACAATTGAACTCAATGACGCTGTCGTCAGCCAACTTCGTGCCTTTATCACCTCCATTGCCAATCTGTACCGGAACAACAACTTTCACAGTTTTGAGCATGCCTGTCATGTGACAATGTCCGTGACAAAACTCTTGTCTCGAATTGTCATGCCATCGGACCTTGAGTATGTTCACAAAAAGAACTCGGACATTCCCATCGATGAAATAACACACGAAAATACTATTGACTCAACACTTCACGATCACACTTATGGTATCACCTCCGATCCTTTGACCCAGTTCTCGTTGGTCTTTGCGGCATTGATTCATGATGTCGACCATACTGGCGTTCCCAACACAGTACTGATCGAAGAAAACACATCCTTAGCTTCGGCCTATCGCGGAAAGAGTGTGGCCGAACAGAACTCCATAGATCTCTCCTGGAAATTGTTGCAAAGTGATGAATATAAGGACTTGCGAGCATGTATCTACTCGACGGAGGATGAGTTTGCCCGCTTCCGTCAACTTGTCGTCCAGGTAAGCTCAACAGAGGAAAATGACGCACTTCTCTTTACCGAAGGAACCCTCAACGAGATTTGTTTGCGATTGTTATCAGGCTGTTCTTGCCACAGATATTGCTGACAAGGAGCTCAAGGTGCTTCGAAATGCTCGATGGGACAGTGCCTTTTCGGATCAATATCGAGAGGAAGACCCATTGGCTACAGTCAACCGAAAGGCAACCATTGTCATTGAGCACTTGATTCAGGCCTCGGATGTGGCCCACACTATGCAGCATTGGTAAGTTCTTTCCTTGCGCCTGATTTGTTGTCCCTCTGATCAACTGAAGCACATTTCTGACATACCGAATTCACTAAATCAGGCATATTTACCGCAAGTGGAATGAGAACTTCTTCCACGAATGTTACCGCGCTTACCAAGAAGGACGTGCCGACACGGATCCGTCCTTGAATTGGTACCAAGGCGAAATTGGCTTTTTCGACTTCTACATTATCCCTCTGGCCAAGAAGCTCAAGAAATGTGGTGTGTTTGGTGTTTCGAGTGACGAATGTTTGAATTATGCACTCAAGAATCGTCAAGAATGGCAAGATCGGGGGATGGAAGTGGTGGAGGAGATGATGAATGCGATTGCGGGGAACAGTACTAGTAATAGCGGAACACCAGCAGATGTTGAGGCTGCGCCTCTTGCGAGCAATCCTGTTGCTGAGACAGAAGACTTCTGGGACGAAGAAGCACCAGACAATTAATGTTGAATAGACTAATGCAAGATGGTGACGAGATGTGGGGGAAAGAACTATCCATTTATATAATACCATTGCTCTATACTTGCTCCCGATCTAGTCTTTGCTGTCGCGGTAGACAAAGAGTCAGCAGATCCAAAAGGAGAAGCATCTGATGTTTGATATTCTGTCGAGCTGTGGTTTTGGACCATTTGTGCCGCATGTATCATCCTGTCGTGTATCGAGGGTGTTTCGTTGCAATCTTTGGATTTACTTCTTTTTCTTTTGATTTTTGAAAATATGAGAGACGGTCATTATTTGGAATAAGTTCAAAATTTGAAATATCTTTGGTCTTGGGGCTTAATAGTTTTATTTTTCAGCGACTATCTTCTTGGTTCTTGGGCTTGCCCATCGAGCAGAAGGAATGGCTTCGTTGAACTTTTCCAAGACACATAGAAGATTCGCTTTGTCTCGCATCTCGCAGCAGACTGTCCATCATCCATCATTCAAAGGAGATGCGAACTGCTTGACCAAGTCAAGCGGATGCGATAGTCTCATGAGCAACAAATAGGTAATCTACGGAGGGTGTACACAGCAAAGTTCTCTAGCGTTTTCTAGAAACAGCAGATCATGCTCGACTTCGTCAAGCGCTAGAGAGCTACAGAATGAAAAAGAAAAGGGCCATTTAAAATGGCCTGTATACCATATCCTCCGAAGTCCAAAGCAATATCAACATTCTCTCAATCCTAGTCGTAATGCTCACTCTTTCTAAATCACTCAGTTTCGGAACCCTTTTGCATTACTTCTACGATTACCTTACTTCTGTGCACAGAGGAGACAGGAGACCGTCAGGGCCAATCTATTGTAGTGATCCAACAGTACACACCAATCCACAATCCACACGCGTCTACACGCGTCCACATGCGACCACGAAGCAAGATCTTCCCCAACATTGACACAACAGGTTCTGGAGAAAGGAGATACCAGAAACCTAACAGCACGCCCTACACAATCAACAGCAGTGGAACATCCCCCTGTAAACCTTTGGTCACGTTTAATTTCGCTCCCCGTATTAGTTGCCTTCTGCCTTCGCCTTGCTTGTATTGCACACACTCCTGTCAATTGCACAAGTGCAAACTGTGCAAACAGAAAACGGAGCACTCCAACGACATTACGACCATGACAGTTGCGGATGACAATCCTTTGGGAGAAGAACATTTGGTGAAGGCGGCCAATGAAGATGATGAGGAAGACGAGGAGGACGAAACAAATCGCCTTTCCGCAACATCTACTTCACGTGATGAAGTTGAGGAGATCAAGAAGATCATCAAGGATGAAACCAAAATAGTTCGCACCTGGAGGTGGGTAGTCATTTTTGCCATGTTGTTGGTTGGAGGAGTTGTGACAACGGCAACCTACATCTTCCTCTCGAATCAAGAAGAAGATGATTTCGAGAATGCGGTACGTTCTTCGAGGGAGAAGCATTCATTGTTCGCTTTTGTTTGAATTCGATAGTCTCACAATCACTTCCTCCAGTTCCAACAAGTTGCATCCACACTCTTGGAGTCATCAACTTTTAGCGCGTCAACTATCCGTACTAGTTGCAAGGATTTTGCCGACCAGATCACATCGTTTGTGGGACAGGGAGATACAGACTGGCCCTATGTGACGATCCCTGATTTTCACATTCACGCTCAGAATCTTCGTCGACAGACAAGTTCGGTTGGCTTTGTATTGCTTCCCTTGGTTCAAAACAGTCAACGACAGAACTGGACGCAGTATCAACTTGACAATTCTGGTTGGTACACCGGGGAGAAGTTCGTACCAGACATATGGAAGCTTGGGATCAAAGAGCCAGTTGTGTACGAACTTTACCAGGATGGCCCTTTCCTCCCAGTGTGGCAATCCGACCCGCTTCCGAAGACTTCACTCGTCAACTTTGACACATTTTCCTTGAGACAGAATCGTAACGTTTTCAAAGTAATGGAGAGTCTGGCAGAAGGGGTGGTGGGTGATCTTGCAACCAGCTCATTCGTGGACTTGTTGTTCGGTTCAGGCTCGTTGCGACATCAATCTGCAACTCAACCGCAGTCGTTCTACTACCAGCCCCTCTACGATGGGTTCGCGAATCAGACAAAGAAATTGGTGGGTCAACTTCTCATTGTATTGAGATGGGACGTTTACTTCTCTGACATTCTTCCAGACAATGTGAAGGGAGTCTATCTTGTTCTTGAAAACACATGCCGCGATAAGGTCACTTGGGAGATCGAGACGGCCACTTGGGAGATCGAGGGGAAGACTTCTCGATACATCGGGATCGGCGATCACCACGACGATAAGTACCAGTCCTACAAGCTCTCCGCTGACTTTAACACTTATGAAGACTTGCAAATGGCCAGAGAAGCAGGTGCGTGCATCTACACAATCAGCATATATCCCTCTTCTGTGTTTGAGGATGACCATAAGACATCAAGTCCCATCTACTCGACGATTGTTGTCGGTGCGGTCTTTCTCTCCATGGTGGCCGCCTTCTTAGCCTACGATTTGTTCCAGCACAAACGCAACACCAAGGTGGTGGCCAATGCTGCCAAATCGAATGCCCTGGTCTCGTCACTGTTTCCAACCAATATTCGAGACCGTCTCTTGGATCAACCTGCAACACCAAATAAAAAACGTCACCACATGTCGTCGCACATGGGCAAGCTGCAAAACTTTTTGGATGGTGGATCTATGGATGACGAGGCAGGTAGCAAGAACGCACCGATTGCTGATCTCTTTTTGGAGACGACCATAATGTTTGCCGACATTACCGACTTTACCGCTTGGTCGTCCATGCGGGAACCGACACAAGTCTTTACCTTGCTAGAGAATGTCTTTTCCGCCCTTGACCGTTTGGCAAAAAAGCGTCGTGTCTTCAAGGTCGAAACAGTGGGTGATTGTTATGTGGCTGTGGCTGGACTCCCCGAGAAACGTAAGGATCACGCTGTGGTCATGGCACGATTTGCCATGGATGCATTGTTGACCACTCAAGAGGTGGTCAAACGTTTGGAAATGACATTGGGACCCGACACGGGTGACCTGGGTGTGCGAATTGGTCTTCACAGTGGAAGCGGTAAGGATTTCTAACTGTCTTGAAAAAGATTTGCGCTCATTAGCTGACGTTGAATGTCTCTTGGTTTTGACAGTTACGGCAGGAGTGCTTAGGGGAGAACGTGCGCGATTTCAGCTCTTTGGAGACACCATCAACACTGCAGTAAGTCCACTCTATCATTCAAGTGAACTGGTCGGCCTTTAATACTAACTTTTTGATTCAAGTCTCGCATTGAGAGTACCGGACGACGAAATCGCATTCACATGTCGAAGGAGACCGCAGACTTGTTGAGAACAGCAGGAAAGGAGCATTGGATCAAAGTTCGTCATGATGTGATCAAAGCAAAGGGGAAGGGAGAAATGCAAACATTCTGGCTGGACGCAAATCGTGATGAAAATGAAACTCCTTTGCCAACCAAGGGTCAAGGATCAAAACACTCGCCCAATACAACGAATGGGAAGACCAAACGCTTGATTGACTGGCAGGTGGATGTCCTTTCTCGTTTCTTGAAGCAGATTGTAGCCCGTCGAAAGGACAAGTGGTCCAGTACGTCGAGTGTAACTCAAAAAGCGCTGCAATGGAAGCCCAAGCCTGGCAAGATTTGCTTGGATGAAGTACAAGAAATCATTTGGCTGCCAGAATTTGATGCCGAAGCAACACGAAACCAAGAAGATCCATACACGATTGAACTCAGTGCCAATGTCACCCGTCAACTTCGAGAATTCATCACAGCAGTTGCAAATCTTTACCGAGCCAATCATTTCCACGGTTTCGAACATGCCTGTCATGTGACCATGTCGGTGACGAAGCTGCTATCAAGAATTGTGATGCCGTCGGACCTTGATTATATACAGACAAAGGATACTGACGTACCGAGCGATGAGCGAACACCAAATTACACTATTGATTCCACGCTCCACGATCATACATACGGTATCACTTCAGATCCCTTGACGCAGTTTTCATTGGTGTTTGCGGCATTGATTCACGATGTTGATCATACTGGAGTTCCCAATACTGTTCTGATCGAAGAGAACACAACATTGGCTACGGTCTATCGCGGGAAGAGTGTGGCCGAACAAAACTCCATTGATCTTTCGTGGACTTTGTTACAGTCCGAGAAGTTTAATGACTTGCGCGCATGCATCTACTGCACTGCAGATGAGTTTGCTCGTTTCCGTCAGCTGGTCGTCCAGGTAAGCCGAGCAAACGTTACTGGAAATTTGCTCCTCGGACAGTGTACCTCACTTGCTTTGCTCTGTTTTCTTTCGAATTAGGCCGTTCTTGCGACAGATATCGCCGACAAGGAGCTCAAGGTGCTTCGTAATGCCCGATGGGACAGTGCCTTTTCGGATCAATATCGAGAGGAAGACCCATTGGCTACAGTCAACCGAAAGGCAACCATTGTCATTGAGCACTTGATTCAGGCATCCGACGTCGCCCATACAATGCAACACTGGTGAGTTGTGATGCTGTGTTACTTTTATACTTTCTGGATATGTATTCTTACCCAATAACACTTGATTGTGCCTTAGGCATATTTACCGCAAGTGGAATGAGAATTTCTTCCACGAATGCTACCGTGCCTACCAAGAAGGACGGGCCGACACGGATCCATCCTTGAATTGGTACCAAGGCGAAATTGGCTTTTTCGACTTCTACATTATCCCTCTGGCCAAGAAGCTCAAGAAATGTGGTGTGTTTGGTGTTTCGAGTGACGAATGTTTGAATTATGCGCTCAAGAATCGTCAAGAATGGCAAGATCGGGGCAAGGAAGTGGTGGAGGAGATGATGAATGCGGTTGCAGGGAGCAGTGTGAATAGCGATGCTCAGGCTGTTGGGGGATCACTTCCAGATGCCATTGATACTGGTGGTGGTGAGGCGGAAGATTTCTGGGATGAGGACACTCCAGCACCTAGCAAAAAAACTTGAATGAGGGTTCTTTCCACGCCTTGTGAGGTTTCTTGGATATCAGTTGTTTCTGCGTGATAATTGCATAAGTGAATATAGAGCATGGCGGATCCTGCGTCTTGTTTCACCATTTCGTATTCATAAACAGAAATTTAGGTTTGCTTGCTCAAAAGTCTGTGATGGGTAACATTTTCCTGGATATAGGCGAAAGATCATAACCATGCGAATGGGAAAACCTGTCACTGGTGCGAAATTATCGAACCTCATTGTCATGGAGGTCACATCGTAGCTCCTTGTAATACACCAATTTTCTGTTGTCGGTAAGAAGCTTAGAGTTGAAACGCGTTGTAGTTGCTGGTATGTAGCGTCTGATGGCTCTAGTTCCATTCGTCCAGTTGACAGAATCATCTGCAAGTACAACTCGGTCGAGTATCTGATGCAGAACGCCAACGGGATGGACTGATCAATGTAGTTCTCGCCTCTTCACTGCATGTTGAGAGAAGCCTTCATGTATAGACCCGTCAAGAAGGAAGCGCTGATACAGATCCATCCTTGAATTGGTACGAAGGCGAAATTGGCTTTTTCGACTTCTACATTGTCCCTCTGGCCAAAAAGTTGAAAAAGTGTGGTGTCTTTGGTGTTTCGAGTGACGAATGTTTGAATTATGCTCTCAAGAATCGTCAAGAATGGCAAGATCGGGGCAAGGAAGTAGTCGAGGAGATGATGAATTCGATTGTGGGGAACAGTACAAGCAATAGTACCGCATAGTACCGCCCCGGTCAAGAAGGGACTGACGGACGAACGCTGATCGAGTCATCGCACCCAAAGGAGTTCCTGGAAGAAGAGAGTCTGTTGGGACAGTCTTCGAGATGACTGTCCCAACAAACTTTCAACAATCATAAATTGTTGGAAAGAAGATTTGTGAAGGTCATCGTTGGATCTGATCACCCTTCGGTTCTTTACATTCTTCTTTCGCCCACCCGCCCTCCCGAGAAGATACGGATGTACTACCTAGTGGTGCAAGCCTTGGTCGCTTATTGTCTGTCAGCCTCACTGTGGAAGTTGAGGGGGTTCTTCTCCGAGTTGGTTGCTTGGGGGTGGCACTCCACGGCAGCTGACTACTGTACTACTGCGAAGAGATTTCGAGAGTACAGACTCACTTGTGAGTTAATGTGGAGAAGGGCTCACTTTTCGTACACACGCTCGCCCACAGCAGACGCGTAGTGTTCAGAATCTGAAGTTCTGGCACCGCGGCGCGATTTCGGATCCCTCCCTAAACGGGATTGATGGTTGGGGGGCCTATACCCCCAGTGTTGGTAAAGTACTTAATTTTAATGTTTATCGATGTGAAAGAGAGTCAGGAACGACGAGGAGTGCGATGTGAGGAAAAGTGAGGATCAAGTACCGAAGTCCAAAGCAATATCAACATTCTCTCAATCCTAGTCGTAATGCTCACTCTTTCTAAATCACTCAGTTTCGGAACCCTTTTGCATTACTTCTACGATTACCTTACTTCTGTGCACAGAGGAGACCGTCAGGGCCAATCTAGTGATCCAACAGTACACACCAATCCACAATCCACACGCGTCTACACGCGTCCACACGCGACCACGAAGCAAGATCTTCCCCAACATTGACACAACAGGTTCTGGAGAAAGGAGATACCAGAAACCTAACAGCACGCCCTACACAATCAACAGCAGTGGAACATCCCCCTGTAAACCTTTGGTCACGTTTAATTTCGCCCCCCGTATTAGTTGCCTTCTGCCTTCGCCTTGCTTGTATTGCACACACTCCTGTCAATTGCACATGTGCAAACTGTGCAAACAGAAAACGGAGCACTCCAACGACATTACGACCATGACAGTTGCGGATGACAATCCTTTGGGAGAAGAACATTTGGTGAAGGCGGCCAATGAAGATGATGAGGAAGACGAGGAGGACGAAACAAATCGCCTTTCCGCAACATCTACTTCACGTGATGAAGTTGAGGAGATCAAGAAGATCATCAAGGATGAAACCAAAATAGTTCGCACCTGGAGGTGGGTAGTCATTTTTGCCATGTTATTGGTTGGAGGAGTTGTGACCACGGCAACCTACATCTTCCTCTCGAATCAAGAAGAAGATGATTTCGAGCATGCGGTACGTTCTTCGAGGGAGAAGCATTCATTGTTCGCTTTTGTTTGAATTCGATAGTCTCACAATCACTTCCTCCAGTTCCAACAAGTTGCATCCACACTCTTGGAGTCATCAACTTTTAGCGCGTCAACTATCCGTACTAGTTGCAAGGATTTTGCCGACCAGATCACATCGTTTGTGGGACAGGGAGATACAGACTGGCCCTATGTGACGATCCCTGATTTTCACATTCACGCTCAGAATCTTCGTCGACAGACAAGTTCGGTTGGCTTTGTATTGCTTCCCTTGGTTCAAAACAGTCAACGACAGAACTGGACGCAGTATCAACTTGACAATTCTGGTTGGTACACCGGGGAGAAGTTCGTACCAGACATATGGAAGCTTGGGATCAAAGAGCCAGTTGTGTACGAACTATACCAGGATGGCCCTTTCCTCCCAGTGTGGCAATCCGACCCGCTTCCGAAGACTTCACTCGTCAACTTTGACACATTTTCCTTGAGACAGAATCGTAACGTTTTCAAAGTAATGGAGAGTCTGGCAGAAGGGGTGGTGGGTGATCTTGCAACCAGCTCATTCGTGGACTTGTTGTTCGGTTCAGGCTCGTTGCGACATCAATCTGCAACTCAACCGCAGTCGTTCTACTACCAGCCCCTCTACGATGGGTTCGCGAATCAGACAAAGAAATTGGTGGGTCAACTTCTCATTGTATTGAGATGGGACGTTTACTTCTCTGACATTCTTCCAGACAATGTGAAGGGAGTCTATCTTGTTCTTGAAAACACATGCCGCGATAAGGTCACTTGGGAGATCGAGACGGTCACTTGGGAGATCGAGGGGAAGACTTCTCGATACATTGGGATCGGCGATCACCACGACGATAAGTACCAGTCCTACAAGCTCTCCGCTGACTTTAACACTTATGAAGACTTGCAAATGGCCAGAGAAGCAGGTGCGTGCATCTACACAATCAGCATATATCCATCTTCTGTGTTTGAGGATGACCATAAGACATCAAGTCCCATCTACTCGACGATTGTTGTCGGTGCGGTCTTTCTCTCCATGGTGGCCGCCTTCTTGGCCTACGATTTGTTCCAGCACAAACGCAACACCAAGGTGGTGGCCAATGCGGCCAAATCGAATGCCCTGGTCTCGTCACTGTTTCCAACCAATATTCGAGACCGTCTCTTGGATCAACCTGCAACACCAAATAAAAAACGTCACCACATGTCGTCGCACATGGGCAAGCTGCAAAACTTTTTGGATGGTGGATCTATGGATGACGAGGCAGGTAGCAAGAACGCACCGATTGCTGATCTCTTTTTGGAGACGACCATAATGTTTGCCGACATTACCGACTTTACCGCTTGGTCGTCCATGCGGGAACCGACACAAGTCTTTACCTTGCTAGAGAATGTCTTTTCCGCCCTTGACCGTTTGGCAAAAAAGCGTCGTGTCTTCAAGGTCGAAACAGTGGGTGATTGTTATGTGGCTGTGGCTGGACTCCCCGAGAAACGTAAGGATCACGCTGTGGTCATGGCACGATTTGCCATGGATGCATTGTTGACCACTCAAGAGGTGGTCAAACGTTTGGAAATGACATTGGGACCCGACACGGGTGACCTGGGTGTGCGAATTGGTCTTCACAGTGGAAGCGGTAAGGATTTCTAACTGTCTTGAAAAAGATTTGCGCTCATTAGCTGACGTTGAATGTCTCTTGGTTTTGACAGTTACGGCAGGAGTGCTTAGGGGAGAACGTGCGCGATTTCAGCTCTTTGGAGACACCATCAACACTGCAGTAAGTCCACTCTATCATTCAAGTGAACTGGTCGGCCTTTAATACTAACTTTTTGATTCAAGTCTCGCATTGAGAGTACCGGACGACGAAATCGCATTCACATGTCGAAGGAGACCGCAGACTTGTTGAGAACAGCAGGAAAGGAGCATTGGGTCAAGGCACGTCAGGATCTGGTCATGGCCAAGGGTAAAGGTCAAATGCAAACCTTTTGGCTTCATATTAAAGACGATGTATCCAACGCCCACTTGTCCACGGCTGCGGATTCTGCCAATGAGACCTTTTTGGATTCGACAGACAATAAGACGATGCGTTTGATTGATTGGCAAGTCGATGTCCTAAGTCGCTTTTTGAAGCAAATTCTAGCACGACGCAATGCCGAGAAACAAGTGCACCCGAATTCATCCAATGATTCTATCGACACGAATCTGGAGTGGACGCAGCAGCCTGGCAAGATTTGTTTGGACGAAGTCAAGGAAATCATTTGGCTGCCAGAATTTGATGCCGACGCGGCAAGAAACCAAGATGACCCGCTCATGGTCGAACTGGATGACGCTGTCGTGAACCAACTACGTGCCTTTATCACCTCGATTGCCAACTTGTACCGGAACAACAACTTTCACAGTTTTGAACATGCCTGTCATGTGACAATGTCCGTGACCAAACTCTTGTCTCGCATTATCATGCCATCCGACCTGGAATACGTTCAGAAACGGGACAGTAACAGCGGCGGCCTTGCGACCGAGCCGGCGCAAGAGCATACCATTGAGTCGACCCTTCATGACCATACTTATGGTATCACCTCAGACCCGTTGACCCAGTTCTCGTTGGTCTTTGCGGCATTGATTCACGATGTGGACCATACCGGAGTTCCCAACACTGTACTCATCGAAGAAAATGCCCCATTGGCTTCAGCCTATCGCGGAAAGAGTGTGGCCGAACAAAACTCCATTGATCTCTCCTGGAAACTGTTGCAGAGCGATCAATATAAGGATTTACGAGCATGTATCTACTCGACGCAAGATGAGTTTGCTCGCTTCCGTCAACTTGTCGTACAGGTACGTATAAGATGAACAATTGCCGGAAGACCCTCTTTATTGTCCTGTGTCAATCGAAATCCTCAATCGTGTTGTGCTCGTTTGTAATTCTCAGGCTGTGCTTGCCACAGATATTGCTGACAAGGAGCTCAAGGTGCTTCGTAATGCCCGATGGGACAGTGCCTTTTCGGATCAATATCGAGAGGAAGACCCATTGGCTACAGTCAACCGAAAGGCAACCATTGTCATTGAGCACTTGATTCAGGCATCCGACGTCGCCCATACAATGCAACACTGGTGAGTTGTGATGCTGTGTTACTTTTATACTTTCTGGATATGTATTCTTACCCAATAACACTTGATTGTGCCTTAGGCATATTTACCGCAAGTGGAATGAGAATTTCTTCCACGAATGCTACCGTGCCTACCAAGAAGGACGGGCCGACACGGATCCATCCTTGAATTGGTACCAAGGCGAAATTGGCTTTTTCGACTTCTACATTATCCCTCTGGCCAAGAAGCTCAAGAAATGTGGTGTGTTTGGTGTTTCGAGTGACGAATGTTTGAATTATGCGCTCAAGAATCGTCAAGAATGGCAAGATCGGGGCAAGGAAGTGGTGGAGGAGATGATGAATGCGGTTGCAGGGAGCAGTGTGAATAGCGATGCTCAGGCTGTTGGGGGATCACTTCCAGATGCCATTGATACTGGTGGTGGTGAGGCGGAAGATTTCTGGGATGAGGACACTCCAGCACCTAGCAAAAAAACTTGAATGAGGGTTCTTTCCACGCCTTGTGGGGTTTCTTGGATATCAGTTGTTTCTGCGTGATAATTGCATAAGTGAATATAGAGCATGGCGGATCCTGCGTCTTGTTTCACCATTTCGTATTCATAAACAGAAATTTAGGTTTGCTTGCTCAAAAGTCTGTGATGGGTAACATTTTCCTGGATATAGGCGAAAGATCATAACCATGCGAATGGGAAAACCTGTCACTGGTGCGAAATTATCGAACCTCATTGTCATGGAGGTCACATCGTAGCTCCTTGTAATACACCAATTTTCTGTTGTCGGTAAGAAGCTTAGAGTTGAAACGCGTTGTAGTTGCTGGTATGTAGCGTCTGATGGCTCTAGTTCCATTCGTCCAGTTGACAGAATCATCTGCAAGTACAACTCGGTCGAGTATCTGATGCAGAACGCCAACGGGATGGACTGATCAATGTAGTTCTCGCCTCTTCACTGCATGTTGAGAGAAGCCTTCATGTATAGACCCGTCAAGTAATTGGTCATGGATCGATGATGATTGATCTGCATTGTGCGGGAACAACCTCTCTCTAGTTAGAACACGTCAGTGTCAGTCATATTATATCATGTTATCCCTATCAGCTTGTAGCCACCCTTAGTGCAGTGAACAATAACAATAATTCCATTATTGAGAAGAAGGGGGCACAATTCTCCCCTCAACCTGAATGTGTCACCAGTCAGCACCTGTCAGCTTCAACAACTATTGGTCGATCCGAAACAGTCAGGATTGACAATTTTTGTGACCAAAGTACTTTTGGCAGTGATAGATCCTAGATCCTATACCAGCCGATTGGTGCTGTCCAACATCTCACCAGCATCATCATCATCTGTGCATCTCTCTTCAAGGCTATTCTCCGCTAGCTAGACTATTCCTTTTAGTAGCACGAGAGTCAAGAGAATACTGACTACCTAGAAATCAGAGCAGTACTGTCTCTATATACTACTCCTTTCTTAGAGAGCTCGGGTAATATCGATTAGCTACAGGGACCAGGGTAGCTATCGCGTCGTTTTCAGGCAAGAAGATTTTGTCATCTGTCACATCGTCACGTCAGGAACACGCGAAACTATGTCGGCTATGACCTCACGCGCCCTATGCTAGCAGACAAGGCAGCATTTTAGCTTAGTACTAGCTAAACAGCTCTAGTCCTTGTCGTTTTGGCGATTGTCTCTTGTTCAAAAGACCGGGGCAATAAAAACGGTGCACCCGGTATTAAGCCTCATGACACACACAAGATGAAATTGTTGTCTTGTAATGTCCTACTTATCACTCATTAGCTAAGCCCGACGAGTAATGTTGTGTACACTACATAACTTCTCAGTCTTGTGACTTGTGAGCTATCGGTAAATAAGCTCAACGGCAAGGACTACGTGTAGCTGCTGGCCACAATAGGCTATAATATTCTTGAACAGCCCAAATCCCATTATTTGGTCTATTTAACAGTACATCCAGTACCTCTCTAGTACAACATTACTGCAGAAGTACGAGTCGTGCTTCTATTTTGTCACGGTGCTCCCACGGGATGGTTCTCGCAAACCTCACAAAATGAAGCGGACAAGACGACAAGCGGACAAGATGAAGCGGACAAGACGACAAGCGGACAAGCGGACAAGAAGACAAGCGGACAAGCGGACAAAACGACAAGCGGACAAAACGACAAGCGGACAAAACGACAAGCGGACAAAACGACAAGCGGACAAAACGACAAGACGACAAGCGGACAAGACGACAAGCGGACAAACGACAATCAAACCTTGATTTCCTTGATTTCCTTCTCTGCTCAGGAGATGAGTGTCTCCATTCCATCTTGCCTTTCAAACGCTTGTTGACTAACATCTGAGACAGTATCCAACAGAGTATGTTTGCCGGTAACAACACAAACTTTGGGACATGACGTGGACAGTTTCAGAGTTCCCTTGGCTGGTGTGGTTTCCAGCATGCACCAGTTATGCGTCAAACCATAGAGAAGCTCTCCTCCAGCACGTATGTGCGGTGTTACCAATAAGCGATCGTTGACGTCCATTTATAATGGACATGGGCTGAACTACTTGGTAGATTGCGAACGAGAATACCGCCGTACTTGTTGCGTTTGGTTTGATTGTCGTTTTGTCCGCTTGTCGTTTTGTCCGCTTGTCGTCTTGTCGTTTTGTCCGCTTGTCGTTTTGTCCGCTTGTCGTTTTGTCCGCTTGTCGTCTTGTCCGCTTGTCGTCTTGTCTTCTTGTCCGCTTGTCCGCTTGTCGTCTTGTCCGCTTCATCTTGTCCGCTTGTCGTCTTGTCCGCTTCATTTTGTGAGGTTTGCGAGAACCATCCCGTGGGAGCACCGTGACAAAATAGAAGCACGACTCGTACTTCTGCAGTAATGTTGTACTAGAGAGGTACTGGATGTACTGTTAAATAGACCAAATAATGGGAATTGGGCTGTTCAAGAATATTATAGCCTATTGTGGCCAGCAGCTTCACGTACGAGTAGTCCTTGCCGTTGAGCTTATTTACCGATTACCGATGGCTCACAAGTCACAAGACTGAGAAGTTATGTAGTGTACACAACATTACTCGTCGGGCTTAGCTAATGAGTGATAAGTAGGACATTACAAGACAACAATTTCATCTTGTGTGTGTCATGAGGCTTAATACCGGGTGCACCGTTTTTATTGCCCCGGTCTTTTGAACAAGAGACAATCGCCAAAACGACAAGGACTAGAGCTGTTTAGCTAGTACTAAGCTAAAATGCTGCCTTGTCTGCTAGCATAGGGCGCGTGAGGTCATAGCCGACATAGTTTCGCGTGTTCCAGAATTGTACAACAGCGTGCACGAGGAGATTACTGGCTGGGTAAGACCTCAGACGGAGGCTTGAGTCTTGGGGATTGTTGGGGGACGACGACCACTACTCGTACGAGTACGAGTACAATCCTCTTCATAGTGTACTGGTACTACAAAAAATGATGACCCTACACCCTACCAGCTACCAGCGAGTAGACCGAATACTTGTTGGGATAATAATTATTGGCGCAACTCGGCTTTCTTGGGTCTACAAGCTGAGTTCAAGCCGAATGTCAACGACGTAGTGCTTAGTAGGAAATCTACGTATATCACGCCAGCCATCATATTACTATAGCCCTTATAATCATGCCTCTCATGTGAAAAGTGCTTCCTAAACTCGACAATCTCGCGTTCCCCCAGAAAAAGTGCATCCGATGATCATGTTGTTGTGGATGATGCCAACCGTTTCAAGAAACGACCTCGTTGCTGGATGAAATATCGTCCAAAACAAAGAAGTGTCTACTTTATCTACCAACAACAGAAGCGACTGGCTAGGGGCTACGGCTCGCCGACAGATAGCTAGATCGCCCAAATTCCGCCCACTACCGCGACCATTTCTCGGTCCCCTCGCGATTCCAACAGATCCAGAAATAGGGGCTCAAAGAACCATTTTAGCACTCAGGTTGAATACTGTCGTGTCCATGGAAACCAGGGCAATTTTCAGCCTTTAATTCCTTGGAGACACCTTTTAACTTCATTTTGTCCTGCTGAAATCTCAGAAACGGACCATCATTTTTCAAACATGGCATTCTTACGGACGCCAACTCGCACAATTTCTCGTCCACAAGTGAAACAATGACCATTTCAGCTGTCAAATCAAGACGAAAGTCAGGAAATTGGCATTCTTCTCCCAAAATTGGATTCTAGCACTCAGCCTTCTTTCCTTGCATCACGGGAAAACTCGAGAAAGGGTGTTTTTGTGATCATTGGTGCATTTCACAAAAGGCCACTCCGACATTGATGACAAAACAAAATCTCAGAAAGAAAGAAGACAATCCATTAGCAACGAAACATCAGGTCAAAGGCACAAGACCATAAAAATCAATGTCATTCGTTCACTGTCTTGTTTCATATATTCCATTCAGGCCACCTCTCCCTCTTTCCAAGAAACGACCATCACCAGTTTGCTACTCGCCATTTTTAGATTCACACCATAGTCTGCCAACGCAATCGAGCAACGACTGGCCTTCATCTGAACAAAAATTCCATCGGTCCACACTGTTAGGATTCTCACCGAAAACTAGGTGGCGAAACCTACAACTCATCGAATGATGCTAGTATTTTATGGCATCCGATGACATTTTCCTAAAAGTGAGAAAAGAATGTCGGCATGCTCGCAAAACTATAAATTTGGCCACGGCATGCTCGCATTGCACGCGTTATCGGCGACCGCTCGGATATTAACTATGGCCCAACACGTGCGCGCCCAAAACTATCAAGTGCGCGCCTCTACTATCCGAGTACGCGCATCCACGATTCGACCTAACGGTCTATGTAATCAAAGCACGAATCACGATCACGCGAGACCATATCTCTGTTCCCACAAATCCAAGAATGCAAACAACAACGCGTCCAGGACAAGACTTATACCACAACAAAGCAAGAGCTGTTGCATCCCATACATGTTATCCATCACCCTATACATTCAATATACACCAATGCCGGTCTACTCCAACCAGTGAGGACCTATCACACCAGATCCATGGCCGTATACAAGAGCCAGGACTTCGGCACCATCAACCACCTTAGTTAGTAATCGTCTCACAATCATTAATATCACCATTTTAACACTCATCTTAAGACTAATCTCTTATCAGTGGACCGACTGCCCCCACCCACGGCGGACTTCGACTTGCAACTCTTCTCTGACCCGTGGAGGATTGTTGTATCGGTTGGTGATTTGATTGTCGGCTCAGCGAGCCTTTTACCTATCCTACCTATCTGTCTAACCCCTGTTGAATCGAGAGAAGTTTATCAGATTAACAGTCTCATCGTTTATTTCCGAGAAGCTTTCGATGTCTCACGACGATTCCAACCTCTCTATTCGACACATCTTTCATTCCTTCCAACAAAGCGGGGAGGAACTCCATCCACCCGTGTCCCATCCGGGCGAGCCCTTGATTGAAACTCCGAAACAGACCCCGACTCAGGCCAGTGCTCCGAATCCCTTCCAGACCCCAGACCGAGTGGTCCAGCCTCCTTCGATTCCGACTCACCCTTCGACTCCGCCTCGCCGTTTGAACCCTACTCGCACCCGACGTACGAGCCGTCTTCTTACTGCGCATATCCGACACTTCCGCGAGCCGACTGAGTCGACTACCGACCCCGACGTGATCCGTTCCACAACCAAACGCGAGATCGATTTCCAGTCCGTCCAACCCGTGACTGACCTTGAGGACATCCAACGACTTCTCGACCTCTTGTACCAGTGCTCGAGACGCCGTTTCATTGTCCAAGCCCTGTTGGGCAACCCTGTGGAACCCATCCGTATTCGATTCATCTCCTTTGAACGTCCAACCAACTACTTCCACACCATCTGGATCGTCAACTCGACGACGAATCCGCTACCTACCCCGACTACTCGTCTCGACGAGTACGTCTCCTTTGTTCACGAGATCCATCTCTGCCAGGATTTCCGTGCGACTATCTACCCTCTCTTCACTCAACACGTGAACCACTTGTTGGAAGACGACGACGTTGAAGAACTAGCCACTACAGTGACCGATTCCGCATCTCGTCTTCAGTACCGAGCCGAAAGTGACCAAGAATAAGTAACTTTACGTAGTTTCTACACCAAACCAGACACAAAACCGAGTTCCGCACATCCGGGTTCCAAGCACATCACACATCCGGGTACCTACATACGTGTCACAACCGGGTTCTTTTCACATCGGTTAAATAAAATTTTCGCAAGGACATCACGCTACACACTGTGATAACAATTGAACCATACAAGTACTATCATGGAAGCGACACCTCCGAAGACACCGTTTACTCCTCCTGAGGACAAGTCAAGTCATATAACCAACCAAGATCTCTTCGACCATATAACTAAAGGCATCTTTGGTTGTAATGATGAACCAGCCCAATCACTTCAAAAGTGGATGCGACATCATGGTTTTGAACATATCCTTCATGTCCTCGACCATGTTGCAACTGATCCCGAGGAGACACTCAAGGATCTCATGCAATACAAGGTTGGAAAACAAGTCAACGACCTACAGACAAGTACAAGATTACAACTCAAACTAATGGCATATTGGTTACTACAACAACGGCAACTCCAACATGGAAAACTACCCCGTGCTACATGGATGAACCTCACGAGGGACCAATATGACGATTGGAGGATCAACACCGACTTTACCAAGTCTGGTATGAACCAAGACCCAGTTTCTCCTCTGAAATCACCTGCACACTCCGTATCATCCCGATCTCCCACTACATCCTCTACAACATCTCAATCCATGTTAGATCTCTCTGCTTTCAAGAAAGGAACCAAAAGAGATGCAACAGCATTTGAATCATTCAAAGACGAACGATACTTTGATTCGTTTTGGCGTGTATTCAAATCAACTGCGAAAGCACAAGGATTGTCGAATGTTCTTGATTTCGATTACAAGGTACCCAAGGATGACGAATGCGCAGAGTTACTTTTCCGAGAACAACAAGTCTTTGTCTATTCTGTACTTGTACGTATTATCCAAACCGACCAAGGAAGAGCATATGTTCGAGAACATGAACATGATGAAGATGCAAGAGTCGTCTTGAAGAAACTCCATGTTCTACACACTGAATCTGATCTAGCTAAGCGAGAAGTGTTACGCCTAACAAGCTACATTTCGAATCTTCGACTGGATGACTCTTGGCGTGGTACAACTCGTCAGTTTCTCCTACATTTTCAAGAACAGCTACGACTTCTGGATAACCTTGTACCACTGTCGGATCGTATCCATGACCATACAAGGATGACCTTCCTTATGCAAGCTGTTGAAAAGGTACCTGATTTAAGACGAGTCAAGATCTTGGATAACGTTGTCAACACAAAATCTGGAGCCAAGTCTCTCTGTTATCAATCATATTTCCGCCTGCTTCTTGATGCTGCTTTTGACCATGACCAAGCTACCCGAACTTCTGCGTCTAACCGCCGTCGTCATGTAAAGCAACATGAATTTCAGTTGGATGAACCTTTTGAACCAGTGGAGCCCCCTGACTACCAGATCAACAACACGAATATCCAATCCGAAAAGTCCCCAACTTCGTTGAAAATCAGCCTTCCAAGAGATGTATGGTTTAAACTCTCTGAAGAGGATCGGCAAATCATTGTCGACTTCAATAAATCCGTCCAAGATTCCCCGACAACTCCACGCAAGGTCCAAACACATTCTCTTGACATTGATCCTGAACCGGACCCTGATCCTGATGCCAACAACATTGGTGATACCCATCAAGATGCACCAGAACAAGATCCATTCGATACATCCTCTGATCTGGTTACCCAGTTCGTACACCAGGCTATTGCATCGACAGATATCAATCATCCAGCATCTGACCTCAGCAACATCTTGTCAACTTCTACAACAAAGTCAAGTCCTAAAGTCAAGTTCAAGTCTTCTGCCGATCACAAGCAAAAGGTTCATATGTCACGATATCTATTCTCCCGCAAATCCACCTTTTCTGGTAATCAACTCATCGATCAAGGTGCCAATGGAGGCCTTGCAGGATCTGACATGCCTATCCTTACCAAAACCGGACGTCATATTACCATCGTAGGTATTGACAATCATGAATTGACTGGCCTTCCAGTTGTTACCTGTGCTGCCAAGTTTGATACAAGTGATGGACCCATTATTGGTATCTTCAATGAGTATGCCCACTATGGAAAGGGTTTATCTATCCATGCCCCAGCGCAATTTGAACATTTCGGCCTATCTGTCGACGAACGATCCGTCAAGGTTGATGGCAAACAACGCATTACTACCCTTGATGGACGTGCATTGCCCTTACGAATCAAGGATGGCCTTGCATACATTCAATCTCTGGGAATCCCTTCTGATGACGATATGGATAAATATCCGCATATTGTGTTCACTTCACCCCATATCTGGGATCCTTCTGTACTTGACCATACCCATCCAGACCCCCATCAAGACCCTGCACCGAACTGGACATCTGTGGAGACTGATGGTAGTATGGAAACGTACCCCTATGACCAATATGGGGAGTATACCGATCGCGTTGTATGCACTTTGAATCTCCTCCTCGATCTCCCATATGATCATGGCCCCGATAAACCTTCCTTCTTTTCCATCTATGCTGATCAAGATGGCAACGACCCCACACTTCATGCGTCTGTCCACAAACTCTACAAGGAACAATACGACTGGAAGAAATTTCGCCCTTTCTTTGGGTGGCAATCGGAAGACGTAATCGCCGATACGTTCAAGCATACAACTTGTCATGGACACATTTCCTTTGACCAGGATACCTTGAAGAAACACTTTAAGGCCCTGAATCCTATCCTTAACCTACCACGACGACATGAACCCGTTGCCACTGACTCCATCTTCTCCGACACCCCGGCTGTTAACCATGGTGGCAAGATTGCTCAGATTTTTGTTGGTCGTGATACTTTGGTTACTGACATTTATGGTATCAAGTCTACCAAGCAATTCGTCAATACCCTCCAGGATAACATTTGTACACGTGGTGTCATGGAGACTTTGATCAGTGATGGTGGTTCGTCACTTATTTCCCACAAGGTCAAGGATATTCTTCGCACCCTTCTGATTGGTGAATACCGTTCCGAGCCCTATCATCAACACCAGAACAAAGCTGAGAACCGCTACCAGACCGTTAAGCGTATGACCAATGCTATCATGAATGCCTCTGGTTGCCCTGCTTCTGCATGGTTACTTTGTTTAGAATATGTGTGTGACCTCCTCAATCACACTTCCTCTCCCACCCACTCTGGCCGCACCCCTCTTGAGGCTCTTACCGGTACCCCACCCGACATTACCCATCTCCTTTTCTTTCCTTTCTGGGATGAGGTCTACTATCGTGTCGACCCTTCTGAACCTACCTCCGGTTCTTACCCTTCGTCTCCCGACGAGAAGATTGGCCACTGGGTTGGTTTTGCCCACAATGTTGGTGATGCCTTTACTTGGAAGATCCTCACTGCCGACAACGTCATCATCTACCGTTCCGCTGTCCGTCGCGTTGCCTCCACTACCCCCAACCTTCGTGTGGATATCTCTTCAGGGGAGGAGTCGCCGCATAAACCCACTGACAAGCAAGGTGACACTGTCTTTATTCGCAGCAGAAGTGAAGACCCATCCACACCTATGCCAACAATTGACTACGACGATTTAGTTGGACGCACATTCCTTTGTGACACTGAAGAGAATGGGGAGCGCCACCGAGCACGAGTAATCAAACGAGTTGTCGACCTGGAACAAGATGCAACCAAACAAGAAGATCGACTCAAATATATCTTTCGCAAGTCTAACTCCAATGTTGATGAGATGATCTCCTACAACCAGCTCATGGAATACATTGAAAGGGATAATCAAGCCCAAACGACAGGGGATAGTCTCTTCCGATTCAGAGACGTTATTGCACACCAAGGACCTTTGAACTCAAGCGACCCAGACTATAAAGGGAGTAAATATAATGTCCTTGTTGATTGGGAGACTGGGGAGACGACATACGAACCTCTATCTCTTATTGCAAATGATGACCCCATCACAGTCGTCATCTATGCCAAGAAAAATGGTTTGCTGGATCTACCTGGATGGAAACATCTCAAGCGATACGTCAAGACAAGCAAAAGACTCATTCGAGCAGCTAAACAATCCAGGATCAAACAAGTTCGTCGCTCTATCAAGTACAAGTTTGGTTTCCAAGTACCTCGCACCTATGAAGAAGCAGTGGAACTAGACAAGCAATTTGGGAACACGAAATGGCAAGACGCAACAGAATTGGAACTCTCACAGATTCAATCGTATAACACTTTCAAGGACCATGGAAAAGCCAAGTTCATTAATGGGAAATTGGCCAATGCACCAGAAGGATATCATAAGATAAGAGTACATCTGGTCTTTGATGTCAAGCATGACGGAAGGCACAAGGCACGACTTGTCGCAGATGGACATCTCACCAAGGAACCCGTTGAGACCATCTATTCAGGGGTTGTCTCCATTCGCAACCTTCGCATTGCCATATTTCTTGGAACCATGAACGACATGGAAATATGGGGAGCAGATATTGGGAACGCATACCTAGAAGCATTGACAGGAGAGAAGATTTTCATCATTGCAGGACCAGAGTTCAAGGAGTTAGAAGGACATATCTTGATCATCTACAAGGCATTATATGGTCTCAAATCCTCAGGTGCTCGCTGGCATGACAAACTGTTTGATGTTCTCATTGATATGGGATTTTCTCCAAGCAAGGCTGACCCTGATATTTGGATGAAGAAGGCTCCTGGAGAAGACTGTTATGAATATATTGCTGTATATGTTGATGACTTAGCTATTGTTGCCATGGACCCTGAAGCTGTCTGCAAGATCTTTACAGAAAAATACAACTTCAAACTCAAAGGAGTTGGACCTATCGAGTATCATTTGGGGTGTTGTTATACCAAAGATCCAGACGGTACACTTGTGTCTGACCCACGAAGGTACATCGAGAAGATGATGGATACCTATGAACGATTGTTCAATGAGAAACCCAAGAAAGCAAAGCCGCCAGTCATTGCTAATGATCATCCTGAACTCGATGACTCTGAGCTCTTAGATGAAGAAGGGACCCAGCATTTCCAGACTCTTATTGGACAACTGCAATGGCTAATTACCATTGGCCGTTTTGATGTCTTTCCTGCTACCATGACTATATCAAGGTTCAGAGCTGCTCCAAGGATTGGTCATTTGAAGCAAGCTAAACGCATCTATGGATACCTCATGTCATTTCCTGATGGGTCTATCAGATTCCGCACTGGGGAGCCAGATTTATCAGCTTTACCTATCCAAGAATACGATTGGAGTCGTACCGTATACATGGACGCCAAGGAACGTATCCCTGAGGACTGTCCAACCCCACTTGGGCGTTTTGTGACAACTATACATTATGTCGACGCAAATCTCATGCATGATATGGTTACTGGGAAAGCAGTTACAGCCATCCTGCATTTTGTAAATGGTACACCCGTGGACTGGTACAGTAAGCGACAAGCCACAGTGGAAACAGCCACGTATGGATCTGAATTTGTTGCCGCAAGGACTGCAGTTGATCAGATCACGGAGCTACGCCTTACACTCCGATACTTGGGAGTCCCTCTGCGAGAGAAGAGTGACATGTTTGGAGATAACCGCTCTGTTGTTATCAATAGCACCACACCACACTCAATCATCTCCAAGAGGCACCATCTCCTATCCTATCACCGAGTCCGTGAAGCTATCGCTGCAAAGTACGTCGCATTCTACTGGAAAGATGGAAAGACAAACCCAGCTGATATCCTCAGTAAACATTGGGAATTCGCCGCAGTTTGGCCCATGCTCAGATCTTTGTTATTCTGGAGAGGAAAAATCCAAGAAAGTGATGAGGGAATTGACAATCCTCATTCGACGAATTGTGGGGAGTGTTAGGATTCTCACTGAAAACTAGGTGGCGAAACCTACAACTCATCGAATGATGCTAGTATTTTATGGCATCCGATGACATTTTCCTAAAAGTGAGAAAAGAATGTCGGCATGCTTGCGAAACTATAAATTTGGCCACGGCATGCTCGCATTGCACGCGTTATCGGCGACCGCTCGGATATTAACTGTGGCCCAACACGTGCGCGCCCAAAACTATCAAGTGCGCGCCTCTACTATCCGAGTACGCGCATCCACGATTCGACCTAACGGTCTATGTAATCAAAGCACGAATCACGATCACGCGAGACCATATCTCTGTTCCCACAAATCCAAGAATGCAAACAGCAACGCGTCCAGGACAAGACTTATACCACGACAAAGCAAGAGCTGTTGCATCCCATACATGTTATCCATCACCCTATACATTCAATATACACCAATGCCGGTCTACTCCAACCAGTGAGGACCTATCACACCAGATCCATGGCCGTATACAAGAGCCAGGACTTCGGCACCATCAACCACCTTAGTTAGTAATCGTCTCACAATCATTAATATCACCATTTTAACACTCATCTTAAGACTAATCTCTTATCAGTGGACCGACTGCCCCCACCCACGGCGGACTTCGACTTGCAACTCTTCTCTGACCCGTGGAGGATTGTTGTATCGGTTGGTGATTTGATTGTCGGCTCAGCGAGCCTTTTACCTATCCTACCTATCTGTCTAACCCCTGTTGAATCGAGAGAAGTTTATCACACACTCATTGACAGCCGGACCAACCAATGGACAAAATAAAGGATAATGGCATCCGGACTCAAGTCACCGACACATCATAGCCATCATTATTAATCAAGACAAAAACAGAGCCAACGAAAGGGTTACACTCTTAGTTCACCCTGCTCCTCAATTAACCACAAGGGTTCATCCAAATAACTTTCATAAAATATGAAAATCACATCACCATCGTTTCCTTGATGGTAGTTGTCCTCAGCCACGGACACACAAAAACGGTGAAATCGACACCACAAAATAACAGATCAACTCATGATCTAATAGTACTCATGCCAACTGCCAGACAAGCAGAGGCTTGACTTCAATACTCCTTGCCTGTCCATCTCTTTGGCGGTGTATAATACATATCACCAATCCAAACACAGAGCAACCAAATCTCACAGGATTGTCATCATAGGCAACAACAGCCCAGAACACTGCATGATCTCATGATTCAACAATCAATCGTAGTATTTTGAAACTTCATTTCAAGAACAATGCGCTCTCTGCTTGAAGCGCACAACCAATCATGTAGTAAATCATCCATGCTCAACCCACAAAAGGGGTTCATTCATAAAAGGAGACATAGAGTCCCCTGTCCCCTGTCTTCGACAGGCATTTTCTTACCGTCCAACTTTGCACCTCATCATTGGTGCCTCCATTGCGCTTCACTGCACTTTCATAGTGTGCGACTTCCTTTGTCAGCGCCAAGCTTTCTTTATCACTTCTCATATGGGTGCGTCTTCCTTTGTCAGCACCAAACTTCCTTTTGTGACTTCTTCTCGCTTACGGAACCAAACCATCGTCTCATTCATCGTGACTTTCCGGTGTTCCATTCATTCAGCGATTGAGCATGCACAGCTGCATTATCGTTCCGCGTCACATAAGTGATATTTTATTATCGCTGGTCCGCATGGCAGGCTTCTCCTTTCAACGGCAAGGATCGACGCGTCCGTCATTGCCCAGGGTGTGCGCATAGCAGACCACACCCCTCCACTAGTCCGGTCTGGCTCCGTTGCAAGTCAGATATTCAACGAGACTAGTGGTACAACATTCGTAGTTGACCATGGGCGGATCATATGGACCTTCTTAGTCCGATCCAGATATTTTCACTACCTTCCCAGGCCATTGTGCAATCATAGCTCATCTTCCTTTTCGTCTCAGCTCAGAGTCTTGGGTCTGATAAACCAAGAAACGACCTCGTTGCTGGATGAAATATCGTCCAAAACAAAGAAGTGTCTACTTTATCTACCAACAACAGAAGCGACTGGCTAGGGGCTACGGCTCGCCGACAGATAGCTAGATCGCCCAAATTCCGCCCACTACCGCGACCATTTCTCGGTTTGAGCTGTTGCCCCATTGGTGGTGGTCGAATAACACCCTAAGGCACCTGGATGCAGCTCGGCAACATCTCGAACGGATGGGGTGGCCCTCCACCATGGTCAACACAGTCGACTGTTTTTTCGTAATTTTTGATGAAAATCTAGCGTTCGGAAGAAATCACACATAACACTAAAGGTAATAAAATATTTCTTGCAACCACTAGGACGTCGCGTGTCGGACATTAGAAACGCGAAACGCTATCGAGGATTACTCCTCTGGTACAAATTCTACAGGGGCCTACGTCGTTGATGTAAACTCTGAACTCAGCTTGTATCGTCTATCCTCTACGAGTATCCACAATCCACGTCCAATTCCGATTTAGAACTTGAAAGGGAGCAATCAGTACGAGTAAAGAATGTACCGGTAGCCGGTAGTGCTCACTGGTAGCCGTTGACGCTAAATGACCAAATTACGCCATCGTTCAAAGAGGAAAATTCTACAAGTGAGACCTAGACCGTTTGCCCCTCATGGGGTTAGCTACTCGCTTAAAATTCGCTCAATATCGGTCGCGCTTCTTGGTCCCCTCACAATTTCTCGTTCGCTATTGTCTTCGAGTGAATTGTGCATCCTCAATCATTCATTTCTTCGTGCAACATAAACCTGCTTTTAGAGACTCATATGAGTGCAGGACGTACCCTGACCCTTTCCAGGCGGCGGGAAACGTACTCAAAACAAGATCATTCCAGCAAGTCTTGTTCGTTCCGGTCCTGTTTGGACCTTCGTCAAGAGATCAGCCAAATTAGTTGTGGATGGCTCATAGGCAATACGACACACTCCATTTGCCACATTTTCTCAAACGTAATGGTATGCAACGGCATTCGACCTCTTCTTCAATGTTGATTCTGGCTTCGAGCTATTGGAAACCACTGACATGTTATCACATCGGACATGCGCGTGTCCATCGAGTGGTATTCCCATCATTCGTAGTTTATAACGTAGACCTCGTAACATTTCGATGCCCACTTTGAGGGCCATGAACTCAGAACCAAAAGTAGAAGTCTCCACACTGGTCTGCTTCTTGCTGTACCACAATATGGGTGACCGATTTAAGTAGATGAGAACTCCAGTTCTGGATCGCCGTGTTAACAAGTCGCCGGCGTGGTCGGAGTCAACGAAGCAAGTCATTTGTAGGGGGTTACCCAATGGTTCTGGTGCGTCTAACGGAACTTCTTCCTTCGCATTGGGGTAGAATGCTGTCCAATCCCCCATGGGTTCGTCCCCGTGCTCAATGTACGACGGGTCCAATACCAATCGAGAACGATCGTGAAATTTTAGGTACGCGAAGAGGTGCAGCATGGCCTCCACGTGTCCTTCTCTTGGTCCTGCTAGAAAGGCAGCAAGCATCGAAACTTCTGTTGTGATGTCGATGCGTCCCAATTCAACCAACCAGCGAAGGACTCCAAGTTGTTGTTGATAAAAGGACAGGAGTTTGTCGTCACAATACGGACTCACGTCCATTTCTGCGTATATTAGCCTCGGCGAGGTTTTGATTGGGGGTCCAAGCTTCCACTGGCTTGAGACGACACCCATACTTCGATGCAACGCGCTTGAACTCCAAAGAGGTGAGCTCTGGGGCGTTGTCGGGGACAATATGGTTAAATATGCCATATTCGTCAAAGAGAGGAGGCAGAGTGGATGGTGCTTCACTTCGCTTGCGCATTGGGACGAAATGCACCCATCCAAAGTCAGTAGCAAAGATTTGACCGCATGTATGTTGGTCCAATGATTTTGTTTCGGCAAATAAGGTATCAGTATATACGTCCGCCTGCAAACGGCGGTGCCGAAGTTGGTAGGCAGTGTGTCCCAGACGCTTAGAGCCACCATGCTCATTGAAGTCACGCACTCCAAGCTGCGTTGTTTCTTCAAAGGTGCGCTCCGCTGTCTTGAGTCCAATATTCCATCGTGTGGCTAAATCTTGTGGCTGCACTGTCCCCTTTCGAGTATGCGTGGTCTTGGCAACGGTGATGGTGCGTCCATTGATTCTTCTCACAGAATAAAGAGAGTCAACTTGCAGATCCCTTGAAGGTTTCTTTACAATAGTGTCGTGAACAATCGCATCCCGAAGCTTTCTTTCATCAGCATCATATTCTGCTGCTGAGTCATTCGGTCGCCATTCGGGTGTTGCGTTGGTCATATCGATCCGATAGCACGAGTCCATATTCTCGATCTCGTGTGCGGTCGGCTTTCTTACTTTGAACTGACTGATGATCCCACGCAAGTCCATTGGGATAACAAGTTCCTTTTCCTCAGAGTCTTTAGCTACGATCGCATGAGCCCTCTCATTTTGTTCTGTCGATGGTAGAAACTTCAAAGGGACGTCATTAACCAGAACACCGGCCTCTCTCATCTGATTGGGATTTAAAAGACAACGATCCATTTGAGGGAGGTACAGCGCTTGGTGGAAGTAGAGCAAGAAGGTTGCTCCGCTCTCAGGGTCATCATAGGCAAGGACACCCGTGATGACAGGGGTCTCATTCAATTTTCCCAGTGTTTCCGTGAAACCACTGACATCGGCAGTGTCAGTCTGATACAGAACGTGACAGCCTCGGCCAAGACAGCATGTGTCGGCATGCGAGTCTAACTCGCACATGAAGGTTGGTACTGTAATTTCGTTGGGCTTGGTCATTGACATCGACTGGAGCGATAGTCACAAATTTTCAGAGTTTCGTTTCTTCTTGCGCTGGCTCATGATTGCGCCAATGCCTCTGCTAGATTCGTCAGAGGACTCTTCGGAGACATCGGGAGTGTCATTATTCTGTGCATCCTTCTTTGCCTTCTTTCGGGATTGACTCGTGACGGATGCCACTCCTCTCCTTTTATCGCGTTCTTCACGCACATCACGAACGCGTTGGCGTTCTGGCCCACTCAACTTTGACCATTCCTTTGGAGTATAGTAGCGGTCCGTTAATTCCTCCTTTTCCTTATCTTCATTCTTCTTATTGTTACGGCCATTATTGTTCCTTCCCTTTCCTTTGTTTTGGGATTGGATCGAGGAGATTCTGGCTTGCTTCCTATTGGAGGCGCTATAGGAGACCTTGCTGTCTAACACTTCTGCAAGGAAGTTCGATGCGGTTTCCAATGTTGCCTTGAGAGTAGGGGTTGCAAGAATTTGATTCTTTGCGCTCTCGAGTCGTGCATCTGCAATGCCTGTGAGGAGAATGCGCACTTTTCTCTCTTCACTCACAGTTTTGCCTGTTGACGCAAGGTCAGTAAATGCCCGTTGCAGAGATTCTATGAATCGTTCATAGGTAAAATTGCGCTTTGCTCCGTCGTAATACACACTTTCGAGTGTTTGCTCTGCTTTGGCACGGAGACGAGATTGGAAAGCGTCTCCAAGATAATGGGTACGCAGGGCTTGATAGGCAGCACGTCCATTGCGTGCGCGTGCAAATGGTTGCACCCAGCCCCATCCTGGTCCATCATGTGTGATGTGTCTGACAACATCCCACACGGCAAGATTGTCGGCAGCATAGGTAGGGCCTGTATGTGGTGCCCGCCTGATCATCTCTGCCAGGATAGTTGGAGCACCGAAATTCGGATCTTCATTTTCAGGTGCAACGTTGGGATCGATACGAGTGTACGCAGCCAAAGGAATGCCAGTGACACCTCGCTTGGACTCAAGATAATGATCAAGGTCCTCCAAAACAACACGGATATTCTCAATCGATGTGAGTTTCTCCGGCATGGGAACTTCGTTGTCATGTTCCGTCTCACTCTCTTTGAATTGATAGAGTGTTTGTAGATCGGCCAAGTTGGGAACAGTACCGACAAAGGTCCGATTCACCTTGTTCAAATGGATAACAAAGTAGCGAAACATCTTGAGGCGTTTCTCAGCCAGATGGCCAATCATGATACCAGGATTAGCAATCAACGGTGGTCCAAGAGGATTAGGATTGGGAATCATACCACCAGGTTTCCTGGCATTTGAGCAAATTTCAGCGATATCATCTTCGCTCAGAGCTTCGAAGTCACCAATTGCTCGTAGTCCCTGAGCATTCAAGGCATCACGAGCTGCCTGATCGGTGATTTGGAGCACTACATGCATGTAGGCATTCAAGATGTCCAGAGGGCTTGCTGGAGGAATCGCTGCCATGGTAGTTCTTATTCGGGTGAAGTTGGGCTTTCCGGTGAAAGTGTGCAGATACTTCACCTGATAATCTCGCTTTCATTTGCGAGCGAGGAAAAGTAGAATTGGAGTCGAGAGCTCGCATGGTGCCAGGACGGCGCACTTCATTAAGCATTTGAGCAACGAAAGTGTCCGTATGGCTGTCATCTTTCAACGGCAAGATGTGTGACGCGTCCGTCATTGCCCGATATGCGCGCAAAAGCTGACCGCATATCACATCCTCTATCTCTAACCCCGTTGCAGGTGAGATATGTAGTAGAGGAAGGGAGAACAGGTATCCAACCTTGGGCGGTCATTCTCGGAGCGAATGATCCAGATATTTCGCGACCTTCCCAGGCCATGGTTGAGGTAAAGCTCATAAAAGAGTCGTGATGGGTCTGATAAACCAAATTACGCCATCGTTCAAAGAGGAAAATTCTACAAGTGAGACCTAGACCGTTTGCCCCTCATGGGGTTAGCTACTCGCTTTGCTCAATATCGGTCGCGCTTCTTGTGACGACGGGCATTTTGCACCTCGTCCGAAGGCCCAAGAGCTATCACCAACAAAACTGATTATTGCCTCATGGCACAACGCCTAATGAGTTATCAGGCATCGAGAACACCCAACAAAGAACAAAGCTTCACGACTATTACAACACTAAGATCTACTTTCTATTACACCGACTCTTATAGCTCGTGACTTTCAGCTTTCAGGTCGATAGGAGATCAGAGATCCCCTACTAGATACAAACTTCTAAGATTCTAAGAGTACTACGAATACTCGTAGTCTCTACGAGTAGAGAATGAAACCAGAAACCACAGAAATAACTCCGTCAAAGACACTTGTTGGTGAGCGCCACGCGTATTCGTACTTCCTCTCCGGTCATGATTTACAGAAAACCATCTGGGTGGAATACGAGTCTTCGTATTCGTAGTCAGTAGTCAGGATTCAGTAGGCAGTGGCATTCAGAGACATACCCAATAAATATCTGCGGGGGAACCTTCGTTCGAACTTCGCTGGTCGCGAATTGCTGCTTGGTGGTTGCGCATAGCAATGAACGCACCCACCCAGAAATCAGATACACTATTGTACAGACAATATACACTATTTAGAATTCCTCGCTTTTGCATAGAATCGTAATTCTCTGTCCTCTCACTTTCTTCCAGACAGCAAAAGCTCTTCTCCCCATCAACCGAGACACATAATACCCCAACTGAAGAACGAGGCAATGGTGTCATCGAAGAGAGCTCTACTCGTAGAGAGCCAAGAAGCTCCTCTCGAGGAGCATCAGGATACCAAGGATGATGACTTTGAGGACGGCAATGACGACGACACGAATCGACAAAGTCAATCGGATGATTCGCGGGATGAGATTGAGGAAATTAAAAAGATTATCCGCGAGGAGACCAAAGTGGTTCGCAATTGGCGGTGGGTGGTCATTATTGCCATGTTGATTGTTGGAGGAGCCGTGACAACGGCAACCTACATCTTCCTTTCCAATGAAGAAGATGATGATTTCGAGAATGCGGTACGTTGGTTGACTCCCTTGCTTCCTTTAAACATTCTGTATAGATCCATCTGACATCTTGCGAACCTCGAAACTTTGACCATTTCACAGTTCAAGCAATTCGCCACGACACTGTTGGAATCATCAACATTCAGTGCCTCAACTATTCGCAGCAGTTGCCAAGACTTTGCGGATCAGGTGACGACAACCATGAGGCACGGAGGAAATCAATGGCCTTATGTGGTCATCCCTGATTTTCAAGTTCACGCTCAGAACCTTCGTCGCCAGACTAGTTCGATTGGATTTCTCTTGTTTCCTTTGATTCAGCAACAGGAACGAAGCAACTGGACGAAACACGTCCTTACGAATTCGGACTGGTACACTGGACCACAGTTCGTTCCCGATATTTGGTATTTCAATAATAGTCGGCCCCAAGTTTACGATCAAGAAACACCTGGTCCGTTTCTTCCCGTCTGGCTCACCGACCCTCTGCCTGTCACACCTCTTTTGAACCTTGATGCCTTTCCGTTCGACATTATGACATCTGGGTACGACCTCACGTTGTTGCTAGAGGAGGGAGTTGTCGGAGACGTGTTGACCGGATCTTTTGTGGACGGGATTTTCCCTTCTGGAAGCGACGAACCACAAGCATTTTACTACCAGCCTTTGTACGATTCTTTTGATAAAGAGTCAAGGAAGTTTGTGGGACAACTCCTCATTCTTTTACGCTGGAACGTTTACTTCTCCGATATTCTTCCCGACGGAGTCCGTGGAATTTCTCTCGTTCTGGAGAACACGTGTAACGACACTGCTACATGGGAGATTGAAGGGAAAACTGCTCGATTCGTAGGCCTTGGCGATCTTCATGATGACTCGTACGACTCGTACAAGCTGTCGGGCTTCTTCAACACTTATACCAACGTGGATGCGGCCAGGGCCGAGGGGGCATGCATCTATACGATCAACATTTACCCCTCCTCTGTCTTTGAAGATGACTACCACACGTCAAGTCCCATCTATTTGACGGTGGTTGTCGGAGCAGTCTTTCTTTCCATGGTTGCCGCCTTTCTGGCTTACGATATGTTTCAACGGAAGCGAAATACAAAGGTGGTCGCCAATGCTGCGAAATCAAACGCCCTGGTGTCTTCGCTTTTTCCTAGCAATATTCGAGACCGTCTCTTGGATCAGCCAGCCAACAACAAAAAGAAGCAACAGATGACGTCGCACATGGGCAAACTCCAAAACTTTTTGGACGGTGGCAATATGGACGACGAAGGAGGATCTCATACACCGATTGCCGATTTGTTTTTGGAAACCACCATCATGTTTGCCGACATTACCGACTTTACTGCTTGGTCTTCTATGCGCGAGCCCACTCAAGTCTTTACCTTGTTGGAAAATGTCTTTTCCGCTCTGGACCGTCTCGCACAAAAGCGGCGCATTTTCAAGGTCGAGACGGTTGGCGATTGCTATGTGGCTGTTGCTGGGCTTCCCGAGAAGCGCAAAGACCATGCGGTTGTCATGGCTCGTTTTGCCATGGACGCCTTGTTGACGACTCAAGAGGTGGTCAAGCGTTTGGAAATGACTCTGGGTCCCGACACGGGTGACTTGGGTGTGCGAATTGGACTTCACAGTGGTAGCGGTATGTATAGCATTTTGCCACTCCCCATTGACAGTGTTTGATCGTCACGTATGTCTGAACCTCGCTTTGTGTTCTGTTGTTGTCGATTTCATACAGTTACGGCAGGAGTGCTCCGGGGAGAACGCGCCCGCTTCCAACTCTTTGGAGACACCATCAACACAACCGTAAGTACGATCTCATGTAAGAAATTACCCTTTCCAGACAGAGACAGTGTATGATGCTCACCAATTCTCTCTCTATACATGACTGTCAGGCTCGTATTGAAAGTACCGGACGGCGCAACCGAATTCACATGTCCAAGGAGACGGCAGACTTGTTAATGGCGGCCGGCAAAGGACACTGGGCCAAGCCACGCGAGGATGTCATTACCGCCAAGGGCAAGGGCGAACTGAAAACGTATTGGCTCGACATTAAGGATGATGGATCCGTACCGGTATCCACTGCGGACAACTCGGGATCGGATACCGTTCCAGCCGTGAATACCACCGATAGCAAGACGACGCGTTTGATTGATTGGCAGGTCGACGTCTTGTCTCGTTTCTTGAAGCAAATTGTGGCACGGCGCAACGTAGGAAAACAATCTCGCTCGACTTTGTCCATGGATCTCAAACCCGACAACAACAACAATCTGGAATGGAACCCTCAACCGGGCAAGATTTGTTTGGACGAGGTACAAGAAATCATTTGGTTGCCCGAGTTTGATGCCGATGCGGCACGAAACCAAGACGATCCCCTCATGATTGAACTGGACGACGCCGTCATCCTCCAGCTTCGTGCCTTTATTTCGGCCATTGCCAACCTATATCGGAACAACAGTTTTCACAGTTTCGAGCATGCCTGTCATGTCACCATGTCGGTCACCAAGCTTTTATCCCGAATCGTCATGCCATCGGACCTGGAGTATGTTCAAAACAACAAGAAGGCAGAGCAACAGGGAACTCCACACGATGAGCAACCTGACGAGCATAATACCACCATTGAATCGACGCTTCATGATCATACCTATGGTATCACATCCGATCCCTTGACCCAGTTCTCCTTGGTCTTTGCAGCCTTGATTCATGACGTGGACCATACCGGAGTTCCCAACACGGTCTTGATTGAAGAAAATACCAATTTAGCGTCGGCCTATCGCGGAAAGAGTGTGGCCGAACAAAACTCGATTGATCTCTCTTGGAAATTGTTGCAAAGCGATCAATATAAGGACTTGCGGGCCTGCATCTATTCGACCAAAGACGAGTTTGCTCGGTTCCGTCAACTCGTGGTCCAGGTACGAAGACCAACAAACTTGGTGTGTGGATTTTTTCTTTTGTTCCATCGGTTTTCTCACACACAAGTTTTCATTCTCTTTCCTCTCTTTTATTGTTGCATCACAGGCTGTTTTGGCTACGGATATTGCCGATAAGGAGCTCAAGGTGCTTCGCAATGCTCGTTGGGACAGTGCCTTTGCCGATCAATATCGCGAAGAAGATCCCTTGGCGACCGTCAATCGCAAGGCCACCATTGTCATTGAGCACTTGATTCAGGCCTCGGACGTGGCCCATACCATGCAGCATTGGTACGTGTTGGTTGGTGCTGTTTCGTCCAGTGTTGTCGTTGGTAGGAGGATGTTGTAGACTGACGTACCCTCTTTTGTTTTTGGTTTCTTCTTTTTCTGGTTCTACTACGTAGGCATATTTATCGCAAGTGGAATGAAAACTTTTTTCACGAATGTTACCGTGCCTTTCAAGAAGGACGAGCCGAGACCGATCCATCCTTGAATTGGTATCAAGGCGAAATTGGCTTTTTTGACTTTTACATTATTCCCTTGGCCAAAAAGTTGAAAAAGTGTGGTGTCTTTGGCGTTTCCAGTGACGAATGCTTGAATTATGCCTTGAAAAATCGTCAAGAATGGCAAGATCGGGGCAAGGAAGTCGTGGAGGAAATGATGCAGGCCATGCTGGTCCACAACAGCAACAATCATGCTGCTGCGGCAAACCAGGGCGACGTGGTTGTCACACGAGGCTCGGCACTGGGAGGATTGCCACGCACCATTGATACCGTGGCTGAAACGGAAGATTTTTGGGATGAAGATGCACCCATGACCAGCAGCTGCTAATCATTCCTATTTCTTTACGCGTTTTCGGAGCACTGGAGTATACGATTCGTATTGGACCACATGATACAACAACAAAAGGGGGAAGCTGACACTGGGAGATTTCGTCACGACAAACAAAAGACAGGGGAGACAAGCATTCGTTTGCTGTAGGAGAGTGACGCCGAAGCAAACACACACCAAGTTTTAGGACACACACTAAAACACATTTTACATACCATTCTAAAATTCAACATAATAATATATCAGAACCGATCGATACAGAATACATACTCCAAAAATCACCAGCAACAACAACAAGTTGGTGACAGTTACGAGTCGTTCCAACAGGACTGTCCCCACACAAACGTGTGGCGGTTCTTTTGTCAGTGGTCATCTTGCTTGCTTGTTGCCCCATCGACACGACGACATTGCTTGCTTGTTGCCCCATCGACATGGAGGAATCACCGAACCGACACATGCTTCCAATTGCAATCAGACATCAGACACAAAAGATACCGCATTTCCATTTTCCATATCCATGACGTCATCAAAATGCGACCAAAATTCGATCGAAAATTTGATGAAAATGACGTCATCAAAACGCGACCAATCGCATCAATTTTTTCTCTTCTTATTTTTAGGAGAAGTCACTTTCCCATGAGCTCCGAGATTATTCCACACCCATCGTTTGTGAACAATATTCTCCCTTTTGTGGACTATGATGTGAAGGCACGGCACAACTCTCTGTACGACATTTTGACGGCCCGCGAGGAGAGGCCCACGACGACGGGCGCACAACGAGACGGTGAAAACCCGTACCTGGAGGTCTCGAACGAAACAACAGCCTCGTGGATAGAAGCAAAACGAATTGTCATTCGGGACTGTTATGGTCACTTGTTGCCGCTCGTTGTGGATCAATTGAGAAACGGCCAACGCCTCATTGTGGGAGGAACGCCTGGAATTGGCAAAACGATTTTTGGGTTGGTTCTGTTGAGACATGTCTTTTTGAATCCAGAATTATCCGTGAACGGGGTGGTCTATTGGGATGGAAGGTTTGCTACCGTCATTTCTGGTTCCAAGGATGATGTGATCAAGTATGGTCTCAATCAGGAATACGACCTCCATGGCCGGACCATTTACATGGGGTCCTGGGTCAGCAATTTTATTCGACTGACCAGTCTCCTTTTGGATCCCCACCTCTACGCGATTCATGACCCCGCCATGGACTGTACCGTGGGTGGAATGGAGTCACTTGCTACATCGACAGTGATCATTCTGTCGTACGGCCATGCCTTGGTACCTCTCTGGAATACCAAGGGTCGAAAGCCCAACACGGAATTTTGTTTGCCATTCTTTCAAGAGGAGGAAATCCTCTCCAACCGAGCCAACCTTTTTGTGGACCGAGGTGTCCTGTGCAACACCCATGGCGACGCCGCCTCCTCTTTGAGAGACCGGTTCCGCAAGTTTGGAGGGAATATCCGTCACTGGGGAAGGTCCACCGAAACCAATGCCTGGGAGGAACTCAAGGCGAACGTGGACCATGTGGTCCACCATCATGGCGTCGGCATTGCTCGCCGGACTCGTCATCACCGTGGCTGTCTGGTACACCTTGAGGTGGAGTTTGACCAGAACCAACCACTCTTTCCATCCAACGGCTCTAATGAATTCCGGAATCCGACCCTTGTTCTGGGGTCCGACTTGGTTTCGGATCGGTTCGCGACGGTATTCCAACAGTACAGTCTGGACCAAATGAAAAAGTCGCTGAGACTGTTTGCCAGCGACAAGGGAGTGGAAGCGGTGTACGGAATTCTGTTTGAAACGTATGCGCACAAATTATTGTGCTCTTCTGATGTGGAGGTCAATCTCCGAGTCACTCGTTCGGATGGTAACAACCAGAACAGTTACGCTTCCACAGTTCTTCCCGTACGGAGCCAAAGACGATTTCCTGTTGGTCGAGACGGCGGCACCGGTTGGACCGACACGTTTCCACGCGATACCGTAGAGCTGGGCACCTATCTCCGGCCCGAATCCTCCCGCACGTTTCCCATGTACGATGCGATTACGACGGTCCCCGGGGAAGCGGTTGGGTTACCAGCGCAAAAACACGTGGCGCTGTTGCTCCAAATGACGGTTTCGGGCGCATCCGGACTGCGTCGACTCGCCAAGCACTCCATGAAACAATCCGTGCGGACGGATCTCGACCAGGCCGTGCGGACCATGGTCAAGGAGTTTGATGGTCCCTGTATCACTGCATTCTGCGTCCCCACCGTTTGTTTTCAGTCCTTCTTGTTTCAGTTTGAAGACGAGCGGAACGATACGAATCATGCAAACGCTGCCACCACAGTCTCCAGAAAACAGCCACCCTATCAGTGGGTGATCGAAATACCGGATTTTGTCAAGCTCCCCGAGCCACCGGCCAACCTTCCGCGCCACGAAATACAGGGAACGACGGGCCGAATGCACCGGTACCAGCTTGGATCGACACAGCCGTCCAAGAAGCAGAAATTTGAGTTACACGTTCTTGAGGAGTGATTGCAATCGACACATTGCTCCTCGGTCGAAATCGGTATTCCATTCGCTTCGCGTCATGTATTCCATTCGAGAAACCGCACTCCCCTCTGTTGGTGCGCGACTCGCGTTGTCCGTACTGCGGTCCGGACTTTATATGGACGAGGAGGAATGGTTCGAAGCAATGTTTCGGAAGGAACTTCAAACGTCCCTTCACAAAATGGTGCATGTTCCGCAAGTCGAGCAAGGAAAAACTGTCGTGCCTTGCGAAATCTTGTGCAGAGCCAACGACGCAACATATTATATAGTTGAGGAGAAGAGTCCTCCGCTGGTTGGTCAATCCAAAACGTCAGGGGCATGCCCTCTATGATTCTCTACTACTAGCTAGCGAGAGACAAAGATGATCTCGACACATCCGCACACCGCAAATGTGTGCTTGGGCAGACACGGACACGGCCTCCATCCCTATAGTTCTCTACTAGCATACTAATATGTAGTTGGTTCGTTTCGATGATGGCGTGTTTGCTATAGTAGAGTGTTGCTCCTTCCAACAAGAATCATGGACTTGTGGTGGTGGTGGTGGTTGTCGCTGGTCGTGGTCCACGAATCGAGTGTGTCTACAGACATTGGTATACGAATGGACGATCGTATTGGTTCGTTGTTGCAAGGGCCCACCCATCAGAGACGGAATTGCCACACTCGCTCCTCCTCATGGACCTAGTATAGTTTGTGGATTCCTTGGCGCAAGGCTCGGTGGTGGATTCTGGTACATCTCTATAATACTCATTCTTGTGATGGTGGTGGTTCTTTTTCTTAGAGTGCCGTGGCCTTGAGTTCATCCAAAAAGCTGGTGGAATTGTGCACGGTCGATCCCGCCAAGACAATGTGGGGATTCCCATTACCCGAAGAAAAGGTTTGATGAATTTTGGTCCCTTCTTCGTACGTGATACCACCGACCATGAAGACCAAGACTTGATGAGGAATCCACGTACTGGCGGTATTACTGGGAATGCCCGGATGGTAACAACTTCCGGGGACCATGGGATGGGTTTTGGTCGACAATTTGCCCTTGGTCAAGGCTTGGAGGGTTTCCAAGACGAGTGGCACATGTTGCGCATAGACATTGTCCACGCCCGCGACCCCGCCGGCCACGACCCCCGACCAGGCCGTGGTAATCATTTTGGTCATGACATTTGGTTGACTGCTATACTGTTCTTGATGGTGTCCAAACAAGCCGGGTCCCCGGGATTTGCGACCCCCATACCGTAAGAGTGTGGGAACCAAGGATTGGACCATGTCGGTGGGCACCCCACCCTTGATCATGGCCGATTGCAACATGTGCAAATTGCCGAGCGATTCGTACCGAAGGGCATACAACAAGCCCAAGCGCAACTTGTCGGGCACCTTGATGGTCGGTGAATTCAATTTTTCCAAGACTTGACGCCAATGACTGGAATGATCGTCGCCGCCACCACTGGCCGTCGACGACAAGGAGGTCGGATGATTGCTGGCCAATTCTTGTTCCAATTGCGAAACATCCAACAAACTGCAGGTTTCCACCAACCGGGCCAATTCACTCATGAGAGCGACATGTTTGCTCACGGTATGCGATTGACTGCGCAATTCGGGAAATTTTTCCATAAAGGCTTGCATTTCTTCGACCGTTTGAAATTGGGCGTGACTGGTCGAGTGTTGTTGGGCTTGTTGATATTGCTGTAACAGTAATTGAATGGCTTCGCCCAATTCACCAAAATTGGAATGCAAATGTTGGGCAAAAAAGGCATCGGATGCCGTGGACAAGACAACTTCGTCCAATTCGGGATTGTCCATATTGGGGGCACCCTTGAGGACGACGCGATGATTGTTGAGACCCAACAATTCATGCACCATGGCCTGATAGGTCCATTGCGACAAGAGGGGTGTCACTGGATCGTCGCGACGATCCAAAATCAACACCACCAAACCACCACCGCCATTCTGTGAGGAGGATTGTGCAGGATGCAAGGGTGGTTGTGGTTGCGGTTGCTGGGAGGCTCCTCCTTGCGAGGCTGGTGTGGTGGTGGTGGTGGTAGCATGATGCATGTTGCTCGTGCCCGTAATGCCTCGAAAATGAAAGATATCATCGGCAACAATGGCTTCGTGCAAATCTTGGGCCAATTCTTCGGCACAAGCGGAATGACCGGCATAGCGGATACAAACGGGTTGTCGCCGTAGGGCCAACAACATGCTTTGCAAGCCGAGCAAGTGTCGTTCGTATTGGGCGGCATATTTGGGCGCCCAACTGGTACCGGCGGCCGTGGTCAAGACCAAACTCGTCGGACCACTGTTGAGCGTCCAGACATGTGCATTGACGGGACAAAAGTCGCAAAAATATTCCTGCACCGAAACAATGCGTTCGTACGGACCATCGTGTTCGGCCAAGACGCGCAACAAGCCCATGGGTACGGGCGCGGTAAAATAAATGGAATAGGCGGCAAATTGACAACGTGCCACACTGTCGCCAATTGCTTGCACATTTTGCGGTGTCGGACGACAACAACAAATGGCCGTCAAATGACTCACATCTTCGTCGTCTGCTGCTTGTGATTGTGATTGTCGTTGTCGGCTGGTAAGGTCGTCCAACCGGGTCACCAAATACACTTGCTGTTGCAAGAGTTCGGTTTGACTGTACACGGCCGACACTATTTGCGTCGTCACAGCATCCAACAAGAAGGCCTTCATCAACGTCTTGTTGTTGTTGTTGTTGTTGTTGTTGTTGTTGCTGTTGTTGTTCCGGGTCGTGCTATTGTTGTTGCTGGGATCCAACATGCGATCAATATAGGTGCGAACAATGGCAATGCCATCCATGGCCGAGGAGGAAGATGTCGATACCATGCTGCTGGTTGTGTCGTAGAGTGCGGCAAATTGAACAAGACGGTCAATCCAGAAGGAAAAGGTCTGTGGGAAGATACGACAACCACCAAAGAGTGTTCCCACTATAGATTCCACACCGAGAGAGTGACCAGCCGAGTCGTACTACTAGGTACTACACCGGGATCGATGGAGCAGCACAATGGACTTCTAAGAAGGTTTCTTTTGCAACTGTATAAATCCTGCCACTACACGCTACAACACGGTGTATACGGCGTGCAACAAGTGGCTAGATCAAAAATTATGACTAGAAAACTAGATGCGTAGCAGCATATGTAGGCGATGCATATTCGCCAATATGCGACCATGTATCCGCCAATATGCGACCTGTTGGCGGGATTTATTCAGTCCCCGCGAGCTAGATCGGAAGCATTTCGACTAGGTCGCCCACGACTTGTTTCAGCAGAGGCCGGTCCATCAGGACTATTTTTTCTCAATTAAGAGGGGTGTCTATTCGGACAATAAAAGAGGGGTGTGAGGACAATGAATTCGATCATGTAATCACCACAAAACACGTTGTGCTAGAAAACGCAATCGGGGTCGTACAGACCAGTCTGCCTGGAAGAAACGATCCTCGTCGAAGGTCGGAGTTGTGTCGTCGAACACTAGGGTGGAACGTCCATGCGCTTTTAGGTATGCAAAAATGTGCAAGGCTTGTTCGAGGTGTCCTTCACGTGGCATGGCTAGATATCGGGACAGTTGTGATACGGCAACAATGATATCGATACGACCAAGTTCCACAACCCAACGAAGGATACCAATTAGTCCCTGATAGTAATTCGCACGTCGGGGGTCCAGTTCAGGAGATGAGTCGATCTCAGGACGATACCCAGTGGCAAGCGGAGTCGAGACTCGTGTCTGTAGCTTTTGGCCAACTTTAGACAGTTCGGTCTCAATTTCAGATATGGCACGTTTAACATATTTGTCGGAGGACATGGCCCATCGGGGTTTGTTCTCAGGATCGTCAGTATCTGGTATGGTATAGTGTCGAATCTCAGATCCCAAGTATTCGTCTGGGTCTTTAATACTCTCGGGTTTGATGGTATACCGTTTTTCCAGATCATTCATGATCGATCGCGGATCATGACTGACACAGAGTATGTCGTCTATGTAGACAAGTACGTACTCATAGTATTGGAACCCATCAGATGGTCGGACTTGAGGTCGAAGCCAGACATCAGGGTCAGCCAAGCAACTATTGAACTTCATTTCACGAAGTGTTGCGGCAATGTGATCACGCCAACGAGCAGCAGAACTCTTCAAACCATACAGAGCACGAACAATCAGTGCAGGTCGGCCAACGTTTTCGGGACCAAATTCTAGTCCCGCCGTAATATAAGTTCGCTCTTTTGTTGGTGCATTGAGGTATGCATTTTGTACGTCCCCGGCCAACACGTCCAGGCCATTAAGGGCAGCGATAGTGAATGCAATTCGTACGCTATCACGGGATACAACACTGGAGTACGTGGATTCCTTCGGTGGATCAGTCTTATGCCCACCGGCAACCAGTCGGGCTTTGCGGCGAAGATCAGACTTGATATCAAAGACCATATGACATGGGATATGTTTGTATCCAATTGGTACTTTGTCATCATCACGGAATTCAAAGGCAATGCGAACATTTTTCATCTCCTTTTCGATGGCTTTCCGCCAGAAATCAGTCCCCGTTCGACGATCAATCTCAAGAGCTTCTTGAACGGTTTTGGGCAGTTCAATACCATATTTGTGGGTACGTTTCCAATAGCGAGATTTTACTTTCGCAAGAATCACACCACGTTTGCGTAACGTATGTGGAACCCACCAGGCATAGGCCGGTTCTTTGGCAAGCCCCGCCGCAACAGCATATTCGGCTAGTTGTACAGGCGAATCGTTTTTGAGATCTTTGAGAGGGATCCAAACAGTAGAACCATCGGAGAGTTCACACTCATGTTCCCAACCAACGGTTGTATGGCGTTTACGGCCATTCAACCAGTCCGGATCCGTTCGGAGGACAGCGTCCTTGGTTTTGCGATGTCCAATGATATCCTTTACAATGGCATAGGAGTTGCCCTCAGTGTCGACTTGAGAGTAAAGGTTCTCGGCAATGAGATTGGCAGCAAGAGATTCGGTCGATCCATCGGGATACAGCACGTCATAGAAACGTGTGTCTAAGATTGGATTTGGATCACGTTTGCCAATTGGTCGGCCATGTTCATCCTTGGAGCGGCCTATGATCTTGGCTCTGGCCTGGTCCCCGCCATGCGGCAGCATGACTTCGGCTGTGAGATATTCATCTAACTCCTCCGGAGTGTAGTCGTCAGCATCAGGGAGAGGTGTATCGGAGTCAAGAGCAGCAGGAAAGAGAGATTCGCTTTCGTCTTCTCCAAAGAAATCATCGGGTGGATCAGGGGAAACGTTGGCGGCATCTTCATCGGAAGACGGCGATGTATCCACGAGGAGAGTTTTGATAAGACCATCATAGACTTCCAGTTGTTGACGGATTGTGGGATTTTTCATATCGTCGTCAGGGATTGCCCACACATCTTTTCGGACAATAACTCGACCTTTCTCTGTCAAGACGTTGAAAGCCATGTCATCAATACAGTCATCGGCAAGACCAAGCCAGCGCCCAATACATTTACGCTCATGAGGGAAGTCATGCGACGGCGTATAATAGTATACAGGTTGATAGAAATCAAACAAAGCCATGGGAGAGATGTCGGGTGTCGATCCAAGAACGTGTTCAAATGGCGTTCGTCCATTAAGTTCAGGGATATCAGAGGCAGTTAACTGGCGGACAGAGGCAACCCACTTCAGCGCATAGGACCATGTGCGTCGTGGTGCACCAGTTTGACGTAACTTCCTAATAACACCTTTCTTCAACTCACGGATGCTCGCTTCCGCGGCATTCTGCCATTGACTGTATGGGACGGTCACTTCTTGTTTGATACGGTACTCATTACAGATCTCACGAGAACGTCCATGAAATAGCTCTTGCGCACCATCAGAAATTAACGTCTGAGGAATTCCGACATTCTGGATAAGGGACATCAGACCTTCAGGGTGTTGCTTCTTTGATTTCCAGGGATAGACAAAATCATAGCCCTTTCCATCAGTAAATACGGAAGCACCCGTGTGAAGATCAAGCGATGGGCACTTGGAGAACATCTCGTCGCAAAACCATCGTCCCTTGACATTCGGGAATTTGAGCCATGGAGCTTTCTTTCGGACCTTGCGTTCGGATGGGACAAGGACATTTCGGACCCCAGCCTGGGTTGTCACTTGTAAAGTCTTCTTGGCCTTAGTTAGGCCGACATTCCATCGAGAAGACAAGGTCTGGGGATCAAGTACAGGCTTAGAAGAAGATGGCAAGACTTTTACGGCTTTCGTTGGTCGTGACGAAGCAGACTTAACGGCTTTGAGAAAGTATTCGTCGGGATCAAGGTCCTCAATGTCCACAGTGTCCTCGGCACTTGGTGGATGGGACACTCGAACGGCAGCAACTAAGCGGTTGCATAGTTCATCCTCGTCATTCTCAAGTTCCATGCAATAGCCATAGGTGTCGTCGTATGATCGGACGGCAGCAACCAATCGCGGGACACAGGATGCGGCAATCGAATTCGGATCAACTTGGCGGACAGCAGATGCATTGGATGCATTGGCTTTCTCCTCCGCGGCAGCAAAGGTGGACGAATGAGGGTGCCACACCGAATCAGCAGTCATGACTATCCGTGGGAGCGACTCGAGCTCCTCCGGGGTTGGCTTCGTGGTCGCGAAGCCAGAGATAACACCGGACATTTCTAGAGGAATGGTCAGGTCAGCATCGGGAATACGAATGCTGTGTGTGCTGTAAGGGTCAAACTGACGCGGCACATCATGGACAATGAGGCCGTTTGAACGCAGTTGATTGGGACAAATCAATGATTGGGACAATCGGTCCCCGAAGAATAACGACTCGTGAAACAGCAATAGATAACTATTGTTGTGGGCATCAGTCCAGACAGTGGCGGTCGTGGTGACGGGGATACGCTTGAGGGGTTTATATTCCTCTGAGAATGGGGAAACAGTGATGTAACGGTCAGGTTCCCTGAATTTTACAAAGTTGCGACCAACACAACAAGTGTCAGCATGCGAGTCCATTTCACATGTCAGATCAATCGGATCAGTGGCATGGGACTGTGATACGGCAGCACATAAACGGTGTGCAAAGGCTAAGCTGAAGGTAGGGGTGCCTACAAGTGAGAAATGTGGACGGATAAGATTCGTTTTATCAATTTCATCACTGGGCACACAGCCTCAGGTCTGCTTTGTGGCCTTATCAGCAAGGGCAGCTTTCGCAACGGCAGTTGTAGGCTCCTTGGTTTCATCAGGGTTGTGCGGCTTTGTAGATCCTTTTTTACTATGGGCAAAGCGTCCGAAACTGTTTCCGGCTGAGGTTTTGGGAACAGTCGGTTCATCAGCAACAGGAGGATCAGGCTCGGAATGGTTCGGCGCGTCGTCGCCATCCAGGTCAATGGTCTCCAATTTCATGTCATCAGACTTTGGAGTTTCAGTTTTACTCAACTTGCGAGAGCCATTTTCATCTTCAGTGCGCACGGCTCCGGCCTTGCGCTTTCCATTAGCGTCTTTCTGTTCTTTACGGGCACGGAGGATTTCGGCCTTCTCTTCATCAGAGAGCTTGCGCCATTCATCCAAACTGTAATGACGCGTCTTCTTTTTATTCTGCTTGTTACGACCATTCTTCTTTCCACTAGTCTTAGTCGTACCCACACCAGCAATCTTTCGATTCTCGTCATTGGTCTTGTCGGTACGGGATGCAGCAATCAACGTGCCAAAATACTGCTGGCATGCTTCAAAATCAGAAAGCTTTGCTGCGTCACCGTTGACGACCGTCTTTCCCGCCGCCAAAGAGGGATCCGATATACCTTTGAGGAAATCGGTTACCTTTTTGGTTTCGGCAACGGGTTCATCAAGTTCAGCCAACGTATTATGAGCTTTCTGATGGCGGTGAACATATTGTTGATACGAGAAACGACCGCGGCCTGTAAACTTCGCGTCGGCAATAGCAGCGTATGCTTCTTTCTTGCGGATGGTGACAGCTGCTGTTCCAGTAGCTTGGCGAGTCAACGCAAGATACGCTTCACGGCCGTCCTTCTTCTTCTGGTGTGGCTTGATGAACGTCAGGCCAGGTCCGCCAACAAGAAAAGGTTTCATCAGTGTGAAGACGCGTTGATTGTCAAGGGCATACTGATCACCTTGCAGGATAGTAGTAGCAATCAAATCGTCATCAATAGTATCGTAGGCAGCATTCCTTGCTTCAGAACCAACAGGCTTAGTTTCACGAAGGACGTATGTCAAAGGGACACCCGTTGTGGGATTGCGATGCTGTGCGAGGAACGTGAGCAAGGCATCGTTAAACACCTCCCACTGAGTAAACGAAGTCAACTCTTTCGGTGGGGTCAGTTCATCGGAGGCAACTTCCTTGTTGAGTGCAAACAGTTCCTGGGTACGTTTAGTCCATTTCTTGATCAGGGGCGGATCAGAGAAAAGTGAGACTTTAAGAGCCTGACCACGAGACGAACGGTATTCGAGCCACATTCGGAAACCGTGGAGCTGCAGGTTAGCACTGAAGGGAAAGGCCCCGTTCTCTGGAGGGGTCTTCGCCATCATCTTCAACATCGACGGCACTTGATGGACCGCAACAGTCATGAACGATTGAGCATCATCAAAACCCTGCTCAATGATGTAGATAACGGTGGCATCATTGTATCCACAGCGTTTAACGGCAGCCTTGAAATCTTCCTTAGGATTTTCAGGGGCAGTGGATGAAGACATGGTGGAAGGCAAAAGGAAAGCAAGAGAGCCAGAAGCAGGAGAGGTTCAGAGCAAAACACAGGCAAAAAACACAGAAGTGTGGAGGCATTGCCAAAAGGTGATGCAGATCGCAGATTTCGCGATTCTACCTGGAATTAAGGTGCACAAGTAGTGTCGACTTGCGTTTGCGCTGCAGTCTGCAGAGAACAAATACTTAGGACGTGTGCGTCGGCACAGTGCAAAAGGAGGTATCTATATTTTCATGTATGGAGAAAAGATTACCAAACAATCGCTCACTTAAGCGAGTGCTCCCCGTCACGTGGGAGAGTGCCATGGGTCACACATCACGAGTGTGAACTATAAGTAGTGCCGCAAGCATACCGTGACGAGTAGCTTAGCGCGAACACTCCCAAGCGGTGATCAGCCGCTGCCAGTACGGGCAAAAGGCAGAGAGCAAGACTCCAAGGAGTTTCACATGATGCATAGCTTAGCTAGCATAGTTGGTGAGTTAGACAAAAAAACATATTAGTTCCCCCGTGCATTGGCATATAGCGTATGTACAAGGCGGTGAACCCCAGTCGACCGGGGTTGATCGGCCACCCTTGAGAAGAACATGCACTTTTAACCAGCGGGGAAACGTCTTGTACCATACACCCCAAATATGGCGGCCCCCAGAAATTGGGCGTCTTAACTTAAAGCTGAGTCTAAGGGGATTCGAACCCCTGGCACCACGAGCCAACAGGAAACGTTTACCAGGTAGACCACTGCGGCTCTGCGATGATGGGTCTGATAAACTGTATAAATCCTGCCACTACACGCTACAACACGGTGTATACGGCGTGCAACAAGTGGCTAGATCAAAAATTATGACTAGAAAACTAGATGCGTAGCAGCATATGTAGGCGATGCATATTCGCCAATATGCGACCATGTATCCGCCAATATGCGACCTGTTGGCGGGATTTATTCACAACTACAGGAGGGTGAGGGATCGAATCCGCACGCGTCACGCTGCTGGACAGACAGATGTCCGTTTCGGGACGGACAACGCAATGAGTCGCGCAGAAACAGTCAGTCTGTCAGTCAGGAAGTCAGTAGACGGCGTTGAGCCACACACCTCTCCGCAAGAGACTTTTGATGGGTGTTCTATATATTCTTGACATGTGTGTGAGAGAGAGAGAGTTGAGCCGAATCGAATACTGCCGAGACGAGATTCAATGCATCTCGTCGTCCGAGTGTTTCGGGAGAGGAATAAGTGGCGTTGTGTGGATCTTAAACCACAAACGAACAAAGTCTGCGTGGTTGTTTGGCCGTTGCCACACAACACTCCGAATCGATCGATCCGTAGAAACATAAAACACAACAACAACCACACTATGGGTTCCCCCTTGTGGCCGTGGCTGGGACGGCAGCCTCTATTGGCTACAAGGTGTGGGAACACGTGCCGCAGCAACAACGCGTTCCTCGAGTCTCCAACAACCACTGACGGACGACCACCAGAATCATGACGACGACGACGACGATGAATGGCGTCGAGCCCAGTGTTGTCACTTGTTGGAATTGCCGAATGACACCGCCTTGCATGACAGTGGCTCCGAGTCCATGTGTGGCAAGCCTGTGTGGAGTGTCTGGCCGAATTGCCCGTGGCGCGGTCCGCAGGGCCTTTGTCCAGCAATGGGTTGTGTCCTGACGAATATGCAAAAAGTCGTAGCAGTCGTAGTACGGAACAGAACCAACAACACGTGGAACAACAGCTCCTAGTACTCCATTCCTAGATTGTGTCGCTTCCCATTCGTCGTAATCGTTCGGAAGAAGGGCGTTCGTTTCGAATTCTCATTCGGCTTCCAAACTTGTGCCATCATCATGGTTCACAAAGACTTTTTATCGCAACAGTGTCTACTACCTTTCTACACACATGTCTATTTTTAATACTCAAAAATGGACAGGGAATGGCCACCGTGTAGATCCACAAACCACAAATGAATCCCACGTTCTTGAATTTTGAACCACACACATCTTCTCTTGGTTTCTTTGTTCGTCGACTTGCAAGTTCCAAAAAAGCCTCCACCTTGCTCATGAATGTCGAGTAAAGTGTATTGGGTGGCTTAGCTATTCTTCTGAAAGACGTCGCCAAAATATGATGGCGCGGTAGAGCAGCCGTCGTCGTTTCCACAGTGTCGCTTGAAAATTTTCATATACTCTTTCAGAACAGGATCCTCCCCCGGCTCTTTCTTGTTATCTTCTTCTTTTGATTCATCGTCGGACGTTACGCTCCAATCCAAATCACAAGCTTGATCATTGTGATCGACCAAGTCGGCTAGATCAAACAAAATTACCTGTTCGTTGAACGTTCCCACATGGCGCCAACGAACATCGCAGCGCTCGTATAGTTTGCCAGTCTTCTCCTTCATGTTCTTCAAAGCAGCTTCGACGTTCTTCAATTTGTTGTCACGGTCACCTTGGAATATAGGTTTGAAAATCGGCATGACCACCGCATAGAGACCACAGTTCTGGACGACATGAACTTTTCCATTCAAAAATTCGTAGCACTTTAACAAATTGTCCTTCTCTTGCGTACATGCTGTTAGTGCTTTCTCGTCGAAGTCCTCCTTCTTCAAAACTTTACCGCCATCTTCATTTTTCACAAAGACTTTCATGGCAACGAGATTTCCCGAGTGATCAAGCGCCTAGAAAACATTGGAAGTGCTACCCTGACCGAGTCTTCCAACTATGTAAAAAGTCCCTTGACGAGATGTTCCGGTACTCCCGTCTGCAGTACGACCAAGAGTCGACTTTCTTCCTTGCTCTTTGATAGACTTGCCGATTGTCGCCTCCAAGGTACCCCACTCCCACTCATTTGTATTGTCAGATACTTGAAGTACTCTAGAGAACAAGTACGTGGCACCATCATTGAGTTGATAGGTCTGCTTCTGGAAGGCTCTGTAGGCTTGCTTTGACATTTTTAGAGCAGTGTAAACAAGCTTCACCAGCTCGTGAGCCTTGTAATCCTTTTCAGAAACGTAGAGTACTCGCCCAGATGCGTTCTTTGTGAATCCCGATTGATCGGCACACTTGCCTTTTAGATTAGAGAGTGAGAGAGTCTGACAATCAGAGCCGGAATCAGGGACCGAGTCAGAAGCCTTTGTGACTGTGCGTGAAACCCAAGAAGATTTCATTTCGGGCGCAGAATGTGACTCTGACATCAGCGTGGCAGTCACAGTCTCCGCCCGAAATGAAATCTCCTTGTCGTTTTCTGTAAACTCGAGCCATGATCAGGTTCCATTGCCCCGTTGCCGTTCTTGACAGATCGAGTCAAATCTTCCCTCTTGACAGAGCCTAGAAAAGACTCCTCAAAGGACGTTACCAACACAATATCGGTTGCGACGTTGAAAGCTTTCATTGCCATGGCATGATCAAACGCATGGCCTACGCCCCTCGGATAACTTCTCAATGGTTTTTCCGCCGGTTGCTTGACCTGGATAGCAATCAACCCGACGTTGTCCCGGCCACGGACTATCATCATGTCAGGGCTGCATCCGAAAAGGCTCCGTTCATAATGAATGCAAAGCTCGCCTTTTGCGAAAACCTTTTCCAATTCGAGTATTTTAATGGCGTCAACAACGGCCATCCGGGTGAAATTGCAAATGTCTGCCTCACTTTGGTAAGGTTTGCTCATTTTGACTGGCTCGACTCTTCCGCATTCCCAGAAATGGGTGATAAGAGCCAACGAGAATGCCCAATAATCAAAGCAATTTTCCTTCTCCAATTCCTGAGCATTGGGACTCAATAGTTTGAAACTGCCAATTGATCGTGTCTCTGCCCCTTTATGGTTCCTGTCCTCGGTGTGGCTAAAAGTAATCCTCGAGTCCAACGGAAAGTCCCCTGGCTGTGCCTCCATCAATGAACCGACGCTTCTCCACTCACAAACTTTATTCCGATACGCTTGTTTCATCCGCTTTTTATCCACATCGGACATGTCATTGCCTCTCCGTCTCCTTTTGGCATCCTTCGATATTCCATCAATCGAATCAGTGTTTTCCGTCAAGGGGCGTGGTACATTCAAAAATGTGAAGTGAGTGATTCCATTTGTTGACTTATTGCTTGATGCTGTCATTCGCAATTGATGGCTGTTCCTGCAGTAGTTTGGGAGATCCAGACCAGACGGCCCATTGGTGAAATTGACCAATAGAATGTCAAAATCGAATATATATCATATATAAACACTCATAAATTTAAACTTACTTTTGGTGAGGCCTCGCTTTTCGCTGCAGCTGTGCGAAGTTTCGCAATGTAAGCACCCAGAAGAAACTTTTGCCGTAAATCAGTGACACCCAGCGCCTCACAGGCCTCGTCCAACTCTGTCAACGAATTCACGTAGAGAAGTCGTAATCCCGCCTTTGCAGCCAGCGTCTCAAACAAATGCTCCTCTTCTTCCGTACTCATAGTTTGATATGATGCTTCACTCGCCTTTGGTGTAGGTTGAGAAGCAATGAATGAAGAAAGGAATCGTTGTGTTGAGGAAGGTAAGGATAAAATTATAAGGGGTCACCCCCAGACTTAGACATCAAAAAGGGGCGTTTTTTGTTCAGTCTCCTCGAGAACGTCTTGAGAGAGAGAGTTGAGTGGATCGCCGCCGAATCGAATACTATCGAGAGAAGATTCAAGCATCGTCGTCCGAGGGTTTCTAGCGAGGAATAAGTGGCGTTGTGTGGATCTTAAACCAACAACGAAGAAAGTCTGCTTGGTGTTTTTGCCCTTGCCACACAACACACCAAATCGATCTATCCGTATAAAAAGTAAAACCCAACACATAACACGATGGTTTCTCCGTGGGTCCTTCGTGTGGCCATGCCCAGTGTGGCCATGGCCGGAACGGCCGCCTATATTGGATACAAGGTGTGGGAACACGTGCAGCAGCAACAACGCGTTCGAGTCTCTACAAATAGCGACGAGGAGGATGCCGAATTGCAAGAGGCCTTGCAACTGAGCTTGCTATTGTCACAGCAGCAAGAGAACGAATCAACTGACGATGCGAAAGACAGTGACTGGCGTCGAGCCCTGTGTCAGTCCTTGGAATTGCCACAGGACACCGCGTTGAATGACATTGGCTCCGAGTCGATGTTGCAAGCCTGTTTGGAGTGTCTGGCCGAATTGCCTGTGGCGGTTCGCATGGCCTTTGTACAATGGGTTGTGACAAACCAAAGTCGCTGCAGTCGTAGTACGGAACAGCAACAACAGTTGGAACGGCTGGAACAACAACTCCTCTTACTCCATTCCTTGATTGTGTCGCTTCCCGTTCGTCGTAGTTGCTCGGAAGAAGGGGAGGAGAATTACCATTCGAATAAGGAAATGACTCATGAAGACGACGACAATTCGAGGCAAGTGTTGGTCTTGCTCTTGACTCAAGTACCATCGTTGCAACAAGATGTGTTTTTGCAAGCACTCGAAGTTTGTCCGGACCGACCGCGGTGGTTGAATCTCCTGTATCACTTGTGGTTGCATCAAGACACGCACCAGCCGCAGCAAGATGAACAAGAAGACACTGACACGGAGTCACCGTTTCAAGACGGACACGATGCCGCCACGGAACGTCAGGGACACACTTGGGAAGAGGATACGCAGGAGGACGATTGTCCTACTACCACTGTCGCTACAACCAATCCTGGATGGACGCTGCTCTTGGAGCAATTGCAACGGCGGTATACGACACAAGGAACGGCGGCCCTCTATCAGTTGGTCCAAGCGATTTTGGCTCTGGTCCCCCAAGAACCAAGCAATCCAAATCAAGAAGAGTTTTTGGTGGTCATTCCAACCTTGTTTCATGTTCTCCAACGATTGGAACCGCAATCACCACAAATGGATCATTTCGACGACAATGAAGACGCGGATTCGGTCCTGTCCTCCTGGTCCCGGCCCGGTCACGATGCCGTGGGAGGATGTGTGCGAGGCGTTGGCTTGTGTAGTGGAGCACCGGACCAAGCCACGCGCTTGGTGTGGAAATTGCACTCGCTGTCGACCGATCGCTTGCGATCCGTGGCCTTGTCCTTTGCCGTCTTTGACAATGATCAAATTTCAGAATTGATTGACACGTTGTTACAGTCACGGCCGCCCAACGACAACACGAACAACAACAACACTAGCGGACAGAGTGGTATTTGGTTGTAACCAAACATATGGTTGTGTGCGCGATGAAACCCTTTTGGATGGGGACCACAATGCACCGCAGACCCCCTTTAGTAGCAATAGATCCTCGTCCTTTCGTGTGGTGGTCAGCGTCTGACGTTGGATGCGGAACCAGGTGAGACACTTGCAACAACGGATCAAACTAAAGTTGTCTCTATTTGCCACGTTCCATCGAACGGCCATAGAAACTGGAGAAAATCCTAGTAGTACATGATGATGATCAAAAGAAACAACCAATTAGAATAGGAGGCGTACACATGGCGTCCCTGGAGAAGAACGGACCACGGGTATTCTGCCTGGCGAGTACCTATCTGTACCAGCATGAAGGCGGTGAACCAAAGCCCCACCAAACGAGAGCCAGAAATAAAAGAAGAGCACCCAACCAACTGAGACTTTGGAGTGAAAATTGAACTGTCGTTTCGGATCGAGACGCTGCACAACCAACGAAGAAAAAACACCCTGTTTCAATCTTTCGTGTGCGAAAGTGAGGAATCCAACAAACCAGTTCCAACACACAGTCTCTCGCTTGTGGCACCCACCCAACGAATACTGCCAAATACCAAAGCACGAAAATGGGGGTACCTTGGGTCCCAATTTTACTGATAGCGGGGGTGGCCTTATTGGTTTATACTTGGGATACCAAGTGGGCTGCTGCTGGTGTAAATCAAAGACTCCGCAACGTGTTCCAGTTAATGGGGATGGAAAGGACGACAACGACAATGCAGAAGTGCAAATGCTCTTATTGTCGGAACTAGAGGAGGAAATAAACAATGACCTAGAACTGCGTCGAGCCTTGTGTCAAAGATTGGAATTGCCGGATGAAACGGCCTTGGATGACATTGGTTCCGAGATGACTTTGCAACGTTGTGTGGAGTGTCTGGAGGAATTGCCCGTTGACGTACGCATGACCTTTGTTCAATGGGTGACTACCAAAATCCGCAATAATCAGGACGAGGAGCTGCTGGAACTAGAGCTCACGTGGATTCATGACTTGATTGCATCGCTTCCTGTTAATCGTGAAGACCTTCGCCCCGACGATCACAATCACCATGAAATTGCTCAAGAAGAGGACACTCTCCGACAAGTGTTTGTGCTGCTTTTGACCCATGTGCGGTCGTTCCAACATGGCGTGTTCTTGCAGGCCCTCGAGGCGGCTCTTCCTCACCGACGACCTCGATGGTTAGACATCGTCAGTCGATTGCATCAAGACGCGCACCAGGTGGGATGGACGCAACTTCTGGGGCAACTGCAAGCTCGGTACATACAAGGAGGAGTTGAAGCCATCGATCGTTTGGTTCATGTCATTTTGGCGCTTGTATCTCCCCTGGAACAACCCAATCACAATGACCAGCAGCAAGAGGACTTGGTGGTCATTCAAACCTTGTTTCAAATTATGCAACGATTGCAATCATTACCAGAGCAGGAACAAGGTCGCGATGCGGTGGGTGGGTGTTTGCGCGGCCTCAGTTTGTGTGCTGCGGACCAGGTCACACGCTTGGTCTGGAATTTGCAGTCTCTCCCCTTGGATGGATTGCGATTCGTGGCCTTGTCCTTTGCCGTCTCTGACAATGAGCAAATCCCCGAATTGATTGAAACGTTGTTGTCACCGCCCATGAACAACAACAATCACGGTCATGGGAATGCTTTGTAACAGGGCATCCACCAGCCCTCTGAGTTGGACCCGTACCGACAATATCAAAGCCGACATTTCTTGGGTCGCAGTATCGTGTTTGAAAACAAACACCTCCCATTATTGTGGAACCATTGGGACGCAGATGAACCGGGTGAGACAAGAGTTGAAACAGAAAGTGTCTCTCTTCTGTATTGCCTCGTTGCAAAAGTGTTCTTGGTCTCATGAATTGGAATCCTTGTAGTCCATGATAATAACCACCGATTAGTGACATCGCAGGAGGCAGACATGACTCAAGTGGCATTGTAGTTCGTCGAGGTTCAAGTTGTATCGTCCATCCGATACATCCAAAATCTTGGCCAACTGGGTAGGTCCTGTCTCGTGTAGGCCACAGGAACGGCTGCTGCATGGTTCACCATTGGTTTGGTCATGTTTTGTGGATTTTCCAGCATCATTTGTCACTGGTATGTTTCGGGAAGGATACAAGAAGGATGACTGGCTTTTGTTATAGTTCATTAGAAAGAGCTCATTGTTGTGAACCATTCAACTTCACAGGTCTCATTTTGCTGTTCTCAATTTGTGAACAGCCAGCGCGCAAGCTTGCGCTTTAAATGAGCGTGACTCCGACATGTTTTGATCTTGTAAAGAGTCTTCGACAAGAAATACACGCCGGGGGACTACGGAATCGACACAAAGTGTGGAAAGCGATAAGCCACAAAAGAGCGAAAGTCCTTCACCGAGAGAATCTTCCACATGATATCATCACGCTTTCATCAATTTTGCGCAGTGCCAAGGTGTGGGTGAGGCATAGTTGTAAACCTCTCGACGGTGTTTTGAAACGAGTGACGGTATCAAGAAGCATCCTCCGCCATGACATGTAGAGGTACTTTGAAGCGACCTGGGGAGTCCAGAAAGCATCCTCCACAATGACAGGTATTGACAGATGAAGAGGCGGGCTTACTCGTGTGTATGGGAAATGTTTGATCTGCTTCGTCCACAAACACGCTTGTCGAATACCGTCAGTACTATTCCAGCGAAATTCTCGCGTCGGACACGTTTCAATCAAACAAAGAAACTTGGAACTCACAATAATTCGAAAATAAACCACGGAACCATGCCTGGGCCAATTCCAAGAGCAATTTCCGAATTCTGTGTCGTTACTACGAGTTGCCTCCTCACAATAGGAATCGCTAAGCGTGTTCATGACGAATTCTTTCCGAAAGGACAGATAAACACAATCTCACACGAAGCAGAAGCTGATGATCCCAAGACCATGCAGCTGATGGGGGATGCTCAAGGACGACGCATGTTGGAGCTCATCTTGATCAAGGTGCCGCGCAACCAAGTCAAGGTGTTCATGGAAGCCTTGCAAGTATGTCCTCCTTGTGACCGGAACCGGTGGGTCTACTTTTGCTCCGTCTCTGGATGCATAAGGAAAATGACGACGATGACGACACCTACCAGCATGGTTGGTCCAAACTGTTGCAACAGATTGAGATTCAACAATCACAAGGCGGAACTGGCGCGCTGTATCAATTGGTTCAAGCCTTGTTGGTGTTGCAAGATGAGCAAGCCTCATCCTCTATGAAGGATGTGGTCACCTCCTTGAATCTCATGAAGCAGTTGAAACCTCAACAAGCACAAGATGCCATGAGTGCAAGTGCCGTGTCGGGCTTTTTGCGTAGCATTTGTTTGTGTGATTCCTCCACGCAAGCTGTCGACTTGGTTGGCAAACTTCAGGTTCTTTCCAAGGATCGTCTTCGATCGGTTTCCTTGTCGTTTGCCATGTTTCCGAATGGTCAGGTACGCAACTTGATGCATGCCGTGATGCAAACTGATACGAAGGACCATGAGGGGGAGGATGCTGTCTCGATTGGAGAACTTGTGACGTCCTAATCGTCTTGATCACAGGTACAACGCAACGTTTGAGAGAGAGAGAGAATAAGGCGTCAAGTTTATGAAATCCAACTTGAGTATGAGCCTACGACTAGGAGGCCACTATCTGGTGAAGGATATTTTTGTGCTCTAGTGTCTAGGAATAATATCCATCATATAATCCAGCAGGTTTGAGTTTTAGGAGTATTTGGGTTAACTTGGTTGTGCGCGCGAGTCTCTTTCCAAGGACCTCTTTGATAGTTTGCCTCTTCCTTTGCTAGGTTTCCCGTTGGTCGAGTATGCAACTTGATACATGTCGTGCTACAGGCTGATTAAAAGGAAAGGATGTCTGGAGTGGCCAACTCGTGACGCGCAAATGGTCATGATCAAATCTACAACATAAGGATGACATGGTAGTTTCTAGATATAGGCAGATAGAATCTTGAAAATTTGCCTGACATCTAGAAATTGTGTCCGCCTTGGTCAACCTTCATTTTCATTCAGTCCGCAGCAGACTACGATCCCTGTAGATACGATCAAGAGTTGAATATAACTCGAACTTTGGCAATGAATAATTGTTAAGATAGGAAATGGTGCAGTTGAAGATTGACAGTAAGTATGCCAGCACAGTTGTGGTCGTTTGATTAACATGTTTGAGCCAGGAACATAGATTGAAGCCGATTGGTTCGAATCATCCGCCGCCACTTTTTAGGTGACGACCAACGACGACGTACAGTGTGTGCCTTCTTCAGTTGCATTGTCGCACGAGATGAGGACAAAGAACTCGGCATAGAGGAAAGTGTCGTGGAATGGACATTCACTCCTTCTTCTTCATGATGCTTGTTTGACTTATCATGTTTACTTTCAATCACAAAACCTGTAGTAGCTTGGATGCGAGGCGGAGATGTGAAACCTCTGACGTCATTGCTCTTGCTGTCAGCAATCAAACACGACGAAGACATGGTTACAGAGGATGATTGCGAAGGACTGCTGTTCTCTGTGAATGGTTGGGTGAGAAGACCTGCTACCATATTGTTGGTATAATCTTCTGTGTCGTTTGCAGTTGCACTCTCAAGAAAGTCGTCGTGGCATGTCAAAGATGGTGTTGTAACTACAACACTACGCAGAACGTCGTGGTTGTACTGTGTTTCTTCTTCTTCTTCTTCTTCTTCTTCTTCTTCTTCATTTTCCGTAACGAGATTATGTACTCCGTCCTCTTCATTGTCTGACGGATCGACAACAGGACGGATGCTCGATTCTGGATTAGTGGCAAGAAGAGTATTTTTGTCAGCTGCTTCTTTGGCTTGGGATACTTGTTCCAGAATATTCTTTAACTCCAGTTTGGCGTCATGGATCTTGGTTTCGTAATCTAGTGCCTCCTGTTGGAGTTTTGGAAGGGCTGTTCGAATGGCATCGATATCCAAGAGGACTTGTTTGGCATCTTCCAAATGCTGAATCGTCTGATGAGCGAAGAAATTCATTTGTTTTGTTGTGCTTTCTGGTTCCTTTGGATTTGCGTTTTATGATACTCATCGTTTGGTTTCGGATGCTTGTCTTGGCAGCAAATTTTCTGGCAGATCTCGGAAAGATGTGTTGGAATGAAGTTTCGCGTTTCTTTCCAGTCGCGGAAGATTTTGGGTCATGGAAAGACTCGAAAAGAACAGCCATCGTCACAAACGAGTGTCCCTGCGCTGACCGCTGACGCTTGTTTTCCCTCTCGTCGCATTCTAAATCAACAAATTTTCATGGTCGCCCTCCTCCATCGAAGTACCAAACAACCTGTTCACAACCTACGGCGGAACATTTCACCAAATACTTCTACAAATAAATGCTTTGTTTCCTTGCTTGTCCTCGCATTATTTCTTGAAGGATAGATGAATCGCTTGTGCATTTGGAAAAGTGTAAAAGTAGAAGAGGTGTCGACAGAGTGCTTCGCGGAGAGGCGGAGAGCGAACGAGAGAGAGCACGCTCAAAGTGTACTTATCTGATTGCGACTGCGCGTGACTGATCTTGTGAATCTCGTCTACATAGACAAACGCGCCTGGCGACCACCGAATTGGACACAAAGTGACAAGAACAATCTCGTGTAAGCCAACAGACCAAAGAAAGACTCTCGCACCGAACTGCATCAGATGTGATGCCTCTCGTACCTCCTCTCTCAGTCTGCAACGGGAAAAGATCCTGGTGGACCACCAACCAACTGCCATACGACGCCTCTTTCAAGTTTGCGCAGTGTCGAAACTGAGAGGTTCTTAAGTTCAAGGTGTGTCAGGGTACCGAGACGCATATTGTTCAGAGCTTCGAAGCGAGTCCGGTGGCGAAACAGCCAATTACATCTCGATGAGTCTTGAAAGAAGGGCTGGTGTAGTACTAGTCCTTGAAAAACTTCCACCGGTCTACGGAAATGGAACAATCAGCCAACGTGTGTGGAGAGAACCTCTTTCGCCGCAAAACGTTTTGTCCTCAGCGTGGATACTCCAATGAGCTCCCCACGTCTGATAGCGGGGACACGTTTCAATCAACCCAATTTGGATGAAATCACTCACAATAATTCCAAGATCAACCACGGTACAATGAACACTTATCTTGACTTCCTTTCCTCGTACATGGTTGCCATGGCTGCTGTCTTTGGCACATTAAAACTTTTGATAATGTTTCTTGAGTACGAATCGGGCGAAAAATTCTCAAGGGTACGAAGCGTGGATGATAAAGACGGCTTGGAACTGATGGAAGATGCTCAAGGACGACGCATGTTGGAGCTTATCTTGATCAAGGTGCCGCGCAACCAAGTCGACGTGCTATTACAGACCTTGATAGCATGTCCTCCTTGTGACCGGAACCGCTGGGTCTACTTTTTGCTCCGTCTCTGGATGCATCAGGAAAATGACGACGATGACGACACCTACGAGCATGGTTGGTCGAAGCTCTTGCAACAGATTGAGATTCAACATTCACAAGGTGGAGTGGCTGCACTGTCTCAACTGGTTCAAGCCTTGTTGGTGTTGCAAGATGAACAAGCCTCCTCTTGTTCTATGCCTGTGGTCTTCACCGCCTTGAATCTCATGAAGCAGTTGAAACCTCAACAAGTACGAGATGCCATGAGTGCACCACACAGTGCCGTATCGGGCTTTTTGCGCAGCATTTGTTTGTGCGATTCCTCCACGCAAGCGATCGACTTGGTTGGCAAACTGCATTCTCTTTCCAAGGATCGTCTTCGATCGGTTTCCTTGTCCTTTTCCATGTTTCCCAATGGCCAGGTACGCAACTTGATGCATGCCGTGATGCAGGCTGACAACAAGGACCAAGAGGAAGATGCTGTCTCGATTGGAGAACTTGTGACGTCCTAATCGTCCTGATCACACCTACAGCGCGAAGCTGGAGAGTCCATATCTATGAAATCTTTTCTTGAGTATGACAATACAAGTTGGAAGCCGCTGTCTGGCGAAGGACATTTTGTGTTAGTGTCTATGAATACTATCCAGTTATAATCCAGCAGATTCGAGATATATTTGCGTCTTGATAAACCTTGCTATTCATTGAGGCTACACCGTCAACGAATCTCTCCATAGTCTCCTTCGTTCCACGCTCCGGAAGGTTTCGAGTCCAAAGAACTCTTGATTTCCACTGTTTGTCATGTGGATTGGCCAACTGTCAGTAGTGCGTCCTCTGTCCAACGTGCTCTCCATGAAAATCCCAATGAAAATCCGGCGCGCATGCACTCGAACGTGAATCCGCGGACGATCGTGTGATCGTTCGATCCCACACCGTGGAGAAATTTCGTGTAGAGTCCAATAAAAAAGAGCGCAACGCGAGACCACACGGTGACTCTCTCTAGGCTCGAACACCAAGGAACCTCAGGCTTTTCAAAACGAAACTATTAGCGAGTCTGTTGAACACCGCATCGTGAAGTTCATCGAAGACAAAACAGAGTCCATTCGTGGCTACAATTTGGAAAAGGATGAAAGAGGAAGACCAAGTGCGTTTGTCTGGTCTTGTGTTTGGCGACAATCAAGAAGAACCAAGATGGAAAAGAAATGACGAAGAATGACCTTCACTTTTAGTGAGGATGGCGGAGCCAGCATGCCTCAGTTGTAGTGCATCCTCCACAAAATCCCCACGAAGAAATTGTTGTGGTATTAGGCGGCAATAGACCGATACTCATACCGGATCGTCTACTAAACCATTTGGATTTGATTCGTATTGTACATCAGATGCAGAGACGTAGAACGAATTCAGTGCTTCTTTTGAATACTCTGGATAGAAGGGCCCAAGATGAATGAGATGAGAGCGGATATTGCTGCTGTTGTCTGCACAGGCAATGTATATGGCATTGGCGGAACGTGTACCGGCCGCGAGGTGCCCGTGGACACAATGGAACGAATCAACGTCCTTGATCTACTGTCATTTTCTTCGAAGAAAAGAAGTGGTGAACAGACCCCATGGAAGGCACTGAAGTGTCGACTATCGGAAGAACGATTCGCGTGTTCAGCTGTAGTGATTCACAACCGGTACATTGTTGTGGCCGGTGGATACGGATGGACTACCGAACAAGTTTTGTCATCCGTTGAAATAATCGACACCAACCAAGAAAATCAACCGCATGTCTTTCCAGGCCCGCAACTGAATGTGCCTCGTCATGGTGTAGGTCTAGCTGCCATTGGTTCGTGCGTTTATCTTGCTGGTAATCCTGATGAATTTATCGACTTCAAAAATTTCGAGTACTTGGAACTGAGTGGTTCATGCCGTGAGGGTACAAACGAAACTGCAACATCTGTGTTTCCACCTTCTTTGTCCTGGACTTTAATGGAAGACTGGAGTTTCAATAGACATCATTCTCTTCATGCTGTGGTTCGAGTTGGATCATGTCTGGTCATAAGAGGAGGCTCTCTTACTTCGCCTGTTGACGTTGTAGACATGAAACGCAACAAAGTGTGGAACAATGTTCCCCAAATGACTGTAGCACGCAAAGGGCACAGCAGTGTTGCCCTTTCTACAGGTACTGTCTGTATATCAGGTGAGGGGGAAAATTCCTGTGAACAACTGTCTTTGATGGACAAGAACACGGTCGTGTATACGCATTTGTTGGGCATGAAGTTTTGTCAGCAGATTTAAGTTCGTTTCAGTCTTGAGATAGTTTGTATAACTTGATTGTCATGGAATCTACGGTGAACGAGTAGGTGAGAGGCGAATTGTGCGAGAGATTTCCAAAAAAGCGCCCATGGATTGGCAACTTGATTGTACCAAAGTGTAGTCTGCCACTCGGTCCGTGAGTTGGAGCACTAACAGAGAGAGACAGAGGACAACCTAGTCCCTGCGCTTCGAAACAAGATTCCACGGGCATTACGAACCTCCATGCTCCTTCGGTAGACCCTCACTTATTTGCCTCCTACTGTAAATCCAGCCTTGCGATGAATGTGTCCCATATCACTTTGGAAGGATACGGGAATCATAAAATCCAAGGGTCGTTCAGTCGTCGTTTTCCCCTGTCGTGTCTCCTGGTTCACGACCTGGACCCCTTCCCCGCCGGCCCGTTGATCCTCACTCTTGCCGCTGTATGGGTCCTCGTCGTCCTCGTCCCGTGGTACGACCACGACGGCTTGATGAATTTTCATGGTCCCTTGTCCATCGACGGCATCGTTTCGGAATCGTCCTTCGTAGACGGCTCCCCCATTGGGAAAGATGATGGTTCCTCGTCCATCGCGTTTGCCGTGACTAAACATGCCGTGGTATTGTTGTCCATTCGGATAGGTGGCCGATCCCCGTCCTTCCATGGTATTATAGACCCAATTGCCATCGTACAAAAAGCCATTGGCGGCCCGCAACAAGCCCTGTCCATGTCGCTTCCCATCCTTCCATTCGCCATCGTACACCGACTCCCCATCGGGCCAACGAAAAATGCCACGACCATTCATGGTCCCATCCCGCCATTGGCCGTCGTACACGGAGCCATTGGGCAAGACATAAATACCGGACCCGTGACGCAAATTCTCACGAAATTCGCCCTCGTAGCGACAAGCACTCCGCATGGGACCTGTCGTACTGGCCGTCGATCGGCCTCCGCTCGTAATGCTGCTGTTGTTGTTACCACTCAGTCCAGTAATACCCGGTGTCGTCGTCGTCGTTGTTGTTGTTGTAGTACCACTCATTGACTTTTTGCGTTTTCCTCCCGTCGTGGCCTCGTGCGGCAGTGCATCCCCTGCAGTAGTATTATTGTTGTTGTTATAATAATAATAAATGCCTCGTCCTTGAATTTTGCCCCGTTCCCAATCTCCTTCGTACAAGATTCGTTTGCGATCGCCAGTACACAATTGGCCATGGCCATGTTCCTTGTCGAATTGCCATTCGCCTTCGTAAATTAAATTGTTGTCGTACAAACACACTCCTCGTCCATGCCGTTGTCCTTGCAACAATTCACCTTCGTACACGACCGATTTGATAGTGGCGGCTGCCGACGACGAAGATGACACGGCGGTATTCGTGGCCGTACCTCCCGTCGAGGGATTGGTACTATTCGTAGTGCTCGTTTGCGAACCGACAGCATCTTCGGTGGCGGGTGTTGAGGATTTGTGATAATACAAAAAATGGGCACCCCGCCAACGAGCCTTGAGTGGATCTCCCACCAGGGGCAATTCAATCACGGGTCCACGTGTATTGTTGTTGTTGCTGTTCTGCTGGTTGGTATTGGATGAGAGGATGGTTGCCACTCCACCACCACCACTACTACTTCCTCGTCGACTCGACGACGACTTGGTGCGTTTCGAACCCTCGCCTCGGGGCGATGGTTGCGGTGCGGCTTGCGATTGTGACCGTCCCGGAATGGACAAGGGTGGTGGTGGTGCTGGTGGTGCCGACACGGACCCATCCGTTGCGATGACCATTCGTGGCGTGGCATCCCCTGCATCTCCTCCAACGACACGCGCCATGCCTTCCACTTGCATCAATGTCGTCGTCCCCTCTGGATCATCGGCACTCCGATTGCTCAAGTCCATGGAAGCATCCAACATGGCAAATTCATTGGTACTGACGGATGCCGTGGACATGGACGAGGTGCGTGGGTGTTTGCTGCTCCGCATTCGTTTATTGTGGCTGCTGGCAGCATCGGTGGTGGTGGTTCCACCACCCATATTCGTCGTTGTCGTCGTTGTGGCATTGGATGGAACGGCAGTGACATTCGGATCGGTACTAGTTGGAGTCGTCGTTGCAATACTCGTGGACTCTTCCATCATGCTCCGTCGTTTCCAGGACAATTGACGTTTGCGGGTTCCTCGCAACAAGGGAGCCCCGGTGGATGCGGCATCTGAAGCAGTAGCCGTATTACTCAAGGGATTGGCCGTCATACTGCTGCTAGTGCCACCCACGGACAATCGCACGGTGCGTCGTCCCCTTCCCCGTGGACTGCGACGCGACACACTCGAACTTCGAGACGTCATGGTGCTGGTCATGGGCGTTTGGACATACCATTTTTGCAAGTGCAACAACCCCGTGGCCAATTCCAAGGAACCAATCAATTCAAAGGTCCCATATTGATTGGTCCCCGTCCCGCGCGCATGAATGTAGCCCGACGATGGCAAATAAAAGGGCGCTGGTGGTTCGTTGGGGGGTGTCACTGCGCATGGTTCGGCGGGGGGAGTGCCAAATTGAATGGGAGCCTGTTTGGGTGGTGTCGCATTGAGAAAGAGGGAAAAGGATTCGGCAATTTGCGGAAGCGCGGAAGTGGTTGGAGTGGCTGCGTTACCCAGCAAGGAGGATGCTGTCAGCGACGATCGACGACCTGCTCCCAAAGTGGTGGTGGTGGGTGCCGTTTCAAAGTGTCCGACCCATTGTCCTCCCGTGGGACACTCCTCATGATGTTTGGTCGACGCATCGGTAAAGCCATGATCGGCAAAGGTGGAAACCGTGGGAGGCTTCGAAGTCGTCGAAGTAGTGGATTTCGTAGTAGTGGATTCGGTCATGTCCACCGTGTGCTGTTCGGACTTTTCTTTTTTCTTTTTGGAGTTGTTGTTGCCTTCTGGTTGTGTTGCTTCCGTTTCGTCCTTGGCGGCGGCTTGTTCTTTCGCGGCTTGTTGTTGTTGTTGATAGTCTTGATAGGCCTGTTGTTCGGAGGGTACCTGCACATCAAAAGGATCGACGGCGGCATTCCACGTATAGGTAAAGGCATATAACTGTGGAGTTTGTGGGGAAGTGGTTCGTGGGTAAGCTGGCCATGACGACGACGCCGTTGCTTCATGCGCTTGGACTTGGTCGGCCGTCAGGTGCGTTCCAAAGGCCCAATAGCCCGTCCACTTCCACTTGTGAGAAGACGACGAGGAACCTGACGCACTACTGGTGCCAGTCGGTGCCGCGGTAGAAGTGGATGGATTTGTGCCAGGGGTGGTGATTGGAACCGTCGTTTCGTCTCCTCCGGATTCTGATTTGGATTCCTCCGTTCGTTGTGTGGTTCCTTCTAGTTCTTGCTTCGTCGTCGTCGTAGTAGTATTCGTAGTAGTCGTTGTGGTTCCAGAGGAATCCGGAGGAGGATTTCCCACCACACTACATCGTTCCAATCGACCACGCAAGGCGACAATCATGGTGTATATTGCTAGTCGAGTGATTTAGTTCTCTTGGTTGGTTCTTTGTGTTTGTGGGAGCACCAGTGCCAGAGGAGGAGTGCAAATGTTCTGTTGTTCGAAAAACAACAACAACAACAACACTGCAAAACGAGACCAACGAAGAGACCGACAAGACGCCGCGCAGTCTCGGTCCGCGAGATTGTGCTGCTGCTCTACAAACACCCTTTTGTCAACAATTCCAGGCGACTCTCTCTAGTATAGAGACTGCAAAGGACGTAGAATGGCGACCACCGCAGTCTCGTATTCAATACCACTCTCGCTCGCCGTCGGCTGGTGCACCATGGTGTGTGGGAAGGAAGTTTTTTTGGTGTCGCCCCTCGTTCAAATTTCAAAATTTTGGATAACGAGTCGCGGCTTGATCGACAGCAGAATTCGTCTGTCCGTCAGTCAATTTAATACTTGTGCTATTCGTGTCTACGTCTCGATCAGCTACACCTAGCTAGGAGTATATACACTTCGAATCCGACTTGGTTGCGTAGGGGTCTAATCGATAAAGCTTGATCTTCCATGTTCCATGAGGCTAAACAGGGAGCGAGTCGCTTTACCTCTAGATAGAGTCTCGTTCCTCCAACGATTCGTAAGGTTTTGAGTCCAAAGAATGCTTCTGTTTCGCGAGGATCGTGATGTTGTGAGGCACAAAACCAGTTCCGGAAAGAATGCAGGTACAGTCGGTCGAGCCAAGGATCATGCCCATTATCATCACCATCCAGGCTATTCGGCCGTGCATGGATCGACAGCTCGATCGTCGCCGAATCATTGTGGTGGTTGTCACTGCAGCGTCATGATGATATCCCTTCCGTTTGCTTGACAGGTAGGAGTATCATGGGTCGTGTCATCTAATAGAGAGTTTGTGGTTTCGTGGTCAAGGTGACAAAAGGTTTGTGCTGATGGAGCAGTGTTGTTGATTCCTATCCTCCTTCCCAGTAAACGTACACCACTTGTGCTCCTCCAAGCCTCTTCAAACTGTCATGCTACGTATCGAAAGGATCAATTCTTGGTGTAGCTGTTGTATCTAATACCATCGTTGTTTTGTGATTTTTGTGTGATTCGGACAAAAACAACTTCCGCGACTCGATGGTTTTGGTATTTGGCAGGGATGATCGCACGCGTTCGTGGCACGCAGGGGGACTCTTTCTCCGTAGACGGAAGCCACCGTACCATTTTTTATTTTTTTTGTTCCGCACGCAAGAACCACACACAAAATCCCCTTGATCCGTCGCTTCGGACTGATCCGGTGGTTAACACATGATAACAAAACCAGTCACGTTCCTTTGGTACGATACAATGTGCTTATCTGCATCGGCATTGTGTCTTGCTCTATAAAATGATATACCACGCTCCCACAGATGTCCTGGATAGTCCATAACGCGACAGTGGCATCCCATATAGGCTTGAATTGTGACTAAAAACATGCATTACTTGACAATCGTTGCTTAGAGTACGGAATACGGAGAGACTGCCTCCACCGAATTTAATTGTTTAAGACATTGTTTCAACCAATCATAATGCTGCCTTCTGGAATTAAGTCCCATCAAGCAAACATCCAACTAGACAAGCAAGCAACCAGCAAAAGACAATCACAATGTAGATCACCGGAAAAATAAAAAGACCGGGACGTTTTGACTTGAAATCTTCCTCATTGCCATCCTCATTGCCATCAGGGTTTTGAAAACTGTTGACACAGGGAGTATCTTGAAGACAAAACGAGTCAGGATCGGCATTGTCATTGTAGAAATCGAAACGATGACCGGAGCAAGCTTTCCAACTCGTTCCAAATTTGGATTCGATATTTTTTCAATAATAGCATCAACAGCAATTTCAACGAGCACCCCAGCCACCGCTCCGGCCACCACTTCCACCAAAAAAAGAACAATGGGAACAAAGGGAAATGCCAATTTTCTCTCCAGACCCAGTTTGGTCCAGGTTTCCTTACCAATTTTCTCTCTTTCCTTTTCCTCGCTCGTTTCTAGTTGTCTTGATTCTCCCTCTGGTTGTTTCAATTCATCAAATGTTGACGCTAGCTTGATGGAGGGACAAGAAATTCCCAGCCCCTGTGATGCCTTGTCGAGGCACTTGACGTCGGACTCAAGGCACTGACGAAATGTCATGCCTTCCTCAAAGCATGTGCTATCAGCGGGCAGCTGATCAATGTTAGTTTCGGTTGGTCCGTTGATTTTGACCAATTCAAGAAGATCCAAATCGTCCATCTTGAATGCGTCCAACGCCACGGCATCGGGAAGGTCGGATGCTCGCTCGGTTTTAATAAAAAAGAGCTTGGATCCGCACGTAATTTGTTGCAAAGTACCAATCGAGATTTGGATTGAACATTCATTGTTTATTGGATCCGCTGTGCCACAAACGACACCCACAAGCTGTGTGGACAATCCGCTTTTGGCAGCGTAAAGGTCACGGGTGATACGGTAGATATGTCGCTGCGTAGCCGTGTTGCACAGCCCGGCCGCCAAAAGAACTCGACGGATGTTTTCAGCTCCTCCTTGCCGACATTGCGTACAAACCCCAGCGTCGGCTCGAGTAAAAGTATATTGGACCATATTCTTTTCGTCAATCTCATTAAACAGCAATCCTTGGGTTACAACGCATGGGTCGTCCTCATCTTCATTGATGTTGTCATTGTCGTTGTCAGTTGATTCATTGTTCAGACGACGTCGCCCGTTTTGTCGCTCAACAAGACCAAAGTCCGTCGTCGCCACGTTGTAAATGCTGTCTTCTGCTGTGGTGTCTTCTGCTTTGGTGTCTTCTGCTGTCGGAGAAGAAGTTGGCTCACTTGTCGGTGATGATGTAGGAGTACTTGTTGGGGTACTTGTTGGAGTAGGAGTGGTGTCTTCTGCTGTGGTGTTTTCTTCCGCCTTGACAAAGAGTGTCAAATTCGTTTCACCCAGAAACAACAGCAGCGACAACCAGGACAAGAAGAAGAGGCGGAACATGATGGCTTTTGACTTTCGGTGGCGGTGAGGAAGGAAAAGCTCCGGCGAGGGTTGTTGAAGGTCGTGTTGTCTTGGGTCGTTGCGAGTTTATGGGACCATAGACTTGTTCGAAAGATTCTCATGTGTGCCGCCCGACAGCGTAGAATCTCTTTCGCGTTGCAGACATGCAGGTCCATACGTGCAGGTTGCAAATACATGCGATATCTTGCGAGATCTCCACTCCGAAGAAAACAGTATTTACTGTTAACTGTTAGGAGTATACTGTTAGAAGTACTCCTAGGTAATTAAAAGGGCAACGTCGTCCTGTTGTGATGGTGGGGGAGTGCCAAATTGAATGGGAGCCTGCGCCGGAGGTGCCGCATTGAGAAAGAGGGAAGGGGTTATGGCAACCGTCTTTGGAGCTACTGTTGTTGGTTTCTTGGCCACGCTGTGGAAGGGATACAGTGAATTCAAGTCGGCTGCAAACGCCGAGAGTGCTCCCAAAATCAAGAGCATTTAGATTAATGATGTGGATTTTTCACAAATTGTTGATAAAGAACATCAAATACAATTAGAGAAACCATCGCTCATAGGTGTTTCCTTCTTGTCTCCACAATAGAAAAGGCCGCGAATAGTTTTCTGTTATGAGATCCACCGTCCTCCTAAATGCCTGTTCGGTCCGTCCTGGTGGAGTGTATTTCTGTACCTGGGTGCCTTTATCTATTGTACAAAGCAATACTATTGAGACGAGTCCTTCCCCCCAAAATCATCATACTCCCGGATTTTGTTCTCTGCTAGTGATCGGACCACCGATGTCCTCATCTTCATGCTCCATCAAAGTCGGCACTGCCCTTTCTCTCATAAGCTGAGAAGAAGATTTCGAGCTGGAATCACGAGCAAAATCTAACCCTGATACATATATCCGACCCTTAGCACCGTCCTCGAGCATCGACATGCTTTCATTCGACTTGAACATATTTCCTTTAGAGTCAAGGATGCTGCTTTTCGTTCGGATAGCGCGGAGACCAAACTCCCCATCCGCTTTGAAGGAACCACTTCTCCTTGGCCTTTCCATTTCCTATTTCTTCCACTTTCTCCAAGCGGAGAACTTGGGATAGAAAATGAGGAACAAAACGACTGCACAAGTGATGAAAACAATCATGCAGACCACAAAGTAAAATGCTTTGGGGTTATCGCGGACAAGAAGCCAGAACGGAGCCCCGGTAAACCAAGTTTGGAGAAGACAGATCATGATGAGGCCAATGTAGCGAGATTCCGACAGTTCTGTATGAACATGTCTTGCCCGGTAGGCCTGGATGTTCGCAAGAAGTACCGGAGCTACGTTGATTGCACTTAAAAGTACCAAGTAAATTGTGATATTGCCCGTTCCTTTGCAACGCCCAGTTGTGGATACGACGCGATTCCAAGGGTCCGTCCCTGAATCAGGGCTTCGTTCAAACCGCAGAGGATGTACAATTGTCCAGCAAAGCAGAACGATCAAGTTCGCCGACATCAAAAGCACGAAGGGCTTGAGTACGTCCTTTCTCTGATATCTTTACATGGGAGAAACGTTGTCCCTCCTTCAAAATTCGATTAACCCGTGAGGTTTTACTGAAAAGAGGTACTCAGCACAGAAGAACAGGGTGTCAGCCCGCTGGAATAGAGGAACTGACACTGCACGTGAAAAATGCCTCACCTGAAAACACCATCACAAACCCAACCGACGCGAGCCAAGGCATCGACATGCACCTGCAAAAAAGAAGGAATGAGTCAGAAATAAAAAAAGATAATACCGTCTGCCCCTTGGTTAACTCACGCTGTATCTGCAGCATCTTCTAAGAAATGCTGGTCATCAATTCCAAGAGGAATGATTACAGACGAGACAATAATGGTCCCAACGCAAATCATGATCAGGAACGGTGGTTGCGAAACACGGACGACACGTGACGATTGGTTGACATAGGTCCAACCAATACAGAGAAGGGATGAGGACACCAGAATACCAACAAAGATATACCCCATGATTCGGAGGTCTCCGATATAATTCATGTCCACGGTTATGCTCGGAAGACTGGGAAGAGGATTTGGGGTTCCATCGTGAAAAAGAAACTCTCCAGTCCTTTGCAATTCCCATTCGCCCCGCTCCTCGTTTGGCGTGATGTAGTCTGATTCTGTTGTTGTAAATGTGATCAAGCCTTCCTCGTTTTTTCTTCCGATTGAAGCACATTCAGCACTGCATAGGATCGCGAGATCGAGTTGTTTTATCAATGCTAACCAGGCCCGTGGCACCTTCAAAACTTGGTCCTTGCACAATTTCCTGTGAGTGCAATTCACCATCAAAATATTGCCCAGGATCATCCTTTTCCGCAGCAGCTGCTCGACAAGCCGCGAGTCCCATGGTAATCACTGTATCGTAAGCAAACGGCCCCGTGTCACCTGGATCATCTTTGTATAATTCCGAGAAAAAGCCTGCCGGAGGATCATAACATTCCGTTCCAGGCACTCCGGCAATATCCGGAATCTTGGCTTTGGAATACTCCATTTCTGTTTCGCTGATTGAATTCCACGCGGTAAGAAAGCGTGAATATCCTTCGGACCTTGGCTTGGCCCCAAACTCGGGAAGCATTGCCATTCCTTTGAATGCATCGGCGTCCTGAAAGAAGAAGGAGAAGAAGAAAAACACTTGAGGTTTACCGGCCATCAATAAGCTTGTTAAGATGAATAAATCGTTTTCTCCGTACCTCTTGGGTGTACGCTGCTCTCCCAAAGAAAGACGTCGAGATACCAATCATCCAAAAGTAGTCATCTCCAAAAAGATCCAGAGCTTTGGCCTCCAGTACTAGGTTCTCAAGGTACGACGAAAAAGCAATTACAAAGACATGTCGGTAGCCCGTGCCTTTGACTTTTCGAAGCGCCTGCTGGATATCCTCAAGATTTGGGGGGAAGACGAGAGGAAATGAGCGCACTTCAATTTTGGTTACCGGATCTGAGGACGCTTCTTGCAAGAGAGCTTTGTTATATTCAGTCCCAAATGGATCCGCGACGTAGAGCACAGCCATGTGGGTTGTTTTGGAATGCTCCCAAAGAAACTTTTTGGCCGCCTTGGCAGCTGAGTCATCTGAGGTCACTATCCGGCTGAACAAGGGGTATTTGAAGGCATCATTGAGCTCGGGGCTAGTTGCTGTGTAAGATAATTGAGCCAGATCGTAAACTCCAGAAATAATTGCTGACGGGGTTGTTGTCGAAGAGGATCGAGGGCCAATTATGGCGCACGGTTGTGCGTCTTTTCTCGCCGACTCCAAGGTTACGCCAAAGCTCCGCGAAGCAATGACTCTCGTCATACTTTCCACAACAAGAGCCGGTGTGTACCTGGAATCATGAAATTCGGTTGTGAGCCGCGACTGGGCATGTCTTGTGAATATCTTGAATTTCTTCCACCACACTTCCAATACCATTATTGAAATGATGTATCGCCAACAACGTTGCCGCAAGTTCCTAGTATACTTTCGAAGCTTGGCTCGGTGTGCATTTGGCATCCGCCCGACTGAATGCGGCGTAGGTAATGAGATGACAAAACGACAATTCTGTGGCTTCGTCTTGGGAGGCCCTCACTAAATCAACATTTCCTTTTCTTGTAACGTTGAAGGCATTCAATCTCAGCTGTTCAAAGTGGTCTGGAGGCGTGAAAAAGTTTTCATTGGCCGTCATCGTGCTCATGGAAAGGAGCAACGAAGCCACTGAGGAGCGGCACTGCCAATCACGAAGCGCCATGGTCGATCGATGAGATAGTGATATTGTGGTACCGTTTGAGGCCAATACTTCACCATCTGCAAAAACAAAAATCGGCACGTCATGTCATCACCAATTTGGCGCGACACGCCGTCCTTTGACATTTCCAAAAGACCAAAACCTAGAACCTAGAATAGTACGAGTACTCGTATACCGCGATTGTTCCTCCAAGCTCCAAGTCCCCCAATTCGGGGGACCGCTGGAGTCGATTCAAAATCCTAACCGTCATTTCTAATTTCTCTAAGACCAATGTACACTAGCATAAAGAAAACACTCTCCGTAATGGGTGGGAGTTGACGTCATATTTCCGCGTTTTTCTTGACGTGTCACGCTACAACTTTTGTTTGCAGGTGGTAAAGTATTGGCCTGATACACGGACGTGATATATCATTTTATCACGATTTTGCGCACGTGGTCTGACGTGGCACAAAAATTTCGTGATGAAATGAATATCATGCGGGCAGAATTTTGACGCATGATATTCATCCAATCATCCTTCTCTCTACCTACCCCTAATACTCTCTCAATATCGAAATTTTTGTGGAGAAGGCGACCACAACCACATGGAGAAGGCACCTCTACCGGCTGGTGCTGCACCGTCTCAGTCTCTTCGGAAGCTCGTGAGTCAGATCCCGTGTCTTCCCGACATACGGGATTTCCTCTAGGAGTGGATTTGGTCATATGGACAAATCGGTCAACGCTCCAGATGAATTCTAGTGGAATAGTCCAATGAGCAAGAGGCAACTCGTTTTGTCACTCCGTCCGAGTTCCAGAACTTCCGGTTGGGTGAGTTGGTACTACTACCTATTATTCGTTTCGATTGTTTTCGTTCTTCGTGTCTTCTGCCAGTAATTCAGCCGCCCGGAGACTGTACTCGGAGGCCGTCTTCATTTTGCCAGCCGTCAAGGCTCCTTCGGCAGCCGCTTCGTACAATTGTGCGGCTTCCTGTGGATAGCCCAATTGTGCCTTGAGATGGGCCAAATCGGCTTGCAAGGTATGCAGATCCATCAAACAATTTTCATCTTCGTTAATCAAGCCCAAGGCTTGCAACTCATCCATATATCCCGGCGTGACAGTGCCGCCTCCCTGTTGTTGCTGTTGTTGTTGTGCATACTGACTCCGACGACTGGTCGTGGCGGCAATGGCTGCCTTGACCAAGGACGATAGGAGAGGACGGACCGCATCGCTGGCCAAGATCTCTTCTGATCCATCGTCATCGTATTGAATCGTGACCTGGACAACACCCGTCTCCTCGTGAATCGCCGTGACGGTACCCGGATAAAACGTACCTTCCATACAGTAATTGCCTTCGGCGCGATCCCCCACTTGAAGGGCTGGTGGTGACGAGGAGGAGGCGGAGGAATCGGCCGGTGCTTCCTCATTCTCAGTGGATGGTTGTTGTTGGTGCAATCGTTCCATGTGCAATTTCAATTCTTGATCCTGAGCATGAGCCTGTTGGACCAACTCCAAGGTTTCCTCCATCAAGTTTTGCATGGTAACCGGTGTAGTCGTTTCCGTTTCGTGTTGCAAAATTTGCAACAAGAGACAGGCGGCCGCCGCACGGGCCTTGACATCCAGACCTTGCTGTGATGGAATGAGGGCGGACTTGGAGGTAGCAGTCGTCGTCATCGTCGTAGAGGTGGATGCTGCTTGTTGTGGATCTTGTTGTTCCATGGCGCGTTGCAAGAGCTCCTTGGCCGAGTCAAAGTCGACCGGAACGACGGTTTGTAGGGTGGACGAGACACAACTACTCAAACCGGCTCGGACTCGACCCAAGGCCAAGCAGGCGGCTGGACAACGCAAGGCAGCTGCATGACAGAGGTGAAAGACAATGGACGACGCATCGGGTCCACCCTCCGCCTCTTGCGTTTGGTGAGTCTTGTCGTCGTTGTTGTCGTCTGGATTGGTCGTCGTCTGGATGACTTGAGCCATTTCGGGAAATCGATTCAATCCATGCAAACAGGCCAAATGATAATGGACCTTTCCCAAATGCGCCTTGGTTTCGGCCGTGGGAATCATGGGCGGTGCGGGTTGCAAATCCTGACGAAAGTCTTGGGTATGAATTTCCGTCGTGCGTTGGCGCAATTCGCCACTGGCATGCCGATGAAACATGCGATGATCAAAGACCACGTCACGCGTCGCACGCAACAACGAACTCGTGACCTCGTCGACATCGGATTGCGTCCGACGAAACTTGTGTTTCGTCGGAGAGGGTGGTGCGGCTGCTGCTTTTGTGGCAGTACTGTTGCTGTACAGATTGCGCATGGATTGTCGAATGGAGGCTTGCCAATCTTGTGCTTCGTCCTTGTTGCTGCCGTCCTCCTCGTTGTTGGGGATCCAGGGTGGTAAGGAGAGATTGGATCGTTTGGCCGTGGCCTCATCCATGGCATTGACATGCTTGTCAAAGACATGGGCTGGAGTACTGTTACTGGACAATAACAGACTGCGACGTCGTTCCCGATTCTTGTCAATCCGCATCAACTTTTTAAAATCCTTGGCCAATCGAGCATCCTCCTCGTTCTCCTCCTCCTCATTGAATTCATCCTCGTCTTCATCCTCGTCGTCGCTCAATGTCAAATCATCGTCGTGATACTTGGCTTGAAATTTCAATTCATTCCGCGACAGGGGAAATTGCGGCACTCCCAAAAAATCACTGTAACTGCAATGCCGAAAGGATTTGAAAAAGAGGGCCATGCCCCGAAATCCCAAATCGCCCTCGCCAAATTGCAAGTCGGACGAATGGACTTGCGGGTCGGTATACAAATCGGCCACGCCTTGAATATCGGCCACGAGGCGGTGGCCCTGACTGGCATAGAACGAAAAGGCCGAAAAGACTTGGGGCGTTCGACGACGTTCCAAGGCATCGACCATGCCGGAATTGGTATTGTGCTTGACAAAGCCGGCGCCATATTCGTCGCGACCACTAATGAATCGTTCCACGGCAAACCAGGCGGGGCGGGGATGCCACTGGACGAATTCCATGGCATAGGCTTGCAAAAAGACAATGGTTCGGGGAGGATGCAAATTGTTGAATTTCGTGGCCCAATGCATGGCTTCGTATTGCAAAATGATATCATTTTGGACCGCTGCCTTGGCCGCCTCGGAACAATCCACCACCAATGTCGAGTTGTTCTTGTTCTTGTTCTTGTCGTTTACTCCTTGTTGTTGCTGTACTACGTACGCTTTGGCCACATAATTGCTACTCCGCGACCATCCATGGGAATGAAAGCGATGATTGGAACAGGATTGCGGCGGTGTCGATCGTTTCTTGAGCCGAAAACAATGCCGCATGGCGCCATGGGTAAAGGGTTGCGGTTCCATTTTGACAATGGTTTGTTCCGAGCGCCACGTTTGTGTGGCTGGATCGTACGAATGTCGCACCACCAATTGGGCGGGACGGTCGACAATTTGATAGGGCGCCCAGACATCTTGCTCGGCCACCAATTGTGAGGCGGCGCGTTGGATTCTAACAACACAAAAGAATCGAATCGAAGAATGGTGGAAGGGAAGAAACACAACACCAGACGCAACCAACCCCAATAGAAAAACCAAAAGAGGTCCAAGGGAAGAAACAAAGGTTCGTGAAAAACAATCGAATGAGAAAAAACAAGACGACCATTGGTTGGTTGTGGAACAACAGCACGGTACGTACAGTTTGGCAATCTTGGCCTTGGCCGTGGTGGTTGTCGTGGAAGAGGAAGAGAAGAGTTTGGTAGTGTTGCTCGTGTTGTTGTTGTCGTCATGGTTGTGGTGCTTTGTGTCGTCCGTTGGTTTTGTTGTCACTGGCTGGTCCATGATCTTGTGTGTGTGGTGTTTTTGGGTTCGGGTGGAACCAAAGACTGTGTCTACTCTAGAGTAGATGTGTGTGTGCGTGTGTGTGTGTTTCACTCTCTAGAGTATAATTAGTATGCACAACAGACAATGATATACGTCTCTCTCTCTCTCTCTTTCTCCGTTGGTAGAAATGTAGGAGTGTCGGTTGCTGTTGTTGTCGTTGTTGTTGTTGTTGTTGTTGTTGTTGTTGTTGTTGTTGTTGTTGTTGTTGTTGTTGTTGTTGTTGTTGTTGTTGTGGTTGGGTGAATCTCGACGACCACAAAAGATACGATGATCATGTGGATCTTTTGTGGAAGAATCCTTTCTTTCGTCCGTCCTTCGTCTATAGAAAAGCGACTGGGAACGCGACCATCAGAATGCGGACTATGGAGAGACTGCCTCCATTTTTGAAATTTGAATTCTCGTAGACATTCTGACCATGGGGTGTCTCGCTGGATCGTATCTTCTGAATATCTTTGCTGACCCAAGGGGCTTTTGGGCTTGGGGGACAACGAATAGAAGGCTATAAGATGGCTGATGGTCTACAATGGGTCTACCAGAAAGGAACGGGGATGGGCTGCCACCTAAATATAGATCCGAATGGGCCTCAGTCTCATGACATGCTGTTTCGTCACGGCAAACGCAATGGAGGACGACGAGGGACCATTCTCCACTTTTCCAATGAGGGAGTAAGGACGTAATGCCGTCCATGGACAACAACAAGAAGAAGGGGGCATGAAACTTCGTCATCCAGGCGTGATGGTACTAGTACTACAGGACGACGAGGACACCACCAACAACAACTGGAGTGAGGATCCACAACCACTAGACGGACAAAGGGTCCAGGACTTGAGGCCCGACACGATAAAACGATTGAACGACCACCATTTTATGTTGGGATTCCCGCATCCTCTCAGCAAAGTGATACTCCCTGTGTGGGACACTTTCATGGCAAGGCACCGTACCAGGAGGCAAATGATGGCGGTCTACCTAGTACCGAAGGAGCATCGAGTTCCAGCGAACCAGGAAAGGTCTGTAATGTCTACGAAATCTGGTTTCCAAGCACAGGAACCAGACCGTCCGTTGTCTCAATTCTCACAATAATAGGTTCTCTGAAGAATGGAAGTAAAATTCATTTTTGGTACTCTGAGAGCTCCACCAGAGGCATGGAGTGATCGTCCTTATTCCGTGTGGGAATCACGCTTGCGTTGGTGGTGCCTGTTGTTGTGGTGGTGGTTGCTGGTGATCAAATCGTACCGTTCGGCCCATCCACAAAATTCCTGCACCCGTACTCATGGTAGCAGGATCCCAGTGCTTTTCCACGACCAACCACAACCGTCCAATCGACGAGGACAACAAGAGAGGAGGCGCTGAAGAGGAAGACGCCAAGGCTTTTTGAGTCAAACAAGAAGCCGCCAAGGTCTCCTTCAGGCGTTTTTGCGCAGCATCAGCCGCCAAGGACTCTTCCAGGCGTTTTTGCGCCGCATCAGCCGCCAAGGACGTTTCAAGGCGTTTCTGCGAATCACCAGTGCTGGTGGAGGGGGTGTTGGTAGGAGCAGGTGCCACGAGTTGACCATGGGTTGTGCTGACCGCTGATCTCCGTGAAGTCGTGCTACTAGGGGCAGCGGTTTGGTTTGCTGACATGAATGCCACGTTCGAAACTCGATGCGCTCTTGGTGCACTAACTTGCCTTGCTGATTGTTTTGGCACGGAATGCGGCGGTTGAGTCGATGCAGCTGTTGAAATTGTCGTTCCTTCAAAACCACCACGTTTCGCTTGAAGTTCCAAAGCATGTTCGGATGCTGGAATTCTACTTCTTTGCTTCTTGTCCTGGTGCTCCTGATAAGATGGTCCTTCTTCCTCGTCATCCTCCACTGTCCTGTCATCATCATGATCTTCTCCGTCTTCCCCCCTACTATCCTCACGATTCTCGTCGATTTGGTCATCTTCTTCTCGTTCCTCTTGTTCGTAAAAGTTTTCGGCCTGCTGCTCCTGAGCAGCGCCCGTACTATTGTGATTCAAGTCTGACAATTCATCCTCCTCTTGTTGTTGTTGTTCTTCTTCATCTCCTTTTTCCTCGTCCTTGTCCTCTTCTTCTAGTTGTTGACTTGGTTCCTCTGCTTGTTCGTCTCTTTCACGAGCTGCCTCCTTAAAGGCAGCCCTTAGCTGTTCTTCGGCGGCCTTCTTTTTGCGTGCTTCAATGCGACGTTGGGTCGTTGCTTGTTCGGCACCGGTCCGATTCCGAACCGCTACTCGCATGGCTTGACCAGCCTTTTCATGGGCTGTGGCATCCCCAATTTCCCACCATGTACCGTCACCGTCTTCTAGATACCTCCTCTTTTTGACTGTTAGTGGTTTTTCATTCGCATAAAGTGGTTGTTCTTCCGTATCCCCCTTGACTCCCACTTTTTGTCCGTCCTTTTCGTTCTCGCTGTTCTTATCGCCGTCCTGTTTCTTCTCCTCGTCTCGTTCGAGTTTGATAAATTTACCTCCCGAGGCTCGAATAGTTCGTACAATTTTCCCCAATACCGTGGCCTTGTGTCGCTTGGACCCACTGGCACGATACAAGTCGACATTTTGTTCGACCAAATCCAAAAAGACGCGATTGCCCGGACGTTCGTACGAAGCCTTGCCCCGTCCACACACGACATCCACGTTGGAGACTTCGTAACCATAGGGCAAGGCTTGGGGTGGAACATTGTCCACCGTTCCCCAACGTTGCCGACACGACATGCGGCCTTCACCGGATGCCATAACAACTGCCCCCGTTGTGTTGGGTGATGAAGGTGAGGAGGGTCGCCGTTCTACTCCAGGTGGTAGCGAAAGAGGGACTTGTTGTTGCAGCTGCTCCTGCTGTTGTAGTACGGTGAGTTGCTTTTGTTGTAGCTGCTGTGCCGCTTGCTGCTCCAAAAGTTGTTGTTGCTGCTGAATGAATTGAAGTTGCTGCAGCTGTTGTTGTTGTGACTGCAATTGTTGGTGTGAATGGAGGATTTGCTGAGATCCTTGTGCTACGGATACTGGTTGCTGCTGTACGATCAAGCGTGCTCCTGGTTCTTGTAATTGTTGTGCCGGAGCAGGCACCACAAAAAAGGATGGTGATGATGAAGCAGCCGCTCCTCCAGAATGATGATGCGAAAAAACGGCAGTCCTGGTTGCTTCTGGTGCTTGTGGTTGTTGTTGCTGCTGCTGCAACACTACGACGGGTGGAGGAGCAGGAACGGTAGTAGTGCCGGTTTCAATCTGATAACGAGGAGGCTGTTGCGGATAGGTGCTTGTTCGAGTCGTAGGAACTGCTGCTACTGGTGGAGACGAGTTAGCCCTATTCTCCACCCTGACATGACGTTGCTCTTGCAAGGAAGAGGATTGAAGGGGCAATTTTCGTCGACCGATGGAGGACGAGGATTCATCATGTTGTTGCTGCTGCAATGTCGTTCGCTGATTTGCCGAAGTGGGAAGAGGATGACGAAATTTCGGTTTCTTCTTCTTCATTTGAGACGGGGCCTCTCTGTCCATTATACGCTTGTGACTATGACTGTGGCCCATGGATGAGGAGGATGCAGTTGTAGTAGGAGGAGCCGAAGCACCAATTAACGGCTGTTGATTGTGGGTCCTTGCGGATGGTTCCTTATTGAACATTAATCTTTTCTTCTTTTTCTTCTTTTTGATCATGGATGAGGACGTCAAACTCCTTTGCGCACTGGCGGTGGCGTTGGCAACCACCGCTGTGGTACTTTCGGCCGTTTGGTTCATGGAGGACAGGCTTGAATCGAGTCAATCTCTCCAGGAGAATGGCTGTGCTTGGTGTTGGTGAAATGTTCGTTCGTCCTTTGGTTCCCAAACAAAGGTCTTACTAGGCTGATCAAGTGGATAACGATTACTTGGGTTCGTTCGTGATTCTATTTCTGTAACTGTTCGAGTTTTGACAACAGCTTCTCGTTCGCTGTGGTGTTGCTCGTAAAGAATCGCCTTTCTTTTTCACCACCATTAGCGGCCCCGGGTGGAGATAGCCTTACACCGTTTACTTCGCGTATTACAAAGATGAAGAATAGGTCGTATCCCACATCACACATCACTCGGAGCAAAATAATCTTGGTGTGGCAACAGTCAGAAGTCAGAACCGTCTGATGTCACGCGGAAGAACAACAACTCAAAATTCAAAACCGGCAGCGGGCGATTACTCCTAGCTCCTACTCCTACTCCCTCTGGAAACCCTTTGTTGCACCAAAAAAAGGGGAATTACGTCATTTCATGGGCGTATGTCCTATGGTCAAAAAATTATATAGGCTTATAGCTCTTTTTAGTACGAACATTTCGGTATATAATTTATATGTTCGATCTCGTATTCCTGACGACCTGTGATCAAAAAAGGGACGAATTGGAAGCACCTACTTTCATCCCGTACCGGTTGATCCTTATATGCCTCCTAGGAGAGCGCGAGGGCCAGGACGCTCTATTGGAGTGTCAAAGGGACCAGAGTTGCCGGCACAATGCTGTGGTCGGGCCATTTTGACCCTCCTCACCATGGTCAATCAGGGCACCTTTTCCTGAGGTGCTTTGACTTCCGTCGCCAAATATTTTGTACTTTTCGTATAGTAGTGTAGAGGCGCGCATGTCATTCTATATGATCCCCCATGTTATTCAAAGATTTTGATACTCCGAATGAGCCAGCCGTCCTGCAGTAGGGTTTGTACTGGAGTATACGTGAATTTTTAATGCGACTAAAATAAGCAAAAACCAATTGGTGCAACGACCTTAGCCATAGCAAAGCATTGGTGGCTTCTCACGACCTAGACACAACAACAGATGAAGGTCAAGAACTAGAGGAAAAGAGGGAACAAATTATTACGTGGCAAGTCGGGCTAATAAATTGCGCACTCGTCAACAAATACTCGTACGACAGGTGGAAACACATTGTCAATGTGATGATTCTGAAAGAACCGAACAATCTACGGATCCATCGACTTCGTGTCATCCATCTTTATGAACAAGACTACAACCTTGTTCTGGCGATCAAGTGGCGTCAGCTCATACACTTAAACACCAATCAACGAACTCTGCACCCAATGCAATTTGGTGGAGTCCCAGGCAGAGACGCTGTAATCCCGACCTTATGCGAAGAACTTCAATACGAAATATCAAGAGCTAGCAAGCGGCCACTAGTCCACCTGGACTATGATGCAACTGCTTGCTACGACCGGATCGTCTTATCCTTCGGAAGCCTCGCGTCTAGAAGCTTTGGCCAACACAGGTCGATTGTCTTTATCAACGCAAAGACATTGGAAGAAGCCAAGTATTATTTAAAGACACAGCTCGGAGTGTCTGAACGGCATTACCAACATTGCCAATTGTACCCTATATATGGCTCGGGACAAGGAGCCGGCAACTCACCTGCAATCTGGTGTGTCATTTCTACGATTCTCTTCGACACCTACGAGGACAAAGCACATGGCGCTATATTTAGCAGCCCTGATGGTTCTGTGAAAACTGCTTTACACATGATCGGGTTTGTTGATGATACTAGCGGCAGCGTCAATGATTTCTCGCGCGACCAACCAGCATTGCCAGAACATTACATTGCCAAGGCACAAGAAGACGCACAACGATGGAACGACTTGCTTAGTTTGTCTGGAGGCGCACTTAACGTCGAGAAATGCTCCTATCACTTCTTGTATTACACGTTCAATGTGGATGGGCTTGCGTCCCTACAATCTGGAACCTTCGGACCTCAAATTACAATTCACTTCCATGATTCGGACCAAACAATACCGATCAAACAACTATCTTCCTATCGGAGTCACAAGACTTTGGGTGTACAGAAAGCGCCACATCGAACAGATAAAGGGCTATACCTCGCTCTTGCGATAAAGAACAAAGCTCATACTTCCGTGATGGCCACCAGCCCTTTCTCCAGAACTGACGCCTGGGCCTATTACCATGCAATCTACCTCCCTAGCATATCATACCCGCTACCATCGTCTTCCCTCTCTGATGCCCACTGCAATGCTTTACAAGTCCAGTTCAAGAAAGCTTTTCTACCCAAGTATGGCTTCAATCGCCATATGCCAAATGCAGTCGTCTACGGGCCAGCAGAATTAGGAGGAATCGGACTGCGAACACTTTCAGTGGAGCGTGGAATTTCTCAGACTTACCTATTGCTAGCATGTCTCAGATCACCAGGAGTCCCGGCACAACTTGCCAAGATCGCGATCTCGTGGGCTCAATTTCTCGCGGGTACTAGCATTTCCATATTTGAAGATGTCGAGACACCGTTGCCACACTTGGTACCGATGCAATGGATCCCACAAGTGCGAACCTTTCTCCGCAAGGCAAACTGCAACATTGAACTTGAATCAAAATTCCTTCCCGCCCTCCAACGAGTCAACGATCGTTTCCTCATGGATATCGCATTAGAGTCGTCACAATTCACTCCAACGGAACTGATTCTGCTCAATGCATGCCGTATCTATCTGGGTGTGACATTGCTCAGTGATGTATCCACTCCTGATGGCACGAAACTCTCTTTGTTTACCATTGAACATCGCCATGATGATTTCTCGACTCATCACGGTTTGATTCCGTACCAAGACCGGCCAGGTCCCCGTGCTTGGCAACAGTGGGACAAATACCTTGACTTAGTCAGACAGACAGGAGTCACACGAATGCTGACACACCCTCTCGGTTCCTGGACTGTACCTGGACAGAAATTACATCGCCATTGGAAATTCCTAGTTGACTGCCCGAGCTCCAAACTCTATGTGGCCGAATCTCCCAATAGTTTTCGACACTACTGGTACCAACACCCACTTTTTCTTCCAACGTCTCAACTCTCTTCAAGTCCCCCATCGACAGCAGTGCCCGTTCATGTCAACCACTCCGGCCCCGCTTTCATTATTCTGCCTTGCCGTCCTCAAGCCTTACCTTCCGATCCACCACCACCCCAGACTTTTCCCGATTATGTCTCTTCTCTCGAACAGTGGGATCAACACCTAATGTCCGAACTTGTCCTCCTTTGCCCACCTCAACAAATTCAACAATGTTTCGCCACTCCGACTGTCCGCCTCTTCTTGTGCAGCGATGGCTCAGCGGCTATGTTTACTGGCAAATTTGGCTGTATTTGCAGCACGGATACTGGACAACGCCTTTTTCAATTAAGCGGTCCTGCTCCTGGTTATCGTACTTCGTCCTTCAGGTCGGAGAGTTACGGAATGCTTGCATTGCTACGTGCTGTGATTCATCTTACGACGTCTTATGGCTTCAGCCTTCCGACACAACTAATCTTTTACACCGATTCTAAAAGTTTGATCAATACCGTGGCAAAACGACTGGAATGGGTCTATGACTTCCCATACTCTACGATGGAAGCTGATTGGGATATACAACAATCGATTAGTACATCTATCAAACAATTCCCTGAAACTCCAAGTTTCCTACACGTTCGGGGCCACCAAGATCGTCTGCGACCATATCCAACACTGACCCTTGCTGCCCAGCTCAATGTAGACGCTGACCGATTGGCAGACTCATACGAATACCCGCCTACTATCTCATCGACACATGTCCCTCTTATCACAGGCAGCCAAGCCATACTTCATTCTCCCAAAGGGACTATCAATTCGAATTACCGATCTATTCTGCGCTACCTCTCTACATGGAAAGCTTTACGCCAATACTTATGCAATCGCAACGAGTGGTCGTTCGAGACTTTCGAGATGATTGATTGGACGGCACACGGACGCGCTATCACGACTGTTTTCACCCGTCGACAATTCCATATTAAGTTTCTCCATGATTGGCTTCCCCTTGGCTATCTTCGTTCTCGTTACGCCACTTACTACACAGAAACATGCCCCCTCTGCACTCCCTCTGTTGTCGAGACTCGCACTCACTTTCTTTGTTGCCCACACCGACAATGGAAAGGACCTCTTCTGGATGAACTGCAAGATTTCTGGCGTCTCCAATCCCTAGACCCAACTCTGAACCTACTACTCGTGGAAATTATTCACTCTTGGCTCGCCAATGTTCCACCGTCTTTTCCCACCCTCTCCCTCTCATATCAATCGCTGGTAACTCAACAACAACTTATCGGATATGCTCACATCTTTTTCGGCCGCTTCACTACTCAATGGCGCAATCTTCAAGACAACTACCTCTCCACCAACCATCAACATTCACGTACAGTCTCCGGGACTCATTTTGTTACTGGCACAATTAAACTCTTATGGAAACACATCCATGCTCTATGGATCACCCGAAACCACAACCTCCATGGTAATTCACCCCAAACAGTTGAAGCCGCATCTTACGCCCAAGCACAACGCGAGGTCATGACTTTATACGAATTCCGCACCCGTCTCCCGCCCTCTGAACGCGATATTTTCTACTCGTCTCCCGCTGCTCATTTCGCAGCGGAAACTACTGCTGTTTCTCTTCGCTCTTGGATCAATACCTGGCGCCCTGTCATTCTCAGGGATGCTGCTCCACCCTTGTAACCGATCTCTACTCTCTGTCCCGTCCTCACAACTTGTCCCGTCATGTTTAGTCCTCGCTCCTCATTCTGTGTGGAGCCGGGCGCGTCGGTCGACGTCACCCTAGCGGGTGCGCGCGGCAGCGTTAAAATAGACTGTACCTTTTTTTTTGTTTCCAGAGGGAGTAGTTAGTTATTGTACTCCTATGAAGGTCGATGCGAACACATCGGATCTAGTCTATGCATGGAAAGCGACGGTAGAGAAGTCTGGAGTCTAGAAGTGTCTCGTACGCAGTCAAACGACTCTAAAGATGGATGACCAAAAGACAAAAGGGTGCCCCTGTCCTCCCGCCTATCCCGATGCGAACACACCATAGGGGAATCGAGCTACCTCTAGATCGAGTGCGTGTCTTATTGTCTGTGCTGGGTGAGGGTTTGGATCGATTCGCATTCGGTTTCCCCTGCTATACCTTCTGGAGGAGTACCTAGGACAAAGCGCTTCCAAGTCAATAGGGTCTTTTGATGACCAAACGAGCGCCTTTTCTTGTCCTAACGCCTAAATCGATGTGGGGGAATGGACCTATTGTGTGAGTGTCTCGTTGTCTTTGTCCAGGGAGTATAGTGTATTGTTTGGATCGATTCGCATTCGGTTTCCTGCAATCTCTAGCGCGAGAACAAAGGGACATAAGAAGATCAGAAGGCAGATAGACGCTGCCAGCAGAAACACAACGTATCTATGGACACTGTCTCATTCGTCAACCCCTATAGCGACTCACAGCAGCATGGTTGCTTCCAATGCCTTTTTGTTGGATCTTTGTTGTGACACGCCAGTTGTAACAGGAATAGACAAACAAAAGGCGGATCCCAATGTCCTTAGACCGAAAGGAAAGAAATGCAAGCTTAGGAGGAGTCCTCTGAACAATTCATAAACGGATAGCAGAGTTAGAAGAGTCACATTATGGAATGAAACTTTCGAGACTGAGGAGCCACAGACGGACGGCATCGTGCGACTCTTTCGGTCGCGTTAGAATAGGTCTTGGATGTTGGGGGTATCTTTTGTTTGTCTCCACCAGCACCATGGCCAGTCTCCTCGTGCAAGCCGTTGCTGACAAGTGGAACAAGAAGAAGAATGTCGACAGCGATTTGGAACCGACTCCCCACCAAATGTTGGAACATGCCTTGGCCGACACTACCAAGGTGAGTGGGGAGTGGGTGCAACAGTAAAGAGAGACGTTTTGTTGTCGTCTCGAGTTTTAGTTGGCGTTTTGTCGTCGTCTTGGTCTCGAGTTTTAGTTGGTGTCCATTTCGAACATGGGAGAAACTACTTTCTGCTTGCTCCTTTCTCATCTTGCATGCGTTTGTGGTTCTTCGTTTCTGTCTTTTGGGGGGTCTGTGCAACAACATCCCGATGATGAAGGCACGGCAACGACGCATGTGTTGGATTCCTACCATCTATTCCATTCAATTCTATTTTATATAGCTGGTGTTGAAACAACGATTCGATGCCTTGGAAGTGTTGACCAATTTTGTTGCCAGCTGGTAGAAGTCTAGTGTCTACCTAGTGTCTCTCTAGGCTATTGATACTAGCTAGGAGTAGACACTCTAGTGACACCAACACTATGTCTAGAGGTGACAGACCAATAACGTAAAGTCTCCACCCCAGAAGAGCGCCAGCAACTTCCGGTAATGGACTCAAAACGTACGAAATCTTTCTACTTCTCAGAGTATCGTCACGATAAAACAACCGTTTTCATATTGCGTTATCACACACCAATAGCGCTCTGATATGATCATATTAGATACAGATTCTTTCGATATGAGGCATGCATCCCGAGTCACGGATGTGGGGGACATTGGAGATGTCTTTTGATGTCTTTTGATGTCTTTTGATGTCTTTTGATGTCGTTTGATGTCGTTTGATGTCGCTTGTTGTTATATCGCCAAAAGAATCTCTACTCTCTAGCAGTTGGTATTCTTCAACAGAAAACACACGACTGATTGACGCAAGGCCCATCGCTGAATCAACTGAATGAGCACCGCTTGATTTTGACTCAAACCATGTTTCCGCGCGAGCCCGAAACGACATCAAACGACATCAAACAACATCAAACGACATCAAACGACATCCCTCACGACATCAAACGACATCCCTCACGACATTCCCGTTTGTCCATACTAGAGATTGGGAAACCATACTCTATAGTTTCATAATACGTGTTTTGTATTAATATAGATCCTTTGTCGAAGAAGTTCTTGGTCTTGTCCTCTGGGGATTGCTAGCGGATATGGGACTCACGGGTAGTTACCGGAAGTTGCAGAGCTATCCGGATAGCGGCTTAGCGGAGAACAGCGGAAATGAACTCCACGATATCGCCATGCCTCCGACGACTCCTGTGCGCTGGAACCACAGAAAAACTTTATCCAAAGGCAATTGGAATTGGACGTAGACCGATTGGCCGGAATACGCTGGTTTCTAAATGTAGAAACATTGCACGACAAAGATTGTAACAAAGCATGATGATGCCTTTTCAATCACGAACAAGACCCAAATAGTCCATCTCTGACCGTCCCTTCTCCCCAAACGATGCCCCATCCATCACACAAGGGGGGGGGGATCTATATATAGATTGAGTGGTCGAATCCGTACACAGACTGTCCTCCGCGCCAAAGAAGTTTGTCAATCCATGTTTCTGATTGTTCGCCTGTTGGATGATTCTTGGAACTGCGACAAGAAACTTTCCAACCATCAGTGATCCTATTGTCGAGTATAACGCGTTTTTCTTACGTTTAAACTATTGTCTGATTGTACAGCCTATGTAGGCCACATGATCATCCTACTCCCCTCCACAAAGACTGGTTCCACCTTGTGCCTTTTCTCCTTAGATTGCTCGTGTCGACGTTGAGTAATACCCTTGTGTTAAACTTCATCTTCTGGCAAACATTCCTCATTGTCCACGGGGACGTCGTAATCATCCTTGTTGTTCGACGACGAGGTTGTTTGGGACGTTGGTTGTTCCACCGATTTTTCTCTCTTGGCGTGGTTTGTTTCGTCGGAATCTTGTTGTTCTTGGTGGTCGCAGTAGTCGTTCGGGTCCAGTGACTCGCGGCGGTAATGGTGAAGCATGTGGTCCCCAAACAAGCTACGTTGCAATTGCACAAAGTCGGGTTGGAGCAACAAACTTTGTCGAAATTCCACCGTTTGAGCCGTCTTAGTTCGTGTCCGACAGGTTCGTACCACTTGAACCAGCCCAAAGAGGACGGCACCCACCATCGAGGCCAAGCACATGTACAAGACCAAGATCCATTCACTTTCCTCGGGACATCCTTCCATATCGTCAATGGGGACCAAACACCAAAAGTAAAAGCGAGGAAACAAGTAGCGCAATTCCTTGATCCCGGGCAATCCGGATCCAGGACTAAAGGTGGTACTGAAAAAGACCATGAGCAAAAAGGGGAGAATCCCCACGACTTCGACGCGTTGAAAATCCAAATGGGTATAAATGCCTAAACAAATCAAGACAAAGGTCATGGAAAGACTGTCGGTAAACATGCCAATCCAAATCGAAACCCGTGACAAGAGGGAAGAGTTGGTCATGACGGCATTGACGACCCCAAATTCGGCCCACGAGACGGCAAAAATGAGTGTAATGGTCAAGGCGGTTTTCAAGGCGCGATACATGGCGGGGGAGGAATGCACCAAGGCTTGACTTTCTTCGTGCATGGCAATCCGCCATTCGACCAAACTCAATAGGTAGGGATTGACACAGAAAAAGGCAATAATCTCTCCACCCACCAACACCAAGGCGGCTTGATCGTCGTTGGAATTCCAAAAGGCTATCACAAACAATCCCAAACACACCATGGTAAACAAAACGACACCCCTCAAGGCACGATTGGACAAGACTTCCACTTGATAAAAAAAGCAAGCGTCTGACCAGAGTGTCGGAGTGGTTGTGGTGCCCGTTGCGTCGACGGAGGTGGCAGTGCTGTCGATTGTGTGGAAGCTCATGGTAGACCTGGTGGAACGACGCAGGCCGCCATTTCTCGAAGCCTTTTTGCCAACGACCGATAAGGCCTGAATCATGAGTTCGCGTGACACCACCTGACGACGTTTTTTGGACGACGACGACGACGACGACGACGACGACGACAAGGTGGTTGGATTCCTCATTTGGGAGGTTGTTGTTGTTGTTGTTGTTGATGTTTCGGGTGGTGCGCATGGCGTCTGGATTGGGTCCTCCTGATTGTAGTCCTTGTCCTGGTCCTGGTCCTTTTCGTCCGACACCAAGGGTTGTTGTTGTGGTTTTGGTTGCAGTTGTAATTCCACCACGGTTCGATCGACCGCCGATACCGTAATGATGTGATGGGCCATTTTGGTCAAGGCGTCGACATGATCGTTGGTGACCAAGACGATAAAATGGTATTGTTGCAATTGTTGCAACCGTTTGGAAACAAACGACACATAATCGTCCGTGACACCACAAAAGGGTTCGTCCAAACAAATCAATTCGGGAATTCGCGCCGTTTGTTTTGGTGGTGATTGTTGTGGTTGTTGTTGTGATTGTGGTTGTGATTCGTCGTTTGTTGCGGTACTTATGGTTGTTTGTGGTGGTGGCAAGAGTCGTTGACAAATGAGTTCAAACAAGAGCAATTTGCGTTGTCCTCCCGACAAGCCCGCCGTGAATTCTCCCGCCAAGGTTCCCCCCACGGGGATAGTCTCGGCCGTGCCTTCGGTTTCATAAATGTGCCAATATGGCAGTTGCGTCGGATCAAAATTGGGAATTTGCGATACGGGAATGTAGGGTCGTAAACTGTGATATTGTCGAACGTAAATACATTCGTGACGTTTGTAGACATCGTTCAAAAAGGTGGTCTTGCCCGACCCCGAACTCCCAATCACAATCGTCAAGGTCATTGTGGAACCAAACTGCGAGTATGTTGGGGTTGCCCTCTTGCTTTCAATCCCAATCCACCGATTCAATCAATCAGCCGAGATTCGAGATATTCGATGCCCACCAAATGAAGGGGGGGCTTAGGCTGATGTCCCTTGACTGGGTTATTAAGCCACCCCCATACCTATTTGCCAAAAATAATCAGCGATAGACCTAGCCAAGTAGCTAGACTCTAGCTAGTGATACCAACAGAAGTGTCTCCTACCGGCACAACAAGAAGTCAAAAGAGTCTAAAGAGGGATGACCAAAAGAGAAAAGAATGTCCCTGTCCTCACACACCTCACTCGATGCGAACACACCATAGGGGAATCGAGTGACCTCTAGAGATCGAGTGGGAGTGTCTTGTTGTCGGTGCTGGGTAAGGTTTGGATCGATTCGCATTCGGTTTCCTGCAATCTCTATCGCGAGAACAAGGGACGAAAGAGAACAGCAACAAGCAGATTGACGCTGCCAGCAGAAACACAATGGATCTATGGATACTGTCTCATTCCTCTACCCCTATCGCGACTCACAACAGCATGGTTGCTTGGGGCCATTTGTTGTTTTGGTGCTACCAATGCCTTTTTGTTGGATCTTTGTCGTGACTCGACAGTTGTAACAGGAATAGACAAACAAAAGACTCGAAAGGAAAGAAATGTAGGAGGAGTAAGAAGTTAAAGTAGTCGTCGTCGTCGTCGTCGTCGTCGTCGTCGTCGTCGTCGTCGTCGTCGTCTGATCTTTTAAATAACGGATAGCAGAGTTAGAAGAGTCACGAAACTTGGAGTCACAGACGTGCGACTCTTTCGGTCGCGTTAGAATAGATCTTGGATGTGGAGGACGTTGGGGTATCTTTTCTCCACCACCATGGCCAGTCTCCTCGTGCAAGCCGTTGGATCCAAGGTTGTGGAGGCGGTCGGAGAGAAATTCAAGGACTCGTTGGAGCAACAAAACAAGGCCGCTGCTGACAAGAAGAAGAACAAGAAGAAGAATGTCGACAGCGATTCGGAACCGACTCCCCAACAACTTTTGGAACATGCCTTGGCCGACACTACCAAGGTGAGTGAGTCCAACAATGAGAGATGTTTTGTCGTCGTCGTCTAGGTCTCTAGTTTTAGTTGGTGTCCATTTGGAACATGGGAGGAAACTACTTCAAGTCCTTGGTGTTGGGTTCTGCTTGCTTCTTGCTCATCTTGCTTGCTTTTGTGGTTTTTTCGTTTCTGTCTTTTGGGGGGTCTGTGCAACAACATCCCGACCATGATGGCACGGCACCGACACATCCTACCATCTATTCCATTCTTTTCTATTCTATTCTATTGTATATAGCTGGTGTTGAAACAACGATTCGATGCCTTGGAAGTGTTGACCAACTTTGTCGCCAGCTGGTTTCGGGTCGGCGGATGCTGTTCCCGAATTGGAGAACAAACCAACAAGTACAATGCCTACACCACAACGACGACGACGACAACGACCAATCCACACCCACCAGCATCCACAGAACGGGGCACGTTGCAATTTACCATTGACGAAGAATCGGAATTGGCTGGATGGACCGGTCGATGTTTGATGCGACCGCATCATTCCTTGCGATTGACGGTTCGAACGGCCAGCAACAGCAGCACTAATACCAACCAACCACTCTTGTATTTTGATCGCGAATGCAAATTGGGGTGTTGCTGTTCCTGTTGCGATTGTTGTCGACAAGAAATGCACATTGCCTTGCCACCCGCATCATCAACCACAACAACGACAGCAGCAACAGTGGGTGGTGGTCCACAACAAGAAGAACGGATTGCCATTGTTCGAGAACCCTTTTTGGGTGGCAATGGTCTTTCGCCCTCGTTAGAAATTATGGATCGAGAGGGGGAAACCGTCCTGGCCACCTTGCAAGCTGAGTCCCTGTGTTGCATTGGAGGCATTTGCTGCGATCATACCTTTACCGTTTATGAAGGAGACTTGAAAAAGCCCCTCACTGCCACACCTACTAGCACGAGGCAACCATCCGGACGACGACGACAACAACAACGGGTGGTATTGGGGACCATTACCAAGCACAAACCCAAGGATGAAACGCAATTCTTGACCGACTTGATTTCCGATAGTTCCGATACCTTTTCCGTCACGCTTCCAGCCACCATGGATGCCACGCAAAAGGCGGCCATTTTGGCCGCCTTGCACTTGTTGGACTATTCCTTGTTTGAAGGCGAAGGCGATTGTACGGCCAATGTTTGTCAACGACCGTCGATTGCGCTCAAACTCTGCAATTTGTATTGTTGTGGATGTGTCTGTCCCTGTGGTATTCGACGACATGGCACCTGCTGTTGGTGTCCCATGCTGTATTGAGAAACAGAGAACTGGGCGTACTGAAACCTACGTATCGAGGAACGGGTGGACGGGCCACACCACACACGTTTCGAGCGCACAACGCGCGCAAGTGTGTGGGTGCGATTTCCACTATTGTATATGTGATGTTGTAATACTAGTACTGTTCCTGGTGGTGGTAGTTGATTCACAGTGCAGTATTCCATGATGCGGGTGGTCGTTGTCGTTGTTGTTGTTATTCTTGTGTTTCCTGGAATGGTCGTCCTGTCCACCCGCAACAGGAGAGCGAAACCCGCATGGTCCCCGTCCCATTTGTGTCAATTTGTGGCAGTTGTACGAGCAGGCAGGAGAATTTTGCCCCGGCCACACTACTACTTGTACTATGGATAGAATAGGACCGTTTGGTCTGTCTCAGTCTCACACATTCATGTGTGTTGTGGAGAGAAGTGTCCCGTCTGCCTGCTCCTCTCGGTTGGTTCTGTGTTTTGGTCTATGTGTGTGTTTCATCATGCATGATTTTGAGCTGTTGACAAACCAGTTTCCACACCAAACAAAGGACACACACACACACGCAGTCTGTATTATAGAGAGCACGCTATGAGACAAGAGGAGAGAACAAAGGGAGACGGGAGTGCCGAAAACTGTGAGAACGACCGATAACTCTCGACCTCGACGGGCGCGCGCATATGGAACTGGGAACCAACACCCCGAAGAGACACTACGACAAACATCCTTGGCACGTGCCGTTTCGGTCTGTCCGAGAGATCGCAGTCGGTTCTGTCACCGAAAACTTGGTCCGTTGAGATTTGTAAACAAGATTCTAAATCTAAACGATAGACACATAGTTTTGCCGAAGGCCTCTGAAACCAAAAATGGCTCCAGGGCGGGGAAGGGGAAATTTTAAGATTAGCTAACTAGAATCGTTGCGATCTCGAACTCGTCTCGTAGTCGTTGCAAAGATGCTGAACCCAAGAAGAGTGAGCTCTTCTCACGCTCCAACGACTCTGCATCAGGGTCATCCTAAAACTTCCGATTGTGGGAATCAAATCGGATGCTCGCCTCGCGTCGAGGAGGCGGAGCAGTCGCACCTCTGTTGTCGGTCGCGGAGTCTGGCCAGCATCGGCCACGTCACTCCACCCAGTACAGACAACGAAGAGACACTACGACAAACATCCTTGGCACGTGCCGTTTCGGTCTGTCCGAGAGATCGCAGTCGGTTCTGTCACCGAAAACTTGGTCCGTTGAGATTTGTAAACAAGATTCTAAATCTAAACGATAGACACATAGTTTTGCCGAAGGCCTCTGAAACCAAAAATGGCTCCACTACCATCAAACCCGATATTACAATCCAACGATGTCCAGCTGGGCTAGAAGTCGAGATGGAGAGTGTTGGGGAAGTGATGTTGGGGATCTTGGCCATTGAAGGTGTTAAAGAGGTTTTCATCCGGTGATTCGAGACCAGTTTCGCTGTTGGTTTGAAGCGCTGGATCAAGAAGGTTGTCGAGTCGATTCCGCAGGTTTTCCAAGGAGGCGACGCGGGAAGCTGCTGTGGAGTTATCGACATGGCGAAAGTCCGTTGTTGTAAGCATGAGTTGAGCCATGCCGGTTGTCCATTCGAGTACTTGGGGTCGAATGTATCTCATAAATGCTGTCGAACTCCATCGCCCCAAGATCATAATCTTGGTGACAGAACAATCAGCCAGGAAGAGAGCCATGGCTGCTCCTGATCGAAGGGAATGCGTCCCGATGTCCATTGGGTGGTAGCCGAAGGCGTTGAATCCGCCGCCCAATACACAGGTTTCGCGTAACAGGTTGCGAGTGTCTTCCTGTCGGACGAAACGGGGAGGAAGAGATGGGTTGGTTGGGTCATACCAGCAATTTACAGTGGTGGTTGGAGGGGCTTTTGGACGGTAGTGCAGGATTCTGCGAATGACTCGGCCCCAGAGGAGGACAGGGTCGAGTACGGGATCGCTGGTCCGGCTTTGAGTCCGTGTTTCTGCTTTGTGGTTGTTCTTCTGGTCGCGAAAGGTGATGGATACATACTTCGCGAGATGGTGAAAGTTGGGGTGATTTGCGGCGATTGTTTCGTGTTTCTTTGCCGTGTAGAAGACTACATCTCCGATTGTAAGGAGTTTTGTTTTTCCTCGGTGGGGTACGGTTGTGAGTTCGCAACTGCGACAGCCGAAGAAGAACCCACAGCCGGCAAGGTCGGCGACGACGGCCTTGAATGTGGAGAAGTCGTAGACTCTTGGTGGGTTGGTGAGTTTGTTTGTTCGACAGCAATGGAACCAGAGAAATCGGAGGTGCTTTGCGGTGACTGCTTTTTCTCGTTTCTCGGGGGGATCCAGATTTGACCACGCGCGTTTGAGGGAAGCGACGAGGGGGTGGAGGTGATGGCTGTCTTGACTGTGGCAGGGGCTCGGCCGGTCGTGATGCCGGAAGCACGATGCCAAGTCTCCAATGGCTTGGCCAAGAGTGCTTGCTCGAAGAGGGTTCGAGCGGTCGCGATTGGGGGTGAATTCGGCATCGCGGAGGGATTGCAAGAAGGAGCATGCAATGCTGGCTCTGTGGTTGGTTGCTCGGATGGATTCAAGGAGCGGGTCGTGACCGAATCCGATCTTGTCAAGATGTTCTGTCCATCGCTCCCAGCATTGATCGCGCTTTTGGTGCGACCCTTCGGTTTTGCCGAAGAAGATTCGGGACACGCTGGCACGATCGAGGAGATCCAACATAGTATTTCGTTGGGCAAGGGACTGATGTGAAAATTCTCTGGAATCTGCGACATAAAATTTTCATGAAGAAAAAGGGTAAGATCATTATCGTTAAGAGACCAGTATCTTGACAGGATGTCTGACACGTCGTTCTTGCTCCCAGGGATGTGTTCCGCTTGAAGGGCAAACTTGTGGTGGAGAATCAAGTCGGTCAGTTTCTTCGAGACTTGGACGTGTAGTGGCTTATCGGAACCGAAGGACGATTTGTACATCCAGCCGACGGCGGATGAGTTGTCGGAGAGACTCAGTACGGCCGAGTTTTCATCGATGTCATCGAACCAACAATCAACCCACATCGACACAACAATTGCGATGTACTCAAAAAGGTTATTGGTGCGTGTGTTGGTGGATGATGGGTCGAGTTGGGCAAGAGCTTCGAGTCTTGATTGGTCGATTTGGAATCGCCATGCTCTGCCGGATCGAACAGAGTAACCACCCATTCCTTCAGGGCATGAGTCTGCATGGAAGAGATGCGTGGGTACGCGACAAACTAGTCGGTTGAGTGAGATGCCGTCGTGGGAGTGTTGAAGGAGAGACGGCCACATTTCAAGATCCTTGGCGATGGAGTCTGGAATGGAGTACCGATAGAATGCTGGAGGTACGTCTCGGTTGGGTCGAGGACGTTTCGGATTCTTGTTCGTCTCTGGTGGTTTTGCTTTCTGTTTTTGTCGGAACGCCCGTTCAATGAAGGTTTGGTACTCGCGAAGGCGAGACAACCAAAAGGATGCGTGGGGTATGCCTTTCGTGGCATGTAGTAATTTGCCAATCAAGCTACGGAGGTTGTGGAAGGTGGTTCGACGGGTCTTGAGAAGATGTTGGACTTCTCGGGTCCAACCAATCAGTTTATCTTTTGGAAGACGAAGGAGAAGTCGTCTTGTGTCAACAATCCACCCGAGAACTCGTTGTTCTTCAGCGGGTGCACCTTCGGCTTCAAGTTTATCAGCTTCCAGCATGTCTTTTCGTGTAATTGGCTCATCCTTTGCAACTGGTCTTGTCATGAGATGGACGACGAGGGGGACGATGCTTGGACATCGGCCAAGGTGAGGGTTGGTTGCAAGGAAGACTTGGATCATATCATCCAGATATGAGTCGTGAAAACCATGGGGACGTGGTGGGACAGAGACTGCCAATTCACATGCTGCGACGAGTGGAACTTCCTCTGGTAAATACTTGGGTCCTCCAATTCCTTCCTGGAGTGGCGATTGACAAAGGTCTGGCTGCCATTCATCGAAATCGGCCAGGTCGTTGCAGAAGTCTGTTCCGATTTCCGAGACGATGGAAAATTCGGCCGGGTTGGCGGATGCTCCAAAGGTCAACCGTAGATTGAGGTGAGCAAAGGAATTGGAGGGGTCAATGGTAATATTCCTTGCTGCGACATCGCCATCGCCATGGACGCGACGATAGGCAGATGACCAATCAAACTTGCTGATGAGGATGCGATCGGTGGGAAATTTCCAACGTAATGCAACAATCTGGTGGAGAACACGGTCTAAACAGTGGCCCATCACCAGGTCAATCAATTTGCTTTGGTCGATCAAGTCGTTGGTCGAGGGGCAAAATCCGAGGGAAAAGGACTGGTCGTGTGTCAAGCGGTCTTTGGGAACAAGATCGCCATTGGCATCGATGCCCATTTGGTGGGCTACTCCCATTGGGCTGATCCTGCTATGTTTGATCTCGGTTGCGCAGAGAAACGTGATGGGGAGGGAAAAACCCTTGGACGCGTCTTTTCGAAGGACTTTGGAAAGAGCGTCAGGGTTTTTCTTACCAGAGGCGTGGTTGCCGTATTCGAGGATTGCCTCGTTCTCAGCGCGTCGGGCTGGCTCTTCTTCCTCAGCTGTGAGAGGGTATGAGACACCCTGCGTGATGTTGTGGTGGAACCGTGACCAGTATGGGTGGCCGGCTAGGAGCGGTTCCAAGATTTCCGCTGTGCGGAATTCGGATCCTGGGGTGATGACGGAACCGGGGTGGCTGTCAATCAGTCGTTGCAGATCAAAGTCGAAGCTTTCAATCAGCTGTGAGTTGAAAGTCGCATTTGATAGGACAACGTCATCGTCAATGGAGTGACGAAAGGGGGAGGGCTTGGGTGTTGGCGGTTTGTGATTGGCAATCTTGAGGATGGTGGAAAGGTCCAAAGGGTGGCACACATCTTGGAGTGGGGGAGGAGCGAGTCTTGATGGGAAAATCATGGAGATCTTGTTGGGGAGATAGCAGTGCTGGGAACTTGGGGGAACGGATTCCGTGTCGACATCATATATAGACTCACCTAGTAATTTTAAATCCGCTTGTCGTGCTTGTTCCAATCTTTTGACGTTCCGCGCTAGTGGCTTACCCGAGAAATCGGATCCAATTATCGCTGAAGAGCTGCCTGGGAGGGTCTTCTCGATTTGTGAGGATAGATTTTCGAAATGAGAACTTGGGGGACTTGGGGGTCTTGTAGAGTTGCCAACGGTAAGAGATTCTCTTGGGAGATCCTTAGAAGTTGGTCGGGGGTGACTGGTGGCAGTCGTGGGAGTAGGGGACGGTGTATCAACGGACGACGAGATCTTGGGAATGGAATCAGACGTGATGACACATTGATTCTGAACGGATGAGATCAAGTCGGAGAGTTCTCGTTGACGGGTCTCGGGGTGTCTTGAATAAGCTTGAGTGATATGATGCACCAGAAAAGGGTTCGCAGTGCGTGGGATCTTAGGTTTGTGGTCAGATGATGGTATCGCCAAAGGTGGGAGAAAGGATGGGATGATGTTGGGTGAGGGTGGTGGGGATGGAGCAAGAGGCTTCGAAGGAAAAGAAGACTCCGCAACTATAGTATTATTATTAAGGGTGGGTTGAGAGTCGTCTCGCAACAAAGGAGAAGGAGTTGAGGATGAGGCAGCAATCAACCCGTCCTGGCGTCAATTGCGATTGACGTTGGCGTATGCCGACCGATAAAATTTATCCATGGCATCCTTCTTGTTGTGTTTGCTTGGGTCGTCGTGAAGAAACTTGCATTTCTTGCCTTTCTTGCAGATTCCTTTGGAGAAAAGAACGTTGCAGAAGTGTTTCTTTTTACCATTTTTCTCGATGAAGGGAATGTTGATGAGGACCGTGGGGGGGAAGACTTGCATATAGTTCGAATCAGCCGGGAGACGCCAGTTTGATGGAGAGTCGAAAGTCGCTGCAGTCTTCTGTGGATCGGAATTGGAGGAGGAAGAGCTTTGTTGACGTTTGGAGCTTGGGGAACCGTCATCAGAGCCTCCAGAACGTTTCTTCTGGGAGTTCTTCAATTGATTCGCTTGAAACTTAGCTTGGAGTGCCGGAGGGAGGGAGACTAAAGTCGAACCAGTCTTGACTGTGAACAAGATCCAATTTACACGCTCTTCAAAGTCCTTGAAACCCACGTCAGCAAGCGATGAAGCACTGGAAAGGGTGGAAACGAATTCTTGGACAGCCTCGTCGATGGCGAATAAGAATTGGCCGAAATAAAAATCGTTGCCCGAACTCAACTGTTTTGCCATGATTTTGGTCCTGAATTGGTGGTAGAAATTCAGGACTTTCAGAATTTGGTTTGCAATCATGGATGATGCGCCACAAAGGCCTTTGGCACAGGCCCAAAAGGATCGAAGTTGGGTTTCAAACTCGTCTGCCGTCCTCGGAAAGAAGAGATTGTGATCCGAGTAAAGTTGTTGCATTTCCTTCGATTGCTTCATGTCATTAAGATGACATAGTGAAGCATCGTGGATTTGCTGCCGAATATTTTTGTCGAGTGTTTGGTTGGAATCCAAGCCTGGAATGGCATACGGATCGAAAGAAAAGGGGCTAAAGCCTCCAGGGCACGCTTCCGATTTCCAACGTAGCCCAAGACGTTGGATCACTGTACATTGTCCGAAAAGGATGGTACAGGCATTGTCGGCTGGGTCAAAGACTTCGGCTAGGAAGGACTCGAAAAATGTGGCGGAGTTCTTCGATTTCCACACGATCTTGATGGCTGGTAAAAGGTCTTCTGGGAGTGAAAGGGCTGAGGAGGAGATCGAACCGAGACGGAGTTGTTTTTGAGCATTCAAAGGCATGTCTCGAAACATGCTCTTTGACTCTGGGGCAGTGATGTCATCTTCGTTGCCATTTTTCTTCGAGGACATCTCTTTGATGCACTTCGAAAGCAGGAACATTTCTGGTGAGACGAAATGAACGTTGCCTTCGTCATCGAGCATTCGCACACCACTACTGTTCGAGGTATGAGGATTGGTCGGGGGAGATCCATCTTGGGGAATCGAACAATCAACCGGCGGTTGTGACTGGAAACGAACGCTGTTGGACGAGGAACGACGCAAGGAAGGGCGTCGAGATGATGGTGGAGTCGTGTGGGGCTGGGGGGGAGGATTGGGAAAAAGGCGAGAGCGATGACTCAACAATGTGGATTTCGCCTTCAAGGGATCCTTGGGGATCGATGGAAAGACAATCTGCAACTTGGGGTTATCGCGACGATGGAGGACGACCCAGAGAAAACGGAGAATGGGTTCCTGAATCATGAGGAGGGGGTAATCCGTCGGCATTCCCTTTTGCTTGGTTTCCATAGAGCTATCCAAAGAGGCTGTCCACCAATGGTGGAGGGCAACCTTATAAAGTCCACTGGCCAAGTCTTCAAACGGAATATTGACGTTATGGTTCGATGCGTCGGTGTTATGGAGCATGAGTCCTGAGAGGCAAGGCGGCACGAGACATAGGCTTGAGCAAACAAATTCGCGATCTTTCTTCAATGAAGAGGAGGAGGCGGAAGCTACTGAAAGATTCTTGAACTTGGATGAGTCGAAGGTCAGGTGAGGGACAGAGGACGACGGGGAGAAGTCGTCAACCTCCACAACACAATGCTCGAGGATCTCCGCAAAAGTGGGGACTTGGGAGAAAACATGGTCGCTCAAAAGTAGGGGGATGTCATCAGTGTCAAGTTGGAACGGGATGGACTCAAAAGAAATGCGATTGAGGCCATAAAATGGAATCTGGGGGTCGAAGAATGAACCACAATCTGCCGGGCAACAAAGATTGTGGAAGAGAAAGGGATTTCCATTGCGAGACAAACCCAACAATGCAAATGGATGATTCTTCGTCTTGGAGGTCAGCCAAACATGAAGATCGTCAGCGGAGGTGAGACGATTGAAGCTGGAGCAAACCTCCGACCAAAGGGATGGATCACGAGTCAGTGTAACGTGAAAAGGTTGGAAGAAAGAGTCGCACCAGTCGATCGGTTCGGTCTTCGCGAGTTCGGAGAAAATAAAGTCAAGGGACTTGTCTTCAAGGGTGTGGAAGTCCTGGGTAAAGTAAAACTCGTGGCGGTAGGCGCCTGCACGAAAAGGAGAGGGGGAATTCCCTTTGGCAGGATCAGTACCGATCGTTCCGTCGGCGAGGATAAACTCATCGCCACCATCAGCTGCGTCGGAGTCTTCAAGGAGAGAGTCGGAGCGTTTGGGAGCAGAGGGAGGCGGGGCCTGGAGTTTCTTGATCTTGTCGTTGAGGACAGAGATGGTCTTGGCTTCAGCAAAGAGTTTCTCTTGGGCTTCGGAATCAGACTCGACCGAGTAAGCATCATCATCTTCCTTAGGAGCATGAGCCTTGAGGGAGGACTTGCTGCTGGAGGCGGGAGGTTTCTTATCGTCCTTCGAATCGTCAGGTTGGGAGACGATGGCTGCCACGGGAGCAGACGAAAAAGGAGCAGAGGGATCGGATCCTTTCGCCGACGACGATTTTTTCGGAAGGAGATCTTCGAGGAACGGATTAGAACCAGAGAAAGTCATGATGAACAAGGTAAACTCAGAAGATTAGCTAACTAGAATCGTTGCGATCTCGAACTCGTCTCGTAGTCGTTGCAAAGATGCTGAACCCAAGAAGAGTGAGCTCTTCTCACGCTCCAACGACTCTGCATCAGGGTCATCCTAAAACTTCCGATTGTGGGAATCAAATCGGATGCTCGCCTCGCGTCGAGGAGGCGGAGCAGTCGCACCTCTGTTGTCGGTCGCGGAGTCTGGCCAGCATCGGCCACGTCACTCCACCCAGTACAGACAAAAGACAGTTGGAGAGCGCAGGGGCGCAGGACGATCATCCCACAAAACCAAGAATACAAGTAGGGCAATTTCGAACTCGGTTCCTTTGCACGACTGGCAACACTACATACAACGAAAAAACGTGTCCATCGGAGAGACAACCAGTATGTGCTAGCCACATTTTAGAAAGGCAGTCCATGTCCTTTGGTTCTTGCAAGAAAAGAGAGAGACACTTTCACTCTTGGGCTGGTTGTGCTTGGAACAACGGACGGAGCGAATGGTACCAACACTAACAGATTTCCAAAAAGTGTCGGTTCCTCCAGATTTGTTACTACAATAGCAGACACCAAGAAAGCGAAGAGTGGTGAAACCTTCCATTCGTGCCGGCACACCGATCGCTGTTGGTCCACATTTCGAGACACGCCCTGGAACAACACAATACTCTCCAGTGATTCTCGTATTGACATCGTCGTCGTCGTTATTCCCCGTTTTGTAATCCTCTAAGTTTCGGATAATGTCCAAATTGGATCCCAAACAGGCCGTGCACACGGTGGATTATTCGGACCAACTCGATGACGATCATGTCAAGCAAGTGGTGGCCGCCTTGCGGGCCAAGACGAGACGCAACCTGCGCGTCTTGCAACAACAAAAACAACCACAACCGAGCAAACCCAAACCACCACAACGACAAACACAAGACGCACCAGAGCCGTCCCTTTTCCAAGGCTGTCAACCTCAGTGCCACCCCCTACCCCTCCTGACGAGCAGCACGTTGGAAGCACCTGTCTGTTGCCAACCCCAAACGGTCCAGACTCCCACCACAACGACACCCGCCATTAGTCCTTCCTACAGCAACACGTCCATGACCAGCATGACCAATGAGAATCGTCATCCCAATGGTGGATTTGTGGTGACGAAACAACGCCTTGATTCCAAATGGATTACCCATTCTCAAGCGGCACCGACCGAACCAAGCAACACTACTACTACTGCCATGCCGCTCGAACAGTCGTTGGTGCATGCCGCCGCCACTTGGTTCTTGTCCTGGTCCGGGACGTGCGTGTCAACGCTGCACGATACCAAACTGCCCACCGCTTCTTCTTCCTGTGCCAATACTTTTCCCGAGGATGGCTTGTTGCTGTGCGACAATGAGGACGACGAAAGTTTTTTGTTGGAACAAGAACGACAAGAAGAAGAAGAAGAAGACGAGTCGACGGATCACAGCCAATCGACTCGGGAGAAACAAGGAAAACAGGCAGGACGATACAAGAGCAAAACGAAAATGGCGGCCTTGTTAGACAACGACCTGCTTCCGCCCACACACGCCGCCGCCCCATCCTTTTCCTTTTCCGACCCCTGGGAGGATCATCATGACGACGATGACGACGACGACGACAAGGATGAGGAGGACACGTCGAGTCGACGGACTCCCGAGTCGCTTCCCGTTACGGCACAGTCCTTTTCCTTTTCCAATCCGGACCAAGACGTAATGCCCGACACGAGTGGAGTCAACACCTCGTGGTCGTCCTTGTTTCAATCTCCTCCGAAACGGTCTTCACCGATCCGTTCCACCCACAAGACTGTTGGTCCTCCACGGCTCCAAAGCCGTCCGGAAACCACGGACGACGAGAATGACAAGGAGGAGGAGGATGTGTCGGTGGAGGATTCCACCACCTTGGGCAGTATTCTGACTCCATCCTCGGCAGAATACTAATACACAAGGAAAAGGTTTCGGCACTGTGGTGTCATTGGCCTTCGGCTACCAGACGACGTACGTGATGGAACCCACGGACACGCCATTTCCATGCCGGACAAATGTGGTCTGACACACAGTCGACCTACACACAATGGCTCCAACGATACCAAAATTTCCATCGGTGGTGAACGGTCGCGAGAACTCCTATTTCAAACAGTCTGAAAAAATGGCACGTCTAAGTATGGTTCCATTCCAAAAGTTTCACCATGGTCTGGAACTGTTGGAATTCATTCGTCTCCGGAATTACCAGTGTGCAAACTACTTGGATCCGAAGTCGTGGAGGTCGCGATTCTAGTGGAACGTCTGAAAAAATGTCATGTCTAATTATTATGGTTCCATTCCCAAGTGGGAACGATTCCGCCCAGTTTCACCATGGTTTGGAACGGTTTAAATTCGTTCGTGTCCGTTTCCAAGTCCTGGAGGTCGCGATCCATGTTGAACGTCTTAAAAAATGACAGTCTAAGTATGGTTCCATTCTCAAGTTGGAACGATGCCGCCCAGTTTCACCCTCGTTTTGGAACGGTTTGAATTTGTCCAACTCCTTTCCTAGGAGTTTACCCATACATGCAAGAGTTCGGGGTCCCGTGTCGATCTAGCTAGCGTTTGCGTTCCACGAGGATGGCTTGTAACTTGTAACATAGAGTAATTTGTGGCCGCAACACACGTGGTCTTGTTGTCCCCCGGCGTGTCAATGTCCGAGAGTTGGTCCCTTGACACGACTTGGACTTTTTCGTCGAGTCGGAGTCTTTGGGAACATTCCTATGTAGCCGGCCCGAGGTCATAGGTAAATCGTTGTTATAACGAAAGCGCGCGCTCGCCATACCGTTTGGCTTCGGCGTCTCGGGTGGCACCGCCATTTTTGGAGGCACCAACCGCCGGTCTCACAAAAAAAAGTTTTGGGGGGTGGACACACAAGCACCCTTTTCCGAGTCCCTTCTTGTCCTTCTTGTCCTTCTTGTCCAAACCTTTACCGGCAAAGGAAACTCTGCAACGATTCACTTCCCTCTTTTTTGCGTTGGAGAAGAGCAATCGGAGCAGCAGTAGTCAGCAAGCGAAGAAGGAACAAACTTCGGGACGAACAGTACACACACAAACGTCGACCAAAGCGCTCTCGAGCAATCTCTGTCCTGTCGTTGCTCCATTTCGTGGCAGCAAGCCTCTCTCTCTAGTCATACAATACCAACCCGCACAGCGCCAGTATGGGGCAAGATCCAGCCTTGACGACGACCACCCAGCACTACAATTCGGCACCCAACTTTTTGGTGGCCATGTTGCTCACCATTTCCAAATCCTGTGCCTGTACCACCATTGAACCGCAATGGGATCGCAATCATACCCAATACGTCTCGCTCCAAGACGATGATGATGACAACGATGACAAGAATGAGGAAAATGGCAAGACGAGCAGCCAGAGGGCCCTGGTCCAACTCTTGAAAGAATCAAGTCGACTGGAAGGAGGCACCTCTATGCCTTCAGCCCCCAAACACAGTCAACCACAACAAAGAACCGTCGCCTCGTCCAATCAGAGCCGGATTTCGACCGGCAGCAGCACCCATCTCACACGCGAGCAACAGCGCTGGTTGGTGGAAAAAACCATGCTGTCACCGCCGCAATTGATGGCTTCGCGACACGACCAAATTCGGCAATCCCTCGAGGGCCTGAACGACACGGAAACGCAAGAATTTTTTCGACAATTGAGTCTCGACGATCCTCCACTGGCTGCACCACGGACCCGTACCACCAACCACAAGAAACCAAACCACAGCACCACTCCTCCATCCTCGGACCGACCGCGTGGTCGTCGGTATTATCGCCCCCAGGACGACTCGGCAGTGCCTGTCAGTGACGAATCGCAGAGCACGGAAAGTTGGGACAGTTTGGCCGAAGATACCTATACCAGCGGCAGCTCGCAACTGGACGATTCCACCTTCGATAGTTTGGTCACGCCCTAACCATGGAGAAGGACTCCTCTTGTGCGTCCAACCAACCAACCAACCAACCACATGAGAAACGGGTGGGTGTTGTCGTACCAAACTCGCTCGCTGGCTTACAACGCACCGACTTGTTTTTCTCCTATTGTATACCCATTATGGAGGAGGAAGGAGCACGAATCTTGTGCCAACCACTGTCATATTTATTATTTGCGTGTATGAATCGCTATGTAGATTGGAAACCAGAAATAGAAACTGCATGTAATAGGCCATTCGAGTGTTACACACCAGACATGCCTAGTGTGTTTGTGCTTGTTGTAGTCAGAGTGTAAATGGTTCTACCACGTTGTTGGTGGTTGTGCAGATTGTCGATTGCTGCATCTCTACCTCTAAGAGTCAAAGTGGCCTTCCTTCGTAGGGGTAAGGCAGCGATTATCACACGAACCATTGTGCTGCTCATTGGGCGGGATACACACAGAAGCACACGAAGGAAACCATCCAGTCGGCGCTATCTTCTCTAGACAAGAGGACGGACAAGAGACAAATGTGAGAACACACACCTATGAAGGCGGGAGATTCAGGAACGAAACTTCGAATCCGAAGAGAACGAAGGGAGTATCCGTATGGCTGGGCAATGGCATGGCTATGTGTGGTATGGTAGGTAGGGTAGAGATCCTAGCTCCACTGGTCGCGGTATGTGTGGCAGAACCGGCCCACATAAGACAACGGAACATCATCCAACATGACGACGGCGCATCAAATCCAGGACAAGAGCCATGTCTTCCAACAGAGCTATCGTATGGGAGTTGATAGGCGCAAAGGATGGAGAAAAAGAGTGGGATTGTTGGGGACAATCCAGCGAGGTGGATGAGAACGAGCCGTCCACAAACCGTACCGCGTTTGTGGAATGAGAACAAGGATGAAAAGTGTGAGCTGATGGAAAGAAAACAGGCATTCTTGTGAATATGATTGATTATGGTGACAGGATCGAATTCATATCTCACCATGCCAGTATGCAAACAACGGGTCGCGGCCTTTTGAGGGGACTTTTCTCGCCTCGAAGCAAAGTGGGTACTCTACGATCCTCTGGCTATGTGTTTCTTTGGCTTGGTTGAAGCTATGACTCCCTCTTCTCGCAACTTGGACCTTTGATCATATTATAATCATCATCAAAAGATCTCTCTCCTTCTTGCCGACAGTGTTCGACATGATGTGATGGGGGATGGGGGGGGGGAGGACTACACTTAGCTAAGGCAGAGATATGATTGGTCGAAAACCTCCAAAACCTATGTCGTTCCTACTATATTACTTAGACAAACCTTTGAAAACCTCCAAGGTTTTGAAATATTTGACTATACATTAGACTAGAGTGACGAAGTAAGACAAGGTTTCCTACCATACAAATTAACGGAGTATCGGACTTAGGAATGGAGGGAATATGGAGGCAATTCATCATGCCGATCCATCGGCACCCAAAATGGATCGACAATGAGGGTGCCGATAGAGCGCCAAAAAACTTCCTATCACTACGGCAAACGAAAAACAACAATCAAACAAATTTGGCAATGGTCATAAACAGGGGATTATTACATGCATGGAAAAAAGCTAGCGCTTAAAAAAAAACCATGGCAGGTGAAGGCCTTAATGGCAGCAGCAACAGCGCGGCCAAGAGGTTGAGCAACCCATACGTTGGATGGACACCGCAGCCACTACCACAAGCAATCCGCAACAGCACAGAACGGAACGAAACACGTGTTCCCACCGGCTTTCCTTTAGTTTCTGACTTATTTGGAGAGAGAGGAGAGAGGAAAATGGGAGTCCAAAGCCAAAAGCGAGCTACAAACAGTAGAGCAATCCGCAGGAGACCAGAGCATCAGTACAAGTCATCAACAGCTCACAGTCGAAAGAAGGCTGACGATGAGGACCGCCCCTTTGACCCAGCTCGAGACTGCCCTGTCTGCAAGAGAGAGGCAGCAGGCAAGTCCCAACCACATCGAAAACATCACGATCTTTGCCCTCGTAGTAGAAGCAATCGCAAAAACCAAAAAGTATGCACAAAGTACATGAAGAAACTGACGGACGTGTTTGCATCGAACCAACAACGCCAGTCTCCCCTCAAACAGAAGGAGGCCGTCCAGCAGCAAGCGATGTACACTTTCTTTGTCCCTTCTCCTGATAGGAAAAGGAAGGCAAGTGACGACGACTCGAAACCGAAAGCAAAGAAGCTGAAACCACCCCCACAGGGGCAGATGAATCTTCAACCACCACCTCCACCACAAAATGGCGGCAGTACAAATGACCCAATTGTTTTGGATGATGCAGATATGGTTCCTGTTCAGGGTGCTCCAGAAATGGATGAATCCGAAATGAACAGGAACCTCTCTGTGGATCAGATGGAAGTAAATGAGACCGAATCTCCTCCCACTGGTCCTCCCCTTGTTGCCTCGAATGTCGCGGCTGGAGTAACAGATACAACGCTTCCACCAATGGCAATGCCAACAGGTTCCCTTCTTACCATCGTTGAAGGGAGCTTGAGTGGAGATGGCAGTAAAAAAAAGAAAGGAATCCCTGAACCCATCAGTATAGTTGCGGAGTTCATTTCAAAGATGTCGAAAGAGGATTTGGACTTGTGGTTTCCGCCCCATAGTCTCAAGTTTGTAATCCCCAATGACAGGAGCTACGGTAGACCACTCAACCCCCTCTACCATTCAGTCGAGGGTACGTCCCTTTATCATGTTCACTGGGAAGCCCATTTCCCCAATATCAAGATCCTTTGTCCGGATCCAACCTGCGACGGAGGGATGCTGAAACAAGATCGGACGAATTATTCCAAGAATAAGACTTTGATGCCCTTGTTTAATATGAGCGGACCGCCATCGTGGTGCATAGTGATGTCGTATGTTTGTCAGACATGTGGGAAGCGGTACAATGGCAATGATGGTCGTGTGCTTCTCACGTTACCCGAGTACGTGCGTAATGCATACCCCGTGGAGCCGAAGTATGCTGGAGCGGGCAACTGCCATCTCGACCTCGACTGCTGTCATGTTGTGCAAGAGAATATGGTAACGTACAGAAACGGCGAACAGCTTGCGCGATTGATTGCGAGCCGAGGAAGTAAGGACTACCTCCGTCGGTTCGCTGAGTATGTCTCTTTCATGAGCCATTACAATGCTCACAGCGACAACCCAGTCACCCCTGCAGAGTATCCCAGCTTTGAAGAGTTCATGCCAACCATGCCCCCAGCTGGTGATACGATTCGAGATCTGTTTGATGAAGCTTGCGCTTCGAACCTTACACCTTATGGGGTAAGCGATCATGATCGGTGTGTTCGCGAGATGCAATCAGTTGGAACCAACGCTTTCTTTGCCCAAGACCATACAATGGAGATGGTCAAGAACTACACCAAGAAGCTTGGAGCGGCGGCCGCTTGGGATACAGCAACCGAAACCGGTGAAATCGCTTCCGTTGTATTGACAGGAGGCACTGGGGTGGCTGATATTGCGCATGCCGCCGAGCAATTGGCCCGTCGACCACATTTCAATCCGGTTGCCATGTACAGTGACACGTACCCTGCTAAGGACGCGTTCTGGAAGATCTTGTTCGGTGCGGTACTGACTGGGCGACTCGGTTTGTACCATTTTCAACAAAGGATCATCAAAACGCTTCGTCAGGGCCACATCGATTATCATAGAGCTTTGCGAGAACTCTGCCATTGCATCTATGAGTGGGAGCCCGAAACGTACCAGGCATTGGTACAGGCTCTTCGTGCAGGAAATATGGGTCGAGACAAGAAACCATTGTCTGATCAAGATATCCTTGACATCGAAATGTCCAAGGATTTCCGTAAGAAGTATGGAAAGTTCCTCATGAAGAAAATCAGGCCCCCTGATGTCATTCGACAGAAGCTTGAAGAATGGTTCTGTAATTACAAGGTTGACTCTTCCGATCCCATCGAACGACCTGGTCGCAGACGCCCCGATCCCATTACAGGAAAGAAGCTTTTCACCGTCGATACCAAGACCGCCGTGGAAGAGCAGAAGAAGAATGCGGCACATATTCAGGACATTGTGCCTGTTCAGGATATGTATCGCGTTATCCCACCCACGAAGACGACTCGTCATGGTTTGGCCGAGTACAGTTCGTTGCGATGTGAATCGAAACTCGAGGGGTTCCATGATCACCTTGCTCACTTCGGTAATGTTGGAATGCGTTCTTCCTTGTGCGACAATGTCAACTTGTTAGGTACAACAATGTACAACACGAGAATCCGTCATCGGCTTCGTATGGCTGCAACACCAGTCGATGAACGGCCGAATGTTCCAGCATATTGGGCCAATAATCCCACATTTTACAACCATTCCGAGCTCGGTTACATCAACGATCTCGCAAAGGAGTCCGGATATCCAACAATTCCTTTCGAGTATGCTCGTGAGTTGCCTGAAGACAACGGCGAGCGGTTCTTTTCAGAGTATTGGATTCAGGAGCGAGCAAGGCAGGCTGCTTTCCAATCGTCTCCCTTAAATGATCGTTGTTACTGTGATCAGTGTGGAAATAATCCGGTTCCTCTTGTTCATGACAAGAAGAAATCGCCATTGCTCCCAAACAAGAATGGTCCATCTTCGAAGGAAGCGGACAGTGTTTGGTCCTCCCCTCTTATCGCGACACCAGTCAAATCGAAGAACGAAGAGACGCCCTCATCTGTGGATGTCGTTACGAAGGCTGTGTTTGATTCCTCCAAGAAGGCATCACCATCCAGTTCCTCCAAAAAGGCATCGTCCACACCCAGTTGCGATGATTCGTCTCCAACTTTGGTTGACCTGTCTCCTGTTCCTCTATCGCCGCAAAAACTGTCTCCTGTGAAAGCTTCCCCTGATATTCCAGGTTGGAGTAACCAGCTTTACTGCGTGCCCGCCCAGATGGAGGGTAGTCATCCGCCGTTCCTTGTTCCTCGAGGTGGTTACCCGATGTTTGGCGGACCAGTGCCTCAGTATCCACAAGCACAAGGATGGGGATGGGGAAATATTGCAGAAACGGCCCGTCCAAAGGCTCAGCATCAGGTATGCTGTCAGCCATTTCTTCAGTGGGCCTGTCGTCCCAACCGAAATGGCCGTCCACCTCATGACAAGAGTTGTCCAAAGTCGAGCAAAGCCAAAAAGTAGGAAACTGGATTACGGCCGTCTCCGCGTTGTGTTTCATGCGGTGACTGTTTGCCATTTGCGATAGTAATACGAACGATAAAAGACAGAGTAGTGTTTGCCAACATGTTCTATCATGGTTACAGTCAAGTTTCAAACTTGCCCATTAGAAGAATAGCAGAATGGAGAGACTCACTCATATCCATCTCTTAGGGAGCCGTGGGAAATGGCCATCCACGTGCATATGGTGCTTCTCAGTGGTGACTCCCATGAGAAGAGCGGCGGTTGGAAGGAGCTGGTGTGGCTCCCCATCCACTACCACGAGGGGGAGCAGCGGAACCACGATGGGCCGTGTTGCTGTGAACCTGAGTCGTACCGGCTCGGGAGCCCGTTTCAATGTGAGTGGGAATAGTGGGTTCCCCACCTTCTTTGAGATCGGCCATCTTTTCCGTAGCCATGCTTGTCACCCAAGCTCCGTTGATTACCACGGCGTAATGCTTTACACCTTCAGCCACAACCAACGGTGGTTTGATAAACGGTTTCGATGGTTGCGTTGGCTTCGCCGGCTCACATTCTTGCTGTGGGACAGGGGTGAGTGAAGCCGGTTCCTCAGCGTTTTTGTCTACCGAGGAAAGCGCCTCATCCTCCATAATGGAATTCTTCTTGGGAGATTCATCCTTTTCGGCTTCCTCTTCAGAGGACTCGGACTCGTCGCCCCATACACCTTCCTCGAGGTAGCCGTATTGGACGAGACGGTCTTCCGTCACTTCCCGGCTGATCGTTTCCTGTGCATCGTAGATCCAGTTTTGGACCACGGCAAAACCATGGAACTTGTTCGGAAGAAACTTCTTTGGGTCATCCTTGCGGCGACCAGGAGGAAGAAGTACCACAATCGGCAAGACGGGGCTTTTGTGTAGAATGTTAATGGGCTCCGTCAAGCACACCCATTGATAAAAGGGTTGTAGTGTGTGCTGGATCACGTTGTTCACGTTCTGTAGGAGGTTCAAACGATCCGCAATCTTCTTCGCTCCATGGTCGCGTAGGTTTTGGAGCTCCGGAATCATGGAGCCTCCGCCACGGTCCGCTTTGTAAAACCACAAGCAATCGTCCATTGCCGAAGCAAGCCCGAAGGCCGCTGAGCAAGTGCGTTTCACCGTAGAGGGGAAGGAAATTGTTCGGGGAATATGGCGGTCAAGGATTTTGGCAAAAACCATGTTCTTGTCGGTTGATTCGCCATCGCCTCCCTGGGAATCATCGTCGTCGATCAAAATCTCGGCAAGCTTCTGAGCTGGTTTCTTTTCTTCCTCTTTTGAGGAAAATGCCCCCGCCTTCAGTGCTTTGGATGCTTCTTCCTTCGACACTTTCCTGACGACGCCATCAGGGGAGCGGATTTCTACGAGTCTCACGGAGGAGCCTCCAGTGTCATCCGAAGCGTCGGACTCGCGTTTCTCAACACGGGTTTTCTTCTTTTTGGGAATCGTGTCAAGGGGCTCATCCTTTTGCGTGCCATCTTCCTTAGAAGCGGCGGCAGCGGGAGGCCTTTTCGGAGCGGCTTTGCGTTCACGTGCCATGGTCAAGTGAACACCAGTAGGATCCAATGGGAAACACTGGTGGGTATGGGAATGGTGAGAAGTTACTTGCAACGTTGGGCGCAGTGACTCAATTTGTAAACGAACTGTGTGTGAGTGATTGCTTCCACTATTTTGTTGTGTGACAGTTCTGGTACTGGTTCACGTACCTAGGTACATACGTGATACTGGTAGGCTTTTCACGTTGAAATTAGCGATTTTCATGTAAACCTATTAGACCGGTTTGTGTCACGATTTTTATGGATGGGTTTGATTGGTTAATTTTCTATTCCTATCGTTTTTCTATCATTTTGTTGAGTGGTTCGTAATTTTTACTATAGTCTTAATTGTACTGATTCGATTCCTTGTGCGACGTGCTGTGGGTGGCTTTGGGTTGGGAGTGATTGGGAGTGAATCTTTCCCCCTTTCCCCCCTCGCCTCTTCTTCTTTCTTTCCCCTTCCTTCCCCCCTCTTTCCCCCCTCCCTCTGCGCCTTTCCCCCCCCTAGCCCATGGGGGGGACCATCCGTTGAAATTTCAGTCGCGTTCGCAGAGTAGCAAATCTTCTTCTATACTGGTGTACACCCATTGTACAATGTTGGACAAAAAATGGGGCACTCGCACGCCGACCTTTGGCCCTTCCTCGTAGCCATCCAAGCAAGAGATCCCTCTCAGCCAAAGATACAAGGCGAACAAACAGATGAAACAACTCAATAACTTAAACAAATTAGATTCTCGCGATCATAGTCATATGATTAGATCGTGTTGTGGGGGGAAGGCGACACCTTCTCCACTCAGGGCCAAAGCCGGTGTTCTGTAACCTGCTAAGGGTACCAATTTATCAGCCACGGGTAGATGAACCATGTCGAGACTCCTGTTTGTTCCCCTGGATTCCCCCAACGCAATCAGGTAGCACCATGCAATCGCAAAGGGGGCAAGGGACAGCAGACTGTGACGGAACAAACCCATAAACCAACAATCAAGAAGAGAAAACGCCTTGCCCTGTCGGCTTTCTCTCAACTTGTAGGAACCAAAACCCAGGGCGGGAAGGGAGGGAAAAAAGAAAATACTAGGCACTTAGCTGGTGCCTGTGAAAGTTGGAGATTCAGCTCTTCAGAGAACTCAGAACAACGCCAAAGGTGATCAAGCCTTCGCCGTCGAACCGTAGGAAATCCAAAGAGTGAGAGCTCCTTCTCCCTCTTGTCTTGTTTGTTGCGTCTTTGGCTCAGTGGATCTGGTCGATGCTTGCGCTCCACTAGGGACCTCATTTTGGCGCATTGTTGTCTGCTTCCATATAAGCCAGGTCTCTTGAAAGGTCGAGTCCTTGGTTCTTGTATGATAGCACTTCAGAGATTGAACAGGAAGTGTTTTGTCGCAGTAGATGGGATACACATACTTTCTCAAATTCGACTTCCGAATTGCACGCCTGTTCTGCCTCATCTATTTCCTGTTCGGTGTGCCGGCGATGTTCTCTGGATCTCGCCCGGCTCTCTCTCTTCGCTCACAATCAATGCGCAGGCTCCGTGACGTGGTCCACTCCCGCTTCTTGATCCCGCTTAAACTTTGATGTACATTGAGGGCACTCGCACGCCGACCTTGGGCCCTTCCTCGTAGCCATCCAAGCAAGAGATCCCTCTCAGCCAAAGATACAAGGCGAACAAACAGATGAAACAACTCAATAACTTAAACAAATTAGATTCTCGCGATCATAGTCATATGATTAGATCGTGTTGTGGGGGGAAGGCGACACCTTCTCCACTCAGGGCCAAAGCCGGTGTTCTGTAACCTGCTAAGGGTACCAATTTATCAGCCACGGGTAGATGAACCATGTCGAGACTCCTGTTTGTTCCCCTGGATTCCCCCAACGCAATCAGGTAGCACCATGCAATCGCAAAGGGGGCAAGGGACAGCAGACTGTGACGGAACAAACCCATAAACCAACAATCAAGAAGAGAAAACGCCTTGCCCTGTCGGCTTTCTCTCAACTTGTAGGAACCAAAACCCCCTCCACCGAGAATCTCGACTGGACAATCACATGGACCAAGTGTACCTCAAGAACGGACCCACAAGCAAGTTTAGATCGGCGTACATGTGGTCTATCCTGGCTCCTGGCTTGTTTGTGCCCGCATTTTCTTTCGTTCTCCAGCGGTTGACTGTATCAACGTCTGGAGTGGCAACGCCAATTTCTTTGGCTCTCGTATTTGATCCTCTCCGGAAGGATCGAAAGACTGCGTATCTTGATATAATGTCCTCTTCGTCTTTGATGGCGCAAGCGGGAAAAGGTCCTTCCGCTCAACGAAGATTTTTATCAAGTGACGATGTAGAGTGTCGTCCAAAGCTCTTGATGTGATGGGGGTCCCATTGCGATTGAGCATCAGTGGTCCCGACCATCGTCCCATCTCCTGGGACAGGCAAACTGCCCGATTTATCCATCGTCTTATCTTTATTCCACTGCTGGTCTCGTCGCAACATGGCAAAAGGTGTGAGCGTTCCATATGCTCTCCTTTGAACTGCCCCCACAACCCAACCACAATACAGTTTCGTTGCCTGTAAAGATCCATGTACTTTACAAGCGCATTCAAGTCCAGCAGCAAACCTTCCGGGCCTCGTAACGACAAAACGTACGACGTAGCAAAGAAGGTGCCAGCAAGAACAAGGAAGAACGCGTCGTGTTCTTCTCGGTTCTCCACAATCTCCTCTTTGATTGAGCTCAACAAGGCTAGCATTAGTTCACTGGTCACAGCCTGATCAGGTCGCCAATCTTGGCCCATTCGACGTCGACATCCTTCCACAAATCTGGAGAACCATAACGAACCGCTCTCATCCTGACCCATTCGGGAAAAGGCCTTTCCATTGTTGTCTGTAAGCACCAACGGATGGCCGTTTACCAACGTAGAAGCCGTTGCTCTCACATGATTTGAATAGGTAGAGCGAAATTTTCGTATCGTATCAAACTGCTTTCTGTCTCGATGATATTTTCCTTGATCCAACGACGCATCCAGCATTAAGAAAGCCACATGATAGCCACAATGGTCATAATTAGGGAAAGGACCAGGGCTTCTGAAGGGTCCGAATGGAATCCCAACTTTCTTGGATTTTTCTATCATCATTTTTGCATTCCTCGTGTTCTGCATGACCGTACTCGTAGCCCTGCTCCAAAAGGCGTCCAAGTTCATTCGTCTTATGCAAGTGAGAAGGTACTGGTCTTTTAGGTTTTGCGAGTCAGGCTCCTCTTGTCGTAGTTTCCGGAACACGCACAAATCGCATCCGAACGGCGTGACCATGTGATCGCCGGCTCGTGCTTGATTGAAATCCTCCCGACGGTCTCTGGTGCGACTCCTCCAAGTCTCAGCCACCAGACGGTCTTGATCCGATTCTTCTACCATGGTGTTTTGCGACGCGACGTAGAACCGGTCATCGTCGCTCAAAGAATAACACCCTGGACACCATGCGCTCCGACATGGAGCGCATTTTCCAACACTGTACGCAAAATTTGCGCAGAAGATCCCGTCCACCCACGGGATCTTCTTTCCACATTTTGCGCAATTTCCGATCCATTGAGAACATCTTCGGTGTTCCTCGGAGTTGCCATGGCTGTGACCTGATAAACGGAAAAACAAGACCAACGATTAGAGGTTCAAAGTTTCCTTAGGCCAAAACGAAGTTCCCGCTGGAATTTCCAGCACAAGGTCGCAAGCCTTGTGCAATTGTTTAAACCACTTAGATGTAAGTAAGCGTTGGCACAAGAAGACGTGCATGGAAGACTGACGCTTATGACGGGCTTTTCGAAGCTCTTCTAAAGCCACGTCTGCTCCTCCCGGGGGAGGAGCCCATACGAAATGTCCTGGCCGAAGGATTGGCAGGGACAGATCGTTATGATCCGACGGGAGCGTCCATCCCCTGATGTCATGGCCAGTGGTGAACCAATCCATGGGGGTTAGGAGCTCTGTCTTGGCACCCAACCAAGATCGGACCCATTCAAAGAGGGTATCTGACATTTGGATAGGAGTTTTGTGAAGGGGGATGTAGGACAGCATAGGCGATCCTGCCATCACCCCTTCATTCAACTGACCTCTTGAAATTCCGTCAACTCCAACAGCGATCATCCGTTTACCCGAGACGTGAGAAATGTGGAGTCTCAGGGCATGCTTCATCTCTAGTCGCCTCAAACGAATTACGAGGTCTAGGAGTTTTGGGCTGGACGACGACCCCTTATAGAAACACCTTTCCACCGTGGAATTATCGGTGAAGAAGAATACTTCCGTGGAATCAAGTTGGCCTGTTGTTGCTTCTTCCTCGAGCAACTCAACACAGTTGGTAAACTCTTTCCAGTTGGAGGATTCTTCAACAACAATGTCTCTTCCCCAGACGCCCACTCTGTAGGACAATTTCTTCTGTGGCAACTGGAAGGCCGCGCCGAATCCGCATCCCGACGCGTCTCCACAACCAAACAAGGCCACGTAAACGGACGAAGATCTCACTTGGACCTTTGGAGGCTCTTCTTCCGCGAGCATCGCTGCCAGCGCTTTGACATCCGACTTGAGACGCGGAACAGCTTTCACTGACTTCGGTGGATTTTCCGAACGCACTTTCGTCTCCTTTGTATCTTGCATGGACGGTTCGCTTTCCTCGTCTTCTTCTAGGAAACCACACAAGGTATTCACCTCGGCATCCGAAAGTTTTTCCTGCAACTGAGATATCCATTCTCTTGTCGAAAGCTTCCAGCCATCCCCGTTCCGGTCCGGCCGCCAGACATTCATCGTCAAGTAAAAGCCCTTCAAAAATGGCATCATGGAACTAAAGGTCAGGGCTTGGTGGACGAAGAAACCGACATCTCTCTGCATTTGTTTGTGGTCGAAGATTGGAGCGTCGCTTTCGGCAAACGCTTCCACGTATTTCTTCAACAGGGCTTTCCCCTTATCCCATTTCTTTTGCGTCAGCGTTTTCGACACTGCTGACTCTGAAATGTGATGGACGCTGCCCGCCCAAGCTCCTGGTGTTTTCGACGGTGGGCGGCGCTTTCGAGGAGCATCTTGAATGCCCAAGTATTGTAATCGAGAGCCCAACCGTCTTGCCACTTGCCATACGTGCTCAGCAGACGACCCGACAGTTCGAAGGTCGTCCATATAGGTTACCACATCACCCGCAATGTTGTCTAGCTTCGAGTTCCATTTCATCACCCAGGGAAGTGTTGGTGTGTAGTCGGTTGACCCTGGAATGTTGAACCGCACAGCATCAAACCCACACGGGCTCGTCGGGTCTTGCGGGGATCCCTTGGCCATTTCTTCCGCAATGTAGTAATGCCGCGCCGCGTGGAAAGGACTGGGCAACATGCCCATGAAAAGGCGGTTCCAGCGTGCGAGCTTGGGTTTGGATTCAGATGGTGGTGTAGCAAGATGGTCACGTAACGGAGTTAGATCAACACCAGCAAACGGACGAAGGCGAATGTCCATCGGGAAGTTAAGAAACATCTCGCCTAAGTCCATGTCACCACAGTAGGAATCGCACGTTAGGAGACGTAGCGCAGATTTGGAAGATGGTAACCAAAAGTTTGGGGCCCACAACGATGAATTGAGTCCACAACTTGTGCCGTTGTAGACCATACGAATATCGCTGTCACCTTTTGGTACGGCAAAGTAGTCCGACATGCTTGCAATAGGCGCGTTGAGATCAAAATACCCGCGGTTCAAAACTGTCGAAAGTTTAGCGCCGACTTGAGCGAGCATATCGTCGGAAGGAGGACGTTGCTTGCGATGATAGGACGGAAGAGCACCGGTGACATGAATGGGTGTCCCAAACCAGGCCTCATATTGTTGGTCGAGGCCATTCCACCGCCAAAAAATGAGAGAAGATCCTTCATCCCAATCCCACCACGTGCTTGCCAACAATTGCGAAAGCACTTGACATCCAGCGGCACGCATAAGAGGAGCAGAGTGCAACGAAAATTCAGAGTCCCCCCCCTCGACATCTCCCTCCAACAATACCACAGAAATGATACCACGACCCAACACCATGTCGATGCTTGGAACCAGATGCAATTTGTCGTGGCAATGAGCCAAAACAGCGCTCCAAAAAGGGTCAGCCCGTCGTGCCTCGTACTCACTGGCCAGCATGTAAATGCCATGCCAGTCACCCACACTCAATGCAAAACCCCAGGTAATTGCGGATTGACCAAGGATCAAGCACGAAAGATCACTGCGAAAGGTCTTGGAGCCGCGATCAACTGCTCGAACACATGGACGCTTTGTTCGAATGGTGACAGATGGAGGAGGAGCCGAACGCTTTATGCTAGCAGGAGGATCTGGCGGATGATGGCTGCTGAGCGAAGAAGCAATACTACCTGCGTCTAAACCAGATGGATCACATGAAACATCATCATCTAGGTTAGACGCGGCACACCGTCACTTTTTGTCACCACCCTGACCATTGCGGCGTTGAACTTGCTTTTTCAGCTCCGTCACATCTTTCTTGACAGTGTCGATAGAGCTGCTAGCCGTGTCCGAAGCCTTCTTGGCGGCTGTAACATCTTTAACTAACTGACAAGAGGTTTTCTTCAAACTGTCGACTTGATCCTCTAGTGTCTTCAAGGATTCGAAGCCAGAATTGGTAGATAAAAACCGAATGTATTCGCTAGAAACCGACGGGTGATTTTTGAAACGGGCTTTGACGTATTCCGTCATGACGTCATGCGTACGTAGAACCCCATAGAGGATCCATGCACATTGCCCCGTACTGTCGGTGGTGGACAAGGAGGAGTAAACCTGAGCCCGCACCTTGTACAAATCCATGAAGAAGCGGCGGACAACTTGCGTGACAAGGCTAAAAGCCTTACGGGTAGTAAACTTCGACTTGATAGTGAGTTCATTCATGGTCTCGTCAAAGTAAGTCACAAGTTCGCGACAACAACCGACCGAAACAGATAGCATCGACAGTGCTAAAGCCCGCGCCTCTGGTTCAGCAGACATCGTAGTTGCAATCTGCTCCCCAAACATCGAGTTCATGTTGCCCAAACGATTGAGGATTCTATCACGCACTCCCGTTTCCGGAGTCTCCCAGTCCGCAAACTCCTTCATTGCTGTAAGAAAGGAGGGGTCACGACCCGTACCAGGGAAGTCTTTGTACAACAACTGGGGGAATTCATTCTTCATGGAGTAAATGGCTCGAGCTTCATTCGTGGTTGCAATCTGCATTTTGTGACGTTTCTCCATGGTCGTGAGCATGGAGAGAACGTCACCGTTTTCTTGAGGAGCACACCATTCCAAGACAAGATTGAGATCGAACAAGAGTCCATAGGCTTGGGATCCAAACTTGAGGGCCACCCAGGCTTTGCAGTCGTCGACCGAGGCCACGCCAAGATTCCCGAACTTGATAGCAGATGTGTCCACTTTGCTTTGGAGACGTTGCATCACAGTGTTTGCGTCCTTGACGATGGTTTGAAGATGTGCAATCTCAGCTTCCATCGCCATGAATTTTGGATCTTTCGAAAAGTCAGGCGCTGGGATGCTAGAGGATCCAGAGGCAAACGCGGTTCGAGTTGCAACCCGATTCAATGCCATGTCATGAGCTTGCAATTTACTTTCCAGTTCCAAAAGTCTTTCTTCTCTTGAGGAATTAGATTCAAGGGCCGACATCCTACCGATTAGACCCTCAAAACCTTTGACAAACTGAGAACGGAGCTTGTCCACACCATTTCGAGATTCGATTTGAGCGGCTGAGAGCTTGGATGACATCTCAGCTTGAACGCGTGAGAAGAAGGTTCCAATCGACGATTCCACCCCAGCAAGTCGACTGTCCATTGCTTGTTGGTTTGCTTCAGCTGTCGACGGTGATGTTTCCTGGATGCTCCTGATCATAGAAGAAATGATCCCCCAGAGGGTGGGAGCTTGGTATTCTTCGGGCAATTCTTCGCGGGGTCCAATTTCCATAGAGAGTTGGTCGAATTTGACTCCGAGACCTTCTACCGCATCTCCTGTTTCCCTCGCCATCTCCTCTTGTTCCAAGAAAAGAGCTCGAATGATGTCACCTGCTTCTGTGACTGAGTCCTCGATCTCACGGATGGTGGTGGGGATGAGGGTCGAATCAGACGAAATCTGGCGGACAACTTCCTTTAGTTCGCCAGATAAGATCTTGTGGTGTGGGGAAAAGTTCTGAATTAGAAAAGAAGTGGTCTTCGACTTGGATTTCTGTAAAGTAAACGGAGTGCGTAAATCCTTCATGCTTGAGATCTTGTTTTCCGTTTCCTTGAGGCTTGCTTCTAGGTTTCCTTCGTTTGTGACTTGTTTTAAGCGTTTGAGAGCGACGAATTTCTTCGTCCAGTCTTCCATAGAATGTTTCTCGCCCTGAATTTCTTCAAGTGTGGTCTGAGAAATGTCTTCTAGAGGTACCACGGGGGTACAGAAAGCGGAGGCTGGGTTCTTGGCAATAAACAGTCCTCCATTGGGCCCCAAATCGTAGGCGGGCAGTCCAGTTCCATGGTCCCCGGCTTTCGCGCACTTGGGGTCAATGCAAAAGGTGCTACCGCCTCGTTTGAGGCCCAAACACAACAACTTTTCGGCGCATTCACTTGTACGTAGAACAACCACTCCAAACTTACTTGACGACGTGTGACGACCGAGGGTCGACAACGTGGACGATGGGAAAGTAGTGGAGTCCGATGCTTGCATCATGTCTTCCGCGGGTTCCGCAAAAGAGATCTGACCGCGGTCCCCCCTTAGAGCCGACGTAGAAGAACGGGCGGCCCCAATAGCGGAGGGAGTGGCAATCGACGCCTGAGCGACGAGCGAAGCGAGGACAGCATCCTCATCATCAGCAGGAGGAGGCGGAGGAACAGACATGACCGAGAAAAGAGAGGGTGAGCGCAGCGAAACCGAAGTTGGAGATTCAGCTCTTCAGAGAACTCAGAACAACGCCAAAGGTGATCAAGCCTTCGCCGTCGAACCGTAGGAAATCCAAAGAGTGAGAGCTCCTTCTCCCTCTTGTCTTGTTTGTTGCGTCTTTGGCTCAGTGGATCTGGTCGATGCTTGCGCTCCACTAGGGACCTCATTTTGGCGCATTGTTGTCTGCTTCCATATAAGCCAGGTCTCTTGAAAGGTCGAGTCCTTGGTTCTTGTATGATAGCACTTCAGAGATTGAACAGGAAGTGTTTTGTCGCAGTAGATGGGATACACATACTTTCTCAAATTCGACTTCCGAATTGCACGCCTGTTCTGCCTCATCTATTTCCTGTTCGGTGTGCCGGCGATGTTCTCTGGATCTCGCCCGGCTCTCAAAATACTAGGCACTTAGCTGGTGCCTGTGAAAGTTGGAGATTCAGCTCTTCAGAGAACTCAGAACAACGCCAAAGGTGATCAAGCCTTCGCCGTCGAACCGTAGGAAATCCAAAGAGTGAGAGCTCCTTCTCCCTCTTGTCTTGTTTGTTGCGTCTTTGGCTCAGTGGATCTGGTCGATGCTTGCGCTCCACTAGGGACCTCATTTTGGCGCATTGTTGTCTGCTTCCATATAAGCCAGGTCTCTTGAAAGGTCGAGTCCTTGGTTCTTGTATGATAGCACTTCAGAGATTGAACAGGAAGTGTTTTGTCGCAGTAGATGGGATACACATACTTTCTCAAATTCGACTTCCGAATTGCACGCCTGTTCTGCCTCATCTATTTCCTGTTCGGTGTGCCGGCGATGTTCTCTGGATCTCGCCCGGCTCTCTCTCTTCGCTCACATTCAATGCGCAGGCTCCGTGACGTGGTCCAATCCCGCTTCTTGATCCCGCTTAAACTTTGATGTACATTGAGGGGAGCGTCTTGTTTCGAGGACCGACGAAACAAGACGACTGCCGTCGCGGAGCACGTTTGACCAAAATGAACCCTCCAAGCTCCTAGATGTGTACTCCTATGTAATTCTAATGGAATCTCTAAGTATTCGTATTGTTTGGCTTAGGCCCCCCAGTATTGGACCAATTTCGCACGAGTGGTCTCACAAATTGCATCCAAAGCAACATCAACAACCAGCGACAAAGTCATATGAGCCCTCAAAACAAGCGAGGACTATTTAAGAAAGAAAGAGCCTTCAAGGGCCCGGCGACTATTGGCACAAATATCAAGGCAAATCACCCTCATCATTTTCATTTCATCACTGGATGTTCTGGGTTTGACCCATTGAACCAAAATGTGATTCTACGACAAGTGGCTCGAAAGTACTATCTCGAGAAAGGACATGACTTTCTCCAAGGAAAGCGCAAGATCAATGGATCGGTCGGCCCCATTCTCGAGTTGGCCCATGAAGAGGCTCGTCTTCGCACCGGTAACGCCGAGGCCACCTTCAAAGTGTGGGCCTCGAATGCCACCTTGAAAGAGGCCACTTGGGAAGAAGCTGAGTTCTACGAAATCACTAAAAGGCCAGCGGACTGTAAGGAACTCATGTTCTCTCCTCTGCGCAAAGAGTACAATATGGCCAAAGCGCAATTGGAGAATGCTGCTACTGTCTCCATCAACTTGGCGGCTGTTCATCCGTGGCCTGCTCTGGGACCTGCTCCAGCGGGGAGCGAGGATTCAGAGACATCGTCGGAAACTTCATTCATCCCTGAGGAGATCTTCGATGACGCTTCTGAATTGACCGCTGAAGAAGATGCTTTCTTGGATGGCCTCATCGAGAATCTTGACTTCCCATAAGTATCGATCCTCCTCGAACCTTCCGGTCACAAAGTTCACTTTCGTTCGTTCTTCATTGTTGATCTCAACATATGGACTTGTTCAAATGGTAGTGTCTCTTTGCATGAACGTTTGAGATGATGAGCATGCTCTATTTCGAAGATCGCCATCATATCACTTCGAACGGATACACTAGCTAGAAGGCTACAATTCTATAAGATGAAAGCATAAGCTACAACTCTAGTTCTATTAACTGCCGTTTTAGCTACTCCTACGTCTTCCATTTTCCACGTTGTACACGTGGATGCCACCCAGACAGACTTTTGTTTGTGCCCGCTTTGTGGTCAGAGTGTCGGTGTGTCTACCACGTTGTTTGGTTTGCGGATTGTCCATGGCGGCCATCTCTAGAAAGAGAAGATGCCTTTTTCCGGGGATATAAAATATCGCACACGAGCAATTGTGTTTGTCGGACGGAAAACCATCCCTCTAGATACACGCACACACAAGAAGGAGACCGTAGCAAAGTCGTGATTCGTTCGGCACAATTCTAGTAGAACGGGCAACAAGTATCCAGGCCATTCCTCTATGAGGGAATGGAAGGAGAACTTTTGGAGGAGGGATAGATGTATCGGCACTTTCCGAATGCGTCATTGTGCACACAGGTTGAAAGAAAGACGGGGCTCTCTAGAGATTAAGGAGTAGTGCTAGGAACAGGAGGAGCTGAGAACCTGTTAGCTAGAACGTCTGACCAGCGTCGGTACTTCTACTCTGCAGTCGCGTATCATTTCTGTGCACCGCCTCACAATCACCCACGATGACGAGAAGAGCAATGACGAGAGCATTGATGCCGGCAACTTCTAAGGCCGATTGGATGCCCATAAGATTGGTCTCAACAACAAGAGAGGATGTTGTCATCTCTAGCTATACAGTTACAAGATCAACATGTGTTGGATTGTCAAGTCTATCAGTCGGCCCATCAAGAGTGGTACAATCGCGCGTTGCATTGGATCTTGATTCCCTGTGAGGTCGCTTCCTTTGTCGCTCTTTGTCAAGGAATGATCCAGTGGCTATGGCTCCGCGTTGCGGCGCAAAGGAATCCAACCAAGATTCTACTGGAATGGTTGTCAGTCGCTGTCAATGGCATTGGATATACCATGGGCCTCGTGTCATTTTTGGTGCTGACGGTGGACTACCAGGACAACTCGTCACCACCACCATATCTCACAAGCAATGGCAAGTCCTGGATACTCGGCTCGGTGGTGTTATTGTTTCATGTGGCAGTCGTTCATGCTAATCATTTCATGCTTCAATCCATCATCACCACCACAAAAAATATCCCAACAACGACTGGTACCAAAACCAGTGCTGCCTTCCACAAACTGCATTGGTTTCTGGGTGTATCGGTGGTGGTATGGACCTTGTCGTGGACCTTGCAAGTAGGGGTTGGCCATGCTCTGTTGGAAGGCAACTCTCCCAATCTCGCCAACCCAGAGGATGTGTCACTCTTGGCCGTGGCAACCTCGGTCTTGTTGGCGTGGACGTGCTACTAGCGAACTACTGCTGTTTTTCCCGTGGTCACAAAAAAAACTGAGAAATGCAATTCAGACTTGGTTTTTGTTTTTGAAGCGACGACATTGACCACGGGTTGTACCAGAGAAAACTACAAAGAGACCCTGTCATCGTCCAACGAGAAAATGCTGCTTGTGAGTCCACTCTTACAAAGAGACCCTGTCATCGTCCAACGAGAAAATGCTGCTTGTGAGTCCACTACTACTTTCCTTCTTCTCAAGACTGGCTCAGGGAATTGGAAGCACACGGTAAAGAACGAAAGTGGGATCCATTCTTGTTGGGACACTCGAGGGCGGTGGATTCAAGGATGGATGACAGAGAGCAGTCAAGCATCCTTGACCACATTCTTTGAATCGTATTCTTGATTGGAGCTACTATACAAGTCTTGGTTTGGTTTGAGGTTACCCAACCCTTATATTGCCTTGCAGACACTTCCATACGTTTTGTGGAAAGTAGAGGGAAGGGAATCTGTCCAGGAAAAGCCGTTGGCCGATGCGGAAGGTTGCTTGTTGAGGCAACACTCCGAAAAGAAAGATACAATCGCCTGTCACAGGGCCGCCTGTAGGTAGCAACATGAGTTGTCGCCCTCTTGTCGTTTCTTGGTGGTACGTGATCGTGTTGTTTGTGTTATACTCGAGGATACTACCCGAAGCATGGACAAAGCTACCTTTTTCTATGCATATTACCTTTGCTATGCATATGGTCAAAGCTCCGGAACGGACAACCATGGCGAGCGTGCAAGGGGAAACGATGACGAGTGTGTAGTCTCAGAATGTACACATGTCCCAAATGTCGATGCATTTGGAACCAACGACAACAACGCATCACACACATCATCTGGATTCTCTTCTGCTGGGATGTTTCGGGGGTCTTTGATCGCGACTGAAGGCGACCGCCCAAATTTTGTGGACTCTCTACCTGGACTCGTCTGCGTGTGGAAAAATGGTGGTCGACAATGATGAGAACAAGGATGGGAAGTTTGTATTTTCGGGGGTGCTGAACTTGTTGCTTCGTTCGCGTTTACATCTCACAAGCTGTCTGGACAAGCAGAGTCGGTGGTTTTTCGGGCATCTTTTTCCGCGACTCGAAGGAACCGGTATAGTAGTAGTAGCAAGGAATGTAGCAATGGCAACTTGGACCTCGTTGATCATTCGGGGGTAATGGATGTCAGATGGAGCTCTAGATGGATATGAAGTCAACAATTTAGAGGTTTCGAGCGTGGTGTGTCATACAAGGAGGTACGAAACATCCCAATGGTTGGTCCTGTGATTGCTGAGGAGTACGCTTCATCAAAATCAACGAGATATACCCACAAGATAGAAAAGAAACACTCTCCATCTAGAGGTACAGGACAATTATGCTCCATGCCTTACGTCTCACATTTCCGCTAGATCCCTGAAGCTTACATCGATATCAGACCTGCACAGTAATCAAACCAAACGACATAACCATGAGCCCGCAAAACAAGAGACGAATCTTTAAGAAGAAAAGAGCCTTTAGGGGCCCGGCAACCATTGGTCGTGATATCGGGGCACATCACCCCAATCATTTGCATAAAGTCACTGGGTGTTCTGGCTTTGACCCATTGAAGCATAATGTCATTTTCCGAGAGGACTCTCGTAAGTACTTTCTCGAGCAAGGTCCTGAGTTTCTACAGGGAAAGTGCAAGATTTATGGATCCGTTGCACCCATTCTCGAGTTGGCCCATGAAGAGGCTCGTCGTCGCACCGGTAACTCCGAGGCCACCTTCAAAGTGTGGGCTTCGAATGACATCTTGAAAGAGGCGACTTGGAGAGAAGCTGAGTTCTACGAAATCACAGATAGTGTGACTGACTGTAAGGAGCTCTTGTTCTCTCCCCTTCGCAAAGAGTTCAAGATGGCAACAGCGTAGATGCCTACTCCTATCAACTTGGCTGATGTTCACCCGGGGCCTGCTTGTGGTCCAGTTCGGAGCGATTCAGAGGCATTGTCGGAAACTTCATTCATCCCGGAGGACATGGTCGATGAAGCTTCTGGATTAACAGCTGAAGAAGATGATTTTGTTCATCCGGTGCCTTTTCCTGGATCTGCTCCGGCTTGGAGCGCTTCAGAGACATTGCCGCAAACTGCATTCATCCCAGAGGACACTCTTGCTGAATCTTCTGGATTGGCCGCTGAGAGAGATGCTCTTGTTCACCCGGTGCCTTCTCCTGGACCTACTCCAGCTCAATCGTTTCAGAGACAATCACGGAAACGCCATTCACCCTGGAGGACGTCTTCGATGAAGTTTCTGGATGGACCGCTGAAGAAAATGCTCTTTTGGATGAGCTCATCCAGAATTTTGACACACCGTAGGGCCCGATCTTCTTCAAGCCTTCAGCCACTAAGTTCACTTCCGTCCGTTCATTATTAATGATCTAAACAAAGATACTTCTGCGTATTGTTGTTTTCGTAATCGTATAGTCTCTCGTTCTCAATGATCTGAACCGTGGAAGCCTTGACCGTTCGAGATGTGGTGCTGTGGTATTTGGAGAAACACGCCTTAGCGGCTAGAAGAGTTCCAATGAACGAAAGGAGTGATGCAACAAGAAGAAGTAGATGTTCTTTGTCGGGATTCGGACCTCTCAATGCGCTTGGGCGTACATTTCGCTCGGAACCCGCGCACAAATGTCACATACGACTCGAAGAAGACAGAACACTCTAGCTAGAGGCAAGAGACTTGACCATGACTGATTCCCGATCTACGAGACATCATAAATATCATAATAGGACATCTACTCCTACTGATAAGGAGCATTATTTATCTTATTACGATTGTATCTACTTCACCTAGAGAAGAGGAAGAGTCATGATGGAAGCTGAAAGGATAATCCATGAAGACTACTCCTACTGTCCCCAAGTACTGTTTCTTCTTGTCCTCTAGGAGAACATAGCTCCATTTTCCACGTTGAACGGGAAAGCAAGAATGTTGCGCTCCTTACGTGTTTTTCGTAGCACTCCTGGCCTTGTTGTTTCGATCATATCTGGTATCACGTTCAATGTATTTTGAGAGTTCGGGACGGCCTCGCAAAAACAATGGATTTCGGTAGGCGCCCATGTTCGGCCCGTATTTCACCACTGGGAAGCGATATGAAAAGAGTTGCCGACGAAACGAGGACCATGAATTGCCCCGAAAATACTTGCCCATGATATCTTGAACAAAAACCTGAGGTTTTGAGACACGAAAGCCACCATCGTCTAAGAAGGATATGACATCTCCCTTTCCTTCAGACTCGGCGTCAGTTATAAGCCGATGAAGCTTCTGAGCAAACGTCTCGTGATGGTACTTTCGTTTCTTCTGGTTGCTATCGCTCGCAGACGATTCCTTGTATTCTTCCTCGTCACTTTCTTGTTTTTCGGAAGCAGCAACTGCCCTCGCTACACTTTGGGGGCCAGAAACAGGATCAGCACCAAGAGTCAACTCTTGTTGCAAGGGCGTGGACGCAGCGGCAAAGGGAATGCTTGGTGTGTGAGTGGTACGATTCGATGATGAGGGCATGTTCGCATTGTCATGGGAAGCGCGAACTAGGTTGAGAGCTTCCACCAGGATAGAAGCGGTAGTCCCGCCATCATTGGCGGTGATACTACCCGCGGTCGACGACTCTGCAGGGACTGTGGATGAATGTAGAGGGGTGGTGGCGATGCGTGCCGAATCACCCGTATAGCTTGATATTCCTTCAAGGTCGGACTCCAATGTTCGTCTGTCGGAACCCAAGTCGGCTCCAAACCGTGTTAACGCTTCTCCCGGCCTTACGGTGATAGAACTGGTAGTTCCGCTGGGTATTCTTGTTGTAGTATCACTTCGAAGAGCAGCTCGTATGACTGCGTTGCGTTGAATATCTGCGGTCATTTCTCGTAGAGATGAGACAGAAGACGATAAAGGCATGGTTCCATCATGTGACAAAAGAGATAATAGAGGATTGGAAGTGCTGTTAATGTACGGTTGGGCCCTGCGTGAAATGTCCGAAGAGGTCCCGGATAGTTCGTCCACAAGGGGGACTAGTAGTCTGGGATCCACCGGTGTGCTGCCATTAACGGAAATCCCCAATCTTGTCTGATTCTGTGGTAGTTGTTGTAGAAGGCGGTGCTGCTGTTCTTCAGAAGCCAGGTGCCGTTCAATGAGACTTAGTTGGTCATGATTACTTACTACAGAACCTTCGAAGCTGAGTCTAGCTCGGGCAATTTGTTGACGTTCTTCTTCCTGTTGTTTTTGTAACAAGGCGAGAAGAAGTTGTTGTCGGACAGTGCCATCCATTTGAAAAGGGCTTTCCGCCTGCTGTTGTTGTCTGGAAGGGAGGACTCCCGCTGAAGCTAGAACAAGTTGTTGTTCATTTCTCCGTGGTAAGTCACTGAAAGTTGATGGAAGGCTTGTCGACCGAATTGAAAAGGAGTTGTTCTGTCCTGTTATAGACACTTGTTGCAGCCTTTCCTGATGGGCTCGTTGCTGCAAGAGTATTCGTATTAGATCGCTTTGAAGGTCGTTCGACCCGCCACTTTCTTGTTGGTGATTTTGCCCTTGTTGTTGAGATTGTACTATCTGGTCATGGAGTTGCTGTCTGATCGTACGAGGAGTTGGTCTACGGTTCGGATTTTCTTCAGGACTGTTATTGGCTGATGGTGGTACTGACGAAGGCAAATGTTGTTGTTGTCGCAACGCAGCATGCAGTGTTGCACGTTGAGTGGAGGACGACGATTGAGTAGATCTCAGCAAAGTTGTCTGTTCGGCTCGATCCTGGGTAATTGACGCTCGCAGCTGCAAAAGCTGAGACAGTTCATCTGGGTTTGCATTGGCGTACGCTCTCTGGATCAAATTGGACAAGTCGGAACTGGTACTGGCAGCAACAGCTTGAGAATCATTCGATCCAACGAGACTTGACAATGGTAAAGATGAAGGGGGGCCGTTGCTCATAATTCTCGATTTCCCTTTTCTGTGAAAAGTTCATCCATCCAAAGTATGCCTTAACGTTGTGTTGGATTCTTCTTGAAGAGGAATGTGAACAAGATAATTCCCTTCGGACAATGTTGCTATTGATGGGTGTGGAGAGTTGAGTCGTTGGTCGTTGGCAGTTGGCCCCTCTATGATGTGAAAGGAGACGGATGTTAGTTGGTGTATTCGTATTCAGTATGGTGTATTTTTTCTATTCCTCTCTTGTATCTGCAATCTGCAAGTTTGTTATTCAATAACAATGTTTATGGGGCTGGCATCTGTGATGTTGGTCGTAGTCAATTCACTCTACAATGATATCTGATAATATAGGTGTATTAGATGATTGCCATCCAATCTCATCCATGGTTATGTTTGGAGTTTGGAGTTTGGAGTTTGGAGGGTTTGGAGTTAGGAAAAAAAGAAAAAATCAAAGGACGCTTTCCATCGTCACACACGTCTCATCCATGTGCACCAATCAGAATAAAGGATCCCACGTACTAGAATTAGCTTCTTCTTCGTCACATAAATAGGAGTAGAACACGCGAAACTATGTCGGCTATGACCTCACGCGCCCTATGCTAGCAGACAAGGCAGCATTTTAGCCTAGTACTAGCTAAACAGCTCTAGTCCTTGTCGTTTTGGCGATTGTCTCTTTTTCAAAAACCCGGGGCAATAAAAACGGTGCTCCCGGTACTAAGCCTCATGACCCACACATGATGAAATTTTTGTCTTGTAATGTCCTACTTATCAATCATTAGCTAAGCCTGAAGAATAATGTTGTACACAACATTACTTCTCAGTCTTGTGAGCCATCGGTAAATAAGGACTACGAGTACGAGCTCGTAGATAGCTGCTCACCACCATAGGCAACAATATTCTGGAATAGCCCAATTCTCATTATATGGTCTATTTTACAGTACATTCTAGTACAACATTATTGCAGAAGTACGAGTCGTGCTTGTCCGCTTGTCGTCTTGTCTTCTTGTCTTGTTGTCCGCTTGTCGTCTTGTCTTCTTGTCTTCTTGTCCGCTTGTCTTCTTGTCCGCTTCATCTTGTCCGCTTGTCGTCTTGTCCGCTTCATTTTGTGTGGTTTGCGAGAACCATCCCGTGGGAGTGGGAGCACCGTGACAAAATAGAAGCACGACTCGTACTTCTGCAAAAATGTTGTACTAGAATGTACTGTAAAACAGACCATATAATGAGAATTGGGCTATTCCAGAATATTGTTGCCTATTGTGGTGAGCAGCTATCTACTCGTAGTCCTCAATGTACATCAAAGTTTAAGCGGGATCAAGAAGGAGCCTGCGCATTGTGACCGAAGAGAGAGAGCCGGGCGAGACTCAGAGAATGTCGCGTGCCCACCGAACAGAAATAATGAGGCAGAACAGGCGTGCAATTCGGAAGTCGAATTTGAGAAAGTATGTGTGTCACCTCTACTGCGACAAAACACTTGCAATTCAATTTCTGAAGTGTCACCATTTGTGAACCAAGGACTCGACCGTTCAAGAGCCTTGGCTTATATGGAACTGGTCAACAATGCGCCAAAATGAGGTCCCTAGTGGAGCGCAAGCATCGAGCAGATCCACTGAGCCAATCACGCAACAAACAAGACAAGAGGGAGAAGGAGCTCTCACTCTTTGGATTTCCTACGGTTCGACGGCGAAGGCTTGATCACCTTTGGCGTTGTTCTGAGTTCTCTGAAGAGCTGAATCTCCAACTTCGGTTTCGCTGCGCTCACCCTCTCCTACTCTCGGTTGCTTGCTTTCGGTCATGTCTGTTCCTCCGCCTCCTCCTGCTGACGATGAGGATGCCGTCCTCGCTTCGCTCGTCGCTCAGGCGTCCATCGCCACTCCCTCTGCCATTGGGGCCGCCCGTTCTTCTACGTCGGCTCTACGGAGGGGGGGGGGGACCGTGGTCAGATCTCTTTTGCCTCTGCCACGGAATCTGCGGAAGATATGATGCATGTCTCGGACTCCACTACTTTCCCTTCTTCTACCTCGGTGACCTTCAGTCGTTCGACACCGGCAAGTAAGTTTGGAGTGGTTGCCTTACGTACAAGTGAGTGCGCTGAAAAGTTGTTGTGTTTGGGCCTCAAACGAGGCGGTAGTACCTTTTGCATCGACCCCAAGTGCGCCAAAGCCGGGGACCATGGAACTGGACTGCCTGCCTTCGATTTGGGGCCCACTGGAGGTCTATTCATTGCCAAGAATCCAGCCTCCGCATTCTGTACCCCTGTGGTACATCTAGAAGACATTTCTCAATCGACTCTTGAAGAAATTCAAGCTGAGAAACATTCTATGGAAGACTGGACGAAGAAATTCGTTGCTATCAAACGCTTAAATCAAGTCAAAAACGAAGGAAATTTGGATGCAAGTCTCAAGGAAACGGAAAAGAAAATCTCTAGCATGGACAAGCTTCGCACCCCTTTTACTTTACAGAAGGCCAAGTCGAAAACTACCTCCTTTCTAGTTGAGAATTTCTCTCCCCATCACAAGATTTTGTCTGGCGAATTCAAAGAAGTTATCCGTCAGGTCTCATCGGACTCCACGATCATCCCCAACGCAATCCGTGAAACCGAAAATTTGGTTACGGAAGTGGGTGACATCATCAGAGCTCTTTATCTGGAACAATTGGAGATGGGTCGGGAAACGGGCGATGCTGTTGAAGGTCTTGGAATCAAGTTTGACCAACTCTCGATGGAAATTGGACCCCGAGAAGAGCTTCCAGAAGAATACCAGGCCCCTGCTCTTTGGGGAATTATTTCTTCCATGATCAGGAGCATCCAGGAAACATCTCCGTCCACAGCTGAAGCTAATCAACAAGCTATGAACAGTCGACTTGCTGGAGTGGAATCCTCAGTGGCAACTTTCTTTTCGCGGGTGCGGGCTGAAATGTCATCCAAGTTGTCAACCGCACAAGTCGAGTCTCGGAACAGTGTAGACAAACTCCGCTCCCAGTTTGTGAAGGGCTTTGAAGGCCTGCTCAGTAGGATGTCAGCCATCGAATCCGATTCTTCCACGATCGAGAAGATCCTGGAATTGGAAAGCAAGTTGAAGGCCCAAGATATGGCGTTGAATCGAGCTGCGAACCGAACCATGTTTGCTTCTCCGTCACACCTCACATCTCCCAGCTCTGACATTTCAAAAGACCCGAAGTTCATTGCAATGGAAGCCGAGGTTTTGCACCTCCAAACTCTCGTCAAGGGCGCCAATTCATCCATGCAACGCCTTCAAAGCAAAGTAGATACTTCAGCCATCAAGTTCGGTAGTCTTGGAGTCACATCGGTTGATGATTGCAAGGCTTGGGTGGCTCTCAAGTTTGGATCTCAAGCATATGGTCTCTTGTTTGATCTCAACCTAGTATTGGAATGGTGTGCCCCCCAAGAAAATGGCGACGTTCTCTCCATGCTTACAACCATGGAGAAGCGTCACAAGATGCAGATTGCAACAACGAACGAAGCCAGAGCCATTTATTCCATGAAGAACGAATTCCCCCAGTTGTTATACAAAGACTTCCCTGGTACGGGTCGTGACCCCTCCTTTCTTACAGCAATGAAGGAGTTTGCGGACTGGGAGGCTCCGGAAACAGGAGTGCGCGATAGAATCCTCAATCGTTTGGGCAACATGAACTCGATGTTTGGGGAGCAGATTGCAACTACGATGTCTGCTGAACCTGAGGCGCGGGCTTTAGCCCTGTCGATGCTATCTGTTTCGGTCGGTTGTTGTCGCGAACTTGTGACTTACTTTGACGAGACCATGAATGAACTCACTATCAAGCCAAAGTTTGCTACCCGTAAGGCTTTTAGCCTTGTCACGCAAGTTGTCCGCCGCTTCTTCATGGATTTGTACAAGGTGCGGGCTCAGGTTTACTCCTCCTTGTCCACCACCGACAGTGCGGGGCAGTGTGCATGGATCCTCTATGGGGTTCTACGCACGCATGACGTCATGGCCGAATACGTCAAAGCCCGTTTCAAAAATCACCCGTCGGTTTCTAGCGAATACATTCGCTTTTTATCTACTAATTCGGGCTTCGAATCTTTGAAGACACTAGAGGATCAAGTTGAAAGTTTGAAGAAAACGTCCTGTCAGTTGGTGAAAGATGTAACAGCCGCCAAGAAGGCATCTGACACTGCTAGCAGCTCTATCGACACCGTAAAGAAGGATGTGTCTGAACTCAAGAAGCAAGCCCAGCGCCGCAATGGACAAAGCGGTGACAAAAAGTGACGGTGTGCCGCGTCTAAACTAGATGATGATGTTCCATGTGACCCATCTGGTTTAGACGCAGGTAGTATGGCTTCCTCCCTTAGCAGTGGTGCTCTTGCCGACCCCACGTTGATTGGTATCAAACGTTCAGCTCCTCCCGCATCCGTTACCATACGAACCAAGCGTCCTTGTGCTCGACCGGTTGATCGCGGCTCAAAAAGCTTTCGCAGTGATCTTTCGTGCTTGACCCTTGGACAATCAGGGCTCTCATGGGGTCTTGCCTTGAGTGTGGGAGACTGGCATGGTATCTACATGCTGGCTGCGGAATATGAGGCCCGACGGGCCGACCCATTTTGGAGCGCCGTCTTAGCTCACTGTCATGACAAACTACATTTGGTTCCCAGCATCGACATGGTACTCGGCCGTGGCATCATCTCGATTGTTTTGATGAAAGGCGGCCCGGATTTCCTAGCTTCATCCTTGGCCCTTATCCCTCCTAGTTGGCCTGTCCTGCTTCTCCTTCCATCGGGCTGGTCCCGTCCCAATTTGTCGAAAGTTCAATGGTTGGCCGTCACACACAAGCAGTGTGGTGGCGTCACTACCGCCCGGGCTCACGTTGGGCGACGTGGTTTGTCACCCTTGTTTTTCAAGTTGTCTTCTCGCCGTACCATTGGGTCCATACTGACCCATTCGATTCGTCCCGAACCGTGTTCTCCGCCTTCTGTGTCGTTGGCCTTTTACGGCAGTGATGATCTGTTGCATACTCGTCAGTTGGAGAAGCCGGTGAAGTTTCAAACTCGCTTCTATAAGAATGGATGCGGCACGAGAAAGCTTACTCCCTTGGAATTGGGTGCTGCTTTCGACCTCCCCTTGTGGATATTGCAGAATGATGAGTCGTTTGATAGGTGGGTGCAAAATGTACTTTCCCCTCGTTTTACGCCCATCAAGATCCCGGGACAAGTTTTGAACACTGCTCTCCCCTTCCTCGAGCCGGTCCTGATCCATCATCTCAGCACCGCTGGTACCAAACACGGTGGCCCACCGTCGCCTCTGCGTTCAGCCAAGCGCGGTCGGTGGCTATCGGCCTTGTCGGAATGTACGCGAGATGGGGTGTTGGGCACGCCCATAGCTTCTGTGTCCGCCTTTTTGCCTCACGTTGCATGGTAAGATGACACCAAAATTTCGGATATTGCCGTTAAATCGGATGATGCGGTCACTCCTTTTTGGATTTGAAACGGTCAAATTCGTGGTCTTTTCCCTTGGATCTCGGATAGGGCTCTTGCTGGGTTTCGCTTGCTTGCCCTCCGCTGGTGGCGTCGACGCTTGTATCGCAGTTTTGTTCGCTATTTACGTCTACGTTTTGGCATGGCATGGCCTTCTTTGGTGTCTGGGCCGACACTCTAGGGGGGGGGGGGGGGGTGGGGTGGGGGGGGAAGACTGATTTTTCGTTACAATCCGCTCCCGTTGTGCGCGCCCCTGGTTGCCAAGTTCTTTCCCAACTCTTGGCCAGCACGTGGTGGGATTGGGACGCCGGCTCTTCTCTCGTTTTCTGGCGCTGGAATGGTCTCGACCAACAAACTGACGCTTGGTTTGGGACACCTATCCATGTTTCAGGAGCACTCCCCTCATACCACCGGAAGCAACGACCTCCGTCGGACGATTTGCTTACACAAGTTGGCGGCAAACTTTCGACCGTCCTAAGTCGTGGCAACTTCGATGTTGACGCACCCATTGAGAGCATGTCTGACTACTTTGCGGTCCCCAAAGGGGAATGTGATATTAGAATGGTTTACAATGGCACAAGTTGTGGCCTCAACGCATCATTGTGGGCCCCCAATTTTTGGCTACAATCTTCTGAGTCTGCATTGCGCTTTTTGACGTGTGATTCCTACTGTGGTGACATGGACTAGGGCGAAATGTTTCTCAATTTTCCAATGGACATTCGTCTACGTCCCTTCGCTGGTGTTGATTTTGGACCGTTACGGGAACATTTGGTTACATCACTTGCTTCCAAACCCCGCGTTGTTCGCTGGAATCGGTTGTTTATGGGCATGTTGCCCAGCCCTTTCCACGCCGCGCAACACTACTACATTGCGGAAGAAGTTGCAAAAGGACCCCCGTCAGAACTAACAAGTCCATGTGGGTTTGATTCTGTACGTTTCAACATACCAGGTTCTGCAGATTATACCCCCACACTTCCATGGGTGATGAAGTGGAATTCCAAGCTCAACAACATCGCCGGTGACGTCGTAACATATATGGACGACCTTCGAACCGTGGGATCGTCTGCTGAACATACATGACAAGTCGCGAGACGTCTGGGGTCTCGATTGCAATATCTCGGTATTCAGGATGCCCCGCAGAAGCGTCGTCCACCCTCTAAAACTCCAGGAGCCTGGGCAGGTAGCGTGCATCACATCTCGGCTTCAGCAGTGTCGAAAACACTCACGCAAAAGAAGTGGGAAAAAGGCAAGGACTTGTTGAAGAAATATGTGGAGGCGTTTGCGGAAAGTGACACTCCGACTTTCGATCACAAGCAAATGCAAGGAGATGTCGGATTCTTTGTACACCAAGCTTTGACTTTTAGCTCCATGATGCCGTTTTTGAAGGGCTTTTACTTGACAATGAACATCTGGCGGCCGGGTCGGAACGGTGATGGATGGAAGCTTTCAGCAAGAGAATGGATATTGCAGTTGCATGAAAAACTCTCGGATGCCGAGGTCAATACGCTATGCGGTTTTCTCGACGTGGATGAGGAAAGTGAACCCTCTGCGCAGGAAATGAATGGTGAAGCAAAGACTCTCCCGGAAAAACCCACCAAAGTTAGTGAAAGCGGTTCCGCGTCTCAAGTCGGATGTCAAAGTATTGGCAGCAATGCTTGAGGGAGAAGAGCCTCCCAAAGTTCAAGTCAGATCGTCTTCCATCTATGTCGCTTTGTTTGGATGTGGAGACGCATCAGGATGCGGATTCGGTGCAGCCTTCCAGTTGCCACAAAAGAAATTGTCCTACAGAGTGGGCGTCTGGGGCAGGAATATTGTTGTGGAAGAATCTTCCAACTGGAAGGAATTCACCAACTGTGTCGAGTCACTTGAAGAAGAAGCGGCCACGGGCCAGCTTGATTCAACAGAGGTATTCTTCTTCACCGATAATTCCACGGTGGAAAGATGTTTCTATAAAGGGTCCTCATCCAGCCCAAAACTCCTAGACCTCGTAATCCGTTTGAGGCGATTAGAAATGAGGCATTCCCTGCGACTTCACATTTCACACGTCTCGGGCAAACGGATGATCGCTGTTGGGGTTGACGGGATTTCGAGAGGCCAACTCAATGAAGGGGTGATGGCGGGGTCGCCCATGCTTTCCTACATCCCCCTTCACAAAACTCCCATCCAAATGTCGGACACTCTTTTCGAATGAGTTCGATCTTGGCTGGGTGCAAAGACGGAGCTCCTGACTCCCATGGACTGGTTTACCACCGGCCACGACATCAGGGGATGGACGCTTCCGTCTGAGCACAACGATTTGCCCCTGCCCATCCTTCGGCCAGGACACTTCGTGTGGGCTCCTCCTCCAGGAGGAGCAGACGTGGCACTAGAAGAACTTCGAAAAGCCCGTCATAAGCGCCAGTCTTCCATGCACGTCTTCATGTGCCAGCGCCTACTTACTCCCAAGTGCTTCAAACAACTTCATAAAGCATGCGATCTTGTGATGGAAATCCCTGCCGGTACTTCGTTTTGGCCCGAAGGAAATTACGAACCTCTAATTATTGGTCTTGCTTTTCCTTTTATCAGGTCGCAGCCATGGCAACTCCGAGGAACACCGAAGATGTTCGCTATGGATCGGAAACTGTGCAAAATGTGGAAAGAGGATCCCGTGGGTGGACGGGATCTTCTGCGGAAATTTTGTGTACAGTGTTGGAAAATGCGCTCCATGTCAGAGCGCATGGTGTCCCGGGTGTTATTCTTTGAGCGACGATGACCGGTTTTATGTTGCGTCTCGGAACACTCTGGTGGAAGAATCAGACCAGGCTCGTTTGGTGGCCGAATCTTGGAGGATTCGTACAAGAGACCGTCGGGAGGATTTTAACCAAGCGCGAGCAGGCGACCACCTGGTCACTCCTTTCGAGTGCGATTTGTGCGTGTTCGGGAAGTTGCGAGAAGAGGAGCCGGATCCGGAAAATTTAAAAGATCGATACCTGCTCACTTGCATACGGCGAATGAACTTGGACGCCTTTTGGAGCAGAGCTACGAGCACGGTAACTCAAAACATGAAGAATGCAAAATTGATGATAGAGAAATCAAAGAAAGTCGGGATTCCATTTGGCCCCTTTCGAAGTGCAGGCCCGTTCCCAAATTATGACCATTGTGGCTATCAAGTTGCCTTCCTTATGCTGGACGCGTCTTTGGATCAAGGAAAATATCATCGAGACAGGAAGCAGTTTGATACGATACGCAAATTTCGTTCTACTTATTCGAATCACGTGAGAGCAACGGCTTCTACGCTAGTGAACGGCCATCCTTTGGTGCTAACAGACAACAATGGAAAGGCCTTCTCTAGAATGGGCCAGGATGAGAGCGGTTCGTTGTGGTTCTCCAGAGTTGTCGAAGGATGTCGACGCCGAATGGGCCAAGATTGGCGCCCTGACCAGGCAGTGACCAGCGAGTTAATGCAAGCTTTGTTGGGTTCTATCGAGGAGGAGATTCTGGAGAACCGAGAAGAACATGACTCGTTCTTTCTCGTTCTTGCGGGCACGTTCTTTGCTACGTCATACGTTTTGTCGTTGCGAGGCCCGGAGGGTTTGCTGCTGGACTTGAATGCGCTTGTGAAATACATGGATCTTTACAGGCAACGAAACTGTATCGTGGTTGGGTTGTGGGGGCAGTTCAAAGGAGAGCACATTGAACGCTCACACCTTTTGCCATGTTGCGATGAGACCAGCAGTGGAATAAAGATAAGACGATGGATAAATCGCGCAGTCTGCCTGGCTCAAGACATGGGTCGACTTGAACTTGCTTGTGGGACCATTCCTGAGGTATACCTGGTCCATGTGATCGCCCAGTCGAGATTCTCGGTGGAGGGGGTTTTGGTATCGACAAGTTGAGAGAAAGCCGACGTGGCAAAGCGTTCTCTCTTCTTGATTGTTGGTTTATGGGTTTGTTCCGTTTCAGTCTGCTGTCCCCTGCCCCCTTTGCGATTGCATGGTGCTACCTGATTGCGTTGGGGGAGCTCAGGGGAACAAACAGGAGTCTCGACATGGTTCATCCACTCGTGGCTAACAGATCGGTTCCCTTAGCTGGTGTTGGATCACCGGCTCTGAGTGGAGAAGGTTTCACCTTCCCCCCACAACACGATCTAATCATATGATCATGATCGCGAGAATCTAAATTTGTTTAAGTTATTGAATCATCTCATCTGTTTGTTCGTCCTCAATCTTTGGCTGCGAGGGATCTCTTGCTTGGATGGCTACGAGGAGGGGTCTGAGATCGGTGTCGGAGTGCCCTTATTTACCGATGGCTCACAAGACTGAGAAGTTATGTAGTGTACACCACATTATTCGTCAGGCTTAGCTAATGATTGATAAGTAGGACATTACAAGACAAAAATTTCATCATGTGTGGGTCATGAGGCTTAATACCGGGAGCACCGTTTTTATTGCCCCGGGTTTTTGAAAAAGAGACAATCGCCAAAACGACAAGGACTAGAGCTGTTTAGCTAGTACTAAGCTAAAATGCTGCCTTGTCTGCTAGCATAGGGCGCGTGAGGTCATAGCCGACATAGTTTCGCGTGTTCCTGTTGTTAACTGATGTACGTGTTTTCGGAATCATCCGTTTTGGAGTCCCGGTTCCAGCATATCGAGTATCGAGTCCCGAATAATTCAGAATGGAACAAATAGTAGAAAGGGCAGCTTTTAGCTTTTGTTAGTGCTAACTATTATCCCGTAAGGAGCACTTCGTATCCCAAGTCGCACGCATGCACCACTTTCATGCCGTCGCGACCATCTCAGAAACCCAAAAACTCACTATAAGCCAAATAGTGGAAAGAGTTTTTGGTTAAATAATACGGTCGTTTGGCATCAAATTTCACTCTTGAGCATCTCTTCTCCATTGGAAGCCCAAAACGGAGTCCATATCATGTATGTAACTCTGATGTAAGTATGCAAAAACTTTCTTCTATGTATCCAAATTGGATCCCCGACCTTGCATCAGAGTTACAATATTGTCTTTCATGCCCGTAAGTCCAACTGAAAGTGCCTCCAAATTATGAGAAAAAAACCCATGTCACGCTCGGCTTCCGTCCGAGATGGCATACTCACAATAATAATAATTCTACGTCTACGAATATAGTATTACGCAGTAGTCGCATGTTAATCGACAATTCCAAACTCTCCCTTCGACTCGATGAGATTGGGCCTCTCTCATCTTTTACAAGACGTCTCTTGATTTCGTAATGACCCGATTGACACATCCATCCAATCAATCGTCTCTCTCTGTATCATAACGGGCCTCACGGTTTGATTGCGTTGACAGAGCCATGATAACTCGATCTCAAACCACGACGAAACCAGGGAAAGAAGCAGCAACCACTCCAAAAGAACCCGACACCCCTCCACCTCCTCTTCGCCGCTCCTCCCGAATTGCTAAAGACCCTCCACCTCCCAAGGAACCTCCAGTCCCTTGCAAGGAACCTCCACCCCCTCCCGAAGATCCTCCAGCACCTCCCAAAGAGCGTCTTGTCCCTCCCAAGGAACCTCCCGCCCCTTCACACCCTCTTCGGCGATCGTCCAGAATTGCTGAAGACTTACCGCCATCTCCCAATCTTCAAACTAGAGCCACCCGTCTGAACAAAGGCACGACGATATCCAACAGTTATGTCGAAAGGGAAAGGATTGCCAAGATTCGTAAGCAATTCAAGCACCACTACAAGAAGCCGTGTTCCGTTTTCGGTCTCGAACGAGAGGCCCGATATCGTGGTGGTTTTTTCTTCTGTCTAAATTGCGAATATGCGGATAACAAGGAACGTGCCCAACCTCAACTCAAGGTCAATAGGTTCTCTGGTCTTTTCGGATGTGTTGCCGAGCACAAGAATGGTATTTACCCAACAGACCGAATGATTGATGAGAAAAAAAGGAGACTCAAGAAACTTGCCGAACAACAGCGACAGAAAAAAGCCAAAGCCGACAAGGACGCCCAACAAGAGATTGGTTCTCTTACAAATCCTGATTTATTGGAAGCAGAATCAAAACAATCAACACACGATCTCTCCACCGAACCTTCTCCAACGAATCAAGGCCCAGAATGTCACTCACTTCAAGACAACAAATATGATGAATCCAGCAAACCCCCTTCACAACAGTCCATTTCGTTGACAGTCCCCACCAATGAACCAAATCTCACACTGGCTCAATCTGAAGAGGCGAATGTCCCCCCTCCTTCCATGAAGCATCCTCCCAATCCTTATGAAGACCAAGAATTTGTCAGTAGTCAGAAGAAACCCCCTCCTGCCGGAACCAGTGATGCTCCCTCCAGCCAGACACTCATTCCACCACCAGATGACGACGGGGTTGAGTCAGACCGAATACCTGAAGACGATGGCTTCGAAGACACAATAGATAAGACTGTAATTCCCCGTAGTAGAAACGACCCTCCTGTGGATATCAATCGCGGTCTAACGATTCCACAGATCCTTGATCAATCAGACGCACCCCCGGAAACAACCACACCTTCAAACGAAGAACAAGAAGAAGAGAAGAAGCAGTACACTGTTTCTCTGGTTAATGGACTGTTGTTGCAAGTCAAGTCCCTTAAAAAGAAGCTATCCAAAGAAGGACAAAGAAATGCAACTCTGAAGCGGCGTCTTTCCGAACAGCGGGCGAAAAACAAGTCGAGACTGGATCGTATATACTATCTCCAGAAAAAGACAGAACAATCTGGCCCAGATGGGATGGCTTCTCTTCCCTCTACCTGTTCCAAGGAAGAAAATGCTGAAATGATTATCCGACACATCAAGGAAGTCATTAAATCTTCCGTGAAGAACCATCAAGTTGGTAGCCAAAGGTCCGACAAGTTTTTCAGAATGCTAACCAATATGCTTATGAATGACAACTTGCATGGAGCGCAAGTTCGTGACATAATGGTTAAGGCTGTTTCCAACTATCTCAGGCAAACTTGTTTCTCACCTTTCCGTATTCTTCGGGAAATGGATACGACCGGTGGTGTTCTGAGTTTGTCAGGTCTTGAGATTTTGCGGAAGTGCGAGTCCGACGGGAGGAAGGGAGCCCATACAATGATCCCGAGTTCCGCGGCCATGAAGAAAGCCCAACAAGAAATAGAACGCTTTGCTGACACGATAGTTCCCTTCCATACCATTCGCAATACGAAAGACGGTTCGGAAGGATTCATTTTCCGGGGGGCCGACAGTATGAAAGGTGTTCTGAGATCCAATAATGCGTTGGAAGGTGAGGCGAAAGAAAGGGAACATACAGTGGCCTCGTGTATGGATGGAGCCAGTCTTACTAGATCATTGGACCATACACTGGGTGGGGTCAAGTACAATGATATCTCCAACCCACTTCAACGGTCCCAGGCAGCTTGTGTCCCAACCTGTTGTGTCATTGGTCGGGAAAAGAAAAACACTGTACGCGGATTATTCTCTAGAATGTTGAAAGAAAACAAGGAAGCAGCCGAGACTGTACTCCCGAAAGCGTTCGGAATAAAACAAGTGTACAATCCACTCAATGCCGATATGTCCTGTGATTTCAAAGTTTCAGACAAAGGAGGAGCGGTTAAAGTTGCGAAATATCCATGTGCTAAGTGTCACATTTCAAGTGATAACTTAACAAAGGGCCTGGAATCACCCGATGACTGCAAATGGTGTGATCACATGGACTACGCATCTACAGAAGATGGATGGATGTGTCGTCACTTTCCTATTTGCACCGACGACTATGTGCAAATCCGCAAGGACGAAATGAAAAAGTTCGAGAAGGACATACCCCAGATCAAGGACCAGATTGAAGAAATATGGGCTAAGTCAAAAATTGCAATGAACAAGACAATGGACCCTAGAATGCCGGTCGATGAGATTCAGTTGAAAACAGTCTCTTCAATTCACTTCGATGTGGCTCAGGCGTCAAACACTTTACAGAAGAGGTACTCTTCTTGGCTGAACAAGGATCTGGGTTTACGTAATTTGTCCGTAGATGGCAATGTGTTGGAACGACAGGATCGTTTACGACGCCAACTGATTTCGGAGTGGCAATATGTTGATTGCCATGATTGCGTCCGATTGTTCGGGGAAGGTACGGTCAGCACTGCACTTGTTATGGTCATGGATTCCATTCCCTGCATTCTCCACATGGAGATGCGAATGGGGCAGAAGATTTTGACCATGTGCTTCCGGACCGGGCTTATGAATGCCAAAAACAATCTACTTCCTTGGATTCAACGATCCAACCGTTCGTCTGTCGAGAAAAAATGCAAGTCCTTCCTTCGAGGAATCGAGCATTGCATCAATACCGAAATACTTGGAACAGGAAATCTCGCGTTCCAGTTTCAGATTCCATTCGAGGAAACCACGAAGACTATTGGGGTGGTTCAGATGAGCAATGTACAGATCCGACGTTTGATTGTCGACATCGAGAAACTCGTGGACAAGTGCATCGTAGATGAGGATGACATCTTCTTATGGAAGAGGGCAATGGAACACTACTCTGCCTCGTTCCAACTGCTGCGAATTCGGGAACCCATGACAAACGAGCAAATATTTGACTACCAGAAGCATGCTGATCTCTTCTATCGCGACTGGATAGAGTTGTATGGTGACGATGGGATCACAAATTATGCCCACTACATTGGTAGTGGGCATATCGGGGAATATCTCCTACACTGGCGCAACCTCACGAACCATTCCCAGCAAGGCTGGGAAGCGTTCAACTCCGCTTTTAAGAGCTTCTATTTCAATAGAACTCAGCGCGGAGGAGCAGTGAATAGAGGAAAAGGGGCACGCTCAAGGCTACGTCCCATGGCAAGATGGATCCAACGCCGCATGGTTTTCATGCTAGGTTACGACCTGGAAACCATGCGAGCCGAAATGGATGCGAGGACTCCGGAAGAAGAAGAGAAGTTCAAAACGTGGGTGAGAGACAATGGCGGAACAATCGAATTCGGGCAGCTTGTTCGACACAACAAAAAAGCCAATGACATATCCAAGGATGACGAAGATGAAGATGAGGAAGGACACAACAATACAGGCAATGACGAATCCAAGGATGACGAAGATGAAGATGAGGAAGGGGTTAAGGAATACGAGTTCGACTGGGATGTGGGAGTTGAGATTCTGTATGATCCTCGGTTGGATGATTCACAGGATCTCGATGTAGACTCGGAAGACTCAACAACTACTGAGGAAGAGTACGAATCAGAGTAGATAGGAGAGTTAGTATTCAATATATAATGAGATTTGTTTCACTGATTACACTAATTAGTTGCTTGAGCGTCATTGTTTGCTTCCACAAGACTGGCAATGAGAGGAATATCCGTATGGAAATCCATATCCTGACTCCCTTCCTCCACGTCCGACTTGAATCGAACACCGCTCATAACAATACATCCAATGGACCAAGACTTTGAAGGAAGTAGTGTCCCAACGTACTCCATACCCTCGATTCCTCCAACTCGGTCATACCTCTCAGGATCATTCATCGTGAAAATAGTGTCATCATATTTGTCACGAAGGACGTAGTGTTTCTTGTCGGCCGGTGGGAGATAGACAGCGACTTGGAAAGTGGTCCCTTCGTGCTCATATTTGTCACCAAGAGATACCAAACAATTTGGGGGGGGCCATGGATCGAGGTGAAGTATCTCTGTATCGTATCTCGGTGTGGTCTGAGCTATCTGCTGTCGATGGATCAGTGGACGAGTCAGGTGACGTGACTTGTGGAGCAACGAGTGCATCAGCTGATACGGGAAAGGGACGGAATTTCTTGTCATCGAATGGGAATGGCTTGGCTAGGAGCACACTTTCAAGATGGTCCGTGGGAGGATCAACCTTGAATTTACCCCCACGACTCTTGTCGTAACGGTACCGTTCAAAGTTCACGGAAACCTTGACTTGAAAAGGCGAGAACACAATGTCGATGCGTTGATCAAGGCATCGGCGCTTAAACTCAGGCTTCTCTTTACTGCCTCGGATCACAGTCAGGAAATGCCCTCGCTTGAGGGTAACACCAGCAGCACCATCTTTAAGAGTTGGCCGAACTTCACTCGAACCATAGACTGCGGCAAAACCTAGGAAATTACGCACAATGTCCAACTCTTCTTGTGTTTCGAAGCGTAGGATGCCATTCTGACAGCTCATCCGAATCTTACGGCGTGTTAGTTTGGCATCTAAGTCTTGATAGCTCTCGGATCCGTCGATATAATGACAGGAGACACATTTCAGGTGAGAATTGAGAAGGACATGCAAGTAATTAAATGTTTCAGAGGGGATGTTACCGATGGTGACTGTCTGGAAGTCACGTTTCTCTGCATGCCCGCCCCGCTTGTTCAAAATCTTGATAAGAGCCTTGCGTAGTAGGAACAGGCCGTGCCAAGTGTTTTTGTGGAAACAGCGTGGAGGAACAATCAGTTGTTCGTTTGGTTTCACTTGATCCATGGGGAAGCAGGTAAATTTCAACTCGTCAATTGGCACTAACTTGTTCCCCCTACTTGCTTGAACCGTACTATGTACACGTTTTTGATGCCTTCCGCCCATCTGTTCAACGGAGATTCCAGTTGCTTCGGTGTGAAACAAAATGCAGGATATCTGATGGAAATATCTTGTGCTTGAGCTTCGTACCGGTGAATCGAATCCCATGATTCGTAGAGTTCGATTTGACGAGAGCCAGTTTCTTCTTCGAGGGGATCGAAATCATGTTTCGGAATGGAGGGATGGCATTTTAGATTCTTTGGGGGGAATAACGGGTAGAACAATTTCAGCATGACATTGCCATCAGTATGTTTGTTCAGCTGGCATACGGTGGTTGAGTGTTGATCTTGATCACTCAATTTGACATGCACAAAAGTTCCCACACGAAAGACATTGTTGAATAGCGGAACATAAACCGGCCCTTCCTTTTCAAACATGATGCCTTGTTTCTATGGTCAATCAATGGGAGACAAAGCAGTCGTTTGGGTATATGGACAAAGGGAAACGAAGTAACAAGAATCATCCTTCACCATTGGCATGGTATCGTCCAAGCAACGGATGATTGCTTCCGAGTGAGAAGTGCCGTATAAGAATTCGGAACTAATGTGTGACATTCTCTGAGAAACAGATTTAATTAGAAAATCCAAAGTGGTAATGAAGTTATGTCGCAAAAATGGGGGTATTTATTGTCGCAGGCAGGTCGTGTGTGTGCACGTGTGTGGCGGGCTGGCTCGAAAAGCACGTTTTGTCGGAATGGATGGGATCCAAAGTGCTCCTTACGCTTATTGTCGACCTTAACGCCAATCAACACCGAGTATCACATGTGTACCTCAATTCCAAAATGAGGCTCACATACGCACCTCCATTTCATTTGATCAATCATATCTCTTCTCCTACCTTGTATTGAGGACAATGAACACTTCCAAACGGAAGCTGGTGAAATTTTGAAAATTTTATTTTAAGACACTATAGTTCAATTATGACTGTATCATCGTCAAATTTTCGATAGAAGAATCGGCAGTTTTGCTCATTTTTTGGCAGTCATCTGATACCCTGACAGATGCCACTTGTTTGAGGTTGATGAAAAGAACTAGAAGTACCACGACGTATAGAATCCAGTCAACAAGTATTCGAAGGATCGAGCCATTGGGTTCCTAATAGTCCAATGTCGGGCAACGCCACTGAAGATGCTTCTGAAAAAGAAGGCCCAATTGCCGTTACGCAAGATCCAAACCCCCCAACCTTGCAGTCACCTCCACCACAAGAACCTTGCCCTCCTACACAACCGCCTCCTCAGCAACAACAACAACAACAACAACCTCCTCAACAGCTCCGTCCTCCTCCTGCACAACAACTAACGACTTTGAACCGACCACCGAAGCAAACAAGAAACAGATTCTCCTTCGCGAAACAACCACTACGAGCACCACACACGTTTTGGTTGAAAGACGGTTTTCACGATGCCTTCCTTGCAAAGTTTCCACAACAGTCTGACTCAAATCCATACATGCTGAATGGTCAAATTGTTGCTTGTCCTGCCAAGAGAACGAATTACACCTTTCTCATTGAGTGGCAACATGGCGACGATATTCCAATCGAATGGTCAGTTGTGTCGTTCACTTCCAGTCAGACAAACAAGGAATTGATCAAGACTTACATTAACAGCCGAGGTACACAGCCTCAGCAACAACAAAACAATGCTCCTGCGGTCCCTACTCGAGTTGGCAACCAAGTTCCTGTCAACAGCCCATTGACCGAGAATACTGGTGCTCGTCCTACCGCACCACATGGTCGTGGAAACATGGTGGGGGGAAACCAATCGAATAGTGAGGACACCCTTCGGGCCCAAGGCCGGGCAATACTTCGTACGATGCCACCAGACGACTCACCGATGGTCGCTGGACACAACACACAAACCAATGAGGCTCCAACCAACCGAATAGTGACGCGGAGATCCCTGGCAGCGAACGAGGGCGACATTCTCTCGGATTTGTCTGACGACGAAGAGGCATCTGTTCATTCGGATGTTGATGATAGGCTGGGCAATCCGTTGGACGAGGCAAGTGTCTCTTCTGACGACGACGACTCTGTTGTTGTGAAAGACTTAGCGGCCGAAAACGAACAACGGGCGAATGAACAGCAGGCAAATGACAATGGTTCAGCGGAAGACGACAATAACCAGAAGACGCTACTGGAAGTTTTACGCAGTCTAGAATTCAAGTACCAGGAACGCGAGAGTACAGTTGGGTACAACTGGGTTGGTACAGAGCAACGCCAGAAATCAATGTACCTTGGGGGGGAAGGATTACGACCAGGAATTTGGCAAACGTTTTCTACGCCCTTTGAGTGTTTCCAAAGATGTGGTGGGATGACCAATCAGATGGTCTCGAATCTTACCTCGTCCACAAATGCGTACTACCATTCACACTTGAAGTTGCGGCACGCGTCTCGGAATGGTTATTACCATTCACAAAGATGGAAAGACGTAACAATCCAAGAGATGTACCGGTTCCTGGGCATCTAGCTTACAATGTCTCTAAACCCGGTTGATGGTGGGGGGTACACTGCTTACTTCCAGACAAACAACGTCACCTACAATTTAGGACCGGATGTCCCTCCAGTGGAGATTGAAGATAGTCGGGGTTTTGCCGTGAAGCACATGACATTGAATCGCTTCCGGCAGATACGTGGGGCATTTCACCCCGAGAACAAGGTTGCGGCTGCTGGCGGAGGGGACAAATGCTACCAGTTTCGTACTCTATTGAACCAACTCAACGAGACATCGAGGAAGACATTCTTCGTACCCAAAGACATGGCTTTTGACGAGGGGGGAGTGGGTTGTCGCTCGCGAATGTGCCCGGTTCGCCAGTTCAATAAAGACAAGCCACAGAAATTTCGGGTGTGGACTTTTTCATTATGGCATCTTCCTCCAGTTATGCCATATTGCATCTTGATGTCTATCAAGGTGCTAACGCAACCAACTCGTATATCCGCCCTAGTATTCATCGCTTTCCGACTACAATGAAAGCTGTTTTGAATGCTTGCTATGGTTTGGGCCTTCATAAAGAAACACAAGGTATGCACCATATCAGTATGGATAACCGGTATATGGCCCCACAACTTGCGGTCATTCTTCGAGAACGGTTCCATTGTTTCTCTACTGGAACGGTTTGTTCCAATCGACTCGGATGGGACAAGTCCCTAATGAACTTGTCGAAAACAAAGGACAACCGTGGCACTTTCAAACTGATCCATGACTCAGTAAATGGAATCCTATGTGGGCAGTGGATTGACAGTAAGGTTGTCTCATTCGTCTCTAGTTTGGAGGACACTGGCCACGGGGTGGTAAAGCGCCAAGTTGGATCGAGGAAGAAAGAGTTGAATTGTCCAAATCCTTTGATAGTGTACCAACAAAACATGGGATCCGTGGACAAAGGAGACCAAATGAGGATCCAAGGAGGATCCTTTGGTACGAAAGGGCATTTCAAAAAATGGTATGAGAAAATATACCTGGCTGTCGTGGATTGCATGCTCTTGAACTCATATATTGCATGGAATCTCTCTTGTCATGAGCAAACTGTCAGAGGCAGACGCAAGCGACTTTCAAGACACGGCTTCTATACCATTATCGCGCAGTGTCTACTACAATACGAGGGTACAAGTGATGACATGGAGCAGTCAACAGCATCCATACCTGACAATCCACAGTGTGTCGACGGCCATGTTCTAGTCGAAATGACAGGTAGAGCCCGGTGTGTTGTGTGCATGGTCGAATATCGGTGGATGAAGGGCAAATTGCCAATGGGGGGGGATGTATACGAATGTTGGCAAATGCGCCAAATGTGGCCTTGTTGCCCATTTGGCTCATTCCAAAGACAGAGTGACCAAGGGTTGGAAAATGCATGATCACCCAAGTTTCAAGGGACTGACATGTTTCGAAATCCTACATTCACAAGTCGGGCAACAGGTTTTCCAAACGAGCAACAGTGGACGGTATGACTATACCATCAACAAAGCTCATCCAGTTATTTGTGATGTTCGATTGAAACATGGTCTACAGGAAGTTGGACGAGGGAGGAGGAAAAGAGCACGGAATGAGGATGAAGACGAGGATTCACAAGTGGAGGACAATGAGGAAGTTGAGAATGAAGACACAACAAACGAACAACATAATGAAAATGATCGTAACGAGGGAGGACAGGTAGTGGAAATGTAACGTAGTACTAGTAAGATTCTTTTATATCTACTCCTATTCTAAGCGCGATAACCAACATAGGCTTCACCCTCTTCATTGGGGAAAATGTCACGAATGAAGTCGACCAAGCAGGCTGGTAGAGGGCGACGATTGCCACGGCCAAGCTCGCCATGAAGAGTGCATGACATGCGACGGTACAACTAGTACCGGATTTCTCTGTTCGACTTGTTGCGGCGTTCCAGGTGCGAGTGGATCGAATAGATAAATTGTCCATGCTGAAAAATCAAACAAGGATCTTGCTTGCAGTCGCAACAAACTTGCTGCCAGAAAACAGGACGTCCTTCGTGCTTGGGTCCGAGATGCTTCGAAACAGCATCGAAAACAGCCTGATCATCATTGTCGAAACAGGACTCCTGCTTCACGAACCGTGTTTTGTAAACACGGTCTAGCTGCTGAGATACAACTCCATTGTTGTCCACAATGCACACGTCGTCGGATGACATGATCAGTGCCACAGCTTCAGATTCACCGCGAGTCTTGTTGTAGAACTCGGGGGCACTAGAAAAGACAGGGATGGCTTCTGGATTGGATGTAGAGGATGCAACTTGATCAGGAGAAGACGACATGATGTAGGTAAGGAGATCCTTTGGTACGATCAATGAATGAAATGAGATAATGAGAAAAAAATGACACGCCTTAACTCTTACTAAAAGCTCTTCTAATTTCCGGTTAAGGGCGAGGTGCACGAAATGAGGATCTTTGCACCTCGACTATGTCTAATTAGGTGCTCGAAAAGTGCCAACAGGCCCTAAAGGCGATTGGCGTTAAGCCTTAAGCCCAGTGACGAAAGTGACGACTGACGACGGAAAGAAGAAAGAACGCAGACATACAAGCAGACAGAAGTCAGAAGACAGCGGTATATTACGAGTATTGTTGTACTACTCACTACTCCTCTACTCCACACTGCAACTTCCGGTAACTACCCGTGAGTCCGTGAGTCCCATATCCGCTAGCAATACCCAGAGGACAAGACCAAGAACTTCTTCGACAAAGGATCGATATTAATACAAAATACGTATTATGAAACCATAGAGTATGGTTTCCCAATCTCTAGTATGGAACAAACGGGAATGTCGTGAGGGATGTCGTTTGATGTCGTGAGGGATGTCGTTTGATGTTGTTTGATGTCGTTTGATGTCGTTTCGGGCTCACGCGGAAACATTGTTTGAATCAAAATCAAGCGGTGCTCATTCAGTTGATTCAGCGATGGGACTACTGTCAATCAGTCCTGTGTTTTCTGTTGAAGAATACCAACTGCTGGAGAGTAAAGCTTCTTTTGGCGATAAAAAACAAACGACATCAAACGACATGAAACGACATCAAACGACATCAAAAGACATCAAACGACATCCCGACATCCGTGACTCGGGATGCTTGCCTCATATCGAAAGAATCTGTATCTAATATGATCATATCAGAGCTATTGGTGTGTGAAAACGCAATATGAAAACGGTTGTTTTATCGTGACGATACTCTGAGAAGTAGAAAGATTTCGTACGTTTTGAGTCCATTACCGGAAGTTGCTGGAAACTGGAACAACACTACGAGTAGCTATCTTGTACTCATTGTAGAGTGTAAACTTGAGAATCTTCGATGAATAATGGTGCAAAAGTAAGGCTGCGCACTACGTAGTACTAGTATGGAGTAGGTAGTAGGGTGAAGGGCAGAAGAATAAAGGGTCGCTCTAGGTCGCTCTAGGTCGCTCTTATGGTTGTGGTCGCAAGAACTTTTACGCGACCAAAGAATGTCCTGCTTCCGGGTCTTTTCTGTCCCCTGCAATCTTCACAACTGCAGCAACGCGCCAACCACCATGGTGTACACTCGGCAATGAGAGGGTCTAGCGAGAGGGAGCCCTTCACTATAATCATTGGGATTATCATCCTCTTACAATGATTGACGACAGCCGCTTTGTTTTGGTGGGAGAAGAGGATGAAGACAGTGGCATGTACTCTTAAGGTCAAGTGATTCTGCTTGAGTTATTGCCATATCCGTCTTCAGCCTTGTCCGTATTCGGCTCTTCTGCCATATTGACGTTTCTTTTCAGCCGACGGAGTCGCCAGGAAAAACTATTGAAAGAAAGCATGTTCCATCGACTCATGTTAATGATCAGCATCTTGGATCTCATAACCTCCTTGGCAGCCATTATATTGGGTCCGTGGGTCGTTCCCTCTCCTGAAGCTGACGCCTTTTCACATTTCAATCGAGGCACATTTACGACATGCGCTGCATTTGGTTTCCTCAATACCTTTCTGGTTGGAACGTGGTGGTATACGGGTTTTCTGTCTCTATATTTCTTGTTGTTGGTTCGCTATGAATGGAAAGAGCGAGCACTCTCGTGCTACGTGGAGCCTGTGGCTCATTTCATTAGTCTCTCGCATCCGATTGCGACAGGAATTTATGCTCTCGTGGATGATTTGTACAATCCGCTGCGGATTCTACCGGGGTGGTGCTGGTACAGCGATTATCCGTCATACTGCAGTCGATCGGATAGCACCGTTCCCTGTCAACCAGGGGCAAACTACACCAGTCTCAGCACGTGGGTCACTCTTCTGTCGGTCTATATTATTTTCGTCATCATTGCCGTATCCATGGTTTTGATTATTCTCAAGGTACGACAGACGGAATTGCAATTGCAAAAATACGACGTTTCACCAGGAGTGCCGCAAGCATCAAGCTCCAATGCAACTCTGGCCTCCAGCACTCCTCACCACCGAAAGCGGCAGTTGCGTCGCACTCGAGAAACCGCCATGCAAGGTCTGCTGTACATTGCTGCATTTTTTGCGTCCGTCACTCCAGTCGCAATTCTGAAATTCATTGAAGAGGGTAGTGACGATCCAGACAGTCGGAGTAGTGTTCTGTTCCCTTTTGCGATACTGGCAAAGGCCCTTTCTCCGATGCAGGTAACTATAGCTGTTGTGCGAGGTTTCCTGTGCCTCATGTCACTCACTCGTGTTCCTTCACAGGGTTTTTTCAATGCTTATATTTACTTGCACAAACGATTTCTCCCATTGACTCATGACGGCGAGTGCTTCGCCGTCTTGCGACATGTTCCTTTGGTCAAAAGATGGATTCAGAAACAGGAAAATATTCAAAGGCTCTCGATAATTACGGAAAGTAGAGGACAGCATATCGACCAAGCAGATGCCGGAGAGCAAACTGGAGGACTACCAGCAGATGCCTCTTCAAACCCTGATCCAATCGGAAAGGGTATGTTTGCATCACTACCAGCAAACAACAATCGCAAAGCCACACTCGATTCTTTCTCGGATGAACCTGCACTCTCAAATACTACCATTACAGAGCACAAGACTGATGAATGACTTTGATGCATATTTAGAGCTGCATCGGAATTGATCTCAGCATATTTGGGAGGTGTGAATGTCCACCAATCAGATTTGCTGCATTACGAATTCATATATGACTTGCTGAAACGTTTGTTGTGTTCTGTGATGCTCACCGGTGGAGCTGTATCGCAGTTGAGAGGACATGGGCAGTCTCTTCTTGGAGAACACTTGTGGTCAATGATGTCTTTTCGAATTGCGACAAGTAGTCGATGATACCTGCATTGATTCTAAGTGCAAGACTACACATGCATGCCCTTGCGGCAAAGTCGAAAGTGATGAAGAAAAAGCAAGGAACCGATCCTTTTTCGTGCTTTCTCGTTCTCCATTCTATGCAGGCAGCGCTGCTGCATCCAAAGTCCGCAAATCAAGACACAAATCATCGTGGCTCATCATCACTGAATCAAAGGGTTTCGCAAATCGGATGCACCAAACCACCACGGCTGATTATTGGGTCAAAAGACATCTTGACTCGCTCCCTTCTGTCACCGTAGCTAAGCTAAAGAACCTGCTCTCCTTACACCCCGAAACCTCAAGTATCCCTGTGGTCCTTGAGCGAAGTCAAACATGTCTTGTTGTTGATAGATGATTGACCTGATGCCTTGTTCGTATCTTCTGACAACCAAAAAATGTATGTGGGCTGATGCTGGTGAAGGGTGTATAGACTAGCTTTGTCGGACATGTCCACCTCATGACTAAAACAGCATCTACTCTCCAGAGAGTACAATACCGTCAGGGCATGCTGCAAAAGTCCGGGTATAGATGCCAAAGCACAAAGCATCGGTAGGCGATACTCCTAAGTGATAGCCCTAGCCCTCCCTGAATAAGCCTGGGCATCGGACAGTTGTGACCGCGAGTGGGATGATGATATAGTTCGTCTACCGTAAAACGGTAAGTCTTGCTCTCCGTTCCTACCACTGAGCAGCGCTGCGACAAAAAGACGAATTGCAAGGATCATGATGGTCTTCGTGTGTGTTCTCATCAGGCAAAGCATGTGCAAATACTTCAAAGTCATTGCTAGCTTTTGCAATACCAACTCTCGAATGGAAGCGACCGAGCACTTGAGGCGGCAGTTTTGCAACGTCCGCATCACCAGAGCATTTTGTTGAGACGTTTGAGTTTGAGTGTGCGTCGACGAGTGCCAATGGTCGGTATTGATGCACTAAGGAGTATCTGCACAATGTTCTACCCCTTGTTCGGCAGTCAGGACATCCAAGCAGATCAAATTTGGTGATATCGACCACATTCTGCTCTTGTGCACTTCAAGACCAAAACAAATACAACACTCTCTTAGAGAGGGGGCTGTCTTCTGCGTTTCTAACAGTTTTGTGGCGCTTCTTCTCTGAGCAACATCTTCTTCAGCCCAGGGTATTACAGAGGAACGTGAGCTCGGAAAGGAAATCCTCCATCCCCGTGTTCACACGGCAACTCTTCATCCCTCGTGTCCTCCCTGAAAATCAATCGGATGAAATTTTGGTTACAGAGAGTATGAGCCTTTCATCGGAGAATGGCCATCTAGTTGTGGTGTGCATCGAATTGGATGGAACCCCAGCGAATCATTGTCAACAAGCGGAGTTTGCACGAATCGCAAACATCATTGAAATCATATTGAAGCCTTCTATGATGATGAACGAAGCGCGTAATTCCTGATTGCATCGTTGTTCTTCATCTCCTTCTCTTTTCTCTGTCTCATTTCTGTCCCTTGAAAAGCCAAGACGACGGGCGAATTGGCTTGCAAAAGACAACGACAGATCGCCCGGCCATTCCTCATGACCTTCCTTTTTGGCCGCAAATCATTGTTCAAGAAAGGATTATGAGGTTCCTGAACTCTGTCGTGGAATTCTTTAGAGCCCTTCTTGGATGATGATTTGCTGCCGTAGTTATCCCAGGTCCTGATTGAACTTCAAAGAGTCCGCGTCATCGTTTCACTTCATAATCTCACCTCCTTCGCTCTCGGAGACAATACGGAGTAATCGGCTCTGTCTTCTCTTGTTTGATGGAACGGCCGCAAATCATTGTTCAAGACAGAACTCTACCATACCTGAACCAAAACGGTATCATAAGAGGGCTTTCTTGGATGATGATTTGCTGCTGCGTCCGCAATCCAACAAGAGGAACAGGTCTCGATCATTCAAACTTGACAGAAAATCCTTTCCAGTACTGGCCTTGCCCGGTGTCATTGTCTTGTCTCTTTCATACAAGCCTCGAATTCCAAGAGAAAATCAAAGATTTGTCTTCTTCAAGTGTCCAACAGGCTCTTGTTCCCAGGTACGGCAACAGGGTTCCAAGTTCAACAAAGAACCAACAAGTTTATTTGTGCCGATAACAAGGATGACAAATAATACGTTTCTGTTTTGTCGCAGCCAATCATGATAATTGGAATAGAAGCACCTCATGTCAACATCAAGACAGGCATTTGTGGTGAACAAACACAGAAAGGAAACAAGAGGACACTGATTCGATCGTTTGGTTCGTGAGTGTAAAAAGGCCGTACAAGAAGCGCGCTCCTGATTCATCATATCACCATTTTCCTGAAAGAGCCAGAGGCTTTCTCTACTGCAAGACTAAGATTCCACCGACTGCTCACATTGGATCATCCACTTTGTCAATAGAGGATCACAGCATCCAACTAGAGAGATGCTTTAGATGGGAGGCAATCTGGCGGACAATCACGGTGTGGTGCCATAACGGGAGGGGAATCTTGGATAGTCCGCCCGCTGAATATGCGCCATGGAAACCAAGCTTACCGAATGCACAATCAAGACAAGGGCGATATCAATGCAAGTCGTTGTCCAATATGAGAGAATATGCTGTAAGGCGGTCCCCATCATGCATCTCTGCGCTCTGCGGTGACGGCGACGACGACTCGAAAAAACTACCACTCGCTCAAGTGTCGTCGACACATAGAGAAAGCATAGCCTTTTCGTTTCCTCTCACTTCTTTGTTAGACAATGCTTAGATCGAAATTACAAATTGAACCTGGTGGAGATCATCCCCATTCATAGATGATAAAAGCTACTCCTAATAGTATGGGGCAGAGCGAGGAGGATAGCTCTATCGAGGTTCTTTGCATTGTTTGAGCATCTAAGAGACGAAAACAAGGATTTGCCTGTCTTATCGTTTTCAAAATACTATTTCACAACAATGAAATCACATGAATCCCTCTCGTCTTCCCATGCGATACAGCAGCTTTCTCCAGATGATGCAGTCACAGGGAACAGTAGAGCAAAGACTAGATATAGACAAAGGTACCCGCCGTATGGTGTATTGTACTCTCGTAGAGGACGAATCCGAGAGAGGATTGCTTTGAACTGATTTCCGGAGCAGAGAAGAAGTCTCAAGAAAACAACGCTACCGCAAATGGGAGAGGGATGGAGGGGAAGAGCATGTGCGTCAATCTTCTTCTTGCGGCGTTGTGGGTTTGGCGATTCTGTGGTTGAAAGATGGATGAATGGCTGCATCACTGGATTCATACCAACGTCTGTTTTGTACTTGTGAGCAAAAGTTGTCACTGAACGAGGTCACTGTGGAAAGGATCCCGTGCGTTAATCTTCTCCTGAGGATATGTCTCATAGCGAATACTTCTTCAACATTTCCCATGATTTTGTATCGTGTTGCTTTTTTTATGCTCCACAGTCCTGTAGCATACTTCTCCACTTATGGATTACCCCGAATGTGAGCTTGTGCATCAAAGCATGCAACATCGATGGTCCATTCTTCAATGGGAACACAGCCATTCTTTTTTCGAAGGTATTATATTGAACAAAGGTGTTTAGAACGGGGAAGCAACTTCTCCCCATCATCGATTCGGACGAGGTTATGAGCAATGCCATTGAGGCGCGTTTCCTTTCCGCAATGAGTGTGTTGAATCAAGATTGTCTCCTTCAATAGGAGCATTGAAAAGGGAATTGATCACGGTTTGTACCGCGAGTGTGAAGAAGATCTGCCGCTTTTTCTCCGCATAACAAACAATATGCTCACATGTCTTCAAAACACTCTCAACGGAAATTGGTCGAACGGATAATAAGCAAGTGCCCTTTGCAAGCGTCTTGTAATTTTCTTGAGTAGGTGACTGGGGAACAAGGAGAATGTTTTGTTTCGATAGGAGAAATATATTTGCACGCTCGGCACTTTCACGAGACCAACATTCAACCAACGAAACTAATGGAAGTGAGACGGTGTCATCAATCAAGTCGCTCAACTTGTGGCGTCGAAGGTACCGTCATGACAAGCTGAAAAAGACATGTACGGTTCGTGCAAGTGATTCCCAAAAACCAACAAGGCTTGTTTCGAGGCTGGAGTTCCATGGTTTCGGTGCAGCCATCGTCGCAAGGTTTTGTAATTCCTGATACTTTCATCGTTCTCGTTGCTCTATGATGCAGAGTTCATGGACGATTACACTTGAGTTCGTCTCATCCATCTTCTCAACAGAAAGATCCATTCAGACTCAAGAGAAACGTCATCGAGTCGCTCATAAATCGCTCGGAAATAAGCAGAGCGCCCCCAAATGGAGAAGAATGGGGAGGGGACCAACGAAAGAAGACCCCAAAATGCGTTCATTGCACCAGAATTTCTGTAGACATAGGTGACGCACCATGAACAATGAAGTTCGCCGACTTTCTTCGCAAGTTTATCAAGGAGAAGGAGATACGGGCATGTATACTCAAACCCAAGTAATTGTGTTGGAGTTATTACCATTTCCATCGGCAGCCTTGTCGGTGGTGGGATCTTGTTCCATTTTGATGTTCCTGTTTAGTCGCACAAGTCGACACGAAAAGTTGCTGGAAACAAGCATGTTCCATCGCCTCATGTTCATGATCAGTATTTTTGACCTTGTTGCTTCGCTGGCATTGATTGTTTTGGGACCATGGGTCGTTCCGTCGCCGCAAGCAGACTCTTTTTCCCATTTCAATCGAGGCACCTTTACGACTTGCGCCGTCGCCGGCTTTTTCAACAATGTCAGTTTCGGGGCATGGTGGTATACCGGGTTTCTGTCTCTCTACTTCTTGTTGTTGGTTCGCTACGAATGGAAAGATCGCGTCATTGCTCGCTATATCGAACCTTGGGCTCATTTCATTAGCTTGGCCCATCCCCTTGCGACTGGGATCTATGCGGTGGTGGATGATTTGTACAATCCACTCCGGATTCTTCCTGGTTTCTGTTGGTTCAGTGATTACCCGCCCTATTGCAGCCGACCAGACAGTACTGTGCCCTGTCAACGGGGGGACAATTACAACCGGTTGAGCAGTGGAGTCGCCCTGAATTCCTTGTATATCATTTTTCTCCTGATTGCAATCTCCATGGTGTTGATTATTCTCAAGGTACGACATACGGAATTGCAATTGCGAAAGTATACCATCTTTACGCCCACGCCGTCGCAGCCTACTATTACTTCTACCAACAACCAAAATGAAGCCTCCAATCCGCCACCAGCAACAACGACCGCTTTGACGACAAGGACAACAACAGCGCCTTCGTCCAATCCTCATCGACACGAACGAAGTCGGTTGCGTCGGACGCGAGAAACGTCCGTTCAAGGCCTCTTATATATTGCTGGCTATTTTATCTCGGTACTTCCATTTGTGATTCTCAAATTTTTAGAGGAGACCACGGATGACCCCGACAGAAGGAGCAATGTCTTGTTCCCCTTTGCTGTGCTTGCCCAGGCCCTTTCTCCAATACAGGTACGGAAGATGTGTGGAACGATTGCTCTGACCGTGACATTTTTATCCTCTCATGTATTATTCTTGCTTATTCGTCTAGGGTCTCTTCAATGCGTACATCTATTTGCACAAACGCTTCTTTCGCTTGACGGAAGATGGCGAATGTTTTGCCTTTTTGAAACATGTTCCTTTGGTGAATCATTGGATTGAACGACATGCACACCGGAACCGTAGACATGGTTCAAGTCCTGCACCATCGACCCATACCGAAAGTCGAGGATCACAATTTCATCACAGTAGTCATCCGCCAGGTACAGGACCCGAATGAGAAGGAACCTCTTCCTTACATCATGAGGACGAACCTTATACGGATGAAACGAAGGAACCAGACACATTGATGGCAACCAACAAAGGCGCAGTGCCCGTTGGCGACGACAAACAATACACCAACAATCCCAAAACCACCACGACCGCCAGTGCGACAGAGCTTCTTAGTTGAAACAAGCGAGGATCATGTTGGATAAGTTGCGCTCCGATGGTGCTTCCACTGTCGAGGACAATATCTTCTATTTATGGAAGCGGATGCCCAGTGAGAGGTTACGGAGTATCGCAGTCGCTGACCAACTATCTTGCACTGATATCCATCGTGACTGCCGTCAGTATCCGATTTGGTTCTTGGAGGTGGCCTGGAATGCAATATCGGCTTGCATCATGGCTTGGAGAACGGTTATGTAAAGCACTTCCTGGTCGAAGGTCTTGATGTTTGGCACCTTGAACGCTACCATGCTGGTCTGTACGAGCCGAGGGTGGCTATGAACGGCAAGGTCACTCGCATTGGTGATAGGCTTGGGATCTTGCTGATCTACTAGCTATTGTAGTTTCGCGCTTTCTTTCGAACGTGATGGCATCCACTCTTCGCAGAAAAAGATCCACGAAAAGATACAATCGCATCCCGTACCCCGTCCCTTGGTGTCAGTCGTTGGTTCTGTATTTTCTTGATTCTTGATGCATTGTTCTCAATTGGATTCGCAAATGCAACCCGTGCTGCAACCCTTTCTACATGGTTCTCAATTGGATTCGCAAATGCAGCCTGCGATGCAACCCTTTCTACGCGTAACGCGTAGCCAATCCTTCATATCTACGACGGTAGTAGGTGAGGGCAGAGAGCACGGGAGGGAGAGAGACCATGATAAGGTGGTAGGTGGATGCGACGCCCACCCTACAATAATACCACAGAGAGGTAAAGGGTAAAGGTGCACCATGTAAATGCGAAGCTTCGCATTGCGTCTCTGGATCTTCGGCGCCACTCACAGGAAGTAGTTGCATGTCGCATTCTCAATTCTGTTTGCAGGGGGGTTTGGCAATGAGAAGCACCATCTGTTGGTGGACAAACTTTTGTGGGGGTAGTGTAACAGAGAATTTTTGCCTGCCATGGGGAATGGGGAGATGGCAGGAATGGAACGGAATTTGCTGTCGACCACCAAAAAAAGATATGAGAACCAAAAGATTGTCGGCATTGACGCCGTTGCTGTTGCTGCAGACCCACAAACCACCCACCATGGTCGGAAAGGATGACGAAACCATCACTTGTTGTTATAGACCGCATCTCGGTCGCTCGGGACCGAGTGGATGATAGATTGATGATGATGATGCTCGTTCGATAATGATCGCGAACGATCGAATATTGAAGAACAGACTATGAATTTCGCATCATTTTTTCTTATTGGTTGTTTCATCTTTCGCACTTTGCACTTTACACTTCTCCAAGCGTTCGGAACGACTCCAGGTTGATCTTGGTGCGCTGAGCGAGCCATGGGGCTGTTCGCGTTGACCAAGGGTTACATGGTACATTCAACTCGAAGACCTATGAGAGTTCCCGTGGGACAAGAAACACAGATTGTGCATCATTCGTGACTCTTTACTCATGACTCAAATCCAGACGACGGTTCGCATCCTTACTTATGGCAAACCACGTGTCGCTCATCAATACGGAACCGGAACCTACAAGATTCCTTCTACGACATGTTCAACGGTTAGAACTGGAATCGAAACCTATCAGATTGGTTCTACGACACAATTTCGGAAGAAAGATTCTTTCTTACCTCAAGAAGAAAAGAGCAAAGAAAGCGAATAGTGGCAAGTCTCCAAGAATGTGATGATTGAAGATCCATCACCGATAAAACGCATAGAAACTGTCGGCGTTGTTTGTCGGGTCCAAGAAAGCTTCTACTCATGTCTCTGACTCTTTTATAATTGAAGACGCTTGGCAACCACACAAAAAAGAAAGAGAGAAAAAGCAGAGGGCGAGAGAAAGATAGACAATCAAGAACCTCTCAAATCGATTGTTGAAAGGCAGAAGAGTCTGGGTGATCCAAGCAACACTAGAATCAATAAGACAATGGACACGCTCTTGTCAACCATGCAGTTTCATCATCCTCCAGCGACACGTGGTGTCAACTTGGACCCAATGCGTAGTAGGAATGGTGATCTTGTTTCCTGTCAGAATTCTTCCACCAAGACAACGAACAGAGCCATGCCATCCCCTTCCACATTTTCCTCTCTCATGGTTCCTCCTCAGGCTGCTACTGCTACAAACAAGAACCAAGTTTCTTCCGAGCAGCAAGCTATGGAATGGTTGAATACCTTGAGCGCACTAGGGTATGGAAATGCCCTGGGAAATAACGGCAGCAGCAGCAGTTCTCCTCTCACAATGCTGCCATCCTCCAACAGTGGCGCAAGTTCTTCCAATGCCATTACGCTTTTGCGACAACAGCAACATCTTCTCCTCCAGCTCCTCAAGAATCATCAAGAACGCCAAGCACTCGAAAACAATGTTCTCGAGCACATGCTCCATCAAATCAAGGCTACTGCGACAGCGGTCCCTGCTACGGCTACTGCGCCTTCCCCCTCTTCTACTAGTAGTAGCTTGTGGAAACCCTCCTCCAACAGTGCCCCTATTGCAGCGGCAGCACCGGTTGCCCTCCCGGCGCATGCTCCCTTGAGTGGAGCGGCTCCACTTCTCGCAGTCTTGGCCAATGAACAATTGGGTCAACACCTCTCCACCACTTTGGCCGCCACCCCTCCTTCTTCTTCTTCCTCGGATCCTCCAGCCATGGTCTCGGCCTCTCACAACACTGCCTCGAAGACTGGCACCAATGAAGAACGATCGGTAGCTGCTCACGTTCTGGCCATGCTCTCCAGCAGTTCCAGTACCCTCAAGAATCCTCGAGCGTCAATGCCATCTATCACCGAACCTCGAACCATCTCCACCAAGAACGATACAAAGCAAGCGCCACCACAAGATGTCACTACAACCAAGAGCTCCTCCTCCTGTCCTCCTGATGCCATCATGCCACGAAGCGGTATGGGGGTTCCCCAAGACATTGTGAGCGCGGCTTCCGCTGCAACGACTGCCACGTGCGCTCTTCCTCCTCCTCCAAGAATGATGAGCAGTGTGTTTGCCCCAGTGGTGGTGACACCCCCGCTCTTGTGTTGTACTCCCTCGCCACCACCGGCTGTGGACATGGCGCCCATTCGTCACAAGCGAGAATACAATCACGAATCCTTTGCCCAAAAGTTGCATCGCATTGTGACCGATTTGGAAGCGTCCGGTCAACATCATATCATGTGTTTTTTGGACATTGGTGGAGGCTTGTGGATTCACGACCCCAATACCTTTGTCGAATCCATCATGCCCAAGTACTTTCGAGGTCGCACATGGGCCTGTTTTCGAAGACAATTGTTTTCCTATCGATTTCCGATTCAAAAACATGGACCCCTCAAGGGATCTTTTCAAAATCCCTTTTTTGTATGAGGGCGTCCGGAATTGTGTGCCTTTATTTTGCGCGATGACAAGTATGACAAGAAAAAACAGCAAGCACCATCATCATCACATTCCAAGGCACGTCGCTCCAAGAATCACCATCACGTCCACAAGAACAAGACGCCCTTTTGAATCCTCAAGACGTTTTTGCCCAGTATGGGTGGGGGGACTGTACCACAAGACTGAATGTCGGTCCGGAAGAATATGTGTTTGATCCCAAAGGAGAGGGCACATTGTGTATATATTGTACACGACAAATTTTGCATGAACCTTGTATAGAAATCGAATATCCAAACAATGAAATCAATTGTATTTAGCGTGTGTTCTTTTTCCTGTGTTCCTTTGCTTTATCTGAATGAATACATTTATTCTTTCATGGAGATGAAGATAAAGTCATGCCACTACCAGAAGGACCTGCAATTCAAGGACTATCAAAACCAGCTAGTGAAGATGAAGGATGAAAGGAAGCCAAATCAAGAGTAGATGGATGGGGCCTTTTGTACACCATAACGATTGAATGTGCACCTATAATTTCACCATTTGCAACACTCTATCATATTAGGATAATTGTTTCTTTGGAGCCAGCACTACAACACAAGTAGAACGAGGCATGGCAATCACGCACAAGTCTATCGTGAATCATGATACTTACTCCCATGAAGCAAACTCGTTCCATCTAATACTAATGCGGCACCAATTGTTGTGGATGGCACCATTCCTCCTCTGCTTCTCCTTGTTTGGTGGTTCGTCGCAACCATTCCCATCGATCCCACATGATACTGGCATCGGGACTGGCCAACATGCATTCGACTCGTTCGGGAAGGATTCGTACGGGTTGGACACACTGAAGCAATTCCGTTTCGGGAATTTGCTTCGGGGAGGATTCCAATTCCATGCGTGCCGTTTGCATCAATTCCACCAAATGACTCTTGTTGGCACCCATGGCCACGCGATTGGCCGACACCACGGCCGGTTCTTCTTGGGAGGATTTGTTGGTTTCGGCTTGCGCTTGTTGTTGTTGTTGCTGTAACAATCGATGCGATCCCAAAAAACTCACCAAGGTAAAGAGAGGTACAGATTGGACCATTTGCTGGGGGTCCAGTCCAAAGGCATGACACCTGCCATGGATTCAAAGCGCCATTGTTCGGCCGATTGACCCGGCAAAAATTTACCTTGCGAATGCAATATCGAGACGGGAGATTCCAACAAGGTAGATTGCGCGGACGTCTTTTTGACCACCAAGTCCAATCCCTGTGAGGAAACTCGACAGAGACCCACGGTACGGAGATTAGGAGGCTATTGTAGTAATAACGAAACCAAAAGAGAGAGGAAAAGAAAAGGAAGGAAACAACACAGAGTAAACTCCCAATGAGAAACTCTTAAAGTATGGGGAGAAACTCACACACATTTGGTAAACTCGGACAGTTCCATTCCGGAAACGGTTGCAGATCCGAACCAGACGCACACACTGGTTGGTAGTGACGATATCTAGCTAGACACGTACCCGGTTGGATTCGGTAGAGGATGCCAGAACAATTCTCCAATCGACATTGGGCATGCGTTCTCCCTGCTCATTGCACAATCCTCGTGCGTGACATTCTTGTTGAAACAAGTGCAAGGGATTGCATCCGGCAACTGAGAGTGCGGCAGCACGACGTGACAAGGACGTCATGGACCGATGACCCGAAGCAGCGCCATGGGAACCAAAGAAGTGTGATGCCGACTGATTCTGCGACAAACAGGCAGCAATCTTCCCACGGGAGCGTTCGAGACGACCACCGATTCTAGAAGCAAACAGCAACACCATTCTCACTGCAAAGATTCGTCGTCGTCTTCTCAGAAAAATGGACTCCACCCACAAAACCAAGAAGAAGAGATGATTCAATGGAGACAAATCAGTCAAAGTACTGGCGTTTTGTTGAAATCACTTGTGTACAATGGGAGAGATTGAATGTAATCGGAGTCCTCTTGCAGAGATGTCAACTCGTCGTCGTCGAAAAAGAGAAAAATGAGAAGGAGAAAGGATTCTTCGAGCGACAGGCGTCGCACAAAGGTCGCAGATTAGGGATCTACCCACACCCCACACATAGATATAGGAGTAAATGATTCGAGCTACTCCTAGGAGTAGATATTAGACTAGCGGGTCATTTTTTATTTTGTATCCAAGTTGCTCGAAGGAGCCACCTAGGAGCAAGGTAGACAATCCACCATTGGTTTCATCGCCCTGAAATTTGCTCATCACATGGTAACAATAAAAAGGCCACAGGTTTGGTTCCTGTGGTTATTCTTGGGCCAGCACAAAGGACAATGTAGGGAATTTGGCTATCCAGTCCACGGCTGTTGCTGTGATGCGAGCATCATCATATGGTGGAGGAGTTGTGGTGGAGGTGGGACAAAGAAGGGAACTGGAACAGGTACTGCCATGGTCGGAACTGGAGACTGTCCCGACAAAAGTGGTGGTGGTTGTGCCAAGGACGCGGAAAGATTCCGCGATTGTCGAGGAGAGGAGGATGGAAACGTGGACGCACGGATTGCTGTCGTTGTCGTTGTAGCGGGATTGTTTGCCGCCATCCTTGTTGCCTCCGTGGCCCGTTTCTTGGTGGGGCGACTTGCTGTGGTCCCAGAATCGTCTTGATCTTGGTGGGTGCTAATGTCGCCGTTCTTGTCCTCCTGGTCTGGTTGGTGGTGTTGTGGGCCATTCTCTTGTTCTTGTCGTCTCTTTCGATCCTGTCGTTCCAGAGGTTGTACACTGTCGACATTGGGTTTGTCGCTGTGGATACCCCTTTCTATAAGTTCGGGACTCGTGTTCTCCTCCTCTTTTCCTCCTCCATGCTGCTGCTGCTCCTGCGTCGCCGGGCGTTTGGAATCGCAGAGTGAAACGCCTGGTGGGTCCTTCTTCTTGGACGACGACGACGAGACCAAGGATCTTGTGGCGGCAGAGACGAGCTCTTTGAGAGGTGGTTCACCTTCCTCGTGTTGTGGTGGTGGTGGTTCTTGTTCTTGTTGTTTATGAGATGGTACGGGTGGTGGTCTGGGTGCCAAGAGTGTCAGTGGTGGGCCACGGACTCGACGTGGTCCAGCAATCTGTGTTTGCAAAAGCACTTGCAAGGCTGCATTTTTCTCTTGGGCAACCTTCAACGCTTGCTTTAAAACTTGTGTTTCCTCCCTAGCCTGTTTCATAGCCTTGTTACTCTTATCTGCCTCATTCCGTAGTGTACAAACACGTTCCAGCAAGTCGTCTTTTTCACATTGAGCCTTGCTCTTGATACGTTCCGCTTCCTGTTGAAGTTTACACACTTGCCGCTGCAATGCGTGTGTTTCGTCGAGCGCTTTGTTCTGGATGGATTTTGCTTCCAGCTGAAACTTCCAAACTTGCTGCTGCAATGCTTGTTTTTCTTCCAGAGCCTTGTTCTTTGTGGTTTCGGCCTCGTTTTGGAGTGTGCTCAATTGCTGTCGCAATTCCTTGGTCTCCGCGAGAGTCTTGTCGAATGCCTCTTTTTCGTCACAAACCATTTTGTCCTTGTGGCTCTCAATCTCTGTTTTCATGCCACCAATGGGTTGACGCAAGGATTCTTGTTGGTCGGTTTCATTTTTATGGAGATTCTTCTGGTTCTTGTCCAACACTACGGAAGGAGGTCGAGTTGTCATCATTGGTGTTCGTGTTGTTGTTGTTGTCGGAGATTGGTCGTCGATTGGACTACCAGCTGCAGAATCTCGGGCCGTGTGGGGCAACTCGTCACGACTGTTGTTGCTACTGCAATGACTGGAGCTGGAGCTACTACACCCGTCCGGTGACACGACGGTGGGTTCGTGCCGGCGCATGGTGCATGTGGCGTCCGTAGTAGTTTCGAACGATGCATCGAATCCCTCGTCTTCTTCTTCTTCCATGACAGTTGGTCCTTGTTCCAAGTCGGCTGTTGCTGATTCTGCTGGGCTTGGTTGTTCTTGTTGTTGCTTTTGCTGTTGTTGCAAAGGACCTCCTCCTGCTGCTGCTTGCCGGAGGAGGGTCAAGACGGCCCGATTCCGATGAGTGGTTCGAGACGCGTACTGAATGGGTGTAGTGCCGTCCTGGTCAGGTTGGTGGAGACCTGCGGGAAATGCCTCGAGCAAGGCGGGAATGACACCCACCAGTCGGTGTTGACAGGCCCAATGCAGCGGCAGGGTCTGACCGGAGGGTTCGGTCCGTGCCGCGTGATTCGGTCGAGCTTGGATCAGGGCCACAATGCCATCCACATGACTATGACTCGCAGCAGAGTGATGATGAGGATGGTAGCGTAAAGCCTGTGGTTGGCACGCAATGTGCAAGGGAAATTGTCCCTGCCGGTTGCGCCAACAGTCCTCGTCCCGGGTGTTCCATGACGACGACGACGACAGCAAGAGGGCCGCCAGCTTGGGGTTGTGCCGGGCCGCGATATGGACTGGTAAATTTCCATGATGGTCCGGTTGCGTCATTGCGGCCGGATGCAGTCGCAACAAGAGTCGCAGCACTTGTTCCTGATACGCAGTGCTCCACGCCTTGCTACGACGAATGGCCTCTTCACAAACGAGGTGCAAGGGGAGCTGTTTCGTGTCCCGAGTGGGAATGGACACACAAGTGGGTTGCAAGCCATGAAAATGCGTCACCAGTCGAACCACATCGAGGCGCGGAGGATTGCATTCCAATAAAAGATGAATGGGAAGACTTGCGTGGGGAGACTCATCCGGGGTAAGAATGGCGTAAGGATACCGAGTGGCGAGCGTCATGAGGGTGGAGGTGGGACATTTGCGATCTCGACATGCCACATGAAGCGCCAACTGTCCCACGTGGTTGTTATTGTTTGTTGTTGTCGTCGTCGTGGTGGTTGAGATTGGAATGCTGGCACAGCGAGGTTCCGTGCGAAGCATCAAGGTGACCAAACACTGGTCTCGTTTGCGTGGATGGACAAAGCGAATCTCGAGGGCCAAATGAATGGGCAATTTGCCAGTCTTCGCATCGTGTTGCAACAAGACTGCCGGATACAAGTTGATGAGTCGACGCACAATTTGATATCCCTCCCAACTGGAAACCAATTCCACATTGCGAGGAGAGGACTGCAATATCCAATGGAGCGCATACTGACCCGTTGTGCCATGTCGTGTGGTGGCAATTGTCTTGCTCGGTCCTTCTTCTTCTTGTTGTTGTTCTTCTCCTAGCATGCCGAGAATTTCCTTCAAATTCTTGCAAGGATCGTCAAATGCATGACAAAAGGAGTCTACGAGCTGGGCCTCGGATGCTGTTGTCGTGGGCTCCACCATTGCCGCCAGAATAATACGAGAATTTCCGGAATATCCAAAAAATGGGACGATGTGTGCCACCGATGAGAGCCGCCCGCTGGCGTTCTCGGAACGCGAGCACATCTCACATCCCCGTGTTGTACCAAATGGCAAATGGCGCGGGTATGAGAGTGAAAGACATGACCCAATCTATCCCTGCTATGTACGGATATCCCCAGGGGAGTAAGTACCTGCCTACTCCTACTAGGAGTAGGGGAGAATGCCGACGTCCACAGGACTCCTCCTCTCTTTCGAACAGGATAAACGATCACACTCCAGAAACAATCTTTCATCTCTCGTATGTAAGCACCGCATACTATTAGTTATAGCATCTCTCGTGAAACGAACTACTCCTACTTTACTTCAAACTTGAGTAGATCGACGCCTCATCTCCCATTCATCATTCCTTTGCAAGCTCCTCTTTTTCTGTTGTGATCCTTTTGGGGACCACAACGAAGGAGAGTCTTCTCTGCCAAAATCGTCAATCGAGACTCTACCGCAACGGACAGAGAGAGAGAGAGAGAGTCCAAAGGAATATCGACTCACGGATGGATCGACCTAGGAGTAGGTAGTTTGTATCGCAGTTTGGGTTGCTCCATCGCATACAAAGACTAGTATTCCACAGTCTTTTGTCGGTACTCTATCAAGATTGAATATATATAGGGTGTGCAATCGTTTCTCTGCTAGGTGCGTGAGTATCTGTTGGGCTTTATCTCCTCATTCCACGCTTGATATTTAGTTTTCGTTGTTGTCCTTTGTTATGGACACAAAATGTGGATTGCCATGCTGCTGGTCCTGGACCGACGGATTCTTTTGGCATGCAGATGTATAGCAATTGTAGCAACAAACGGATCGTTTCCTCGACAGGAGAGGACCTGTTCGTGTGGTGTGGTGGAGCTTCGATTGGTAGGCTTTTGTTGGTTTGTCGTTTTAGGCTTGCTTCTTGGACGACGACGACGACGACGACAGGGATGACAGGATAGAGGACCACAGCGATACAATGGGGGACGTGATCAAGTGTTGGACAATGAGACCGGCCGCGACGACTTGACCACCGACAAACAGAAAATCGTCCCATTGCCAGGCCGGCAATTCATTGTACATCATGTATCCCATGGACATGCGCCACCGATAGAATCGTGGCAAGCCGGCCGTCTTGCTACGACCCACATGAATCAAACCATTCAAACAATACGAAAGGAGATTGGCCAAGGGCATGGTCAAGGTCACAACCAATTCAATGCCCAAAAAGGGCATGGGTGCCAAGGCATCGTAGGGACCAAACTTGTTGAGGACGGCATCATGGGCCGCCAAATTGGCCCCGGGACCTTGGGTTCGAAAAAAGCAGGGCCATAGGGGATAGGTCCAATGTTTGACAATCTGCCAGGGATTGGCCGGCATTTGGGGCGTGCATCCAATCAAGCGGGCAATGGACATGACAAAGGGATTGTAATCGACCGTGACCCAATTGTGTTGGGCCGTATGAAACAATTCGTCTTCACAGGCGGCATCGCGTTGCGTCTGTTCCGCCATGTTGCGGGGCAATTGTTTGGCACCCAGACGCAATTGGGCAATGTAGCGCGCCAAGAGTTCGGAACATTGCGGAATGCCACCGGTATGCGGACGGGCATAGCCCAAAAAGGCGATATGATTGGCCAGGTTGGTCGAGGCCGTGGCCTTGCCCAGGGGGAAGCAATGCTTGAACCATTGGCGTGGATTGGGCTCGATCGGTGTTGGTGGTTTGATCCAACTCAACTCAAATTCATAGCCCGTACAGGCGACAATGACGTCGACATTCTTCAACTCAATGGTGGGTTCCTGGGTAAAGGTGTTGCCAAAATAGGACGGCTCGTGCAACGTGACAGTGCTTCCCCGACAGGAAATGCGCGGGGCAATGGTAAAGTCAATCTCCCCCTTGGTGGCCGCAATGGCGAGTGCCATGGTTTTGGTGGGAATCAAACAAAAGTTGCTCGACAGTCGATCGGGGGCATAGGCGGCTATGCAAATGTCATACAAGACTTGTTGGACCGACTTTGGGCCAAATTTGGTCTTGACATCAAAGAGCAACAAGTGCAAACAGGCGGACCACAAGCCGAGGGGCAAATTGCGGACAATTCGAGACGTGGTCATGCTTTCCAACAATTGGCCCGGTGTCAAATTGGTTTGCAATTTGGTCAAGCATCGGTATTCATCCGGCATGGGCCCGTCCAACAAATCATGGGCAAAGCGGGGTGCCAAACTGGGATACCGACGACCCCAGACCGTCACGGACGATGCGACCCGGGCGGCCGTTGTGGCCACATCCGTGGCTGATTCGCCCACTCCCACCACCAACACCTTCTTGCCCTGCACCTGTTTCGCTGGATCGCGATAATCTTGCGAATGCATCACGGTACCGGTAAAGCCATCAAAGAGGGGTGGAATCACGGGTTTGGAATTGGATCCGGTCGCCACAATCAGGTACGAAAAGCTTTCGACGACTGTTGTTGGTGTTCTACCACCCTTGGGTTTTTGTATCATGGTGACGCGCCAGTTCTGATGCGATTTTTGAAAGACGGCTTGTTGGACCGTCGTTTGCAATTGCAAATGCGGTTCCAAGTCAAAGTGTTGGACGTACTGCGTCAAGTACTGATAATATTCTTGCTGGGTCCAATACTTTATGGTCGTGTCGGCGGGTGGAAAGTCGGAATAAGCCATAAACATGTTGGACGTGGTCAAAAACAAGTCGTCGTCGAGCGTCACATTGGAATGGGGCGCAAAAATGCCTCCAAACTCGCTCCGACCATCCACCACAAGGGCGTCCAACCCAACCTCCTTCAATTCCTTGAGAGCACACAAGCCGGACGGACCGGCACCGACAATCAAAATACGATCCTTGGACATGATAATGATGAGGATGAGGATGAGGATGAATTCGGTAGTGAATCGTTGTGTGTGTGTGAGACAAGGAACGGAACTCGATCGAGGAGCGAGAGAGAGAGATGAATTCACTGACGGTCCAAGAGACGACGTTGACGACAAGACAATGTCAATGCTACAACAACACAAACAAGGTAAGGATGAGATACCACAGTGGATTGCACCTCAAGTCTCGTCGGTGTGGTTCTATCAAAGAACCAAAAAAAAAAATACACGCAACCCCAACGAAATGAGTGAGACCGAGAACCTAATAGAACGACGACGACGACACTCTGTGTCTCGTAAAAAGTGCAAAAGATAAAAGATCCAAACCTTTTTTCAGACTAACTGTTCCGCAGGGAAGCCCATCCGGTATCCAAAAGGAATCGCACAAGGTAGATGACCGTGACTGATCGTACGATGAGTCACGATCAATACCTAGTGGTTTCATCTGGCTGTGACGTCATAATATACAAACACCTAGCACATGTAGATCGTAGTTTAGACAATGGGGAAAAAGGGAATACGATAGGAGGCGCTTTCAATGGCCTTGGACATGAGCTAGACATCATCCATGAACATGTGCGATATCTTGGGACGATTGAATGCGATCTAGATGTCAGATGCACACGAACCAGCAATGCTGCGTGTAGATTTCTACGTACCTAGTACAAATGGATGAAAAAGGGGGAACAACAACAACGAGCACTAACATAGACGATAACACTCACAATTCTAAAAAGCATCATCATCACATCTCTTTGTGTCCTACCTACTCTTCTAGTAGTTGTTGGCCTTTTCCTTGACCCGTGGGGGATTGGCTACGTGGTTGGTGCCTTGAATTGTCTAACGCTTTGTTGTATCTTTGATTGTTGTGTCGTAACGACCGGAGTCCTTCATCCTTTGTCAGATTAACAGTCTCAACAGCACGCCTGTTGATTGTTGTTCTCGTCTCCTTTCCGAATCGTTTGGTTGATTGTTGTCTTTGACCGATCTCTTGCGTTGTTTGTGTTTGTTCGGTTCACTCTTACTTCCGAAGGTAAAATTCGTTCAGAGGGATTGATTCTCATATCCCGTCCTCTCCGTCTCGTCATATTCGATCGATTCATCCATTTGGTTGGTTGTTGGGTCGGTTGGTTGTCGTCTTATCGTTGTCGAAAAATCTTCATTGTCGGCATCGAATTTTGTTTTTCGTCGTTTCTTGTCTGTGTCCGAAAACAGAGTTGGGGGAACTATCCGAGGTAACCAATCCCACGGGCAACCCAACTCCCAGTCCCCGCGAGACTGTCGTATCCCCATCCCGTACTTTACGTACAAGTAAGCCGCAAGGCCGAAAAGAGGGCGATCCTTGCCAGACCGGCTGGATACCGTCAGGGGGCGAAGTTAAGGTACTCAACAGGTACTACTTCGCGTGCTCCGGCACACGTGCTCGTTACTAACAACGCATCTGTTGCTGTCGCCCGCCAAGCGATCAGGCTCTCTATCTTTGCGCTGTGGACAGATTGCTTAACCGCCAGACGTTACCTTCCTGGTGCGCGATTGTTCTTGGTTTTCCCGCCTTTTGATCGCTTCTTTTCCTTCCTACACGTGGAGTTTGGGCTAGGGATTGGCAATCCCGGTGTGTGGAGTCAAGAACAGACACCGTCAGATCTTGCTAGTTCTTCGTTACCCTCGGGTAGCAACCTAGCCTAAAGACTGCAGTGGAAGCGCGTCACATTCTAATTAGCTTCGCTCAGCGAGCCCCGTGACATTGCTCCCGGTTCTGAATAGCACCTCTGCTTGGAGTTTTATTTTCAATCGGTTTGATTTCAAGTGTTTTATTTGGTTTTATTTTCAAGTTTTTCAAGTTTTTGGAGACGGATACAAGTAGGCTACTACCTGGTGAATTTGATTTAGAGGGCTCTTCAGTAGTAACTTCATCCTATCTCCGCTCAAGATATTCAAGTTTTTCACCTAGTTCTACCTAGTTTACTGATATCATGACGGAACCGACTGAGAATGCAGTAGATCTTTCCCAGGATCCAGTTTTTCAGCACATCTTTACTACGATCTTGAATCAACCCCCAGATCGCCTTAGTGATTTCCAAGACTGGTTTACTCATCACAAATTTTTAAACTTCTCTGAGTTTCTTGAGTTGTATGTCTTCGATCCTGAAACCCTTGCGGATGACCTTGAATTTAAAACTAAGCGACAGTCTAAGACCCAGAAATTACATCCTACCTTCGCTAAGCAAATTCGTGCTTTCCTTCTTTGGGCTAATCATCTTCACTCTATAGCTCAGCGTTTCTTTGTTGCTGATGACTGGTTAGCACTTACCCGCGAGGATTATGGTCGGTTTCGCATCGGGACTTATTTTCCTACTCCTTCTCAGTCTCAGGCCTTAAACGTGCCGTCTACTCCGGGTACTCCATCTCTTGGCACTCCGGGGGGGAAGTCTACTATGTCTAACTCGTCTCAGTCCCAGCAAGATTTGACTACCTTTCGTAAAGGCATTAAACGTGACTCAACGGCATATGAAGTACTCAAGGAAGAGAAAAACTATGACCCCTTTATGCGTAGTTTTCGTGCTACTGCACTTGCTCAAGGATTAGGCAATGTTTTGGATCCTTCTTTTGTTGTGGATTCCACAGATCCTGCTGCCTCTGCTCTTTACCGAGAACAACAGATCTTTCTATATTCAGTTTTAGTTCGTTGTTTACAAACTGATAAAGGTCGTGCTATCATTCGTGCCCATACTACGGACATGGATGCTACAGCCGTCCTAGATGAGTTACGCACTCATCATACGGACTCCGAGTTGTCACGCAAGGAAATCATGCGTCTTACTGCCTATCTTACAAACATTCGCCTTGATTCAGCATGGAGAGGCACTACATCCCAGTTCTTGCTTCATTTCAATGAACAACTACGTCTCTTAGATAGTCTATGTGATTCTAGCCAAAAGCTACCTGATTTTTCACGTACTACTTTTCTCATGCAAGCTGTGGATGGTAATGAAGATCTTCGACGTGTCAAGATTTTCGATGATTTTCTTAAATCCCAATCTGGGACTCATGCAAAGATGTCCTATGATGACTACTATCGTGTGTTGACTAATGCTGCTTTTCAATTTGATCAGCACTTAGCTAGCAAGAATGGATCTAAACGACGAGCTTATGCTTCCCAACAGTGTGATCACGATATTTTTGACTCTGATCATTCTAGTTCTCATGATGATTTCATTCAAGAAGATCTTGTATCTATTTTTCAAGCTAATCGGACTCGTAATCGCGTTGATACTCGTACTCAGCGCATTTTTCTCCCTAAGGATATTTGGGATGCTACTTCAGATGAAGTTAAAGAGATGCTAAAAGCACACAATAAACGTATCTTGGCTAACTCACCTAATTCTAAACCTCGTCAAACGAACCTACATGAGGTTAGTGAATCATCTGCTGATGAAAATCCAACAGCTACTGATAATACTGAAGAAGCTTGCCAAGAAGCTGCTGTTGCTACTGAGTCTGATCCTAGTCCTGATCAGCTTCTCACAATGTTACATGAGCAAACTGATTATCCTGAATCTGATATTCAGCGCGTCCTTTCTGCCAACAAGGCTAAATCTAAGGGTGTTAGTTTCTCTATCAATGCTACCTATCGCTTCTCCAAGGCTAACCTTAATCCTACCTTTCAGTTGATTGATAGAGGGGCCAATGGTGGTTTAGCTGGGAGTGATTTGAAGATTATCCATAAAACTGGTCGAAAGATTAACATTATTGGCATTGATAATCACGAGGTAACTGGCTTGGACATTGTTACCGCTGCAGGTCTTTATTCTACACAGCTAGGTACAATCGTTGGTATTTTCCATGAGTATGCTTACCTTGGAAAAGGTCGTTCGATTCACTCTCCGCCACAAATGGAATATTTCAAGACTCTTGTTGATGACAAGTCAGTTCTTGTCGGTGGTCGACAGCGTATTGAGACTCTAGACGGTTATGCCTTACCTTTGATCTTTAAGGGTGGACTTGTCTATTTGGATAGTCTAGGCATTCCTACTGATAATGACCTAGCTACCTATCCTCATGTCGTCTTTACATCACCCGATGAATGGAATCCTGACGTCATGGACCATTCTCATTCGTCCAATCCTGATACACATTCTGATTGGATGGATCTTGTCAACCCAGACCCTATTGATCGTGATTTTTCTGCGACTGGAGACTATGTTCATCGCGTCAACCTAGTTTCTCAGATTCTTACCCTTCATCAACAGACGAACCTAGCTGGTGCCGTCGACTTTCAACATAGTCGTTATCATCAACAATCTCTGAAATCTGAAGATTTTGAAGCCCTACGTCCTTATTTTGCTTGGGCATCGGCTGATAGCATAGCTAATACCTTTAAGGTTTCTACACGCTATGTGGGATTTTCCCCTCATGATTATCTCAAGAAGCACTTTCGCACTCGTAACCCTGTGCTCAATATCGCTCGTCGTCGTGAAGGGGTTGCCACTGATACAGTCTTTGCTGATACACCTGCTATTGATAATGGTTCTAAGGCTGCTCAGATTTTTGTTGGAAGAGATACCCTTGTTTGCGATGTGTATGGAGTCAAATCCGATGCTCAATTCGTCAATACCCTTGAGGATAATATCCGACTACGGGGAGCTATGGACGTTTTAATCAGTGATCGTGCTCAGGCTTTAGTTTCTAAGAAGGTACAAGACATCCTACGGTCTTTGTTTATTTCTCAGTACACATCTGAACCTCATCATCAGCATCAGAATTTTGCTGAAAATCGGTACTCTACTCTTAAGCGCTGGACTAATCTTATTCTCAATACCTCTGGTTGTCCACCTAGCTGCTGGTTACTTGCCCTAGACTATGCGTCGACCGTGCTTAACCACCTTGCTTCGCCGGCGCTTAACGGTCGCACCCCCATTGAGCGCCTGACGGGCTCCACTCCTGATGTCAGTTTCTTACTTGCTCATTATTTCTGGGAACCAATTTATTTTTCTTATGATCCTGATCGATCTTCTTACCCTTCTACTGGTAATGAATCTAAAGGTCGTTGGGTAGGTTTTGGTACTGGGGTTGGGGATCCATTAACATGGAAGATCCTTACTGATGAGACCTCTACGATTTTGTTTCGGTCTACTATTCGTAGTGCTATCTCTTCTTTACCTAACCGACGTCTAGATCCAGAAAAAGGGGAGATAGTTCATGTCAGAGGTCGTCATGAAGATAGTTCTTCTGGATCTACACCTCCTATGCCTACTATAGATCCACATGATCTACTTGGCCGTAAATTTCTTGGCCCTAAACTGGAAACTGGGGAGCGTTTCCGTGGGTTAGTTGTTGCTATGGTCCAAGATCAAGCTTATCGTGACCGAAAACGTTTTGAAGACCTCAGTTTTGAAGTGGAATATGATGAAGGTCGCCTTCGTGAGATTGTCACTTACAATGAACTTCTCAATCATCTAGATCATGATCCTGACGACGTTGTTTTCTCTGAGCAAGAGTATCGCATGCGGCAAATCACTGCTCATCAAGGTCCTCTCAAACCTACTGATGCTCATTACAAGGGATCTAGCTACAACGTTCTTGTCGAATGGGAAAATGGGGAGACTAGCTATGAGCCTCTTTCTTTCATAGCTAGTGATGATCCTTTGCTATGCGCTATCTATGCCAAGAATAATGGCCTACTCGACTTAGATGGCTGGAAGCACCTAGCTAAATACGTCAAGACTGAAAAACGACTCATCAAGACACTCCGTCGACATTTGCAGCAAGCCAAGAAAAAGATGATCCGGCGTAATTCTCGCGCGCAAATCAAGTACCGTTTTGGCGTGCAAGTCCCACGGGATTATGATGAAGCTATCCTGCTAGATGTTCAGAACAAGAATAACTTATGGTCAAAAGCAACTGAACTGGAGCTAGATCAAGTCATTCATCAATATAAGACATTCCTAGTCCGGGATAAGGCTATTTTTCAAAATGGGAAGCTTATGAATGCTCCTGAAGGATACCAACGGTTGAGAGTTCACCTAGTTTTCGATGTCAAACATGATGGACGTCGAAAAGCTAGACTTGTAGCTGATGGGCATTTGACTATACGAGACCCGTCTATGTCAAGCTACTCAGGAGTGGTATCAATACGTGGCCTACGTCTAGTTATCTTCCTCAGTGAACTGAACAAGCTGGAGATCTGGGCAGCTGACATTGGAAATGCTTACCTAGAAGCACAAACAAAGGAGAAGCTATTCATCATAGCTGGTCCTGAATTTGGAGATTTGGAAGGAAAAATCTTGATTTTTGATAAGGCACTTTACGGACTTGTGACCAGTGGAGCACGATGGCATGATAAACTCTACGACGTCTTACAAGAAATGGGATTTAAACCATGCAAGATTGAACCTGACATCTGGTTTAAGCTAAACGAAGAGCACGGTGTCTACGAGTACATAGCAGTTTATGTAGACGACCTAGCAATTGCTGCAAAGAACCCGAAAGAAATTTGTGATACTTTCACTGAAAAATTTAAATTCAAACTCAAAGGTGTGGGCCCAATAGCATATCACCTAGGGTGTACATACAAGAGAGAACCAGATGGAACATTGGTTGGGGACCCCAGACGATACGTTGAGAAGATACTCGAAGGGTATGAAATCTTATTCGGGAACAAACCGAAAAAGTACAAGACTCCATTAGACCGGCAAGATCATCCTGAATTAGATGATAGCGAGCTATGTGAAGAAAAGGACATTGCCATCTATCAATCCATTATAGGGCAACTGCAATGGGTGGTGACTATAGGTCGCTTTGACATCTTCACTTCCGTCATGACATTGGCTAGATTCCGTGCCGCTCCACGAATTGGCCATTTGGAACGTGCAAAACGAGTTGTTGGATACCTAGCAGGCATGTATCATGGAGCAATCCGTTTTAGACTACATGAACCAGACTACTCCAATCTGCCAGACCAAAACTATGACTGGTTCCGCGTTTACGATGGAGCACGAGAGGAAGTTCCAAAAGATGCACCGGAACCTAAGGGTCTACCCGTTGTTACAACTACCTATGTCGATGCTAACCTAAAGCACGACATGATTACGGGGAGATCAGCATCTGGGATTCTACACCTAGTCAATGGAACTCCCATGGACTGGTACTCCAAGCGACAGGCAACGGTTGAGACTGCAACCTTTGGCTCTGAATTTGTCTCTGCACGGATTGCATGTGATCAAATCATGGAACTACGCATTTTTCTTCGCTACCTAGGAGTACCACTACGAGATTCTAGCTACCTATTCGGAGATAACAAGTCAGTGGTAACCAATAGTACGGTACCACATTCAATCCTTAGCAAACGCCATCATTTTCTGAGCTACAACCGTGTACGTGAGTGTATGGCATCGAAGGCTATCAAGTTTTACTGGAAGGATGGCAAGACCAATCCCGCTGACGTGTTGACTAAAAATTGGGATTTTGTCACGGGATGGCCACTCCTTAAACCTCTGCTATTCTGGCGAGGTGATGTTAGTGCTTTGAACGATAAGATCAATGAACCAAAACAAGACAGACAGACGAAAGGGGAGTCGCACAAGGTAGATGACCGTGACTGATCGTACGATGAGTCACGATCAATACCTAGTGGTTTCATCTGGCTGTGACGTCATAATATACAAACACCTAGCACATGTAGATCGTAGTTTAGACAATGGGGAAAAAGGGAATACGATAGGAGGCGCTTTCAATGGCCTTGGACATGAGCTAGACATCATCCATGAACATGTGCGATATCTTGGGACGATTGAATGCGATCTAGATGTCAGATGCACACGAACCAGCAATGCTGCGTGTAGATTTCTACGTACCTAGTACAAATGGATGAAAAAGGGGGAACAACAACAACGAGCACTAACATAGACGATAACACTCACAATTCTAAAAAGCATCATCATCACATCTCTTTGTGTCCTACCTACTCTTCTAGTAGTTGTTGGCCTTTTCCTTGACCCGTGGGGGATTGGCTACGTGGTTGGTGCCTTGAATTGTCTAACGCTTTGTTGTATCTTTGATTGTTGTGTCGTAACGACCGGAGTCCTTCATCCTTTGTCAAGGAAAGACTTCGATCGAACTGCTGCAGACCAACATTATTGCAAAGAAGTTGAAGGTTCCCGCATTGAGTGCCGGAAGACGTACTGGTTGTACGATTAGAATTACAATCGTGTACCTATCCCAATCAGATTTCTGTTGGGCTGGATGATATCGATGACGTGAGAGGTTTGTTATGGCATGAAACAGTGAGTCGACCAGTCATGATCCCAACCAGAACCAACGGCTTCTCAAAAGCGACTCTACCGCGATCTAAAAGCGATTTCCTTCATTTTTGGATCTATGCAACCAGAAAGATTTTTTGGTTCTCGCATCATGTCACCATGAGGACGACGACGACATGACGAGGTACTACGCAATCCAACCATGATGATGACGATGATGATGATGTTTGGTGGGAGTGCCAAATGTAGAATTCTGTCGCCCCTTCGAGTAGTAGCAGCAAGGAGAACGATCCGACACATCCCAACAAGAACCTCCACTCAACAGCAGCGACTGCGGCCATTCGTTGGTGGGTGGAAACATCGCCACTGGTTCTCCACCACCGCCCCCACCGCAACTCTTTCAAGGATGGACTCGTTCCACAACAAGACCAAGAACCAGAACCAACCAATGGAGGACGTCGAGGACAGCAGCAGCACGACCACCACTGCCGTCTTTCCCGAGGGAACCGTGGTGGTGTTTGTTTCGACTCTGTGGCCGGAACCCCATGCTTCGGCCGCTGGCGTACGAACACGAGCCTTGTTGCAAGGGTTGGCCCAAGCACCGGGCGTCCATCGCCTCTACTACCTTTCGGCAGCCGCCGCGCCTCCATCCCATCCAAACGACAACGACAATGACAACAACAACATCCAGACAACCACCACCTCCACCACTACCCGTTCGGTCGATGAGGCACGATGGGCCACGCAACAAGAATTGCATCACGTCCATGGTATTGAATTTGTCCACATGGCACCCAATCAATCCACAGCCATGCAAGCTTGGATGAACCAACACTTGCCACGAGTCACAACCACAAGTAGTAGGACTGGAACGGAACCACCGCCCCCATCCTCCGTCGTGATTGTCTTTGATCGATTTTATGCCGAAGAAATGTATTCCTTTCACTTTTACCAACACTTCTTTGGGACAACGACTCCAACTGCGGCACGAAACGAGACGGAGCAGGAAGGATCCAGTCCTTCGTCGTCCCCCAAGGTACTCATGGTGTTAGATATGCAAGATTGGCATAGTTTGCGGGCGCTTCGACAAGGTCTGGTGGAACAACCACCACCACACGGCAACGACGCCAAGAACAACCACACCAATGACCCAACTCCCTTGGTATCGTCGACCATGCTCCACCAACGTCCGACCGCATCCGACCCATTGTGGTTGCGCGAATTGGCCAGTCTCCATCGATGCGATGTAACCTTGGTGTGTTCGCCGTGGGAAACCCACCAATTGGTGTCCAAGTCGTTTGGAGTGTCGCCCCAAAAAGTGTGTACGGCACCCCTTCTCCAAGTACCAGCCGCCTTGTCTGGTACAACGACTAGTTCTGCTCGAGGTGCACCAACAGAGAACCACAAGAACAAGAACCAAACAAGACCCGCATTCCCTCTGGCGCACGAGCATACTGCGACCACTACTACTAGGAATGGCGAGTCGTCGTTTGGGTTATCCTCGTTTCACGGTCGTCAGGATTTGTGTTTTGTGGGAAATTTTCGGCATGCGCCCAATGTCGATGCCATTCACCTGTTGGAACACGTGGTGTGGCCTCGACTGGCTCCCCACTTGCCCCACCAGGTCCAATTGCACATTTACGGTGCTCATGTGCGTCGTCGGCGTCGTCGTCGTCCGGTCGTGAACCGACGCTACAAACAAGCACATCAACAACAAGAAGACTACCAGGATCGTATTCAGTGGCATGGATATTGTCCCGATTTGTCGCACGTCCTGACCGGTTCCCGGCTCTTGGTGGCACCCCTTCGGTTTGGGGCCGGACTCAAGGGGAAAATTGTCGAGGCCTGGAAGCATGGATTGCCCGTCGTCACGACATCGATTGGAAGTGAAGGACTCGGTATGGTGGACCATTCGGACCATGACGACAATAACGACAACCACAACGACGACGATACGATGGACAGCGACGGGTGCCAGTCCAACCCATTACCGACACGGTCCATTGACTTGTCGTCCTTTGGTGGTGGTGTGGCAGACACCGTGGACGACTTTGTGGCAACTGTGGTAGACTTGTATACCAATGAGGTTGCCTGGACTCGGGCGCAAGATTGTATTCCACCCCTGTTGGATCGATTGGAGCAATTTGATCAGGCCGTGGTGCCCACCTTGGCACGGGCCTTGCACCAGAGTCCCAAACGACAACAAGACGACGATGCGATGCGTGCCCTCTTGTGGCATTCCTCCCACGAACGGACCAAGTACTTTTCCAAATACATTGAATGCAAAACCGAATTGAAACAGGTTCAAGACGAATTGCATCGTTGGAAAGAACAACAAGTACAGGAGGAGGTCTCCAACAACAGTTCCGAGCCACCCAAGCACAAACGATGACACAACCACCATCTACAACCAGAACAACATCGCTCTATTGATTGTTGGGTAGAGGGACTCCACCATACTAATCAGGATGGAGACGACGTCACAAAAGGCCATGGACAACCAACAATAGGCCGTATAAAATGAGCCTTCGCGCAAATGGTGATGGTGTGCTCGCGTTCCAACAAAATGCCAGCGCCGGCCCACTCCTCCACACACGCGTTGTTCATCTTTCACCTCAAAACGAGCTCGGTCTCTCGTGCTCGTAGAGCATCACGTTGATCATGTGTATCTTTGTTTTTGGGCTGGTTTCACCGCAAAACCCACTACGCTCGATCATACTTTTTGTCCAAACCCCAAAAGACAAGAAGAAGTGAACCAAGCGACAGACGAAGAGAGAGAGAGAGAGAGAGAGAGAAACTTGTGGTTTGTGTGAATATGGGTGACGAGAAGAAACAAGCCACGGAAGAAGCCATGGAGATGGAACTGGCTGACAACCACGATAAGGACCACCAGAACATGGTTGTAGATCATCCCATGGAGGATGCCTTCACAGATTCTCAAAGAAACCAAGACGATGACGATGACGATGAAGAAGAAGATGACAAGAATGTGCAATACCATGAGCATACTGTCCTTAAACAAGAAGAGGCCTCCAACAAGATCATACCGAAAGATGAGCTCCATAGTAGCCAAGATTCTCCTGTGAAGAGTGTGGCGAGCGGATCAATCAAAGAGGAACCCATCAAGAAGGCCAACGGAGATACAGTCAATTCCAGCTCAGAGATAGAAAAGGACTCGTCCTTGTTCGTGGAAGACACTCTTGACAACATTTATTCCGTCCTTGGTGTATATGCCTCCGATCCAGCCATGTCGGATTCCAATGCGGTGTGCCTTGAATTGTTGAAAAACTACATCCCTGTCATAGAAACGTTCCAAAGCCACTTTCAAGGCCTTTCTTGTACCCTCGAAACCCTTGGTACCTTTCTTCAAGCTCCCAATTCATTGTTGGCTCAAGAGATTCTCGATTCCATCTCAAAATTGGTGCAAGAAGCATTCCCATTGGATCTTTGCGAGCTATGTAAGCTATTGAAACAGAGCCAAATACACGCCTCTAGCATTCAAGACCAGGATATTCTTTTGTTGATCGGAAGTTCTGGAAGTGGTAAAACGTCGACCCTGCTTCACTTGGCGGGTGTCGAGTTTACCGAACAAGAAGTGGATGGTTCAGATCATTACGAACCGTCTAAGTTTCCGTCGGAAGAACTCAAGGCCTTTCGAACTGGATGTGGGAGTACCTCCGTTACGAGAACCATTCAGTCCTTTCCGGTCCAACTAGAATCCGGCAAGAGCATTCTTGTCATCGATTCACCAGGTTTTGGAGACTCGGCTGGTCCAGTCCTGAAACTTGTCAATGCCATGGGTCTTTACCGCGCACTGCAGGGTGCCAGGTCGGTACGGCCCGTCGTAGTCCTAAGCTGCGATGCGCTGGGAGATCGATTTCAAGCATTGAAGGATACCATGAGTACGATTGTCCGAATGACTGGAGGTGGTAACTGCAAAGACTTTGGGGCGTTTCGCTATCTGTTTACCAAGAGCATGGATCCTCGTGACGAGACACGGATTTGCAAAAAGTTGAACAAGGTGCTTCAAGACCTGGGCTCGTCGGACAGTTGGCTTCGGCCCCTTTTGACGGATATGGTCAAGAAAACAAAGCCCAAGGCTCTCATGTTGTCTCTTTCGGACCAAGGGGATGAGTCAGCACCTTCAAGCATTCTGACTCATCTTCTTGCTAGTGATATTGTGCTAGATGACCCACAGAGCTTCTTCTCGCCCCGATTACCAAACATGGTGCTCGGTCAACTCCAGAATCAACTCATGTTGAATCTTAAACTTCTCAAGGGAGAATTGGCTTCTCAAAATTACATGGCGGCCATGAGCCGAATGCACGTTCTGAAAGATCTTGCATCTGTTCTCCAAGAAGGTGAAAAGGCATCAAAAGAAGCCCAAGATATTATTCGTGAAGACATTCTTCATTCCGTAGACAAGTTAAATCACCATGTGTCACAAATTGATTCCTTTGATGGGGACTCGACTTGTTTTGCTGCAACAATCACTGTCATTCAAGAGGATCTGAAGACACTTGAAGAAATGAAGTTTCTGGCGAAATTGAGTGCCGTAGATTCTAAAGCTACATGCACTGACGCTGTTAAAGCGATGTTCCGCCGAATCGGAAAGGATATTCTTCATCTCGAAATCAACCCAGAGAGTAGAGACATGTTGGACATTACTTTGTCAAAGAAGATTGTCATCAAACAAACATTGATTCGACTCAAAGATGTACTGCAAAGGATGGAGGGTTGTTACGGATGCGACGGCGCCGTTTGCGTCATTCTTGAAGTTCTAACTCGGCTTTCGTCAGTGACCGGAACAGTGGTGAAAACAGCACGCGGCTGTGTTGATAGCACCCCTCCGAAGTTCACACTTTTCTTTGACTGTCTTTCTTTTCTTGGAGATTTATCTTCTTCTGTTTTCGAGGTGAATTCACAACAAGCGAGTCACGAACAAGTTATCGATAAGGGAAATTCTTTGGAGACGCAGTATCACCAGCTTTTTGACGTAGTCGTGGAGCGAATCAATACGTCCAAGGCAGTCCTCGTCGAAAATTCCAGAGAACAGAATTTCAACCTTTTGCCTTCAAATGTGCTTGTCAACGAATTGAAAGAGCATCGGATGCTTCTGCTTCTTGTATGTGAAAAACCGCACAGTTTAGTCTTGGAGAATATCGAAACAACGGACGATCTCCACAAAGTTGTGATTGTGTTCGAGAATACACTCGTTGAAAATCTCCAACGAGCAACACGGGAGGGAAAGAAACAACTCTCAGACATTCAAGAACATGCCAACGTGGATTTGAACAACGCGGATAAAGACCTGTCGGGTCTTATTAAGCGCTTTTCTCATATTGAAAGGGTGTACGATATCTTATCGAAATGGTCACCAGTGTTTCAAGATGGTTTGAATGAAGAGAGGAAGTACATCTACCATATTCAAGCATCTGCAAGAGATTTGTCAGAGTCTTTCCGCGACCAGGCATCACAGTTTGAAAGTAAACTACAGAAGGCGGCAAAAGCATGCAAGCACTTTCTGACGAGACTCGATAGAGGGGGTTTGAAACACTGCTCGGAAATTCTGAATGATGTCGCCAGAGCAGAAAATTGGATGTCCTGGCAGACAGTCTTGGAAGATGGGAATAAAATGAATATCATGGAACGAGTGATAAGTTTTTTTTCGTGGCACCAGAACTGCGGATGCGACGAGCTTGCTGAGCTCGTGTGCAGTCTCACGAGAAAGCTAAACAAGTGTCTATTACAGTGTGCTTTCAGAATATCTCATGAATGTGATGCACATAAAAACTCCTTGGAAATGGCAACGTCACTTTCGAAGACTCTTTCTAACGAGCTGGTTCTTTTCATGGGTTTCCTGAAAGTGGAGGTCGACTTGCCGTGCCTAGCTGAACGTATCATTGAACATCAGCACGATGCCCTTCGGATTTTGGAAGAGACCTGTAAGAGTCTTTCTAGCGCAATCGAAGGAGTTTCGAAACTTCCAGATCACCTGGTGGCACAGATGCACATTCAAGACCTGGCGCTTCTTCTCGACCTTTCGTGCAACTCGACATCGCTTGAAGCAATCGATGCTTTCGCCGTACTACCTCTACCACGTGTTCACTTTGCAAAAGAACTAAAATCGAAAGTCGCAGCATATCCGCATTATCAAGACGTGTTATGCAAGACAAAATCATTGATTATCAAGCTTCATGGGAAAATTCAGACAATCTCTCTTTGTATATCAGCAGTCGACGTGGTTGAACATTCGATTGTCATGGTTTGCAAGAATATCGCAGAAATAGTTCAAGCTGCCAAAGAAGCAATATGGCTCAAAGATCACATTGATCAGAAAGATCTTCGCTCCTTGGGTACCGACGCTGTCAGTAAAGTTCAGCATGAAACTGAAAAAGTCGCACGGCGTCTTGAGAAGATGCTACGTTCATTTCCCAAGTACGGCGTGGAATTTTCAAAAATTCATTCCTGCCTTTTGAATCTCCAGTCTGTAAAAACTGTTTTCTCTTGCGTCGACAGCGCGGTAGCTTCTCATGCCAATGTTCTATTGGATGATTCATCGCGATATTTCGAGTCTAATCTCGAACAGATCGGTCATCAGATTGAACCCTACGCCTCTTCGATTTCCAGCCTGTGTATTGACCTAAAAAAGGCAAGTCGTCAGATTCCACTCTGGCGTCAACGGATCGACGCTTTCATTGATGATATGATTTTGAAAGCATCACAAGCCTCCGATGATCGTGGTAAATTTTTGCTGGATCTCTACTTTGAGATAAATTCTGTTGAGGGTGACGACTCTACATATGCACGGCAATTGCTTCTGGAACACAAATGCTTCGAGGGGGGACAAAACGCCATATTCAACAGTGCGACGGCAAAACAGACAATCGACTACGTCATCCAAAGACTCGGGGTGACAGGGGGCGAAAAGTCAAGTATAAAGCACTCATATGAGTTGTTCAACCAAAACTACAAAGAGATAATATTGGAATCAATTCCTATTCTGAAGAACAAAGAAACAAAGCAAGGCTGTTTAGATGACATTGTGAGGGCAGCTCGGAGTGCGGCTGTCGATTTTTCTATGGGATATCAAGCCCAGCTGTGTAAAATAGCGGCCTACGTCTTTGCGTACTGGTCTCTGAGCAAAATTGATGCTTTCTCAGTTCGTATGAACAACAACACCTCGGAATATCTTGTAAAACCACACCCTGCGCAAGTCATTGCAATCCTCCTTCTACTGAACTCAACCTACAATGACTTTCAAAAGCTTGGTGGTCACTTAGTCGAGATCAAGACAGGCGAAGGAAAATCGATCGTTCTCGCTGTGACATCAATTATTCTTGCATTGTTTAATTGTGAAGTCGTATGTGCTTGTTACAGCCAATTCCTGAGCGATCGGGATTGCTCTGATTTCAAATACATTTTCGAAGCTTTTGGAGTTCACGGGTTGATCTCCTACTCAACGATGATGGATGTTGGATTTGCTGTCGACGGTAACGAACAGACCAGAGATTTATTGAAAGGCTTCATACAGCGACCAGAAGGCACACATCGAGTATCAAAAAAACGGAAAATATCATCGGTAAATGAATGGTCAAGTTGTTTGAAAGTTCTGCTTCTGGACGAAGTTGATGTGATGTTCTCGCCTGAGATCTATGGTTCAACGTGTTTTTCGAACGTGTATATTCGCGATGTCATGGGGCAGGACAAAATCAAGAATCTTTTCCGATTCATTTGGAAACATTGTCAGGAGAAGGACAGAAACACTCTTTTGTCATCAACGGAGGTTCGTCAGTTCTTGGAAACCATAGCCTATGATGCGCATAAGCTCGCAAAAGAGACGTTACTCGGCATGATTGATGATGCCATCTGTGTTCGACAAGGGAAACATGACAGCTCGTATAGCATCGCTGATGGTAAAATCGCATACAAGTATTTTGACGGGACTACGACAAGGTATTGTTACGGCTACAAAACAACATTCGCGTACATGAAGGAAGCGGAAATGGGAAACGTTTCTTCTGAACAGGCTGAGTGGTTTATATCGTGGGATTTTAACTTTGGAGATTTCTCTTATGCAGAAATTCCTTTCCTCTATGATGTCATTCTCGGTGTCACTAGGACTCTGAAAGACCTAAAGCTTGAAGCGAAAACTGTCCTCGAAACCGATTATAGGATTGAGAAGTACTCATATATTCCATCGGTATATGGCAACAACAAACTGAAATTTGCGGGAGATTCAGAACAGGGTACGTCTTTGCCATTGTCTTGGAGGTGTCTGTTCTCCTTGACCAAACTAACGGACTCTTGTGACTTTGCTAGACGTGTGTCTTTGCGATACAGAGGAAGATCATTTCTTGGAGATCAAGAACGAAATTGACAGGCGGCAGATACCCAAGAATGGCAACAGAAGCATCAAACGAAGCATTTTGATCTTCTTTGACTCCAGTGGAACGCTTCTACGTTTCTATGAGTCTTCGGTGATGGATCCTTTGCGCAAAATCACTCAAGTTATCACTGAAGCAACTTCCCCCACCGAAAAATCATCTGCATTCATACAAGCAACACAAAGGGGTGCCATTACTTTGATGATTCGTGAGTACGGCCGTGGCACCGATTTCAAGAACTACGATACAGAGATGCTTGAAGCCGGTGGGGCCCACGTCATTCAGGCTTTTTTCTCCACTGATTTGTCCGAAGAAATCCAAATCAAGGGTCGATGTGCACGTCAAGGAGCTGATGGGAGTTTGAGGTAAGTTGCAAGTTTTTCTTGATCTTCAATTGAATTTTACAGGTTCTCACAACAACTTCCTACATCAGCATGGTGCTAAATGTAAAGCGTCTTGAGAAAGAACTAAATGTGACAAGTGATGAAATCGACGAAATGCGCAGGACCAGAAAGCTCTATTCGTTTCTGAACAAACGACGAGAAGAAATATATGGACAAAAACTGCAGACTGATCGAAAAACTGTGGAACGGGCTGAACGAAATCACTACCGCTCTATTGCATTTCGAGAGGCATTGTCAAATGGCTTGACCAGTCGGTCAGAAATACTCGCCTACCTGGAAGAAGTGAATGGTATGATGCCAGCGAAAACGGCCTTTGACAGCAATGACATTAAGCAAAAGTATCTAGAGGAGCGAGAACGTCGTCTCCAGGATCACTTTACTCGAGATCAGGAAGCGCGAAGAAAGACGAACCAGTTTCTTTTGGAATATAAGACACATCCCGAAGATGATGTGGCAGTCTTTTACCGCGAAGACGCCACGCACTATGAGATTTTGGGTGTTGCACCGGATGCGTTATCCAAAACGATTCGCAGCAAATTTAGCGAGCTTTCCAAGATTTTTCACCCCGACAAACGAAGCCAAGAGGATTCGGCCTTTATTTTTCGACGTTTGTTGGAGGCCCGCAACACACTTTGCTCTTTGGTGGCCAGGCAAAAGTACGATGAGGAACTGGCAACGAAACGAGCCGAAACACAAGAAACCGAAGAGTCGTAGAATGTGTCGTGGGAATGGCTGATGGTCAATCTAGAGGTTGAGGTGTATGAGAGCAGCAGAAAGCAGAATAAACGAGGACTGAAAGGCAGCTTTCGTCTATGCAACGATAGTCAAGTAATGCATGTTTTTAGTCACGATTTAAGCCTACATTAACTGTCACTGTCGCGTTATGGACTGTCCTTGGAGACCACGGTGTTTCGTTCCACCAAGAAACGGGCCACGGAGAGGCAACCACAGGACGGCGACAAACCATATCCCGATACAACAACAACGACAACAACAATCCGTGCGTCCACGACGTTCCCATCCTCTTCTCCTCGACAATTACGGAATCGTTCCACGCCCGTGGCACAACCACAACCACCACCACCACCACTTTGGTTGGGTCCCCGTTCCAGTCCCCTTCTTGGTCCCCCCCCCCCTCCCCCCACTGTGTCGTTCTTTCGTGGATGATCAAATCTTAAGTACCGGAATAGGGTGTCGTCAATAGGATAAAAAATGGGAAGTGTGGCCAAAGTCCCGCGCACGGTGAATGAGAGTCCCCCTGCGCGCCACGAACGCGGGCAGTCATGCCCTGCCAAATACCAAAACAATTTGAGTCGCAGAAGCGTCGCGGAAGTTGTTCGGAATGACTTTTGGGTCCATTTCACAAAACAACGGTGACCGTGAGTCATGTCGATGACCATGGTATATCAACACAACACAAACTAAAGAACCGACAAGAATCGATCTTTCGATACAGTTACATAGCATGGCAGTCTGAAGAGGCTTGGATCAGCGCAAGTGCTGTACGATCACCTGGATGGATAGAGCAACAACACTGCTCCATCCGCACAAACCTTTTGCCACAACATTCGTAAACTTGACGACCACGAAACTACACAGACTCTCGATTGTAGTTTTACGAACATGACACGACCCCGGATGGATTCTTCTTCTTCTTGTACGGTCCGACCTGTCAAACAAACGAGGGCGTCCAATCATTTGCTGCGACAAGAACCACCCACGACGACTCGACGACGATCGAGCTGTCGATCCAGGCATGGCCGAATCGCCTGGATAATGATAATGGGCATTTTCCTTTGCTCGACCGTGGCCTCGTATTATTTGCGATGGTGGCAGTTTGACAGCAACAACTACTACAACGACTCTTTGTGGGTCCATCTTGATCCGATCGAGATGGTACTGGAAGGTCACAATAGTAGTAGCAATCGCACTTGGATCCATTCACCACCCCAGCAACGCCTCGGCGACCATTCATCCCAATCCTTGGACGCATCGAGTGCTGCTGTTGATGCTGCGGCATCCCCGGTTCCCCCCAAACACAATGTGTGGACCACGTCAAGTGATGGACCGTCCAGCCGGCACACGCCGTCATCATCATCCTTATCCGTGTCATCGTCCACACTAACAACCACAACCACAACTCCTGGTGACGAATATGTTTCTGTGTGTGTGACGGAATCCTGTCTGCAACAAACGGCAGCGCCATTGGCCCGGGCCTTTCCGGACCGATCCCACGACAAGAAGAGTTGGTGTCATGCAGCGGCGGATCCCCAGTCACGCGACACCAACACTACAACTCCCGTGATTCCCACCCAGGAAGCTGGAGGCCAGGGCGGCGGGTTAATCTTGATCAAGGTTCCCAAGGCAGCCTCGTCGACCAGTGCCGGTCTCGTGTTAAGGATTGCCACCCAATCGGCCTGTCGGACCGTTCATTGGTATCATCGACCCGGCCGTCACTATCAACACCAAGTACGGATGGAACACCACCACCACCACAATTCGTCATTGCCGACCCCCACGGGCCGTCCCTTTTTCTTGGTGGGATCCATTCGAGAACCAGGATCCCGCGTGTATAGTTCGGCCTGGTTTTTTCAACTCGGACCGCGACGGATTCCGCCCACCGACGCCAATATTCTTCAAGCCGTGGAAAGTACCCGGTCGGGTGGCAATACCAATGGCAAAGGTGAGTACCATGTCAATGCAATACATTCGAAGCGGAGCATCTCATGGAGACTGTCTCTGCACACTGTGGTTGGGTCACGGTATTGATCGTTTCTGTTGTATGCTTATGGATATGCTCATGGTTGAAACTTTGATTGTTCATGGCGCTTTTCTTATGGTTGTTTTGTATATTCTATTAGGCGGCTTTCAATACAATTGGCTGTCGATCGAACCCGTGGCCGCCCAGTCCGTGTGGAATCCCGACCATCCCACATTGGTGCGTCATCCACACGTGGTCCAACGCAAGGTGCAAGCCGTGTTACAATCCTATGACTTTATGCTTGTCGTGGATCGCATGGAAGAATCCGTCGTGGCCTTGGCCCTTGTCATGGGCATTCCCCTGTCCCATGTCGTCTTGTCCAATGCCAAGGTAGCAGCCTCTGCCGCAACCAATCAAACGAAGAAGAGCGATGCACCAACACCAGCCGACGACAGTGGCGGATACATTTTGAGTCGGTTTGGTCGTCACAAGGGTCAGTGTACCCGACCTGGCACGCAACCCATGTCTCGCGTCGTTCGCGAGTACCTGTCGTCCTCACCCACGTGGTTGGCCCGGACCTATGCCGATCAACTCTTGTACCGTGCCGCCAATGCCAGTTTGGATAGGACCATTGCCCGGTTGGGACCGGACCGCTTTGCTCGAGCCTTGCACGACTATCGACAATGGCAAGGATGGGTCCAAACCTATTGTGGATTTCGCATTGGATCGGGATGTACCCGTAATGGAAAACCACTGCTTCCCATGGAAGCCTGTTATGATCGTGATTTTGGTTGTGGGTATCAATGCATTGACCAGGCCGTGGCACAACTCGAGGCGGCTCAACAGGCTCTACAGTCCACGACATGAATGGCAAACGGCGCGACGACGGTATAGTTAAAAAGCACTGGCGTGCGCAGAGATTGAGTTTGGAAATCGTGCGGTCCGTGATTCTTTTCGGAGAAGAGATTGGATTCCCTGTTTCGTGATTCGAAAGCGAGCATATTGTCATGTTTTGGAGAGGAGTGCCATGCTAGTCAGGCGCACATGCAACGAGAGAAAGACAAGAATGAACCGGCAAAAGACCATTTGTATTCCGTAAAAACAAACAAATCCTCCGACCCGTTTGGTATGGCGGATGGTTTGTTGTTCGTCACAGGTTTGCCTTTTGCCCACAGAGGATCGCCTTTCCGGAGCGCAAAAGCTGCCACTCTTGCGGCGACTGCATCCTGCCGCATCTATCACCCAGCCCGACCAACATGGAAATTTACCAGCGGCCCGGCACAAACCAAAGCGGGTGGCCCTCTTGATGGTTCCAGTCCTTTTCCTCGTCACTGTCAATAGCAATGGCTTGCTTTGACAACAGGGATCTGAGGATTCTGAAACGTCGAGGTTGTGCCAAGAAAGGCAAAGAAGAAGTGCTTTAGAAATGTTCTGTAATAGTGGATGGTGTCATCCGCTTCATCCGGAGGACAAGAGTGATTGGATGTATTTCAACACAGGGACGGACAAACACGTGCGTGTCGATAACAAGTAACAAGGGTGACATCAGTGTCCGCAACCATCACAACAATGCACCGAAAGAACGGGGCATTACACAACACATACAAGAAGAATGGAGCAAACGAAACGCAAACAAATCTACCGTCTTGGTTTCTGAATGGATCCCATCTGCAGAGTATTTGTGTGGTGCGAAACCACCTTAGCCCAGCTAGGCTGTCTTGTCTGGCAAAATTCAATAGTTCAAGGGGCACTACAGCATTATGCGATTTGCCGAAATGAATGTATGGGTCAAACCGAATGAGGACTTTGCTATCCATTCACGGATGATATGGAGTTTTGGCGTGAACTACCTACACACCTTTGCGCTTCCATGCATGGAAGCATCTGCGACTGCGACTGGTGACTTCCTCGCGCGATCAATCAACAAAAAAGATATGCTCGCACCCATACCCATATATCCATCAATCTACAAGAAAAGATATGCTCGCACCCGTATCCTTAGCCAGAAAAAATCTTTTGGTTCCATCATCTGAATAGACTGTAGAAACGTTTTCTTGTTGGATCTGCCGTTGCCAGGATGAGCCGTTGTCGTCGATCGACCGCCAGATCCTCCCGATCCATTCGTGAAAATCCAACAGTATGCGCTTCCCCGGGCGAGTGGCACGTCCCAGAATCATGGCCCCCAATTGAGGAAGACATTCTGAAAAATCATGGATTGCGTCCCCCAACACTACTGATGCTACTTGCAAAAGGATCACATCTACAAAGCCTCTGAAACGACCCAAGGAGGCGCCAAATTGCGACTCAGACCCAGTCACTCAAGACACTGTGAGCAAAGACGGTGGATTGAACGAGCTTGTGTCTGTTCCAAAAGCTGAAGTGTCAATGCGTCGCTCAACACTACTGATGCTACCTGCAAAAGAATCACATCTACAAAGACCTTCAAACGACCCAAGGAGGCACCAGATTGAACTCAGACCCAGTCACTCAAGACACTGTGAGCAAAGACGGTGGATTGAACGAGCTTGTGTCTGTTCCAAAAGCTGCAAGTGTCAATGCGTCGCTCAACACTACTGATGCTACCTGCAAAAGAATCACATCTACAAAGCCTCTGAAACGACCCAAGGAGGCGCCAAATTGCGACTCAGACCCAGTCACTCAAGACACTGTGAGCAAAGACGGTGGATTGAACGAGCTTATGTCTGTTCCAAAAGCTGCAAGTGTCAATGCGTCGCTCAACACTACTGATGCTACCTGCAAAAGAATCACATCTACAAAGAGCTTCAAACGACCCAAGGAGGCACCAGATTGAACTCACCCCCAGTCACTCCTGATAATGTGAGCAACGATGGTGGATTGAACGAATTTGTGTCTGTTCCGAAACCTGCATGTGCCAATGCGTCCCTCAACACTACTGATATTACCTGCAAAAGGATCACATCTACCAAAACCTTGAAACGACACAAGAAGGCACCAGATTGCGACTCAGTCCCAGTCACTCCTGATAATGTGAGCAAAAGCTGTCCATGGGATGAGGTTGTTCCGTATGTTCCGAGAACTGCAAGTGCCAATGCTTCCCTCAACCCTGCTGATGTTACCGGCAAAGGGATCACATCTACAAAGACCTTGAAACGTCCCAAGGAGGCACCAGATTGCGACTCAGACCCAGTCACTCAAGACACTGTGAGCAAAGACGGTGGATTGAACGAGCTTGTGTCGGCTCCGAGAACTGTAATTGCCAATGCGTCCCTCAACACTCCTGATGCTACCGGCAAAGGGATCACATCTACAAAGACCTTCAAACGACCCAAGGAGGCACCAGATTGCGACTCAGACCCAGTCACTCAAGATACTGTGAGCAAAGACGGTGGATTGAACGAGCTTATGTCGGTTCCGATAACTGTAATTGCCAATGCGTCCCTCAACGCTCCTGATGCTACCGGCAAAGGGATCACATCTACAAAGACCTTCAAACGACCCAAGGAGGCACCAGATTGCGACTCAGACCCAGTCACTCAAGACGCTGTGAGCAAAGACGGTGGATTGAACGAGCTTGTGTCGGCTCCGAGAACTGTAATTGCCAATGCGTCCCTCAACACTCCTGATGCTACCGGCAAAGGGATCACATCTACAAAGACCTTCAAACGACCCAAGGAGGCACCAGATTGCGACTCAGTCCCAGTCACTCAAGACACTGTGAGCAAAGACAGTCGATTGAACGAGCTTGTGTCTGTTCCAAGAACTGAAAAAGCCATTGCGTCTTTCAACACGCTGCCCGAGGAAGCTACAGTCATGTCACTGGACTGGACTGGCTGCAGTCTTTGCAGCCTTCAAACTGAAGCAGATCCTTTTCAGATTCCAGCATACGACCAATCTCCAACAACAAGATCGACTCAATCTCAGACAAAAATGTTGGACAACAACACAGCTGTCAATAACCAAGAAGAAGCTCTGCATCAACACGTTGGTACCATGGCCACAGAGATTGAGACCCAAAACAACAAGACGGATTGTGAAGAAAAGGACGCAATCAAGACAGCTCTCGAAGCAACAGAAGCATTGCGGGAAGACTTCAACATTTTCCAAAAACAGTCCGTAGCCAGAAAGAACAGGGCTCGTGCAGAAAAAGAATCATTGCAGCGACAAATATGGAAACTCGAGCAGGAAGTAAAATCCGTCCAGAACAAAGCTCTCACCGAAACACAATTGCAGCACCAATTCCGTGAACTCCAAAAGGAAGTGGAAACCGTGAAGAGCAAGGCTCAATGTGATAAACGAAACTTACTGACACGCATTTCTGTACTACGGAATGACATAGACAAGAGTGAGAAGGCTAGGAACGAGGCTTTGAAAGAAATTCAAGTCTTGAAGGAAGAGTTAAAGGTTGTCGAAGAGAAAAATACAGCCTTGCAAGTGCTTTTGGATAAAAAGAGAGGAGGAGAACAAGAAGACCACCAAGGCCAGGAGGACGAGGTCGGCGACAACACCCACCAAGATCGAAACGATTCTGGGACCACAGAGCCAACGAAGACATCAACAAACGAACCCGTTAAAACAACGACAACAGTCCTGGCGTCTACTTCTCCATCTTCCTCTCCTCGACAGTCGCGGGATCTTTCAGCCATTACACAACCATTTTGGTTTGGTTAGTCCAGTTCCCCCCATGGAAGTACCCGTTGCAGTCCCCTACTTTGTCCCACCTCCACCCTATTACCACCACCATATGATGCCCGCATCACAGCAGCAGCCACCGCCGTCGCCACGGACTGGATAAAACCACAGGAACCAAGTGTTCCTTTCCTTGTATGAGAATACCCTCATCTGGACGGGTGCTTTCGGAAGGATATCAATATTGCTTCCGGCTCTCGTAGTTTCCGTCCTACCGAGGTGTTTGGATGTTGTATATTCTGCCGTTGCTAAATTCGAGTAATTAAACCCGCGTTACGTCACACTCTACTGTCTGTGGCTCGTCAAGTCTAAAATTTCAAGTCTTACGAGTAGAAGACACAGGTGATTCGGCTGACACAGTGAGGCATTGCCGTTTACCATGGTATTACAACACAACACGCAATAAAGAACCAATAAAGAACCAACAAGAATTGATCCTTTCGATAAAAATCCCGAAGCATGACAGTTTGAAGAGTCTTGGATGAGCACAAATGCTGTACAATCACCTTGATGGAGGATAGATCAACAACACTGCTGCCACCGCGAACCTTTGCATCAACACTCGTAAACTTGATCACGAAACAAACTCTCTAGTTTTAGGAGCATGACACGACTCAGGATGGATTCTTCTGGTACGGTCCGACCAGCCAAACAAACGAGGGCTTCCAACATGGTGCTTCTGCCGCAACCACCCACGATTTGGCGGCGATTGCACCACTGTGGAGAATGAGAATGGGCACCATTCCTTGCTCGACCGTGGCCGCCTATAGTATGTGCGATTGTGGCAGTCTGGCAACAACCACAACCACAACTTCGACTCCCAGTGGGTCAATCTCCTTGTGACAGAGATGGTATACTGGAAGGTCGAAATCGCAGCAGCAATATAGCATCCATTGGATCCAACGAGACAAAGTAGGAGCGAGTTGCCATTTCGTTTTCCGAGTTGGATAGATCGACCCTCTTGTCTGGTACATCTAAGCGAGTGTTGCTAGTAGCCACTGAAACTCTTGGGTTGTTCCTCTTCTTCTCCTCAACGACAACCAGCCGCCAAAACACCTCGAGATGCGCGCGCGTGTTTCACAGTTCACAGTCATTGCTCAGGTTTGTCCTAATTTCTGTTTGTCGCTGTCATGCTCTGGTCTGTCCTTGTTTCTATGTTTTGCTGTCCAGTTCGTGGTTCGTTGGATTCGGTGTTTGTCTGTCGCATGTTCCTGGTTCGTGGCAGTCTCAATTCTTGGTTCGTACGACACAAACCCACACGTCACTCTCAGGCTCGTCCCTGAACTGTCGTCGACGGCGGTGGTGGCGCAATGACCCAGAGGCCGACCAGTGCCACGAGGGCGACACTGGAATAAATCCACGCCGGTGCCAAGGGACCGACAGCATCGACGAGGTAGGTGGCCATGGCCGGTGTCAAGCCACCCACAATGGCCAAGGCGACATTGTATCCAATCGCCATGGAGGTGAGACGAGCCTGGGACTGATTGGAAAAGGCTTCGACGAGCCAGGCACACATGGGCGATCCCCACACGGACAAGCAAATGCCCAAGACGACTTGTCCCGCCAAGGCGGGACCGAATTGTCCCGACGTGCCAATAGCGGGAAACAAGACGGTCGGACTCAACACCGCCACCGTCACGGCCCCAAGGGTCATGACGGGGCGACGGCCCCAGACATCCGACGCAAATCCCGCCAGGGGAAACAGCAAAATGACACTGACGAGCAAGGCTAGGGAATTGACGGCAAAGGCATGGGGGACGACCTCGTCGGCCATGGTGGTCATGTAAATGGGCATCCAGACAAAGGTCATGTAAAAGCCGGCCGACCACAACATGGGAACGGTTGCCGACGCCAAGAGGGGACGCAAATTGTGCGGTTCAAACACGAGTTGCAAGGGATTGATCGTTGGTTGTTTTTCCGTAGTACCATTATTGGCGGCAGCTGCTGCTGGTTGCGGCACCGCGAGCGGTTGCCCTTCGTCCGTGTCTCTGGGTGGCGATGGTTTGTGGGTCATGGTTTGATTCCGCATCGATTCCGTCACACCACCTTCCTCTTCCTCCTCCACCACTGTCGTGGTTGTCGTGGTTGGTGGTGGTGCCGCATCCGCACCGTGTCCTCCTCCTCCTTCTCCATCGCCACCCCGCAAATACAAGCCACTCCAACTCACCACAACGCCCATCCAAAAGGGAATGCGCCACCCATACGACAGCAATTGCGTGGGCGACAAGTGGGACCGAATCCAATATCCGACCAAGCCACCGAGCAGCGTGCCCAAATTGCCGGTACAAAAGACAAAACTCCCATACAAGCCCCATTGATGACGCGGCGATCGTTCCAGGGTAAAGACGAGACTGGACAATAATTGTCCGCCGACGGACAAGCCTTGCAACAAGCGCACGACAATCAAACCGAGGGGGGACCAATAGCCGACTTGATCAAAACTCGGCAAGCATCCCAGCAAAAACGTCGGAACCGCCATGAGAAAAATGGAGGTTCGTAGGGCCACCTTGTGGCCGTAGACATCGCCGATATAGCCCAAGACGACGCCACCGGCTGGTCGAGCCAAAAAGGCGCCGCCAAAGACGGCAAAACTGGCCAAGGTGGCGGTATGACCGGCTGAGGGGGGAAAAAAGACTTGCCCAATCACATCGCCAAAATAACCAAAGACGGCAAAATCGTACCATTCCAAAATATTGCCCGCTACACCGGCCATGGCTTCCCCCCATTGCAAACGCGGATGTTGAGGTGGTGCTTCTTGTTCCAATGCCTCGGTGTCTCCGGGAGTGGGTGCCGTGGTCGACGTGGCCAAAATGGACACGACATGATCCAAGCTCAGGGCAATGCGTCGAACCGGAGCGCGCGTTTTGCGTTGTCGTTCCAATCCCAATTGTTTGGCCGCCAAGGCCAATCGACTCGCATCTTCTCCGGCCGTATACGTCATGACGGCCATGGGATTTTTATGCCGTGAATGGAGGAGCGGGGTCTGTTCCTCCTGATCCAAATGGGGATTGCCCGAACGTGACACGACGGCCTTGAGGGAATTGTAATTCAAGGAAAAGGGTGAGGGTGCCTTGAGCGAACCACCACCACCACCAAATCCCCAAAAGGGAGATCCATCCTCCGTCGGTGGTGGTTCCGGTGGCTGGTGGGGTTCGACCACCGCCGCTTCTGTCGCCGCAGCAGACATCGTGTCTTGTGGTTGTTGGGAATTGCCTTGCTCCGGATCGGAACGAACCGTACTAGAATTGGTCGTGGTTGTCATACTGTGAATGAGGATACTGCGTTGGAACCCCCAAAAATAGGATTCTTCTCTTGCTCAATCTGCCGATTGCCGACTCCCAAAACCACCACGACGATACGATACGAGACCTTTCGTTTTGTGCGAGTTTCCGGATACTGGAGGGTATTCTATATGCCGCAACAAAAGAGACAGCAGCCGTGGGTTGTCCCTTGTCTCCTTCAATAAAGAAAGTCAACCGAACAAAAGACGAGAAAGGAAATGTCGTTGTTCGTCGTCGTCGTCGTCCGAAAGATTCTCCTCGAAGTGTAGGTCGCGTTTAGATCCTTCCGTAGTCGCTTTACAAGAGTCGCGTTTAGATCGCTCATAAGATTCTGTACGTCGGTCCGTGAGCAAGGCCGTCGACGACCGCACACCGCACGCACAAATCCTCCTTTTGGTTCTGGAACCAAAACAAAAAGATACACCACCACCACCATGGGGTGCGGTGGAACCCCGAGAAACGAGGAGAGACGAACGACAGTAGTTTCGAGTAGAAACAGTCTCTAGAGTAGAGTGTTGTGGATGGAGATAACAAGGAACCCTGAAACTCACGGGGCAATCAAATACCAAATATACAACACGAAAAGACAGTATCATGGATCCGTCCCAACCAAACAACGACAAAAAGGAGGAGAGGAACGATTCATCCAATGACACATCCAAGACAACAGTCAGACGCTTGGACAACGACGACGGCCCTGTGAACAACAAGATGATTCTTGCCAATGCCACATCTGTGGCCGGTGCCCCCTTACCCGCTCCCCATCACCATGCCCCAACGGGCAGTGGATCGCTCGTCTTGTTTTATCAATATCAAGAACCACCGTGGACCAATGCACAGCACAAGCACATGCTCAAGGACTTTGGGGCCGTCGCCCAACGCTTTGAAATCACGGGCCGCGGACGCATTGCCCCCGAAGGCTTGAATTGTACCTTGACCTGTGCCTCTCCTACAAAATTGCGAGCCTTTTTGACCGAGATTCGAACCATCTTTCCCATGGTGTTTTCAGCGACGGATTTTAAAATTACCGATGGCATTCCACCCTCCAAACTCTTTAAAACACTCAGTCTGCGCAAAACAGAGGAATTGGTCGCCTTTGGCATGGCCGGATCTGGTACGTATAGAACCCTCGAGACTAGTGTGTCTAGGTAGTATTGTTTGCGTGTGTCGAAGGAGTGTATGGATCTACTCACCAGGTCCTCTTTTCGTTTTCATTCTCACAATGTTTAATATTATTCTAATAGACAAGGCTCCTCGTTTGGATCAATTTGCCGGCATTCATTTGACGGCCGATGAATATCATGAGGCCATGCAACAAGACAATACCGTCATTGTCGATGTCCGCAATGCCTACGAAACCGCCCTGGGGCATTTTGAACCCCCCGCCCACAGTGGGGCCACATTGTTGGATCCCAAACTCCGCAAAAGCAATGAATTTCCCAATTGGTTGGCCGATCCGCAAACACAAGCCCAATTGCATGGCAAAAAGGTGCTCATGTATTGTACCGGTACGTTGCAGATTTGTTTGTTGTGTTGTGGTGTTGCCGACTGTTTTTCGTCCTGGTACAGTTCCAGCTCACGCCAGTCTTGTTGTTGTTTCCATGTCTGGAACACGTCCAGGCGGCATTCGTTGTGAACGGGCGACGGCCTTGGTGAATCAAATGGCGTCCGCCTCCTCCCCCGATACCTTTCAACCCCTGGGCGTCTATGAATTACAGGGTGGCATTGAACGGTATTTAAAAACCTTTCCCCAAGGCGGTTTGTGGAAGGGCAAGAATTATTTGTTTGATCGACGCATGGAACAAGTGCCGGCCGAAAAACCCCTGGAGCAAGTCGAATCGGAATGTGCCAGGTCCACCACGGCTGCCGCCTTTGCTCCCACGTGCGTCGTGTGTCACGGCGTATGCACCCAGTATCGGGGACAATTTCACTGCAGCACGGGCAAATCCAATTCCACATCAACGACGGAATCGACGGTCGTGTGTGGTGTCCCCGTCATTGTGTGTCCCGCTTGTGTGTCGCATGCCACGGCCCATCCCGAAACCTTGCAGTGTCCCCTCTGTCAAGAAGGATATCAGGCTCCCACGGTACGACCCAATTTGGTGCACATGAAACAACAGGCCGAACAACAGGAGAAAGGAAGCCACCAAACAAAGAAACGGCAGAGACACGGTACACTCGAAACGTTGTCTGACAAACCAAATACTCCCCCTGTGGTGTTTCGAGATACCTGTCTGTTTCTTTCGCGATTGCCCTTGACTGTCACGCGAACGAAATTGGAAGCCCTGTTGGGACCCCTTGCAATCCTCCATTGGTTGACGGACCGTCGAACCAATGCCTTTTATGGATCCTGTGTCGTGGAGTTGCAGTCGGTACGAGATGCCAAACGAGCCATGGAACCCTCCGTGTCACAACAACCACGACTGTCCGTGGACCAGAAAAAGTTCAAGGTCCAGTACTTTCGACCCATTACCAAACGTTTGCGAGTTGATTCGGAGGATACAGCCAAACCCACAATGTATCATTCCCGAGAAGACGACATGTCCGTGTGGCCACCTGTCCATGCTCGAGATACCGAATATCCACCCATTGGAGACCCACATCGGTGAGGTAGCATGGTGTATGTGTTCGGAATCGAAAGTGCCTTGGTACCGTTAATTCAGAAGAAGAGGACGAACACGCTGTCGATTCTACAACCTTGCCTTTGCCGATTGGACTCAGCCATGTGACTTTTACACAATGTAAGTTTTCTTGACATGTGGTTTCACATTTCATGAAACAATCGAGAGAATGAAGATACTTCGCAGGTACATCGTCCTTTGCCGGAAGGTGGCCTGTTGGTGATGAGGTGCTTGTGAAAACAGACGGAGTCAAATTCTGGTTTTGCGGGTCATTTTCTGCCACTGAAATCAACCCTTTGGACAGACTCTCTTTTTGTTTCTCTGTGATCTGGTAGTCCGCCCCTTGCTGCCTATTCTCACACGAGTCTCTGGCTCTTTCTCTTGTTTTCAGGCAATAGACGGTTTGATGTCTTCTGCTTTGATGACACCGTTAAGGGACACGACTTATGCAACTGGATGTGTTTTTGACTCAATGCGTGATTTTCCATTTTGGATTCATTGAAAGGTTGGGTCGGGCGTTCTGTTGACTCAAATGGTAGCTACTACTACCTACCTAGACCATCGTCGAGGATGGCACTATTCCAGTTTCTGAACATCCGCATTCATAGATAGAGGAATGGCCTAAGCGACAATCTCTGTATTCCCGATGGCATTCCCATCTACGACACTCAAAATCTAAGGTAGTACCTACTCCTAGGTAATTTGTAGTTTCCGTAATGCTGCACACCCAAATCCCCCAATTGACACAAACTACAAACTAGACCTACTGAATACTGAACTTAGAACTTACCAAACTCTTCGAGTCACACGGACTAACTCGTATGAGATTGAGTCGAATAACGAGAGAAATGCTCTCAGTGTTTTTTGGAACATCGCAACCTGTACCTTATCGTTGGTTTTGAGGTTGTAATTTCGTTGAAACACCCCCATCTCTCTGGTAGAAAAATAACCTGTTTCTAGTCGGCAGGCATAACTCATTCCATCCATCGCGATAACAACACGGACCTCTGTGTTGCACCTGTTGTTGTGCACCTATTTTGACACTTGGTACCTGTCGGGCGAGTCATAGGCCTCTAACCAATAGCGAAGTTCGCCCAGTAGTTTTTGCCATTCCAGGAGGGTGGCGGTTTGTCGGTGGCGGAAGTCGTCAAGCAAGGAGAGTAGCTTTGTTTTTCGGTGCGGGGGCAACTCGACCGTTTTTTGGAGCGTGTCGACGTTCCAGCCAAGAATTGTTTTGAAGGTGGTCCAGCAGGCGTCTCCTCGCGATAGTTTTTTGGCGGAGATCGGTTCGCGACGTCCTTGGCGGGAGTCTTCGGCATCGTTGGAAACCGGATCATTGCAGTGTAGGAGTGTTCGCCGCAAACGATTCAACCGTGGGCGCGACCCCTGGGCGAGCACTATCTCGTCGTCAAGATAGACGTCGGTGTACGCCAGTGGAGTGTTGTGGGTGTAGGAGACGAATCGCAACGGTGGGTTGGCAGGCAGTCGGGGGAGGGATGCGAGGATGTCCGAGGCCAAATGTGGAACTGGCGCACAACGGAGAAAGGATGGAGGGGGAATGCTGACGACTGGACGGTGTGGCTTGGGAAGGGTCGGTTGCGTGCTGGCGGATAGTTCAAGGGGATGCGGGGGTGGGTCCCAAGTGGCTTCGGTGGTGAGCCGGTTGGCCAAGTCCGTGATGGTTTCGGTGAAGGCTGTAAATTGGGGAGGGCTTTCCGTCCAACCCATGGGGAGGGTTAAGGGGAAGGCGATGATATCGTCTTGGGAATCCGGCAGTGGTGGGAGGACGACGCCCAGGCGAGGGACATCGGAGGGCCGAAGTGGGACGCGATAGAAGCCGTCTGACAAGTCTATCTTGAGAGCGAAGACCGGACCATGCTCGGGTTTAGCAAGTAGGATTTGCTGTAACAGTCGTTTCAAGGTGCCACCAAACTGCATGGCTTCTTGGTAGGCGCACCTGTCCGTTGTTGCGTTGACACCGCTGTAGGTGTAGTCAACGATGATGCGAGGACGTCGTTCGCGCTGTGGAACGCATCCGATGGGCGATATTCGGAGGTTTGGGAGGTGACTGACGGCGCTGTAGGGAAGGACGACCCAATACCCCCGAGTAACCATGTCGGCCATGTCGTCGTGGACGAAGGAGCCGAATTCGAGGGCGCTTTTGTGGCAACCACGGGCGGTGGCCATGGAACGCAAGTTGGGTGACCACTCGGGGTCGGTAGATAGAATAGGGACTCCGGCTCGGCGGAAGTCCTCTAGAACGGGCGCAGCTCGATGCGGAATGGACGACACTAGTGGAGCAATACATGAACGACCGCGGACTTGGTGGACGAATTCCACCCAGGGGAGAGAGGAGAGAAGTTGAGAATGACGCTTTACTAACTTACCCAAATCACTGTTGCTGGTGTCCGCGGATGTATCGATTCGTGTGGTGTTGTTGGTGTGCTGGAAAGGTGTGGAAATGTCGACGGCAGCGGGTGGAACATGAGGGTAGTTAGGTGGCCTGGAGATGTTTGAGCGGGCACGTTTTGGTGCTGGCAAAAGAACATCTTGGCCCATTTCCTATTCGAGCTGCTGTTGGGCCATCGTGCTTAAGGCGGCGGACTCGGCGGTGGAGAGCGGTCGATGAGTCTTGACGCGGTTGCAATTGGCGTAGCAGTGTCTGCGGAGGTGGTAGCTGAGGCAAATAGGGATGTGGTTGCCTTGGGCGTCCGTGTCGGTGGAAGCAGGAGCGTGGGTGTGAATGTCTCGGATTCGTTTGGTGGAGGCTTCGAGCTTCTGTTTAAGGACGGAAGAGATCGTGGGATTGGTGACCATGGCACCACCACGATTATTGCTGGCGCGGGCAGACTTGTCCGTTTTGTCGTTGCTATCGCGGTGTGGCGTCGTAGCGTCCTTGGCGTCAGCTGCAGTAGGGCTTGGTTTGCGATCAGAGGCGGCACTGGTGTCGGGTGCGATGGCAAGACGATAGGCGTCCGGAAGCTCGGGCAACAGGTTGAACTGTTGCAAGGTGATGAGGCTGTGTAGGTCAGCAAACGGTGGCAAGGGCGTGGTTGGGGCGCCGTCAGCGGCTATGAGACGATGGAAATAGCTCACGAGGTGAGTTTGGATCCAACGGAGAATGCGGGGGATGATCGCTTTGCCCAAGGCCGGATTGTACCGAGAGGAGAGTTGCAAGGTTGTGGCAATGGACGACCATTGCTTGTCGCAGAAGTAACGAAAGGCGGTTGCACAAGGGTGGTTTTTGCCCTGAAGGACATCTAACTGGATGCTTGTGGAGAACAGCATCATGCCGGCGACAAAAGGGTCCTGAGGGATTCGAATCTCTTTGGTACTGAAGGTTGCTTGTTCCCCCAGGGTGGGGGCGGCCAGACCTTGTAGCATCGTTTCATAGCCCGTAGCACGAAGGTCGACGGCTTTGCTTAGCTCGTCTCCCATGAATAGGCCAACGCTGAAGGGCTGTAAGCCCAATGTAAGATCGTGTGCTTGGTGGGGCTCTACACCGTAGCGTGCTGTCATGACCATCTCCTTGGTTTCTTTGGAAATGATAGGAGTGTGATCGGTGGCGGCGTCCGATTGCCGGGCACGTTCTTTCATGGCATTGCGGAGCACCGTGAGATGTTCTCCTTTGTCGCTGTTCACGAGCTGCAGATACACGGGAGGTAGGTCGGCCTCGTTGGTAACTGAGGAGAAGGCCATCCACTCACGGGCAACCATCTTGTATTTCGTGGCCGAAGGCAGCTTGTCTTGTTTCTCAGCTTGACGACGAGCCTCGTCCTGGGCACGCTCGGTAGCCCGGTCGGTTCGCATCGTACTGAGGAGTTGGACAAATTGCTGCTGGGAGAAGCCTCCACCAGTGGAGGTAGTGTTGCCACCGAGAGCTGGAAGGTCCCGGGTAAGGACGTTCCATCGGTGACGATCGAGTTGTTCGTCAGCCGAAACGGTAGGAAACGCGATGTCCACGGCTCCCAAATTGGTGGCTGGTGCAGTGCCTTTTTGTCGACGGAAGGAATCAACGCGTAGCCAGTCGATCAGGGGGAGGCAGGCATCCTGGCGTGAGTCTTGGACAAGTGCTGTGGTGATGGTGGTCCAGGCTTCGCGGGTGGACATAATCTTCCCGAAGACGAGCGGAACGTATGCCCAAGGCACTGGGATGAGGAAACGGGTGGCGACGGTGGTAGAGCCAGCTTCGTTGGAAGGGACGGCTTCCAGGATTCCGACGTTGGGATCTTGGTTCCACTTGGCGCTCACGTTGGCGTGCACGGTGACGCGTTGTGTTTTGGTGACCTTGAATGCTTCCTCGGGAAACGTGACGGTTCGAATGAAGTTGCTGCCGCTGCAAATGTCGCCCAGGAATGCAAAGACCTTGTCGGCCCATAGCTGTGACGGCTTTGTGAGGTCTTGTTCGTAACGTGAGGGTCGGTGGAGCGCGATCACCTTGTATTCGTTGTCGATCTCCACCTGGGCGAGGAAGACTTTTGGAACGTTTTGGTCCGAAGAAACCACCGTTTCGAATAGGTCTTCGGGCTGGAGTCCGTTGGTTGCGTCGTACGGCGTGTACAGCGTGGCGTACTGTCCGTTGAAGGCATCTGGCTGGTTCTTGTAACGGGACGCGTAGTCCGTTGCAGGGGCAGGAGGCGTCGCCGAAGCGCCGGGGACTGCCATGGTTAATCTAATCTATTCCAAACGGTCTCTCGTGACGGCAGAGAAAAGAATGAGACTGGCAACTGGCAATGTGCGTGACACCTTGGTCGCATGGGGATGGCACGCGCGTCGTCCGTCATTCGTCTGCACGCAACAACAAGCATAACTCATTCCATCCATAGCGATAACAACACGGACCTCGGTGTTGCACCTGTTGTTGTGCACCTATTTTGACACTTGGTACCTGTCGGGCGAGTCATAGGCCTCTAACCAATAGCGTAGGATACATCTGCATGGCCTAAATATGAAGGTTGAGTCTATTGTGGAGCTGGTTCACAGGCACCATGCCTCGTGGCACGGTCATACGGAAGCAACGCCTCACCATTTCGAACGAAGCATCTCAGAGGGATGTATGGCTCTTATCATTCATTGTTTCGGCACCTAATGGTACACAATATACATAACAGTAGTAACGGAGTGTATCGACAGCAGGACCTCTATTCCCATGTGTTTTGGGGGCCATCATGGTCTCGTGTCGTGCCATAATCCATAATGCTGGGCCACTATTTTCATCCTTGCCTAGAGTGACCCTCATGTACTGTGCCGCTCACAAGGCACTACCATGGTACTAATATGAATCACACGATGGCCGGATCATGATGGGGTGATCATAGGAGGTCACCAGCAACAACAAAGTTTGATTGTCGTGTTGTTAACGTGGTTGTGAAAATGAGATATGCCTACCGACTAGACAGGACACCAGAGAGATGGCGCACCCCCTAGCGGGGGTGGCTAAGAGGGTTTAATTTCGTGTAGCCACACCGCAGCGTTCCTTACGTCTGGTTTGTCACCCGGCAGCTATGCTGTCAAATGCCACAATCAACCAGAAGTAGTAGCCTTACTACAACAGCAAGGGCGACAGCAGGCAATTGGACATAGAGTAGAGCAGCGTCGTTCTTTTGAAAAGAAACTTGTACTCCTATTGCATTGCATTGGCGACAATGGAGCAGATCATGGACAAATTTTTGCAGGCGTTGAAGGAATTTGCCGCTGTTGAAGAGCATGGTCATCATCTTGACCCTGCGGTCAAGATGCATCCCATGGATTTTGCAGTTGAATTGCCGGCGAGCTTTCCGGTGGAGCGGTTCGAAAAAACTATTCGTTCAGGCGTCCTTTATCGACCCGATATCGTCGAGAAGATGGAAGAACTTCTGATGAACGAGAGTCAAGTGAAGGGTCTCTTTGTGCGCGGCCCGCAGGGTATTGGGAAATCTCATTCAATGGTCAACCTGGTTCGTAGACTGAGAGCGCGCGGCGCAATCGTCACGTTCATTCCGACCTGTGAAGAATGGTGGGATAATTTTGACTTGTTGCAGGCTATGTGCCGTTCGATCAAGTCCAGCACACAAGCAATTGGTATTGACCGTGCTATGGTGACAACGGATACGTTGCTGACGATAATTGATCGCATTGAAGACCTTCTTCCGACCATCGACAAGGATTGGTTCTTCGTGTTTGACCAAATCAACAGAATATTCGCCCGGCCTCAGTTCTCGACTGCCAAAGATGTCGGTGTGTTGCCGCCCCCATTTTATCTTATGAAGGAATTGAATAAACGAAACAGGATGAAGTGTGTGGTCTCCGCATCAGCAAACAATTCAACGGCTTACAAAGAAAACCATCCTGGTTTTCGTGTCTATGATCATCCGTTGTCTTTGACAGTCGAGGAAATGCTGGTGTGGCAGCCTCATTTGGCAGCTCATGATGATCACGGCGAGGAACTGCTTCGTTTGAAGAAAGTGACGGGACTGTGCCCCTTGCAAGTTGCGGAGTATCTGGAATCGCCAGCGAGATACGAATCTGAATGTATCCGCGACGTCGGTGCGGCAGTCGGCCAGTTGTTGGCAGAAAATAGTGCGAATACGGTGGCAATCCAGTCTATCAAACTTGCTGCAGTTTATTGCTTGCTCTCGATTCCACCTGAACCAAGCTCAGTGCTGTACTACGACAGGAAATACTCCGCTTGGAGAGACGGCCTCATTGTACCTCTTTTCCCAGCTGTGCTGGTGGCGTACCGTACTATCTTCTGGAACGATTTGATACAGTTTGTCGAGAAAAATGAAAGGGTTCTCCTCGCGGTATGTGCCAAAGTCAACGTTTCCAATGATGTTCGAGGGCGTCTTTTTGAACTGATTGTCATCGTGCGATTTCGCAAGAACTTAGTCCTGTCCAAAGATCCAACGAGAGATGTGCTTCCTGCTTCGGTGGACTCCGGCTTGGTCTTCGAGACGCAAGAATTGCCAACGGCTCAGATGATGGCAGAAAACACGTTCTTCATACCGAAAAACTCGAATTTCCCTGCCATCGATTTGATTCTAAAGAGCAAGGACGGAAAGGACGTCTGGGCAGTGCAAGTGCACGTCGCAGATCACGATAACGTTTTGCCCACTTTAAGAAGGATGTGCGACAATAGTGAATGGTTCCAATCGTTTGACAACATATATCTTGTGTACCTGAGCCCTTCCGATGCCGTGATGAACATGCTCACCTGCATTCCACATCCGCCTCAACGACGAAGCAAGCGTCCGCGATCGCAACCCCCCAATCCTATTCACGTTTCTGCCGCTACCATTCGTGACTTCGAGTGTCTCCGAGATATACAGTGGACGGCACCCCTCATGGACGAGACTGGAGAGACGTTGGGCGACGACATGGTCACGTAGATTATGATTTGAACGAGTGTCGTGCTGCCAATATCCAAAGCATTGCCTTTGTTTTACTTTTGTCAGCTGTACGGGAATGGGGACGACATCTAAATACCACTTAGGCTCAGAGGCACCGGGTCCATGGGGTGGGTGATGGAACGGAGGCTTTTGACCACCCGAGACCTTGACTCGATAAAAAAGGCATCATCCGTCAAGAGCTCAGCGACGAGATACTGCATGGGACCACGTACAGCTGAAAAGGTGCCCAGTGTTGCCATGCCCTCCAGCAAGATTTCATTTGTGTGTACAAGAAACCCAGGAATCCAAACGTCTCAACTGACTCCTGGACATTGCTAGGAGAACCTAGCTAAACTAGCTATAGCTGCCTGTGTATTCTGTTGCTGACGCTACTCATAGCAAAGATTCTTCTTATGAAGGTTTTCCTCCAGCGCCGCAACTGCAACTTCCGGTAGCTACACGTGAGTCGCATATTCTCTCCCAATACCCAACGGACAAAACCAAAACAAAGGATCAATATTAAAGCAAAGTACGTATTATGATACCATAGAATATGATTTACCATTCTCTACTAGTACGGAACAAACGGGAATGTCGAAAGGTATGTCGTTTGATGTCGTTTGATGTTGTTTGATGTCGTTTCGGGCTCGCGCGCAAACACGGTTTGCCTCAAAATCCAGCGGTGATCCTTCAGTTGATGGGCCTGCCGCCAATCATTGACTCGTAACCTTGTGATTTCTCTTGAAGAATTACAACGGCTGGAGAGTACATATTCTTTTGGCGATAAAAACATCCGACATCATCGGACATCGGACATCATCGGACATCATCCGACATCTACCAAATCCTCCGACATCCGTGACTCTGGATGTTTTCCTCATATTGAAATAATCTGTACCTAGTATGATCATATCAGAGGTATTACTGTGTGATAATGAAGAATGTTATATCGTGACGATACTCTGAGTAGTAGACGTTTTGAGTCCATTACAGGAAGTTGCAGTCACATCTTACCAACTTGTGGTACGTAGTTGACCCTGACTCCTCGTCGTACAAGCGCCGTTTCGTCCACACTGGGAAATTCGGAAACATTGACAATGGTGACACCATCTTGCACAAGATTGGTGGGAAGACGATAGTTTGCTGAAGGAACACCCGTGACAATGACGGAAGATGTCGCCAAACATTTGTCAATGGTCAAGTTGCATCGTCGCATTCGACCTGCTTTGTGGAAGGGCAAGAATTATTTGTTTGATCGACGCATGGAACAAGTTCCGGCCGAAAAACCCTTGGATCAGGTCGAATTGGAATGTGCCAGGTCCACCACGGCCGCCGCCTTTTTGCCCACCTGCGTCGTGTGTCACGGCGTATGCACCCAGTATCGGGGACAATTCCACTGCAGCACGGGCAAATCCAACAAGTCGACGACGACGACGGAATCGACGGTCGTTTGTGGTGTCCCCGTCATTGTGTGTCCCTCCTGTGTGTCGCATGCCACGGCCCATCCCAAAACCTTGCAGTGTCCCCTCTGTCAAGAAGGATATCAGGCTCCCACGGTACGACCCAATTTGGTCCACACGAAACAACGAGCCGAACAACTCCAGCAGGAGGGAAGCAACCAAACGAAGAAACGGCACACTCGAAACGTTGTTTGACAAACCTGATACTCGTACTGAAGTGTTTCGTGATACCTGTCTGTATCTCTCGAGATTGCCCTTGACTATAACCAGAACGAAATTAGAAGCTCTGTTGGGACCCATTGCAATCCTCCATTGGTTGACGGACCGTCGAACCAATGCCTTTTATGGATCCTGTGTCGTGGAGTTGCAGTCGGTACGAGATGCCAAACGAGCCATGGAACCCTATGCATCCGTGTCGCAACAGACATTGCCACGAATGTCGGAGGACCAGAAAAAGTTCAAGGTCCAGTACTTTCGACCCATCACCAAACGTTTGCGAGTTGATTCGGAGGATACAGCCAAACCCACAATGTCTCATTCCCGAGACGAAGACTTGTCCGTGTGGCCATCGGTCCATCCTCGAGATACCGAATATCCACCCATTGGGGACCCACATTGGTGACGAAGAATGCTGTATGTTTGCGGAAACGAAAATGCGGTGGTACCGTTAATTCAGAAGAAGAGGACGAACACGCTGTCGATTCTACAACCTTGCCTTTGCCGATTGGACTCAGCCATGTGACTTTTACACAATGTAAGTTTGCTTGACATGTGGGTTCACATTATATGAAACAATCGAGAGAATAAAGATACTTCGCAGGTACATCGTCCTTTGCCGGAAGGTGGCCTGTTGGTGATGAGGTGCTTGTGAAAACAGACGGAGTCAAATTCTGGTTTTGCGGGTCATTTTCTGGCCACTGAAATCAACCCTTTGGACAGACTCTCTTTTTGTTTCTCTGTGATCTTGTAGTCTGTCCCTTGCTGCCTATTCTCACACGAGTCTCTGGCTCTTTCTCTTGTTTTCAGGCAATAGATGGTTTGATGTCTTCTGCTTTGATGACACCGTTTAGGGACACGACTTATGCAACTGGATGTGTTTTTGACTCAATGCGTGATTTTCCATTTTGGATTCATTGAAAGGTTGGGTCGGGCGTTCTGTTGACTCAAATGGTAGCTACTACTACCTACCTAGACCATCGTCGAGGATGGCACTATTCTGCCTAACCAATAGCGTAGGATACATCTGCATGGCCTAAATATGAAGATTGAGTCTATTGTGGAGCTGGTTCACAGGCACCATGCCTCGTGGCACGGTCATACGGAAGCAACGCCTCACCATTTCGAACGAAGCATCTCAGAGGGATGTATGGCTCTTATCATTCATTGTTTCGGCACCTAATGGTACACAATATACATAACAGTAGTAACGGAGTGTATCGACAGCAGGACCTCTATTCCCATGTGTTTTGGGGGCCATCATGTTCTCGTGTCGTGCCATAATCCATAATGCTGGGCCACTATTTTCATCCTTGCCTAGAGTGACCCTCATGCACTGTGCCGCTCACAAGGCACTACCATGGTACTAATATGAATCACACGATGGCCGGATCATGATGGGGTGATCATAGGAGGTCACCAGCAACAACAAAGTTTGATTGTCGTGTTGTTAACGTGGTTGTGAAAATGAGATATGCCTACCGACTAGACCGGACACCAGAGAGATGGGGCAACCCCTAGCGGGGGTGGCTAAGAGGGTTTAATTTCGTGTAGCCACACCGCAGCGTTCCTTACGTCTGGTTTGTCACCCGGCAGCTATGCTGTCAAATGCCACAATCAACCAGAAGTAGTAGCCTTACTACAACAGCAAGGGCGACAGCAGGCAATTGGACATAAAGTAGAGCAGCGTCGTTCTTTTGAAAAAAAACTTGTACTCCTATTGCATTGCATTGGCGACAATGGAGCAGATCATGGACAAATTTTTGCAGGCGTTGAAGGAATTTGCCGCTGTTGAAGAGCATGGTCATCATCTTGACCCTGCGGTCAAGATGCATCCCATGGATTTTGCAGTTGAATTGCCGGCGAGCTTTCCCGTGGAGCGGTTCGAAAAAACTAGTCGTTCAGGCGTCCTTTATCGACCCGATATCGTCGAGAAGATGGAAGAACTTCTGATTCACGAGAATCAAGTGAAGGGTCTCTTTGTGCGCGGCCCGCAGGGCATTGGGAAATCTCATTCAATGGTCAACCTGGTTCGTAGACTGAGAGCGCGCGGCGCAATCGTCACGTTCATTCCGACCTGTGAAGAGTGGAAGGATAATTTTGGCTTGTTGCAGGCTATGTGCCGTTCGATCAAGTCCAGCACACAAGCAATTGGTATTGACCGTGCTATGGTGACAACGGATACGTTGCTGACGATAATTGATCGCATTGAAGACCTTCTTCCGACCATCGACAAGGATTGGTTCTTCGTGTTTGACCAAATCAACAGAATATTCGCCCGGCCTCAGTTCTCGACTGCCAAAGATGTCGGTGTGTTGCCGCCCCCATTTTATCTTATGAAGCAATTGAATAAACGAAACAGGATGAAGTGTGTGGTCTCCGCATCAGCAAACAATTCAACGGCTTACAAAGAAAACCATCCTGGTTTTCGTGTCTATGATCATCCGTTGTCTTTGGCAGTCGAGGAAATGCTGGTGTGGCAGCCTCATTTGGCAGCTCATGATGATCACGGCGAGGAACTACTTCGTTTGAAGAAAGTGACGGGACTGTGCCCCTTGCAAGTTGCGGAGTATCTGGAATCGCCAGCGAGATACGAATCTGAATGTATCCGCGACGTCGGTGCGGCAGTCGGCCAGTTGTTGGCAGAAAATAGTGCGAATACGGTGGCAATCCAGTCTATCAAACTTGCTGCAGTTTATTGCTTGCTCTCGATTCCACCTGAACCAAGCTCAGTGCTGTACTACGACAGGAAATACTCCGCTTGGAGAGACGGCCTCATTGTACCTCTTTTCCCAGCTGTGCTGGTGGCGTACCGTACTATCTTCTGGAACGATTTGATACAGTTTGTCGAGAAAAATGAAAGGGTTCTCCTCGCGGTATGTGCCAAAGTCAACGTTTCCAATGATGTTCGAGGGCGTCTTTTTGAACTGATTGTCATCGTGCGATTTCGCAAGAGCTTAGTCCTGTCCAAAGATCCAACGAGAGATGTGCTTCCTGCTTCGGTGGACTCCGGCTTGGTCTTCGAGACGCAAGAATTGCCAACGGCTCAGATGATGGCAGAAAACACGCTCTTCATACCGAAAAACTCGAATTTCCCTGCCATCGATTTGATTCTAAAGAGCAAGGACGGAAAGGACGTCTGGGCAGTGCAAGTGCACGTCGCAGATCACGATAACGTTTTGCCCACTTTCAAAAGGATGTGCGACAAAAGTGAATGGTTCCAATCGTTTGACAACATATATCTTGTGTACCTGAGCCCTTCCGATGCCGTGATGAACATGCTCACCTGCATTCCACATCCGCCTCAACGACGAAGCAAGCGTCCGCGATCGCAACCCCCCAATCCTATTCACGTTTCTGCCGCTACCATTCGTGACTTCGAGTGTCTCCGAGATATACAGTGGACGGCACCCCTCATGGACGAGACTGGAGAGACGTTGGGCGACGACATGGTCACGTAGATTATGATTTGACCGAGTGTCGTGCTGCCAATATCCAAAGCATTGCCTTTGTTTTACTTTTGTCAGCTGTACGGGAATGGGGACGACATCTAAATACCACTTAGGCTCAGAGACACCGGGTCCATGGGGTGGGTGATGGAACGGAGGCTTTTGACCACCCGAGACCTTGACTCGATAAAAAAGGCACCATCCGTCAAGAGCTCAGCGACGAGATACTGCATGGGACCACGTACAGCTGAAAAGGTGCCCAGTGTTGCCATGCCCTCCAGCAAGATTTCATTTGTGTGTACAAGAAACCCAGGAATCCAAACGTCTCAACTGACTCCTGGACATTGCTAGGAGAACCTAGCTAAACTAGCTATAGCTGCCTGTGTATTCTGTTGCTGACGCTACTCATAGCAAAGATTCTTCTTATGAAGGTTTTCCTCCAGCGCCGCAACTGCAACTTCCGGTAGCTACACGTGAGTCGCATATTCTCTCCCAATACCCAACGGACAAAACCAAAACAAAGGATCAATATTAAAGCAAAGTACGTATTATGATACCATAGAATATGATTTACCATTCTCTACTAGTACGGAACAAACGGGAATGTCGAAAGGTATGTCGTTTGATGTCGTTTGATGTCGTTTGATGTCGTTTGATGTCGTTTCGGGCTCGCGCGCAAACACGGTTTGCCTCAAAATCCAGCAGTGATCCTTCAGTTGTTGGGCCTGCCGCCAATCATTGACTCGTAACCTTGTGATTTCTCTTGAAGAATTACAACGGCTGGAGAGTACATATTCTTTTGGCGATAAAAACATCCGACATTAGCCCTAATTTATAGGACAAACTTAGGGATATCGGAAAAAATTACCGGACAGAAGTCCTAGAAATCTTGATGATCAGTACCTAACATAGCGCCACAGCACAGGATCGCTGTACCATAGCCTACTCGTAGGCTATGGTGACCAGTTTTACTCAATAGTTTGCTGGACACTTGTCCGGGTCACGAAAGCGCTGTATGTAGCAGAAGGGAATTTCACAAACCCTGGCATCACGCTTCACTGGACATACCCATGAGGGAGTACTTGTTGTCGGAGGACAAGAAACCGAAACGACAACAACCCACAGGTGCTTTTGCAAAAGCCTTCGCTCACATCAATGCCAGTACAGAGGAGAGTTCAATGAGGAGATGCTGGCCATCAAGTGGAGAAGAGAGGGCATGGCCACCGCTGGCATTATGTTACATGAGGCGAAGGAGAGCCACGACAATGACATGCGGCAATCAACTGGAATGTTCTGACCCACACACCAATTGCAACAACCGCAGAGAAGGAGCCACCAAGACAAGCGAAATGGATCACAATGGAAGACTACCATCATGAATGTCGGTCGATGGAAGCTTCTGCTTTAAGCAAAAACATCTACTCCCCCATACGAGAAAATGGCAGCGACAATGACAACGAGCGCAACAATCAACTCCACCGAACGTACAAGACAGTGTCCAAAACAACAATCCACTGCAGTAACATTGAGAAAAAGAGATGAGGATGGTATGCATTGTGCCCTTGGCTCTGGGAGGCTTGTTTTCCCAGCTTTCCTATCGAAGCCAAAACAACAACCTGATGAAGACGAAAACAACAATCAACAACTACATGGACGAGCTAGAAGCACTGCAGACAACCAATGCAACAACCAACAACTCCTTGTCCAAATGCAACAATCCAACAATTGATTGATGTCAAAGAGGTGCAACAACACAACTACAAGGACGACACAAAACAAAACCTATGATAACCTATGATGCCTGCTGCCACTGTGGACAAGAACACTACTGCTCTCGCCCAGACGACAAACATTAGTTGGATACTTAGAGCCCCAGTATCGTCCATAATAATGAGATGGCAACGACCAGGGAAGTATCCTTGTCTCAAGGAGACGAGGTCTTCATTCTTCATGCCAAAACGCAAGCAAGAGCACAACGCACAACCTCTCTCGTCTCTGCCCGCTCCACATCACGGGAATAAGACTAAGATTCCTTCTTTTCTATTCTACTTATACATAGTACTACACCCTACATACGTGGCTTATGTACTAGTTCTACACGGTGGACGTGCTGTCCTATTGTATAAACTTTTGGGATGATACATCATCGGACATCGGACATCATCGGACATCATCCGACATCTACCAAATCCTCCGACATCCGTGACTCTGGATGTTTTCCTCATATTGAAATAATCTGTACCTAGTATGATCATATCAGAGGTATTACTGTGTGATAATGAAGAATGTTATTTCGTGACGATACTCTGAGTAGTAGACGTTTTGAGTCCATTACAGGAAGTTGCAGTCACATCTTACCAACTTGTGGTACGTAGTTGACCCTGACTCCTCGTCGTACAAGCGCCGTCTCGTCCACACTGGGAAATTCGGAAACATTGACAATGGTGACACCATCTTGCACAAGATTGGTGGGAAGACGATAGTGTTAAAACTCAAACAAGCCGTGCCGTAAAAGCAACTCTTTATAGGCTTATCGAACTACGTAACCTCCTTAGAATGAACTCTTGCTTGTTCATCTTGCCTATTGTTGCTTTTGCCACGTCGACGGACCAAAGTCCATGCTTCGGCATCTTCGTCATTCAAGTTTAGATCCTTTGCTTCCGAATCACTCTCTTTCGTCGCGGCTTGTTCGCTGCTGCTCGTCGCCTGGTCACATATCCTCAACACACTCCTTTGGGCCGAGGAGTGATACTTACTACTCGGGACCACATTCATGATGATATCCCGCAGGCGATAAAAAGCTTGACCCTGCAACGGTTTTGTAAAGAAATCAGCAATCATCTCGTCCGTCGGGCAGAAACGCACACTCACGTCCTTTCGACGAATACAATCTGTGATATAAAAATATCGTAGATTGATGTGTTGGGTTCTTTTCGAGCTCGACAACCGACCGTTTCGCTCCAGCAGGATACTGCTTTGATTGTCCTGGTGAAGTACAACGTTCTTTACTTCATGGCCTTGGGCTCTCAGAAAGTTCTGACTCCATAACATTGACGGTAACACGTCGTGCACGCCTATCAACTCACATTCGGTCGAACTTCGCGCCACAAGTTTTTGTTTTGACGAGGCAGTCATGACGGCACCCTTGCCCATAGTCATTACTCCGCCGGTCTGTCCTTTCATGTCTGGGTGAGTAGCGAAGGAGGCATCCGCCCACCAACAGAGTGTTCCAGATCCATCACCCTCTAGGCGTAGGATCAAGTCCTTGGTTGATTGTAGGTACTTGAGAACCCGACCGAGTTTTCTCTGATCGTCAACGTCTGGATTCATGACACGAGTGCTCAAAAAGGCCACAGCAGTGCGTATACCCGGTCGTCCTCTTTGCGCCATGTAAGCTAACTGCATTGTTACACTGTGGAATCGATCCGCTTCCTCCTCATTGAGCTTTCGAGCGTTCGGGTCCGTATGATATAAATGCTTAGCTGCGGGTGACCGTGCTTTACCGATCCATTCTTTTGGTAGCGAGATCAAAATGGTGTCCAGGTAGGATCTCATATCCACCTGCACAACCCCATCCTCTCCATAGTCTAAGAACATGCCCAAATAGTCGTGCCTTGTCCCTTCCGACACGGAGATTTCTCCCAACTGTCCGAATTCTGCTTTGAGGTCGTCAATAAATTTGGTCACAACGGCACCATCCACATGCGATATCTTCAGATTGTCAATGTGCCAAGTTACCGTACATTGTTTGTTGTTGATTGTTTTGTTGGCAACGCATGAATCATAGGGGTTGATTTGAAATCCCCAGCTTTTGAGCACCACGGTCAATTTTTCCCAGAAGAGACGAGCTGCACGCAACGTCCCGTAAAGGGCCTTCAACATTTCCACATATATAGCCGGCTCGCCCTTCTCGTATGTCAGATAAGGGGCATATGCTTCATAATCGACTTCTAGGAGTAGCTCGGCCATTAGACCAGTAAGCCGCATGTACACTCCAGGATCCATATCCGAGTGCATAAATGCACCTGGGATATCTGCCACAGCGACCACACGTCGTTCCAAGGCATCAATGACGGCAGTGATGAATACAGAGTCGGTGGCCACGGTAGGAGAAGCTGAATCTTCCTTCTCTATGTACGCACGTTGTTTGCGTCCGTCGGCACAGCCTCGTCCTTTTATCTTGCCACACCTTTTTCGTTTCAAGAACATTAGGTACCCCAGAGCTTGTTGTATCTCATTCCAACTGAGGTCAGTTTTGTGTACTGCCCTCAGTACTCCTCGATCATGCAATTGTTGGATTTCCACCTTCACGGCGGCCACTCCCTTGTTCCCAAACAGTTTGATGCCTTTCTTCATAGGCATCTGCGGTGTGGCTTGATTCACCTCAGTCGCCACAAGAAACAACACTCCATCTCGAAGGATTCCATCATAGCGCCCGCCTTTTAGATTATCGATGCAAGCAAACGAGTGCCCGTATCGGTGCGCGTAGCTCCTTTCACGATTCGGCCGTAGATTGTATCTGTGTGGTTGTTGTTGTTGTTGTTGATGTACCGGATCAGCCTCGCTGCTATCTTCGACACCTTCGTTAGTGTCTTGTCCCTCTTCCATATTCTCTCCACCGGCTAGCTCCCCCCCATTCTCTTCTACTTCCTCCTCCACATCCATCACTGCCTCCTCCGGGACTGCACCTCCTCCAACATCATCTTCTGGGATAGGATGGATTGGCAGTTCTCCATCTGCCTCCACTCCTTCAATTTCCGGACCGTTCATGTCGTCAAGTTCTACGGCTAGTGGGTCACCCACTCCTTGAATTTCCATGTGTTGGTCATCGGGACCAATCATCGGGTTGATTGCAGGTTTGCCGTTGACATCTGCTTCCGGATCAACATAGTCGGGATTGTTAACGTCATCCACCAGCTCATCTTCGATCATCTCTTCATCATAGCGTAGATCGATGTCCTCCTCTTCTTCATTGGTGTAGGATTCATCGTCTTCTTCGTTATAAATGTCGTTGTCTTGATCCATCCACAAAATCCGATTATCCCTATTACCGAAGGCTAATCCTGGTTGCATATTCTGGGCTCTAGCCAATTGGTGCACACGTTGGATCACTTCTTGGGGCATCGGTAGGACTGTGGCGTGATTCCGTGTTATGACTCGGCCGCTGACAAGACTCAAAAAATAATAACTACCCTGACGATTTCCAGTAGGCCTCAATGCTAGAGCACCTATGGTCCTGGGCGCCATCGTGTTGTCATGTTCTTCATGACATTGGACGTACTGTCCAAATTTGAAGCGACAATGCTTGTTGAAGTCCACTTGTTCTCCCGTGACGAGCAGTCGTGGGCTTTCTGATTGTGAAATCCCCAACCGATGAGGGAAACTATTCAGCCAGAACGTAGCGAATTTGGCCATCTCAATGATCATGACCTTCGGGATTTCTTTGAATGGTAGTGTGTTATACACACATCTCATCCTTTCTTTTACTGTACGTATGTACCTTTCAATATCTCCCACATGTTCATCTCTTGCGGTAGGATTTAACAATACACCGATCAGTTGCAGCTCGGTCTTCATCTTGTCGGAACAGAAGGCTCCGTCGGCAAGTAACATCCGCGGGCGCAAACCACCTCTACGGTAGATCGCAACCACTTTGCGCAACGAGTTCATGACATCATCATCAGTGGTATTGGCCATTGCTTCCATGGTCCCAAAATGCAACTTCCTTGACGTCGTTGCTAGGAAAGGAATGTTGTTGACGTGGAGAACATCAACAGTGAGGGTCACATCCTTGTGTTCTTCTTTGATCCGTGGTGGTACGGTGTGTGACAAGTCAACCACAGGCGATTTACGACGAGTCGTCTTCCCCTTCAGACTACCAAGGTCTGGTCCATATATTTTCTCGGCCCTCTTGATGTCGTCCACAGTGATCGTTGTGTTAGGTAACAGATTGTTTCGTATGATGTGTACGAAATCACGTGTGGATGGACGACCTATCTTGGCCATTAATGATCGTGCCAGTTTAGCCCTATAGACTTCGTCTTGAGAATAAGCAGATTCATTATCATTAACCGTAGTGATGAAACTACTCTGCATTCTTGACGTATCCATATAGAACAAACCGTCTTGACTTGGCAGGAATTGGTGTTTGAGTCGCCCTGAAGATCGGTCGAAGAGATTGAAGGTGTTGCCGTTATCGCTGTCATACTTGATTGTGAACCTTGTGCGTGCGTTGTTGAGTGATATGATGTTGGCCGGCCCTTCCGGGTCATGCCAGACAATGCCATATCCGGGGAGTAGGCCTTGTTTGGAGATCTGACGCCGCCCAGCGTGACTTTGGATCATGATTGGTCGCTCGGCTGTGTGAATATTCTTGAGGAGGTTGGGGTCTTGGATAATGTCTACTGTCGATTGGTTGTCGAGGAGTAGCCATTCGGGGGATATGCTAGCCTGTGAAGGAGAAGCAGAAAACGAATATTGGAGTGAGTCACGATGTGCATCCTGAAGGCCCGTTGATTCATTGATCTCATTCCATTCACCATTATTGTTGGTTTGTGTCTGATTTGATTCATGGCCTCGTGATTGGCCGCTGCCCGTGCTCGCTTGTTCTCTTCCTCGGCTATTGTTGCCATTACCATTTCGACTCTGGGCTTGGCGTGAATTTGCTGTCATGTGGCTGTTACCGGTCAATGTGGACGCCGCTTGGCTTTCATTGCTGTTGTCCAACTCTTGTGTATGATATGCCATGCCAGTGGCATTCTCAGTCGGGGTCTGTTGGTTTTGATTCGGTTGCTTCTGTTTACCTGTCATGCGGTTATCAAGAATTGCCCTTGCATCCGCCAGAGTGGCAGGATACACATCCTTGTGGCCGTCCAAAAACATGTTTTGCAAATGGGCCTCATACTCTCGATGGCCACATGTTCGGATGAATCGGATCGCAACACATCTCTCTTGTGCTTCTTCTCGATCGATGGATGATGGAGGGTCCCTTCCATTTTTCTTGGCTATCATCTCCACGAGATCTTTATCATACAACACCACACCGACCTCATTGAGAACTTTCACTTTTGCCCTAAACATTTCATAATAGCTGTGTAGGGTTTGATTGTTTCTGCGCTTCAAACCATAAAACTCTTCTTTCAACTTGTCACGACCGACCAGCTTGTAGATTCGGCCGGAATCAAACGTGAAGGTTGTTTGTTTGATCAACTTGAGTAGAGCTACACCGTCCCTTTCATCGTTGATCGCTTCATATTCTGGTTTGGCTTGCAACTTGTCCTTCATGAGGGGCGTACATTGCCCAAGAATGACACTGAACAAGGAAGCACGAAAGTTGCGATAGGCCTTCACTTGATCCTTTCTTGCCTTGTACTCCATTTTCCATTCTTCCATCTGAATGGGGTCCGTGGGATCATCAGGAATCTTTGCTTTCTCTGGATCTTTAAGTTCCAATTTCTCCAGCGCCTTTTGATACTCTAGGTTGTAGTAGTCGAATGATGTCCCCACGTATCCCACTAACAACTCAACGTTGCGTAGGTAACGCTTCGACTGGGGATCTTCACTATAATCAAACACGCAATCTTTCAGCGATGGTTCTTGGCCCTGAAAGCGGGTGTTTGATTGTTGACCTTGGTTTTTGCCACAACCTCCTCGTCCTCTGCCTCCGTTGGATCGACCGCCCGTTTGATTACCTCGTCCGCTGCTTGATTCTGCTCCATCCGGCCGAGGGCCGTTCCCACCAGTCGACATCTTATTCGATTACAGCTAGGCTGTCTCGATGTCGACGATGTTCTTGTTTGCCGGTAGATGGATTCCAAATACAAAGGAAGTGGTAGAAACTACCGTGTCGCGATATGACTCCTTCAAGATAGGTGGTGGAGGTTTGATTCTTCAACTTGAGGGGATTGAGTACCCACACTCTAGTTCCAATTGGGATCCACCTTATGGTGCTGTTTCTTTGCGATGCGATTGAAGGAGGCTGTGGGACTTGCACTGGATGACTTGTATCACTGGCTTGAGATTGAGGCGTACTGTTTTGGGATCTTGGTCCAGCTGTCTGTTTTACCTCTGGTTCGGGCGTCTCCTGCCTTGATGACCGGGGTTCTGGGACAGGTGTCTTGTCCTCGTCAAGGAATTGAATTTCTCTCAACAAGCTGTCACGTTTTGCCTGAGCTTTTTCAAACACAAGTTGCTTCCGAATCTCACACTCGTCGTATGCGTTGTCACGATCTGTTTCTCGTTGACGCTCAAGAGCCGCCACCGTTTGACGGTGTTGAGCTTCTCTTCTTCGGTATTCTTGTTGAAAGCGCTCTTCAATTGAGTGTACTTCTTCTTGTTCCTCGAGAGTCAGCTGAGCCAATTGAGCCAATATATCTTGCCAACGCGCTTCAAGTCTCTCGCTCATATACCGTAGTTCCCTTCACAGTCTGTGATACGATATAATGCTTTATTTCTAAGGAGATTATGTTAAAACTCAAACAAGCCGTGCCGTAAAAGCAACTCTTTATAGGCTTATCGAACTACGTAATCTCCTTAGAATGAACTCTTGCTTGTTCATCTTGCCTATTGTTGCTTTTGCCACGTCGACGGACCAAAGTCCATGCTTCGGCATCTTCGTCATTCAAGTTTAGATCCTTTGCTTCCGAATCACTCTCTCTAGTCGCGGCTTGTTCGCTGCTGCTCGTCGCCTGGTCACATATCCTCAACAGATAGTTTGCTGAAGGAACACCCGTGACAATGACGGAAGATGTCGCCAAACATTTGTCAATGGTCAAGTTGCATCGTCGCATTCGACCTGCTTTGTGGAAGGGCAAGAATTATTTGTTTGATCGACGCATGGAACAAGTTCCGGCCGAAAAACCCTTGGATCAGGTCGAATTGGAATGTGCCAGGTCCACCACGGCCGCCGCCTTTTTGCCCACCTGCGTCGTGTGTCACGGCGTATGCACCCAGTATCGGGGACAATTCCACTGCAGCACGGGCAAATCCAGCAAGTCGACGACGACGACGGAATCGACGGTTGTTTGTGGTGTCCCCGTCATTGTGTGTCCCTCCTGTGTGTCGCATGCCACGGCCCATCCCGAAACCTTGCAGTGTCCCCTCTGTCAAGAAGGATATCAGGCTCCCACGGTACGACCCAATTTGGTCCACACGAAACAATGAGCCGAACAACTCCAGCAGGAGGGAAGCAACCAAACGAAGAAACGGCACACTCGAAACGTTGTTTGACAAACCTGATACTCGTACTGAAGTGTTTCGTGATACCTGTCTGTATCTCTCGAGATTGCCCTTGACTATAACCAGAACGAAATTAGAAGCTCTGTTGGGACCCATTGCAATCCTCCATTGGTTGACGGACCGTCGAACCAATGCCTTTTATGGATCCTGTGTCGTGGAGTTGCAGTCGGTACGAGATGCCAAACGAGCCATGGAACCCTATGCATCCGTGTCGCAACAGACATTGCCACGAATGTCGGAGGACCAGAAAAAGTTCAAGGTCCAGTACTTTCGACCCATCACCAAACGTTTGCGAGTTGATTCGGAGGATACAGCCAAACCCACAATGTCTCATTCCCGAGACGAAGACTTGTCCGTGTGGCCATCGGTCCATCCTCGAGATACCGAATATCCACCCATTGGGGACCCACATTGGTGACGAAGAATGCTGTATGTTTGCGGAAACGAAAATGCGGTGGTACCGTTAATTGACAAAAAGAGGACGAATACGCTGTCGATTCTACAACCTTGCCTTTGCCGATTGGACTCAGCCATGTGACTTTTACACAATGTAAGTTTGCTTGACATGTGGGTTCACATTATATGAAACAATCGAGAGAATAAAGATACTTCGCAGGTACATCGTCCTTTGCCGGAAGGTGGCCTGTTGGTGATGAGGTGCTTGTGAAAACAGACGGAGTCAAATTCTGGTTTTGCGGGTCATTTTCTGGCCACTGAAATCAACCCTTTGGACAGACTCTCTTTTTGTTTCTCTGTGATCTTGTAGTCTGTCCCTTGCTGCCTACTCTCACACGAGTCTCTGGCTCTTTCTCTTGTTTTCAGGCAATAGATGGTTTGATGTCTTCTGCTTTGATGACACCGTTTAGGGACACGACTTATGCAACTGGATGTGTTTTTGACTCAATGCGTGATTTTCCATTTTGGATTCATTGAAAGGTTGGGTCGGGCGTTCTGTTGACTCAAATGGTAGCTACTACTACCTACCTAGACCATCGTCGAGGATGGCACTATTCTGCCTAACCAATAGCGTAGGATACATCTGCATGGCCTAAATATGAAGGTTGAGTCTATTGTGGAGCTGGTTCACAGGCACCATGCCTCGTGGCACGGTCATACGGAAGCAACGCCTCACCATTTCGAACGAAGCATCTCAGAGGGATGTATGGCTCTTATCATTCATTGTTTCGGCACCTAATAGTACACAATATACATAACAGTAGTAACGGAGTGTATCGACAGCAGGACCTCTATTCCCATGTGTTTTGGGGGCCATCATGGTCTCGTGTCGTGCCATAATCCATAATGCTGGGCCACTATTTTCATCCTTGCCTAGAGTGACCCTCATGTACTGTGCCGCTCACAAGGCACTACCATGGTACTAATATGAATCACACGATGGCCGGATCATGATGGGGTGATCATAGGAGGTCACCAGCAACAACAAAGTTTGATTGTCGTGTTGTTAACGTGGTTGTGAAAATGAGATATGCCTACCGACTAGACCGGACACCAGAGAGATGGGGCAACCCCTAGCGGGGGTGGCTAAGAGGGTTTAATTTCGTGTAGCCACACCGCAGCGTTCCTTACGTCTGGTTTGTCACCCGGCAGCTATGCTGTCAAATGCCACAATCAACCAGAAGTAGTAGCCTTACTACAACAGCAAGGGCGACAGCAGGCAATTGGACATAGAGTAGAGCAGCGTCGTTCTTTTGAAAAAAAACTTGTACTCCTATTGCATTGCATTGGCGACAATGGAGCAGATCATGGACAAATTTTTGCAGGCGTTGAAGGAATTTGCCGCTGTTGAAGAGCATGGTCATCATCTTGACCCTGCGGTCAAGATGCATCCCATGGATTTTGCAGTTGAATTGCCGGCGAGCTTTCCGGTGGAGCGGTTCGAAAAAACTAGTCGTTCAGGCGTCCTTTATCGACCCGATATCGTCGAGAAGATGGAAGAACTTCTGATTCACGAGAATCAAGTGAAGGGTCTCTTTGTGCGCGGCCCGCAGGGCATTGGGAAATCTCATTCAATGGTCAACCTGGTTCGTAGACTGAGAGCGCGCGGCGCAATCGTCACGTTCATTCCGACCTGTGAAGACTGGAAGGATAATTTTGGCTTGTTGCAGGCTATGTGCCGTTCGATCAAGTCCAGCACACAAGCAATTGGTATTGACCGTGCTATGGTGACAACGGATACGTTGCTGACGATAATTGATCGCATTGAAGACCTTCTTCCGACCATCGACAAGGATTGGTTCTTCGTGTTTGACCAAATCAACAGAATATTCGCCCGGCCTCAGTTCTCGACTGCCAAAGATGTCGGTGTGTTGCCGCCCCCATTTTATCTTATGAAGCAATTGAATAAACGAAACAGGATGAAGTGTGTGGTCTCCGCATCAGCAAACAATTCAACGGCTTACAAAGAAAACCATCCTGGTTTTCGTGTCTATGATCATCCGTTGTCTTTGGCAGTCGAGGAAATGCTGGTGTGGCAGCCTCATTTGGCAGCTCATGATGATCACGGCGAGGAACTGCTTCGTTTGAAGAAAGTGACGGGACTGTGCCCCTTGCAAGTTGCGGAGTATCTGGAATCGCCAGCGAGATACGAATCTGAATGTATCCGCGACGTCGGTGCGGCAGTCGGCCAGTTGTTGGCAGAAAATAGTGCGAATACGGTGGCAATCCAGTCTATCAAACTTGCTGCAGTTTATTGCTTGCTCTCGATTCCACCTGAACCAAGCTCAGTGCTGTACTACGACAGGAAATACTCCGCTTGGAGAGACGGCCTCATTGTACCTCTTTTCCCAGCTGTGCTGGTGGCGTACCGTACTATCTTCTGGAACGATTTGATACAGTTTGTCGAGAAAAATGAAAGGGTTCTCCTCGCGGTATGTGCCAAAGTCAACGTTTCCAATGATGTTCGAGGGCGTCTTTTTGAACTGATTGTCATCGTGCGATTTCGCAAGAGCTTAGTCCTGTCCAAAGATCCAACGAGAGATGTGCTTCCTGCTTCGGTGGACTCCGGCTTGGTCTTCGAGACGCAAGAATTGCCAACGGCTCAGATGATGGCAGAAAACACGCTCTTCATACCGAAAAACTCGAATTTCCCTGCCATCGATTTGATTCTAAAGAGCAAGGACGGAAAGGACGTCTGGGCAGTGCAAGTGCACGTCGCAGATCACGATAACGTTTTGCCCACTTTCAAAAGGATGTGCGACAAAAGTGAATGGTTCCAATCGTTTGACAACATATATCTTGTGTACCTGAGCCCTTCCGATGCCGTGATGAACATGCTCACCTGCATTCCACATCCGCCTCAACGACGAAGCAAGCGTCCGCGATCGCAACCCCCCAATCCTATTCACGTTTCTGCCGCTACCATTCGTGACTTCGAGTGTCTCCGAGATATACAGTGGACGGCACCCCTCATGGACGAGACTGGAGAGACGTTGGGCGACGACATGGTCACGTAGATTATGATTTGACCGAGTGTCGTGCTGCCAATATCCAAAGCATTGCCTTTGTTTTACTTTTGTCAGCTGTACGGGAATGGGGACGACATCTAAATACCACTTAGGCTCAGAGACACCGGGTCCATGGGGTGGGTGATGGAACGGAGGCTTTTGACCACCCGAGACCTTGACTCGATAAAAAAGGCACCATCCGTCAAGAGCTCAGCGACGAGATACTGCATGGGACCACGTACAGCTGAAAAGGTGCCCAGTGTTGCCATGCCCTCCAGCAAGATTTCATTTGTGTGTACAAGAAACCCAGGAATCCAAACGTCTCAACTGACTCCTGGACATTGCTAGGAGAACCTAGCTAAACTAGCTATAGCTGCCTGTGTATTCTGTTGCTGACGCTACTCATAGCAAAGATTCTTCTTATGAAGGTTTTCCTCCAGCGCCGCAACTGCAACTTCCGGTAGCTACACGTGAGTCGCATATTCTCTCCCAATACCCAACGGACAAAACCAAAACAAAGGATCAATATTAAAGCAAAGTACGTATTATGAATTATGATACCATAGAATATGATTTACCATTCTCTACTAGTACGGAACAAACGGGAATGTCGAAAGGTATGTCGTTTGATGTCGTTTGATGTCGTTTGATGTCGTTTGATGTCGTTTCGGGCTCGCGCGCAAACACGGTTTGCCTCAAAATCCAGCAGTGATCCTTCAGTTGTTGGGCCTGCCGCCAATCATTGACTCGTAACCTTGTGATTTCTCTTGAAGAATTACAACGGTTGGAGAGTACATATTCTTTTGGCGATAAAAACATCCGACATTAGCCCTAATTTATAGGACAAACTTAGGGATATCGGAAAAAATTACCGGACAGAAGTCCTAGAAATCTTGATGATCAGTACCTAACATAGCGCCACAGCACAGGATCGCTGTACCATAGCCTACTCGTAGGCTATGGTGACCAGTTTTACTCAATAGTTTGCTGGACACTTGTCCGGGTCACGAAAGCGCTGTATGTAGCAGAAGGGAATTTCACAAACCCTGGCATCACGCTTCACTGGACATACCCATGAGGGAGTACTTGTTGTCGGAGGACAAGAAACCGAAACGACAACAACCCACAGGTGCTTTTGCAAAAGCCTTCGCTCACATCAATGCCAGTACAGAGGAGAGTTCAATGAGGAGATGCTGGCCATCAAGTGGAGAAGAGAGGGCATGGCCACCGCTGGCATTATGTTACATGAGGCGAAGGAGAGCCACGACAATGACATGCGGCAATCAACTGGAATGTTCTGACCCACACACCAATTGCAACAACCGCAGAGAAGGAGCCACCAAGACAAGCGAAATGGATCACAATGGAAGACTACCATCATGAATGTCGGTCGATGGAAGCTTCTGCTTTAAGCAAAAACATCTACTCCCCCATACGAGAAAATGGCAGCGACAATGACAACGAGCGCAACAATCAACTCCACCAAACGTACAAGACAGTGTCCAAAACAACAATCCACTGCAGTAACATTGAGAAAAAGAGATGAGGATGGTATGCATTGTGCCCTTGGCTCTGGGAGGCTTGTTTTCCCAGCTTTCCTATCGAAGCCAAAACAACAACCTGATGAAGACGAAAACAACAATCAACAACTACATGGACGAGCTAGAAGCACTGCAGACAACCAATGCAACAACCAACAACTCCTTGTCCAAATGCAACAATCCAACAATTGATTGATGTCAAAGAGGTGCAACAACACAACTACAAGGACGACACAAAACAAAACCTATGATAACCTATGATGCCTGCTGCCACTGTGGACAAGAACACTACTGCTCTCGCCCAGACGACAAACATTAGTTGGATACTTAGAGCCCCAGTATCGTCCATAATAATGAGATGGCAACGACCAGGGAAGTATCCTTGTCTCAAGGAGACGAGGTCTTCATTCTTCATGCCAAAACGCAAGCAAGAGCACAACGCACAACCTCTCTCGTCTCTGCCCGCTCCACATCACGGGAATAAGACTAAGATTCCTTCTTTTCTATTCTACTTATACATAGTACTACACCCTACATACGTGGCTTATGTACTAGTTCTACACGGTGGACGTGCTGTCCTATTGTATAAACTTTTGGGATGATACATCATCGGACATCGGACATCATCGGACATCATCCGACATCTACCAAATCCTCCGACATCCGTGACTCTGGATGTTTTCCTCATATTGAAATAATCTGTACCTAGTATGATCATATCAGAGGTATTACTGTGTGATAATGAAGAATGTTATTTCGTGACGATACTCTGAGTAGTAGACGTTTTGAGTCCATTACAGGAAGTTGCAGTCACATCTTACCAACTTGTGGTACGTAGTTGACCCTGACTCCTCGTCGTACAAGCGCCGTTTCGTCCACACTGGGAAATTCGGAAACATTGACAATGGTGACACCATCTTGCACAAGATTGGTGGGAAGACGATAGTGTTAAAACTCAAACAAGCCGTGCCGTAAAAGCAACTCTTTATAGGCTTATCGAACTACGTAATCTCCTTAGAATGAACTCTTGCTTGTTCATCTTGCCTATTGTTGCTTTTGCCACGTCGACGGACCAAAGTCCATGCTTCGGCATCTTCGTCATTCAAGTTTAGATCCTTTGCTTCCGAATCACTCTCTTTAGTCGCGGCTTGTTCGCTGCTGCTCGTCGCCTGGTCACATATCCTCAACAGATAGTTTGCTGAAGGAACACCCGTGACAATGACGGAAGATGTCGCCAAACATTTGTCAATGGTCAAGTTGCATCGTCGCATTCGACCTGCTTTGTGGAAGGGCAAGAATTATTTGTTTGATCGACGCATGGAACAAGTTCCGGCCGAAAAACCCTTGGATCAGGTCGAATTGGAATGTGCCAGGTCCACCACGGCCGCCGCCTTTTTGCCCACCTGCGTCGTGTGTCACGGCGTATGCACCCAGTATCGGGGACAATTCCACTGCAGCACGGGCAAATCCAGCAAGTCGACGACGACGACGGAATCGACGGTTGTTTGTGGTGTCCCCGTCATTGTGTGTCCCTCCTGTGTGTCGCATGCCACGGCCCATCCCGAAACCTTGCAGTGTCCCCTCTGTCAAGAAGGATATCAGGCTCCCACGGTACGACCCAATTTGGTCCACACGAAACAACGAGCCGAACAACTCCAGCAGGAGGGAAGCAACCAAACGAAGAAACGGCACACTCGAAACGTTGTTTGACAAACCTGATACTCGTACTGAAGTGTTTCGTGATACCTGTCTGTTTCTCTCGAGATTGCCCTTGACTATAACCAGAACGAAATTAGAAGCTCTGTTGGGACCCATTGCAATCCTCCATTGGTTGACGGACCGTCGAACCAATGCCTTTTATGGATCCTGTGTCGTGGAGTTGCAGTCGGTACGAGATGCCAAACGAGCCATGGAACCCTATGCATCCGTGTCGCAACAGACATTGCCACGAATGTCGGAGGACCAGAAAAAGTTCAAGGTCCAGTACTTTCGACCCATCACCAAACGTTTGCGAGTTGATTCGGAGGATACAGCCAAACCCACAATGTCTCATTCCCGAGACGAAGACTTGTCCGTGTGGCCATCGGTCCATCCTCGAGATACCGAATATCCACCCATTGGGGACCCACATTGGTGACGAAGAATGCTGTATGTTTGCGGTTTGCTTCCGAATCACTCTCTTCAGTCGCGGCTTGTTCGCTGCTGCTCGTCGCCTGGTCACATATCCTCAACACACTCCTTTGGGCCGAGGAGTGATACTTACTACTCGGGACCACATTCATGATGATATCCCGCAGGCGATAAAAAGCTTGACCCTGCAACGGTTTTGTAAAGAAATCAGCAATCATCTCGTCCGTCGGGCAGAAACGCACACTCACGTCCTTTCGACGAATACAATCTGTGATATAAAAATATCGTAGATTGATGTGTTGGGTTCTTTTCGAGCTCGACAACCGACCGTTTCGCTCCAGCAGGATACTGCTTTGATTGTCCTGGTGAAGTACAACGTTCTTTACTTCATGGCCTTGGGCTCTCAGAAAGTTCTGACTCCATAACATTGACGGTAACACGTCGTGCACGCCTATCAACTCACATTCGGTCGAACTTCGCGCCACAAGTTTTTGTTTTGACGAGGCAGTCATGACGGCACCCTTGCCCATAGTCATTACTCCGCCGGTCTGTCCTTTCATGTCTGGGTGAGTAGCGAAGGAGGCATCCGCCCACCAACAGAGTGTTCCAGATCCATCACCCTCTAGGCGTAGGATCAAGTCCTTGGTTGATTGTAGGTACTTGAGAACCCGACCGAGTTTTCTCTGATCGTCAACGTCTGGATTCATGACACGAGTGCTCAAAAAGGCCACAGCAGTGCGTATACCCGGTCGTCCTCTTTGCGCCATGTAAGCTAACTGCATTGTTACACTGTGGAATCGATCCGCTTCCTCCTCATTGAGCTTTCGAGCGTTCGGGTCCGTATGATATAAATGCTTAGCTGCGGGTGACCGTGCTTTACCGATCCATTCTTTTGGTAGCGAGATCAAAATGGTGTCCAGGTAGGATCTCATATCCACCTGCACAACCCCATCCTCTCCATAGTCTAAGAACATGCCCAAATAGTCGTGCCTTGTCCCTTCCGACACGGAGATTTCTCCCAACTGTCCGAATTCTGCTTTGAGGTCGTCAATAAATTTGGTCACAACGGCACCATCCACATGCAATATCTTCAGATTGTCAATGTGCCAAGTTACCGTACATTGTTTGTTGTTGATTGTTTTGTTGGCAACGCATGAATCATAGGGGTTGATTTGAAATCCCCAGCTTTTGAGCACCACGGTCAATTTTTCCCAGAAGAGACGAGCTGCACGCAACGTCCCGTAAAGGGCCTTCAACATTTCCACATATATAGCCGGCTCGCCCTTCTCGTATGTCAGATAAGGGGCATATGCTTCATAATCGACTTCTAGGAGTAGCTCGGCCATTAGACCAGTAAGCCGCATGTACACTCCAGGATCCATATCCGAGTGCATAAATGCACCTGGGATATCTGCCACAGCGACCACACGTCGTTCCAAGGCATCAATGACGGCAGTGATGAATACAGAGTCGGTGGCCACGGTAGGAGAAGCTGAATCTTCCTTCTCTATGTACGCACGTTGTTTGCGTCCGTCGGCACAGCCTCGTCCTTTTATCTTGCCACACCTTTTTCGTTTCAAGAACATTAGGTACCCCAGAGCTTGTTGTATCTCATTCCAACTGAGGTCAGTTTTGTGTACTGCCCTCAGTACTCCTCGATCATGCAATTGTTGGATTTCCACCTTCACGGCGGCCACTCCCTTGTTCCCAAACAGTTTGATGCCTTTCTTCATAGGCATCTGCGGTGTGGCTTGATTCACCTCAGTCGCCACAAGAAACAACACTCCATCTCGAAGGATTCCATCATAGCGCCCGCCTTTTAGATTATCGATGCAAGCAAACGAGTGCCCGTATCGGTGCGCGTAGCTCCTTTCACGATTCGGCCGTAGATTGTATCTGTGTGGTTGTTGTTGTTGTTGTTGATGTACCGGATCAGCCTCGCTGCTATCTTCGACACCTTCGTTAGTGTCTTGTCCCTCTTCCATATTCTCTCCACCGGCTAGCTCCCCCCCATTCTCTTCTACTTCCTCCTCCACATCCATCACTGCCTCCTCCGGGACTGCACCTCCTCCATCATCATCTTCTGGGATAGGATGGATTGGCAGTTCTCCATCTGCCTCCACTCCTTCAATTTCCGGACCGTTCATGTCGTCAAGTTCTACGGCTAGTGGGTCACCCACTCCTTGAATTTCCATGTGTTGGTCATCGGGACCAATCATCGGGTTGATTGCAGGTTTGCCGTTGACATCTGCTTCCGGATCAACATAGTCGGGATTGTTAACGTCATCCACCAGCTCATCTTCGATCATCTCTTCATCATAGCGTAGATCGATGTCCTCCTCTTCTTCATTGGTGTAGGATTCATCGTCTTCTTCGTTATAAATGTCGTTGTCTTGATCCATCCACAAAATCCGATTATCCCTATTACCGAAGGCTAATCCTGGTTGCATATTCTGGGCTCTAGCCAATTGGTGCACACGTTGGATCACTTCTTGGGGCATCGGTAGGACTGTGGCGTGATTCCGTGTTATGACTCGGCCGCTGACAAGAGTCAAAAAATAATAACTACCCTGACGATTTCCAGTAGGCCTCAATGCTAGAGCACCTATGGTCCTGGGCGCCATCGTGTTGTCATGTTCTTCATGACATTGGACGTACTGTCCAAATTTGAAGCGACAATGCTTGTTGAAGTCCACTTGTTCTCCCGTGACGAGCAGTCGTGGGCTTTCTGATTGTGAAATCCCCAACCGATGAGGGAAACTATTCAGCCAGAACGTAGCGAATTTGGCCATCTCAATGATCATGACCTTCGGGATTTCTTTGAATGGTAGTGTGTTATACACACATCTCATCCTTTCTTTTACTGTACGTATGTACCTTTCAATATCTCCCACATGTTCATCTCTTGCGGTAGGATTTAACAATACACCGATCAGTTGCAGCTCGGTCTTCATCTTGTCGGAACAGAAGGCTCCGTCGGCAAGTAACATCCGCGGGCGCAAACCACCTCTACGGTAGATCGCAACCACTTTGCGCAACAAGTTCATGACATCATCATCAGTGGTATTGGCCATTGCTTCCATGGTCCCAAAATGCAACTTCCTTGACGTCGTTGCTAGGAAAGGAATGTTGTTGACGTGGAGAACATCAACAGTGAGGGTCACATCCTTGTGTTCTTCTTTGATCCGTGGTGGTACGGTGTGTGACAAGTCAACCACAGGCGATTTACGACGAGTCGTCTTCCCCTTCAGACTACCAAGGTCTGGTCCATATATTTTCTCGGCCCTCTTGATGTCGTCCACAGTGATCGTTGTGTTAGGTAACAGATTGTTTCGTATGATGTGTACGAAATCACGTGTGGATGGACGACCTATCTTGGCCATTAATGATCGTGCCAGTTTAGCCCTATAGACTTCGTCTTGAGAATAAGCAGATTCATTATCATTAACCGTAGTGATGAAACTACTCTGCATTCTTGACGTATCCATATAGAACAAACCGTCTTGACTTGGCAGGAATTGGTGTTTGAGTCGCCCTGAAGATCGGTCGAAGAGATTGAAGGTGTTGCCGTTATCGCTGTCATACTTGATTGTGAACCTTGTGCGTGCGTTGTTGAGTGATATGATGTTGGCCGGCCCTTCCGGGTCATGCCAGACGATGCCATATCCGGGGAGTAGGCCTTGTTTGGAGATCTGACGCCGCCCAGCGTGACTTTGGATCATGATTGGTCGCTCGGCTGTGTGAATATTCTTGAGGAGGTTGGGGTCTTGGATAATGTCTACTGTCAATTGGTTGTCGAGGAGTAGCCATTCGGGGGATATGCTAGCCTGTGAAGGAGAAGCAGAAAACGAATATTGGAATGAGTCACGATGTGCATCCTGAAGGCCCGTTGATTCATTGATCTCATTCCATTCACCATTATTGTTGGTTTGTGTCTGATTTGATTCATGGCCTCGTGATTGGCCGCTGCCCGTGCTCGCTTGTTCTCTTCCTCGGCTATTGTTGCCATTACCATTTCGACTCTGGGCTTGGCGTGAATTTGCTGTCATGTGGCTGTTACCGGTCAATGTGGACGCCGCTTGGCTTTCATTGCTGTTGTCCAACTCTTGTGTATGATATGCCATGCCAGTGGCATTCTCAGTCGGGGTCTGTTGGTTTTGATTCGGTTGCTTCTGTTTACCTGTCATGCGGTTATCAAGAATTGCCCTTGCATCCGCCAGAGTGGCAGGATACACATCCTTGTGGCCGTCCAAAAACATGTTTTGCAAATGGGCCTCATACTCTCGATGGCCACATGTTTGGATGAATCGGATCGCAACACATCTCTCTTGTGCTTCTTCTCGATCGATAGATGATGGAGGGTCCCTTCCATTTTTCTTGGCTATCATCTCCACGAGATCTTTATCATACAACACCACACCGACCTCATTGAGAACTTTCACTTTTGCCCTAAACACTTCATAATAGCTGTGTAGGGTTTGATTGTTTCTGCGCTTCAAACCATAAAACTCTTCTTTCAACTTGTCACGACCGACCTGCTTGTAGATTCGGCCGGAATCAAACGTGAAGGTTGTTTGTTTGATCAACTTGAGTAGAGCTACACCGTCCCTTTCATCGTTGATCGCTTCATATTCTGGTTTGGCTTGCAACTTGTCCTTCATGAGGGGCGTACATTGCCCAAGAATGACACTGAACAAGGAAGCACGAAAGTTGCGATAGGCCTTCACTTGATCCTTTCTTGCCTTGTACTCCATTTTCCATTCTTCCATCTGAATGGGGTCCGTGGGATCATCAGGAATCTTTGCTTTCTCTGGATCTTTAAGTTCCAATTTCTCCAGCGCCTTTTGATACTCTAGGTTGTAGTAGTCGAATGATGTCCCCACGTATCCCACTAACAACTCAACGTTGCGTAGGTAACGCTTCGACTGGGGATCTTCACTATAATCAAACACGCAATCTTTCAGCGATGGTTCTTGGCCCTGAAAGCGGGTGTTTGATTGTTGACCTTGGTTTTTGCCACAACCTCCTCGTCCTCTGCCTCCGTTGGATCGACCGCCCGTTTGATTACCTCGTCCGCTGCTTGATTCTGCTCCATCCGGCCGAGGGCCGTTCCCACCAGTCGACATCTTATTCGATTACAGCTAGGCTGTCTCGATGTCGACGATGTTCTTGTTTGCCGGTAGATGGATTCCAAATACGAAGGAAGTGGTAGAAACTACCGTGTCGCGATATGACTCCTTCAAGATAGGTGGTGGAGGTTTGATTCTTCAACTTGAGGGGATTGAGTACCCACACTCTAGTTCCAATTGGGATCCACCTTATGGTGCTGTTTCTTTGCGATGCGATTGAAGGAGGCTGTGGGACTTGCACTGGATGACTTGTATCACTGGCTTGAGATTGAGGCGTACTGTTTTGGGATCTTGGTCCAGCTGTCTGTTTTACCTCTGGTTCGGGCGTCTCCTGCCTTGATGACCGGGGTTCTGGGACAGGTGTCTTGTCCTCGTCAAGGAATTGAATTTCTCTCGACAAGCTGTCACGTTTTGCCTGAGCTTTTTCAAACACAAGTTGCTTCCGAATCTCACACTCGTCGTATGCGTTGTCACGATCTGTTTCTCGTTGACGCTCAAGAGCCGCCACCGTTTGACGGTGTTGAGCTTCTCTTCTTCGGTATTCTTGTTGAAAGCGCTCTTCAATTGAGTGTACTTCTTCTTGTTCCTCGAGAGTCAGCTGAGCCAATTGAGCCAATATATCTTGCCAACGCGCTTCAAGTCTCTCGCTCATATACCGTAGTTCCCTTCACAGTCTGTGATACGATATAATGCTTTATTTCTAAGGAGATTATGTTAAAACTCAAACAAGCCGTGCCGTAAAAGCAACTCTTTATAGGCTTATCGAACTACGTAATCTCCTTAGAATGAACTCTTGCTTGTTCATCTTGCCTATTGTTGCTTTTGCCACGTCGACGGACCAAAGTCCATGCTTCGGCATCTTCGTCATTCAAGTTTAGATCCTTTGCTTCCGAATCACTCTCTCTAGTCGCGGCTTGTTCGCTGCTGCTCGTCGCCTGGTCACATATCCTCAACAGATAGTTTGCTGAAGGAACACCCGTGACAATGACGGAAGATGTCGCCAAACATTTGTCAATGGTCAAGTTGCATCGTCGCATTCGACCTGCTTTGTGGAAGGGCAAGAATTATTTGTTTGATCGACGCATGGAACAAGTTCCGGCCGAAAACCCTTGGATCAGGTCGAATTGGAATGTGCCAGGTCCACCACGGCCGCCGCCTTTTTGCCCACCTGCGTCGTGTGTCACGGCGTATGCACCCAGTATCGGGGACAATTCCACTGCAGCACGGGCAAATCCAGCAAGTCGACGACGACGACGGAATCGACGGTCGTTTGTGGTGTCCCCGTCATTGTGTGTCCCTCCTGTGTGTCGCATGCCACGGCCCATCCCGAAACCTTGCAGTGTCCCCTCTGTCAAGAAGGATATCAGGCTCCCACGGTACGACCCAATTTGGTCCACACGAAACAACGAGCCGAACAACTCCAGCAGGAGGGAAGCAACCAAACGAAGAAACGGCACACTCGAAACGTTGTTTGACAAACCTGATACTCGTACTGAAGTGTTTCGTGATACCTGTCTGTATCTCTCGAGATTGCCCTTGACTATAACCAGAACGAAATTAGAAGCTCTGTTGGGACCCATTGCAATCCTCCATTGGTTGACGGACCGTCAAACCAATGCCTTTTATGGATCCTGTGTCGTGGAGTTGCAGTCGGTACGAGATGCCAAACGAGCCATGGAACCCTATGCATCCGTGTCGCAACAGACATTGCCACGAATGTCGGAGGACCAGAAAAAGTTCAAGGTCCAGTACTTTCGACCCATCACCAAACGTTTGCGAGTTGATTCGGAGGATACAGCCAAACCCACAATGTCTCATTCCCGAGACGAAGACTTGTCCGTGTGGCCATCGGTCCATCCTCGAGATACCGAATATCCACCCATTGGGGACCCACATTGGTGACGAAGAATGCTGTATGTTTGCGGAAACGAAAATGCGGTGGTACCGTTAATTGACAAAAAGAGGACGAATACGCTGTCGATTCTACAACCTTGCCTTTGCCGATTGGACTCAGCCATGTGACTTTTACACAATGTAAGTTTGCTTGACATGTGGGTTCACATTATATGAAACAATCGAGAGAATAAAGATACTTCGCAGGTACATCGTCCTTTGCCGGAAGGTGGCCTGTTGGTGATGAGGTGCTTGTGAAAACAGACGGAGTCAAATTCTGGTTTTGCGGGTCATTTTCTGGCCACTGAAATCAACCCTTTGGACAGACTCTCTTTTTGTTTCTCTGTGATCTTGTAGTCTGTCCCTTGCTGCCTACTCTCACACGAGTCTCTGGCTCTTTCTCTTGTTTTCAGGCAATAGATGGTTTGATGTCTTCTGCTTTGATGACACCGTTTAGGGACACGACTTATGCAACTGGATGTGTTTTTGACTCAATGCGTGATTTTTCATTTTGGATTCATTGAAAGGTTGGGTCGGGCGTTCTGTTGACTCAAATGGTAGCTACTACTACCTACCTAGACCATCGTCGAGGATGGCAGATGGCACTATTCCAGTTTCTGAACATCCGCATTCATAGATAAAGGAATGGCCAAAGCGACGATTTCTGTATCCCTGATGGCATTCCCATCTACGACACTCAAATTCTAAAGTAGTACCTACTCCTAGGTAGTTTCCGTCATGCTGCCCCAATTGACACAAACTATGCAAACTCTTAGAACTTACCAAACTCTTCGTATGAGATTTGAGATTGAGTCGAATAACGAGAGGTGAAAAGTGCATACTCTTGAGATTATTAAAGATCCTCTCGAATTTGGTTGAATGATGAAGGGCGACCGAGCTGTAAGTTTTTCTCTTGAGCTCTCATGACGTCGTAGCCGTCGTCATCACTTGCGTGCTTTCTCCGCGCGGAAGGCGGGAGTAGGAATCAGGAATCAGGAATCACGAATCACAACTCACAACTCACAACTCACAACATGCTACCCCACCTTCGCTAGCCTTACACTTTCTCCCGACAAGGAAGCGGTGGAGTCCGCCAACCACATCAGCTATCATGCTCTTTGCTCTTGTTTCTGTCTTGCAACTTTCTTTCTCCTTTACGTTCTTTCAGTCCGCTAGCTCACGAGGTGTCTTCAGTTGATGGGTCATCGAATTCGGGGATTAGCCTGCAGCTTTCCCCTTCATTTCATCGGTAGGCTCGAGAGAGCTCCCGATTCTCTCGCCTAGAAACTCCCAAATGAAATGCATTCTCAAACTTTTGAGGGCAATCCACTGCACAGCGCGAGCGCGAATCAACAAAAAACAAAACACAACACCTCTTTCACTAAGTTTCCAAGGCTTTTGTCAATCTGATCCATTTGACTTCGTCTGAAGCCATTTTTTGGTGGCCGCGCCAAGCTATTTCGACTTCATTTAGAGCTGTTCTCTTCGTGATGACAGAAAAGTCAACGTTCAACGTCAATCCCGACATTGCCATTTGCCATCCATGAACGAGTTCAGATTTCAAAAAGCCGAAAACAGCTCATAGCCTGTCGAAGGCAAGATGATAGCTCAGACGCTCAGGTTCAACGTCAAGCTCAAGGGCGGACAATATAAATGGGAATGAAAGATGAGACTTGTGAAAATCGAGAAGTGACGGTATGAGTTCGATAAAGAGAGAAGGGGTAGCTATCCGTGACTGCGGATATCGAAGATCGAAGTCGAGGTGCACGGAAAACTAATAGGAGTACCACTCCACTGGATAAACCTCTGTCAAGCTAAAAGAAATGGCAATGCCTTTTCATCATCTACTAGCGGCGGACTTTTCTACCAATGGCTTTTTGTGAGTGATGGTGGTCCAGTGTTTTGAGAATGAACAAGAGACAAAGCCTAGGAGAAGAATATACCTTGTTCATTTGTATTCTTAGTATAGGTTTGGGGTTTCATGACACTGGAATCCTCTTGTCCATGCAAAGAGAACCGAGATTCCCCATGGTTCGTCATCTAACTGTAGAGATCCTCTTCGTCGTCTTCTTCGGCCGCCGCCGCCGTGCCACCCGTGGCCCCACCCGCGGCCGCATTGGCTTCGGGAAAGGCAAAGGTGGCCAAGGATCCTCCCGTGGCACCGGACACGGCCGCACGCGACTGTTGCAAGGTTTGGGCAAAGGAGGCATATTGGGCCAAATCCCGATCCGAGACGGAGCGACGTGCTTGACGGACGGCCGATTCAAAGTGTTTGGGCAAAATTTCCGGCATGGTATCTTCCAACTCATCCTCGTCGTCATCATCGTCTTCCATGGATCCGCCTTCGGCTTCCTTCAATCGTTGACGTTCCAAATCACGTTCAATTTCTTCACGAATGGCCAATTTACAAGCCGACTGACAAATTTCCGTCAAATCGGCACCGGTAAACTTGTCTGTTTGACTGGCCAAATAGGACAAATCCACCTCCTTGGAAACGGGCGATTTGCGCAGGGTGGCTCGCAAAATGGAAAGTCGCGATTCGTAATCGGGCATGGGAATGTAAATCAATTGATCGAGACGACCCGGTCGCATCAAGGCGGTATCAATAATGTCGGGTCGATTGGTCGCTCCAATGATGAACACATTTTTCTTGGCGCCCACACCGTCCATTTCCGTCAAGAGCTGATTCATGACACGATCGGCGGCACCGCCACCATCTCCTTGACTACCACCTCGTTGCTGAGCAATGGAATCCAACTCATCAAAAAACAAGACGCAGGGAGCGGCCTGACGCGCCTTTTCAAAGACATCGCGCACATTGGCTTCGGATTCTCCAAACCACATGGTCAAGAGTTCCGGACCCTTGACGGATATAAAGTTGGCTTGACATTCATTGGCTACAGCCTTGGCCATGAGTGTCTTTCCGCAACCGGGAGGACCGTAAAACAAGACACCCTTGCTGGGAGACATGCCAAACTTTTCAAACTTCTCGGGGTGTTCGACGGGGTATTGGACCAACTCCTTGAGGTCACGCTAAAGAGTTGCAACGGCAACAAACAAACATACAAAAGGCCAAAGCGTGAGTGAAGCCGTCCATAGGCAAGATTCACAGTCCACCACCACCGACCAGTACAATCCACACGTACCTTAACTTCTTCGAGTCCCCCAATATCGTCCCAGGTAACATTGGGCACTTCCACGACAGTTTCCCGCAACGAAGACGGATTGGATTGTCCGAGGGCATGTCGGAAATGATCTTGATTGACGGCCATGGAATCGAGAATTTCGGCATCAATTTGTTCGTCTTCAATATCAATCAAATCCATCTTTTCTCGAATGCACTGCATGGCCGCTTCGGTACAAAGGGCGGCAATATCGGCTCCAACAAAGCCATGGGTTTCCCGCGCAATGGCTTCGGGGTCGACATCTTCATCCAATTTCATGTTGCGGGTATGAATGCGAAAGACTTCGAGACGACCATTTTCGTCCGGCACACCAATGTCAATTTCGCGATCAAAGCGACCAAACCGACGCAAGGCGGGATCCATGGAATTGGGACGATTCGTGGCACCAATCACCACGACCGAGGCCCGCTGCTTGAGACCGTCCATGAGGGTCAACATTTGTGAGACGATCCGACGTTCGACTTCGCCATTGGTCTTTTCACGTTTGGGAGCAATGGAATCAATCTCGTCAATAAAAATAATGGCCGGCGCATTCTTTTCCGCTTCTTCAAAGGCCTTGCGCAAATTGCTTTCCGATTCACCCGCCATTTTACTCATAATTTCCGGTCCATTGATCAAAAAGAAAAAGGCACCCGTTTCATTGGCCACCGCTCGAGCAATGAGGGTCTTGCCGGACCCGGGCGGTCCATACAAGAGGACCCCGCGCGGTGGTTTGACACCGAGCGTCTTGAACAAGGTGGGATGACGAAGGGGCAATTCAATCATTTCCCGAATTTGTGCCATTTGTTTGCGACAGCCACCCACATCGTCGTAGCCGACATCGTCCATCTTTTCTTCGTCTTCGCGTTTGACGGGGTCGCCTTCGCAATGAATCACGGTATCGGGGGCGACAATACAATAGGGGGACGGATCCGTTTCCACGACCTTGAATTCGACGGGATGCATGGCCGAACGGACCAAAAACAAGTCGCCCTTTTTGACGGGTCGGTAGGCTTCCAAAAAGTAGGGTTTCAAATAGACATCAAACAAGTTGCCCGACACCCCTTCAATGGTATCGTCCAAGGGCAAGACATGAATTCGTTTGCCATAAGGGACATCGCCACACGAGGTGACCGTCACCACATCGGCCAAGCGGACCCGCAAATTTTTGCGCACCGCCTTGTTCATGCGCACGGCCGTGTCGTCGCATGTTTCATCGGCCAGCACAATACAAACGGTATCGCGACCCTTTTTGCCCTTGATCAAGACCGTATCGCCACGAAACAATTGGAGTTGTTCCATCTTGTTGGGACTCAACGATATCACGGAATTGTCATCGTTCGTGGCATCGTCGACAATCAAACGATTCGGACTGCGTTTCTTGCTGCCCGGACCGGCACCGCCGCCACTGCCGCCCGCATTCAAAATGGCGTCCGTCATTTTCTCGTCCTTACTGTTATTGTTGTTGTTGTTGGTATATTCCGTTACGAATCAATGGACAGAAATGATCACAGCATAGGCAAAACACACACAAGGACGGAACGTGAGTAATTTTCAGCGACGAAAGATCGACAATGACCGCAGTCCATCGAATCCTTCCTCATACAAATGGATACGACCACAACACTTACACCATGATGTATTACTTTTTCAGGATCCTATAAACTTCTCAATCAACTGTTGTGGTTTCGTCAAAGTACTCCTTTGTTGCGATGAATGCTTTTACGATAGTCTCTCACAATCACCACACCAAAGAACTTTGTGTGACAACCCTTGTGCGCGGAGAGCAACAGAAGAATGACGGTCCCAAAGATGTGTGCTGAACCAAATGGAAGGTGACAGCAATGGGAAGAAAGATGGGGAGGAGGAACTCGTCCTGGAATTTCTCGGGCTGCTGGCGTGCGAGTTTGGGACTGAAAGGATCCACGACTCAGAGGTGTCGCGTATGGGTCGAATAAGAGGTCGCGACTACCAGAGGCCAGGCGACTCAGGTTTTCACGTGAAAAGGGGGATGCTTTCGGATCCCCTCTACACCTAACACGATCACGTGAAAGATGGGATAAGTTCGGATACCACACCTCAAACGAGTTTGCTTGAGGGACGTGGGAGACCAATGGTTCGCTCTGGGTTGACGTTCTTCCGGGGAACGGGCAGGCGGACCATGGTCTCCCTCCTGGTCTCCCTCCTGGTGGAGGGCCCATGCTTGCTGGATGTGGACCTGTTGGTCCTCATTTCTGGCGTCGTGCGCATCCTATCGTACTTGGTTCCGACGGCCGTAGGATTGCCGACTCTTCCAGGAAAAAGCAAAACGAGTTTCCCGTCTTCCTGCTCACGGGAAACTCTCCATCGATCGCACCCCGACAAAGGCACCTCTTTTGCGGGAAAGCCCAGTCTTTATAGATCCACAAGTCTTGCGTTGGTCACCAGGAGCGTTTAGCCGAGAGGTAAGGGACTACCGGAGACAAGGAGTCGGCTGCGGGTATGGATAGCGACATGCTCGCCTTGTGCGACCTGACTTACCACGTCATCCCCAGAGGGTCCATGCCGGATTGTGGGCCTGGCCCTTAGCCTCTCGTGCGCGCACATTCGAATGGAAGGCAGAGTTGCCTCCAACCCTTTTTTTCCAAACTACGGCACCAGCAAGGAGTTTCGTTGGCCAGAGTCCGTCACATGGACGCCGTGACGAGGTTTGTTTTGGATGTCCATGTTCTCCTACTACCTACCCGAATGGCAACTCCGTTCCAGGACCGTGGTGCTCTCACAAGGAAAAGCAGAAAGAGTAGGTGTCTTCCAGAACCATGAGATGTCGATTAAATATAGTAGGAGTGTAGAGACAAGCTCCAATGGGTACAACGCCCCTCGTGTCGTTGGTGGTGTTGGGGAGAGGAACAAAAGACTTCTCTTGACCATAAACCAATGTTGGGGAGCGAAAAAAAGACCCGTAGATATGTTTCATGCTTTAGAGAGACCGCATACAAGGAGGAGATCCGCATGGACAACCAAGACACGACCAAGCAAGAGACTGTATTCTTCTGGCCTTACTCCTAACTGTATCGGACTACGACAATAGAGAGAGGGAACGAGGCTCCTACCTTGGAATATGTGTTTCGAAAGTTTGAAACTTGTGTGTGTGGAATGAGGATGCTATGTACTGCTATCGTCTTTTGTCCCGGTATGGTTTGGTACACATTGCAGGAACCAAACACTCCATGTGTGTGTGTGTGTACAAGATACACATTCTTGAATAGTGAAACCCAGTTTCACTGGACTTTCCCCCTCGTTTCGGACGGTCGTAGTGCGAGAATCGGTGACTTCCATCCGTACCGTGTCATCTTGGTGTTGTGGTTTTTGCGGTTTTTTGCGGTTGTGGTTGTAAGAAGTCCCTCTATACCTAGGTGACTTCCAAGGACAATTCCGTGTCGGTTCGATGGAATTCCGACGGAAGAAAACTCGTCAAGGGATCGACGGGTGCTGACATTTTGGATCCTTGCGACGACAAGGTAAGGGAATCCGACGTTTGAAAGGACGACGAGGACGACGACAAGGACACACTGTCGGGTCCGTCCACTGAAGAGACGGCATAGCCGTCGTCGTCATGATTGGTATATCCATAGGAATACGACGACGACGAGGATTGGGAGCATGACGACGACGAGTCGTCGTCTCCAATCCGTTGGACAATCGAGTCAATGACACCCGTTTCAATCGACAAGACGTCGTTGGTCGAAAGAACTCGCGATTCGTGTTTGAAATCGTGTCGTCGTGGAGGATCGTCTCTCTCGGACGACGACGTCGTCATGTTGGTCGTCGATGTTGGAGACTGGCCGTCTTGGTCGTCATCCTTCTCCTCCTCCTGTTCCTCTTTCATGACACACTGATCCTTGTTCTCGTTCTCGTCGTCGTCATCGGATTCCAGAAGCGAAATGGTACTTTGGACCGCTTCGGCCGTGGCCAAGGTACTGGCCGTGCTGGACAGTTTGCGACCCGCCGGCGATGGTTTTTTCCAAAAAGCCAAGACCCGGTTCAAGAGCTTTTTCGAGGGTCCTCCTCTGCGACGACCCCGACGACCATCATGAAGCACGATTGGCACTAGTGTGGACCACAGCAGCAGTGTGTGTGAGAGAGAGAGACAACAGGGCAAAACACCAAGCAATCTACGTGGTGCAGGCATCCGATTCCTACCTTCGTCTTCGTCTTCGTCGTCATCCGGAATGGCAATCAGAGTTTCACGCTTGGTAGGCAATGAGGAAGAAAGCCTGTCCTCTGTGGGATTGTTTGTACATGATGCTACGGATGGCTTGGTTGGAGTTGGACTGTTGTGGTTCTTGTCTGTGGAACTGGAAGGATGATGATCTCGTTGCACTTGTGGGTACCGTTGGTACTGTCGTGTGGATGATCTCCCCACAATCTTCGTCTTGTTGTTGGGGTGGTGAGATCCTCCATCTGTCTCGTGTTCTTCTTGTGGTTGTGGTTGTGGTTGTTGTTTGGGAGCCATGGTGGTCCGTCGTTTGGACAAGGATCAATCCAACAGAGATCGAACTTGTCTCGATGGAGACAACAACAAGTGGTGTGATAGATTCCATGGCATTCCAGTGCCCGCCGAACGATTACCTAGGTGTCGTGTCATCGCTGACTGGAGTTGAGCTGTTTATAGGCCATGGCGCAGCCACCCAGTCGAGAGAGACCACTCTTTTTTGGATCGAACGGTTGAGCTCCCCCCGGTATTTCTGGACAAAGATACAATGACCATGTCCGTTGCGAAGGAAGCGTTGGGTCGCTCCCCTCGCGTGCCAGATCGATCCGTTGTTGGATGTTGCTGCCAATGGTCCTCGTCAACGGACATTGTCTGTCCGTCGGTGTGGGTCGAATTTGACACGAACCAGTGTGTTCCAGTGAGTATTCAAATGTGTCCGTTGCCGCGTCGCATCGGATTCTGGTTGGCAAATAGATCGTACAGGTTGTCCCTACTGACACTGACTGGACTCTGACAGTCTTTCTGTACGAGTACAGCATTGTTGATTCTTGGGGGGATGGCTCGCGTCGGATACGGGGACTGCTTTTGTGGGATTGCGCATTGGGCGCATCGTCTCTCGCTTCATTTTTCTACTTCCAATTCCAACAACATCCCACCATAGTGTCACACTCAAACTCCAGGCAGGAACAATGATGATGATACGGAGAATGCGTGGACGATTGTTGCCCGTTCTGTGCTGGATTATTCTACCAGTCACCATTGCGGCATCTGGATGGGAGAGCCATTACAACCACGACCACAACGAGCAACAACAACCACAACAAACTCGGTATACGCCTCGCATTCGCAAAATGAGACGACTACAGCAACCGCAGCAGCAGGCGGCACCGGCACCCGAACAACCACGACAACTGGACCCACGACAGTCTACTACTGCTTCTTTTCTTTCCCAACCACCTCTTCCAACACTGTTTCGACAACTCAAGACCAAAAATGACAAGGAACAAGACGAAACGCGACGTCCCACATCTACACCCACCACTTTGGTGCCTTCTCCTCGTCCTTCCATGGCTCCCACAACAGGGACACCCACCACCTTGGTACCAACCAGGTCTCCCACCCTTGCTCCGACACAGTCTCCCACCATGTCTCCTTCCCAGTCTCCCACAACCCTTGCGCCTTCCAAATCTCCCACCATTTCTCCGACACAGTCTCCCACGCGAGCTCCGTCTCCCTCACCCAGCTCGACTCCATCGGTGGCACCCACCACCACACGACCCACGGCCATGCCCAGCACGTCCGTGCCCTCGTCGTTCACCCATCCTCCGGCTACCTTGGCCATGATCTCCCAACCCCCGGTTGCGGCTGCTCCCACTCCTTCTCCCACCCAAACTCCTTCCAATGTTCCCACCATTTCCCCCATGCATCCGCCCAGTGGAGTTCCTACCCCGTTGCCCACACTGCCGCCGTCGCCGTTGCCCACGCAAAGTCCTGTTCCCAGTGCCCTTCCGTCGGCACATCCCTCCACATCCATGGCACCCTCGCGTTCCTCGGCCCCTTCCATAGATCCCTTGGGCTACGACACGGCGGCGGGTACGGGAGGAGGAGAATTGATTACTTGTCGTCGCACGATTGCTACCACGACTGCCACTACTACCGAATCGCGCTTTGCCGTCATTCCCTATGCCTACAACATGACCTTGCAACGGAGTACCAATGTCGTGGCGGCCACGGCGGAAGGCGAACGCTTGATTGGACAAGGCGTGGCGAACGTGCTGTGTCGTCAAACGACCTCATCCGAAAACAACACGGTGGGAGTGTGGTTGTCCAGTCTCTTTTCGACACCCCCCGATACAACGGCCGGAAGGTGTGGGTCCACGGCCGAAACGGATTGTTATACCATTAGTGGAGCCTTTACCGTGACGGTCCAAGCCGAACCCACGGTGTGGCCTAGTAGTACGGGCCAAGTCCCTGACGCGGTCACCCAACACTTTGAAACCGTCTTGGCCACCGACGTGTTGCCCACTGTCGTGCAAACCTTGGCCACCTTTCAAACGGCATCCTTTCTCACCAATATTGGTGGCTCGGAATCCGAAACAGCCGCCCCTGGAACCAACACGAGTTCCACCAGCCAACCAAACACCATGGTCCTCCTGGGGGCCATTGTGGGTGGTGCGGCGGCGCTCTTTGTCGTGGCGGCCATGTTTCTCATTCGCCAGCATCGTTCCCACGCCCACGCGGCAGCCGCTGCCCACCATCACCCCCACGAATCCCACCGTCGTCTCGACTCGGCGACACCTGGAGCAGGAGCAGGAGCCGCAAATGGTGCCGCCAAAGTTCCACAACAACGGCATCATCGACGACAGGGTACCTCCTCGTCCATGCCCAGTCGACAAAGTACGGTATCGTCGGGACCCACCGTCCCCGTTTGGGAAATTGTCTGTCACGACGACCACGATTTGATATCGGTGAATTCCCAAGTCACGGGCACGGAATCCTGTTGGGGCACGGCATCCTCGTCTTTGTTGGAAGAAGGAGAAGCCGAAGGAGGAGATGGAGGTTCCTTGTTGGATGAGGTCATGCCTCTGGAACCCACAATGACAATGACTGGTACCGAATCTCCTACTAATACGACCCACCAGGTGGTGACCGAGTTACTCCAAGACCCCGTGGACGAGGATGTACAGCCCGCCAACGACGACGATAAAGACGACAACAACAACCACAATGCTCCAATCGTGGTAACAGTCTAGGGAGAGCGCTCTCGTACAGACTCGACCAGAAGACGAAGAGGAAGAGCAAGGCGGGGTACAATGGTGAAACACGAAGAAGAAAAAGGCGGGGTACTAGGGTGAAACACGAAAACAGCCGGACCCACCAAGGGGTTCTCGCGACACACACGAAATGTGGCACTCCCAGACCATTCGGCCTTCTCGGGAGGGCGTTCCCCTGGAACCTCACACAGATTCTAATGGCATGTAGTAATAGTATCTTGTTGTGGATGAAACCTCTCCCTGATTGGGAGGGAAGGAATGGAGGGAAGGCATCCATAGTTCCAGGTTTTGTACGAATGGCTCTTGATTGGAGAACGGGTATGTAGAATTGTGTAACACTAACGGATTGATTTGTATAACAGTAGATTGCTTCTATCGTGGACAAACTGGGGCTGCATGTCGTCTTTTTGTTTTCTGGTCCGACACGAGTTGTCATACCATCGGCTCTGCGGATTTTGACGAGGGGCAAACGATGCCAGTCTCTGCAGACGTGGTTCACTCGTTACCGGCCGTATATAGATAGTAGGTTCCTGCATCCATGGTTTGGATTCGTACAACTGACGGAATGGCACTCGTGTAAAACTACGATGCTGCGCCGGTCCCGCCAACATCCAACCATCAACTCTCCAATACCATTTCACTGTCCTCCAGCACTCCTCACCACTGAACGCACGTCCATGCAAAAGCAAACACCCGTGAGCAAAACTGGAGGACCACCAGCAGCAAATGCCTTTGGAAAACCCGTATTCAGACGGGTACGGGTACATCCGTACCAGCCAAACAACAATCCCAAAGTCACACTCGATTCTTGCTCGGATGAACCTGTACTACCGAAGGAGAAGAAGACGGGTGAACGTCTTCGCCCCGTTTCGTGTGTCTCCTCGTCATTGCAGCATCCATGGTTTGGATTAGCACGACAGACGGAATGGCACTTCTCTCACCACAGAACCTCCCTGCGAAAGTCCACGTAGAGATACCGAAGCATCGATAGAGTTAATAACTCTAGGTAGACCTCCTCAATCCCTCAATAAGCTTGGAGAATCGGACACCTGTGACCGCGAGTGGAACGATGATAACACGTTCGTCTATATAGGCAGGCCACAGCACAGCGTTGCGACAAAACCTCAACCAGAACGTATCCAAACGACTGGTCCTTATGAAGGTCTTCGAGTGTGATCTAACCATGCACAGAAGGGACGAATAGTCCAATGGCACTGCAAGCGTCAGTGCCCAGCTTTCCAATGTAAGTGACAGAGCGAATCTACGCGACTATCTGGACAGATCCAACCCTTGTCCGGAAGTTCGGTCTTCACCAGCTCAAATGTCAGATCGAACTTCGTACGAGAACATACCTCTTCTATGAGACCAACTTCCAAAACGATGTTCAATGGCTTGCATCTCGGGGGAAGCCAACTTTGCGCATTAAGACCAACGCAAATATTCTCATGGAGAACGAGGCAGTCTTCTGCTTTTCAACCAGTTTTGTGTTCCTTCTTCTCAGATGGCGTAACATCTTCTTCAACACAGAGTTTTGCACACGAATCGCAAATTCGTAGTATCACATCTTCCTTTGAAGCCTGTATTTGCAAAACGCCTCTTCATCCCCCTCCTTGCAAATGAATCGGCGCTTTGGGCTACAGGGCATGAGCCGTTCTTCGAAAAACCATCATTTAGTTGTGCTGAGAATCGAACTGAATGGGAAACCATCGAATCATTGTTCAACAACGGAGTTTGCGCCAATCCTGAAAGCCGCTAAAAGCCAAGAATACAACCAATTGGCTTGTGAAAGAAAGATGATGCGAGGGGCTTTTCTTCGACTCAAAGAGGAAGATGACCCGCTATTCCTCAGGATCTGCCTCATCGGCAGCAAATCATTATTCAAGAAAGGACTATGGGGTTCTTGAACTATGTTGTGGCATTCTGTAGAGCCCTTCTTGGATGATGATTTCCTGCGGTAGATACCCCAGGTCTTGAGAGAATTGCAAAGAGTCCTTGGCATGGTCGCTCTTCATCTTCTCGTCTCCTTTCAACTCGTAGAGAATGATCGGCCTTCTCTCCTCTTTGTCGATCGATCGGCCGCAAATCAGTGTTCAAGTAAGGACTGTATCATCCCTGAACCATGATGGGATCGTAAGAGACCTTTCTTGGATGATGATTTGCTGCTGCGTCCCCAATCGAAGAAGAGGAGCAGGTCTCAATCATTCACAAAATTTGCAGAAAATCCTTCTAATTGCTGGTATTGTTTCGTTTCATATTCTCGTCTCTTTCATACAGGGAATCTCACGGGTAGAGAGCATAAAAAGGTCTGTCTTTCTTCTTCAAGTAATCCACAAGCTCTTGTTCACAGGTCCGGCAACAGGGTTCCAAGTTCGACAAACAAGCAAACCAGATCCTTGCGGTTTATTGGCACCGACAACAAGGATGACACCCATAAATGGCAAACAAGCACTTGATGCCGGCATCAAGACCGACGCTCGTGGCGAACAAATACAGAGAGAAGAGAATCGAGCGCACCGATTCGATCGTTTGGTTTTGCAGGGGCAACGGCCGAACGAGTAGCGCGCTTTTTCGAAAGAATCATATGTGCTCTCTGCCGCTAATTGAAGACTTCGCGAGACTCGTCACCATGGATAATTCATTCCGAGAACGCAGGATCAAGCGTGGATGCTCCATACGAGAGATTCTTGAGTTGGGAGTTGGGAGGCTATCTGGAGGACAATCACGGCGTGGTGCCATAACTGGAGGGAAATCTTGGATAGTCCGCCCGCTGAATATGCACCATGAAAAGCAAGCTCATCATCAAGAGACTGATGAATCATGCAACTCGTTGTCCAAGATGAGAGATACGGGATATTCGGATTGTGTGACTCTCCTCACATGGTGATATAACAAAGAGCGGTGCCATCTTTGCATCCACCAAAGTGTGGCTGACGAAACGAAAACTAGGCACTCGCAAAGCCACACGAAGAGGTAGCTTGATGGTCGATCCACAATCCACATTGTCCAATCTGAATCCATCGCTTCGCACTACTCAATTGGGCATTGCACCAGGGACGTCCAGTCGGAGATAATCTATGTATAGATGATGATAAGAGCGCTGATTGTATCAGGTTGGATGTCAGAGCATGGACGGGTTATCTGTGATAGTACAACTACCTACAAGTACACGAGCTCCCTGTAGACACTCCATGGAACGCTGCGTTCTCGAGCATAGGGAACCAAGCAAAGACTAGAGGCAAACCGACCCTTCGTCAACCGACAACCTCAATTGCGCAATCTTCAATTGGGGTACAACCATTCTCATGGACACACGTATTCTTGACCCAACGTGTTGGAACGGGGAAGCATTGCGAAATGGAACCGATATTCCTTTGAAGTGCCACATGGAACATTGTGAGCCAAAACGCATGGCCCATACGATTTGTCATGGGAATGCTCGTGTGTGGGCGCCTTTTCCTCTTGTATGATAGACACATGGATAGGATACCACGGCATTGACATTCGGAACCGGAACGCAACGCCATGGTAGACTCCGAAGCAGAAAACGCTGTACGAGACTTAAGTGTGAATGCGACAACCGCAGCTTTAATGAACAACAAAAGATGGGATGGTTGCACCGCCATGGGACCATTTGCCGTCTCTCGAAACTGGATCTTGGCTATTTGGGCCGAGTCGGTAGCAAGCCCCGAGGAAACCAGTGTCGGTACTTGGACGGTTCCCGGGTTCTGTATCTTTTCATACGACGCAACGAGCTCGCTTTGGTACGCTGTCAATGCTTGGAACTGGCGTTTTGGCTTGGAATCAGGGCATTATACGGAATTCCATCCTCCCAGCTTTGAAAGAATTCCGTAGCGACCGGTGGGCTGATGACCACATTGGGATGGTGTCGGTCCAACGAGTACAACTTCTTCCTCCTCATATGAGACCAATTGTATACACATCCTCCCGCCCCTGAAGAGTTGACATAAAAAGAGAGATGAGCGAATTGCGAATAGAGAGAGTGCACGGACACAGTCTCGCCAGGCGCGGTCGATGTGACTATAGAACAACCAGTACATGAGTGTCTCGCCAACTTTGCAATACTTAGGGTATTAGGTACGTTGTACTATAGCCCTACGCGCATGATGTATGCGTTGATTGTCGTCGGCCGACCTTCCCAACTCTTCTGTCACGTTTTTCTGTGGATTGACCTTTTTGCTGCGGGTGAACCCTTGTGGTGGAGATTGAGAAATCTGGATATAGGTGATGACAGACAGCGATTAGAGTGACTCTTTTCTCGTTACATTACTCACTTCCAATTCTCAGATTTAACTGGACAGCATGGGGAGACCAACCAGAAAACAAAACACACTCAGGAGAAATAATTGTAATACTAATGATTGGAGATCCAAAATCACGGCTCGAAATGCCTTGGCAACAGCCATGTTGTTGGTGGTGAGCGTCAATTACTGGAGAACGCCGGCCACCAGTGAGGATCCTGCACTGATTTCTCGACAAAATGCCGCAGTGTTTCAGGACAAGTGGAAGGCCAAACGTGAATCCGACCTCGGTACACATAATTTCATTCGCAAGCAAGGCCAACTGCACCATGAATCCAAGCATTCGGCCAATCGGAATCAAACAAACTCTGCTGTGGCGACACATTCAATCAACGATTCCAGGCAACAACACCAACAAAGACTGAAAAAGCAACAACAACGACAACAATTTCCAGTAAAGCCAGAACCACCGCAAAGTTCGACGGCACGTCCTTCCGATGGTCATCCGGTAGCCGGTTTATCCTGTCAGGCCCATGGAGGACCGAATGACAAGATGGGCAGTCGCAGCGAATCGCAAGTGGTGCAAGACATGGTCTATTGGTCCGACTGGCCTACAGATGCCATGTGGTATTCGCCACATGCACCAGCAGCATCCAATCACAGCAACCACCAAAAGAAATACTTGACATTTGAACCGGACGAGGGTGGATTCAACAATATTCGCATGGCCTTTGAGACGGCCGTAGTGTTGGCCATTGGTACGGGACGCACCTTGGTCTTGCCCCCCGAAATGAACTTTTATCTCTTGGGGTCGCCGGTTTCGCAGAAACCCAATGCCAAGAGTACCCGTAAAAACACGTTTGGCTTTGCGGACTTTTTTGACTTGCCTGCCATTGTGCAAGAACATGCGCCCAACAAGAATGCCTCTCGACCGTCCGCGCTGAAAATCATTACGTTTGACGAATTTTTGCAACACCAAGGCGGTTACTTGGTGGATCGACGAACAGGTCAACCCGCCTTTCCACCCCACAATATTACTCATTGGAATGGCAAACTTCCAGCCAATCATGCCACCTTTTATCAAGCTCAACACAAGGCGGGAAGTACCTTGTCGCTATGGAATTGGATGCGTCAAGTGACGCATAGTCCCGAGGATTGGGATTTGAATCGTTGTGTGGTGGCCATTCCGGGTCAACCCGGATCCGCTGCCCTACAAACACTGCAACAAACCAAACAGGCCGTGATGCAGGACGATCATCGCCGGGCGGCCCACTTTTCGACGAAACAATTGCAGACAAATCCACAAGTCGTGTGGAGAGATCGATGGCGGTCGTTTCTCAACCATCCCACGGCAGTCAATGCGTCGGCCAAGGACCGGTTGGCCGAACTCTTGGCACACCGTCCCACACTCTGTCTGTACAATGAAACCTTGCAAACCGCTTCAGTGCTTCATTTGCAAGGAGAAAATGCTGCCCATCGCATTTTGGTGCATTTTTATGCCTATGTATTTTTTCAAGATTGGCAACAAGATTTGTGGATGAAACGCTTTGTTCGAGATCATTTGCGATATCACGATGACATTCAATGCGCGGCAGCTCGCATTGTGCATGCCTTGCGAGAAAAGGCCCGTCGAATCAATCCACGACTCGCATCGACAACAAATCATACATCGAGCACAAATGGTAGTGTCGACAACCAAAAGGAAGAGGATGACGACGATTCCTTTCATACCATGCACATTCGTCGTGGTGATTTTCAATTCAAACTCCTTCGGGATATGACAGCTCAAGAGATTTATCAAGACAATGTCCGCAACTGGTTCACGCCTGGTAAACTTGTGTACATTGCCACGGATGAAAAGAATAAAACCTTTTTTGATCCTCTCCGCGAACATTACCAATTGGTCTTTTTGGATGACTTTATGGAGTTGCTGTCCGGTGTGGATTCTCATTATTATGGCATGATTGAACAAGTGGTGGCTTCCATGGGAGACGTGTTTGTGGGTGCCGTCTTTTCCACCTTTTCGGGCTATATTCATCGAATGCGAGGATACCATTCCCAAAAACACCAGTGGCCCGGCTACGAAACGGGCATTGTACGAAACAGTTATTACTATGCTCCCAATGGTGCCCTGGCCGCGAAACGCCAAGCCATGCATCGGTATCAAGCCGTCGAACCCGCCTTTTGGCAACGAGAATTTCCGGTAGCCTGGAGAGATTTGGATCATTCCTTCACCGCGTCCAGAACGGTTCAAGAATCGTAATGCTCAAGTGTATGGACGATCTACCAGGATATTCACGACAACTGTGATGTGAAGGACATGCCCTTGAGTAGTCTCACAGAATAGAATGGAACGCATTGTTCATTTGTGCTTGATTTCTACTATTATAAGTACAATTACAATACCTCAAAACAGGTGATATTTGAAACACCAACTTGGACAGCACAATATCAAAACAAAACGCGGGACGGAATCTCGGCCCATGCATCTTTGATCATTTTCAGTATCCTGGTTCTGTTGCCGCACGGGGAACAAATCCCTCGAAGCAAGCATTCGTGGGTGTGTTGCGTTGTTGGAAACGGTCGTTTGTCCACAATTTGGCTTATGCTCTTATGGTTCGTTCGTTCCTCGTCTCTCTCTACGAGCTCATTGCCATCCCCGCAACAAACTTCCCATACTCGCCTTGCGTGTAATAATTTCTCGCACCCGTCCTCCTCTGTGAGGCGACTTGGAAACGGACCGTTCTCCATCCGTTACACTGGTAGCCGTCGATCGTTCCGAATAGGAGGCCAAACTAAATTCTCCATCGCCCGCCATGACTTCGACGCCCAACCACGACATGTTATCCGAAACAGACATTTGTTCTTCGTGATCCTCTTCTTCGGTAATCGTGTCAATGCCCCTTCCTCCCTTGGTGTAAAAGGAATCACCCGCAATGGACATGGTGGCCATTTGATCCTTGGACATGCGACTTTCGTCGTCATCGTCATTTTCCTCCTTGTTGGCTTCTTTTGTTTGGGGGGCATCGCCCGCTTCGGCATCGGCCCGACTGTCCTGTCCATCATCTTCCAATCGATGCATACCCAATTGTCGTCGCATGGCGCGTCGTCGGACAGCCAAAAAGACGAGTCCCGACAAGAGCATCAAACCGGCGGCTCCTCCGACAATGGCACTCGTGGCCGCGACTGTATCTTGAGTCCCCTCGTCTTGAATCAACACACCACCACCATTGCCGTCTCCCAAGGTGGCAAAGAGTGAGGACAAGGTATCCAATTGTTTCAATTCTGCGATAATGTCTGCTCTGCTGGCGTTAAAGAGAAATCCAAAACGATGCTTGATTTCTTCGAGCGTCACATTGGAGGTCGGATCGACAAAGACAGTCGAGGTCGCGTAGCCTTGCACGACATGGCACCGATAATCGGTTTCGGTCGTTGCACATTCGGCTTGAACGGTATCGGTCGGCACGGAATCCAACGTGTGCAGATAAAACCGATTTTCACCGTCCACATCACACATGGAGGTCGCCAACTTGGTTCCCACCAACTTTTCGCCCTCGAGGACGGCCAACGACACGTTGGTGTTTTTCTTGAGCGTCATTTGGTACGTATAGTTCCATACAATGGTTTCCACCGGAAACCCGCCCGGATTGACGCGACGACACTTTTGAATCGTTCGAATTGCTTCGCCCGCGGCAGAAATGATTTCTTCATCATAGGAATTGGGATCCAAACTCGGGACATTTGACACTGTGGGTTGGAAGGAGACCGAGGGTTGCCACGACGGCACCGCCGACGGGGTGGTGGACGGGGCGGTGGTGGGCGCGGCACTGGGGTGGGTGGAGGGAGCGGCCGAGGGTTCCGACGACTGGGACGGTTGCACCGATGGCCGGGCCGAGGGTGCCGCTGAGGGAGTGGCACTGGGAGCGGCCGATGGCGACGCGCTGGGTGTCACCGTCGGAGCGGGGGTGGGAGCCGGGGTCGGTGCCGGAGTGGGAGCCGGAGTCGGAGCAGCCGTCGGACTCGGGGTGGTGGGCACGGGGGTCCGAGCTGGTGTCGGAGCCGGTGTCGGAGCAGCCGTCGGACTCGGGGTGGTGGGCACGGGGGTCGGAGCTGGTGTCGGAGCTGGTGTCGGAGCCGGTGTCGGAGCCGGTGTGGGAGCGACTGTCGTAGGAGCGGGTGTCGGAGCTGGTGTGGGAGCCGGTGTGGTGGGGGCTGGTGTGGGAGCAGCCGTCGTCGGAGCTGGTGTGGGAGCAGCCGTCGTCGGAGCTGGTGTCACGGGAACGGGCGCGACCGATGGTGCTGCTGACGGTGTCGCCGAGGGTGCGAGAGTCGGGACAGGTGTGGCCGGAAGGGAGGGTACGGGGGACGGTCGCGAGGACGGTGCTTCCGTCGTTGTTGCAGCAACGGGGGCAGCCGTCGGAGCCGTAGTGGGCGGGGAAGTGGCAGCCGTGTCGTCGAGACGACGATGATTGGCGCTTGCCGGAGAGGCACGACGAAGAGACGTGGTTGTTGTTTGAACCGTTGCTTGCGCTGTTGTTTGGGCCGAAATCATGGCCAGCATCATGGAGAGACAAGGCAGAATCCACATGGTAGGAATGAATCGATGTCGTTGTGCTTCTAGCTGGTTTGCAGAATGACTGTGCTGCTCTATACCAAGGGATTTTGATGCCCAATGGAAAAATGTACACCAATGTGGCAACAGAAGAAGAGAGAGGCAATCTTGTGTGGATGGTAATCTTGTGTTTTTGTGGTTTGCGCCTTTTTCCTCAAAAGTAGGTATATTGGTTCGTGAGAAGAGGCGCCACGCACGGAAAATGATGCTTGATCATCGGTCCTCGTTCGTTTTCTCTTGTACTCGGCATCATCCTTGATTCCTGCAATGCTCTCATTCTTTGTGGTGTATTGGTGTGACGGCCAAGCCCGCCGCGTATCTCGCATATAAGTTTGTGTATTGTGTGCATTCAGTCATAGAGCGTCCATTGCAAGCACGAATCACGAATCCCCCGAATCGAACGGATTGGGCATTCAACGGAAAACTTGACTGTAGGCAAAGTCGTCCCATTGGATTTTCAACGGATCGTTTATAAATCACTTACGAGTACGAGTACGAGTACGAGTATGTATAAAAATATCACCTGTACGAGTATCAACTACAATACGGGGGATTGGCGCGGCAGGGATTGGCGCGGCAGGCTCGATCCGGAATCTGGACCCCCAAACTATGCCTACCTATTACCTACCCGCCAAAAGCAACTCCATAGCTGCTCCAGAGAGAGGACTTGGGACTGTGACGACCATGGCGCCCTGCCAGTAAAAGAGACAAAGCACATGAAAGAAAACGGTTTCATCCTAGAATATAATATCTGCAGTCTTTGTGCTACCAACGAATGTTTCCACGAAATCAACTTGGACTCAGATTTCTCCTAGGACTATCTACGATTCAACGGTTCCCTTCCCGCGTGATCTATCTAGCTAGAGAATGCAGTTCACGAAATTCAAAGAGAGAGAAACTAAAGTACAAATGGGGAACACGTTACGGGACGAGCGCGGGTGTGTTTTGGATCTGGATTCTATTAGGGGCCGACGGTCGAATAGACACTGCCTTCGGCATCGGACAATTCGTAATCTTGTCCACACAGCTCGTGCGACGAGGAACGTGCCGTGGTTTCGTCCTGGTCCGTACTCTCACGCCGACGACGCACCGGAGACGGCTCGAGGGTGAGTGCTTTGCCTTCGTTCAAGACATCGACGCCCAACCACGCCAAGGTTTCACCGCCATCCGACATGCTATCGTCAATGACGACAGCCTCGGCACTGGTGGACTTTTCCGTGTTGGTATTGTTGTTCGGATTATTGGTCTGATCCAAATAACAAGAATCCATGGAGGTATTGGCCACAGAGTCGGATCGTTTGACGGCTCCGAGAATGCGATCTTCATCGCCGCGATCGGATTTGCTGGGGGGTGACCACTTGGCAAAGTCATCGTCCTCTTCAAAACTATGCGTCTTGTCGGGATCTTCATCGTCGTAGGCATCGTCTTGTGCCGGATCCTCTTCCACCTTGGGGGGTTTGACGGGCAGTTTGGCCGCATCGAGGGCATTGTGGGTTTGACGACGTTGTCGTTGTCGCTGACGCGTGCACACAAACACGCAAATCACCGAGGCGAGGCAACAGAGGGCCACGCCTCCCAAGAGCGCCGCGAGCAGGGTGAGCGACTCCATGTCGTCGTCGTCATTGTCCGAGTCTGGTTCGGGCCCGGCGACGGTTTGGTAGGTGGTCATGGTTTGCACGACACTGGGCAAGACACGGCCCAAAACGGTTTGAAATTCCGAGTCGATTTCCAGTTGCGTCGTGGTATCCTTGACAAACAAGCAGGCCTCGAATGTGCCCGTCACGACGTGGCATTGCGTATTGGCCGTTTGCGACTGACACGTGACTCGGTCGTCCGACGACAGGGCATCGGGCTTCCAGGAATTGAGTTTTTCCAGCACAAGGGGACTGTCGGGCAAGCTCGTGTTGGCGGCACAGAGAATCTCGGCCACGCCCTGTCCAATTTGCCGTTCGCCTTCCAAGAGTGCTTCGGGGACATTGGAGGTTTCGGGCAAGAGCAGCGTGTACGTGTAGGGCACCTGGACAATGACGTAGTCGTCATACTGGGAGGGGATGGTGTGTTGGCAGGTATGGATGAAGCCCTGGGCAAACTGGGCTTCGGTAAACTCCAAGGCATTGGCGGCAGCGGTGTTGGTCTCGAGGACGGCCCCCGTGGGTTCGGCGGTTGGTTCGTTCGTTGGTGCGGCCGTAGTGGGAGACGCCGAGGGACTTGGAGTAGGACGATTCGAGGGTGTCGCCGAAGGATTCAGAGTACGTGTGGGAAGGACCGACACAGAGGGTTGAGGAGAGGGAAGGGCACTGGGCGACAATGACGGTGACACACTGGGCTCGTCCGAGGGCGCGAAACTGAGTGTGGGAGGACTGGTGGTGAGTGCCACGGTCGGAGCGGGCGTGTTGGGTTCCGACGGAAGAAAGACCATGACACGACGACGACGGCGTTTCTCATACTGTGCTGCTCGGGCTCCGCGGTGGAAGGTAGTCTCCGAGTCTTGTCGTTGTCGTTGTTGTGACGAGGGGAGCGCCATGGTGGTGCTCCTGGTGTGCTGGAGCAATACGGTCCAGACGAATAGTATAGCACTGGAGTGTTTCATGGTGTGTGAGAGTGTATCCGAGATTTTGTAAAGTAGGAAGTAAGAAAAATGAGACTGAGGTTGTGGCAAGAATTGCACACAATTTATATTTTATAGATCTTGCCGTTCGCTTTCGTGTTTCCATCCGGAACGACATTGGACTTGTACGATCCCTTGCACTACAACCCCCAAGTCTGCTCGGTTCGCAATCTGGAACAGGGAGCCTCCCAAGGCTCCTCTAAGCAATTTACGACGAATGATGGGGGAAACCTCCCACAACGGAAAATGACATCCAAGGCTGTATCATTCTCATTGCCGTGAGAAGATTGCACATTGCAAGTAGACTCTATAGTGTAGACTACCTACCTCTCAAAAGATTCGTTGGAGCGCGTTCCGGCGTGCAAGCAAGTTCCGAATGCCGATGCTATCGTGTCTATGTGTGTGTAGCGATGATGATGATGATGTGGAGCAAGGGTGTCCTCACAATTTTGGATCACACAACAATTCGGAAAGAAGGAGGAACTGCTACTAGAAATTCAATCCTTTTGAATTCTACTACCTATTCCGATGAATACACTCTATATCTAGAAATTCAATCCTTTTATGAATTCTACTTCCTATATACCAATGAACACACACAGATACATGTCCAAGCTGTTTTGCCCACCAATGGAGGAGGCGCAGTGTTGGACGAGAAGGAGAAAGCGACCTGTTTCTACCTCCTGGAACCATTCTCGTCAACCATTTTCGTCTCCCTCCAATACTCCTAGAGCCCCAACACCACACATGGAACAAATAACACTGCGGTTCCCACACTCGTTTCCTTCTCCGATCCAACCGTGTTGTGTTGTAGAGCATTGATGCAGTTTGGAGAACCGAAACACACACGAGTCGTTGCGCGGATTCTGGTTTCTGCGGGAACCGATACAGAGGAACACCCACACTCACACACAAATATCAAAGGGTTCTTGCCGCAAAACACGGGTCAATGGCGGAGGAGGAGGAAAGAACGACCCTCTCCCCTCTCCCTGTATGCGTTAGTACCCTAGGAGGCACACAGACAGACACATTGACGGGCCGCGAGGGCATTCTGGATTCTTCCACTCTTGGTGTGGCCATCGACTGTTTGTGGTGTATTTCAGACTCCTTCCTAGGAGAAGAACAAGGAGATCCTCGTTTCTCCAGTATATGCTAGTGTACTAGCCCATGATCTAGATCCCTCCACGCCATGGGGAATTCTCGTTGCCAAAAGGCTGGTTCCAATGCATGATACTCATGCATGACCTTGCGTTTGTGGGCCATGGGATTGGGGGTAAAGTAATAGCTCGTGGGCAAGGCACCCATTTCGTAACCCGGCCATTGTCGTTTGTGGGAATGGTATCCTCGCAACCGATGAATATATCCCGTAAAGGTGGAAAAGAGGGACCCCACAAAGACATTTCCCTGCGCGGCCACCAATTGTTCAATCATGCCATAATAATGCGAATCCACACCCGACAGCAACTCGATAAAGTCGTCCAAAAAGACGAGTTCGTAATGTTCGCGGAGAGGATCAAAAAAAGTCTTGTTCCGTTCGTCCGTCGCAATGTAGACAACCTTGCCGGGTGTAAACCATTTGCGAATATTACTTTCATCAATGTCCTCCACCTCCATGTTGCGGACCACTTTGAATTGAAAATCGCCCCGACGAATGTGCATGCTATGAAACGAGACATCTTCTTCATCTTTCTTATTGCCTTGGGTGGCATTTGCCAATTGACGATTGACGATGCGAGCCTTTTCACGGACGGCATGAACAATGCGGGCGGCTGCACATTGAATATCATCGTGGTAGCGCAAATGATCTCGCACAAAGCGTTTCATCCATACATCGTGCTGCCATTCTTGAAACAGGACGGCGGCATAAAAGGGAATCAAGAGTCGATATCCCGCCTTTTGTTCCCCTTGCAAATGAACGACACGGGCCTCTTGTAAGGTTTCATTGTACAAACAAAGGCCTTGGCGATGCGCCAAGACTTGGGATAACCGATCCACTGCAGAAGCATTGACGGCTGCGGGATTCTTGTCAAAGAAATGAAAGCGACTGCGCCAGACCAAATTGGTGCGATTGCGCAAAAGTTCCGGCAATTTTTGCCGGCGCGTTTCGTCTTTTTGTACCAGCGGTTCCCATACCTCGTGTTGAATTTCCTCCAAGGCCTGTCGTCCCGGTGCTCGAGGAATCACGGCTACACATTTACTCAACTGCCATTCCGGATTGGCCGTGACACGACGCAACCACTTCCACAAAGAGGAGGAGGCGTTGGTATTTGCCGCTAAATTGTCATTGTCACTGTCTGTGCCATTGTTGTTGTGGGCCCTTGTCAAAAAGGCCAAGAAATTGGGCGGAATCCGACCCTTCCATTGTGTGAGATTGCCGGGTGGGAACGACGGTTGACCCGTCGTTCGGTCCACCAAGTGTCCTGTCAAGGCTTCGCGTTGCAAAAACCCTTCCATACTCATGACTTGCAAGGCAGCAGCCTTTTGAGAACTGGACGCGGCCCGCTCATGCTCTTTGACAATGGCCGACAAGTCAAAAAAGTCCTTGAATCCAAACGATGCATGAAAATCACCCGCCGAAAAATTGGTCAAGAGATAAAAGTTCATTTCGGGGGGCAACACCAAAATACGTCCCATCCCCATGGCCATGACGAGGGCGGTTTCAAAGGCCATGCGAATATTGTTGAATCCACCTTCATCGGGTTCAAAGGTCAAATACTTTTGTGGTTGGTGACTGTCTGTGGGAGGGGCATGGGGAGAATGCCACGTGGCATCGGTAGGCCAATCGTACCAGTAGACCATGTCTTGCACTGCTTGAGATTCGCTGCGACTGCCCGTCTGGTCATTGGGTCCACCATGCGCTTGACAAGACAAGCCAGCCACGGGATGGCCATCCGACGTTCGAGTCGTTCGCGTTGTTGATGACGAATGTTGTTTTTGTTGTTGATAATAGTGTTTCACAATGGGTAATTCCTCTTGATTTTGATTCGGTACACTCTGCTTCTTTGGCGGTGGTTGCTTCCCTCGGGACTGTTGTTGCTGTTGATAAAAGTTGGCAAAGAGTTGCCACTTGTCTTCACTACCTTCTTGTAGAAGAGTGGCACCAAGTGATGGCTGTAAAATTAGCTTGTCTTGTCCTTCTTCTTCTTGTTTGGGACGATGCGAGGGGACAAAGAAGTCTTGTTTCCAGGAGTGCTGATGATCATAATACTGGTTGGGTTGAGGATGCGTCCACACATGAAATTGCAGTATCAAATGCAAGGCCACCAGACCGAGGACGACCAAAAGAATTCGAGTGGATTTGCGCATGGATCGTGACGACGACAATCCAACTTTACTGGTATTGGTGGATTTCATTATCGGAGAGGGTGGGCGAGGGTCAGGAGATATATAAGCTGCTATTGTTGTGTTGAAAATCTCCGAATCTCACGTGACATCAAGGGGTGAAGAACTATTGCGAATCGTTGCCTTGGTTCTTGTCGTTCGCGCTTCTTTTGGAAGTCACCGTGACACGTAATTCATCGATAACAATCGTCCTCCAAGAAACTTGGTGTAGAATCAGTTATTGACAGAAGGGTCGAGTAAGGAATGCAATCGAACACATTTATGATCCAGAAGGTGCAGAATGAAGAATCTCGAAAAAAGTGAGGGGCGCGTTGATGGGTGCGCGAAGTGAACGCCTCTATGCCGCGTATGAGTCGCTTTTATGGATGTCTTCAAAAAGGCAGCCATAGCCATCATGTCCCTGTCCACTATCTCGTCGTCACGAGGAAGTCTTTTCGTTGCCTTTTTGTCGTCTGGCAACTCGATTGGCCAGTACCCTCTCTTCTCAGGATGGTTGGAACCGAAGGAAAGGAATGGAGCTACCTAGTAGGGATCCACTCATGGTTGAGTCCACCTACCTCTCTAGCTAGAGCTTAGCAGATCCTAACCCTCTATACCGCGAGGAATCCGGGTGTGTATGTGTAAAAGAAACTTGCCGCTTCTACATCCTCCTCCAAACAAGGGAAATAAGTAGCAAAGGCAAGAGAACAGGAAACTGGAAGTGCACTGAGAGTAGGAGAATTATTATTTGGTTCGCCGTCTCGATTCTCGATACCAACCAACAACCAACTCTTGGTTTCCTCAGTTCTGTTTCTTGCATTGCTCCATCAGACGCCGAAACGACGGGGAACTTCGAGAATAATAGTTAGGTCCATCCACCCAATATGATTGATTCTCTTTCTCGTAACTTCATCATGTGCGAGAACTCGAGAACACGGTCGGTTTGATCCGGAACCGTACACCATCTCGCTCCCTCCCTCTCCGGCCGAAAATATAGGGGGATCTTACAGAAGAGGAGGGGAAAAAAGGAGGAGAAAAAAAGAAGAAGAAAAGGAAAAAAGAAAAAGAAGGAAGAAATTATGGTAAGATTCCCTTCGTCGAGAACGTGCGATTGCCGCTATCAGAATGTGATCTAATTGGCTGTTGTCTTTGTCCCTGTTTCTTCCCCTGTGTGCAATGTGTGGTGAGTACGTGGTGGACCACGAAGTAGAGAGGAGGGGATTTGGCAGGTCCCCACGGTCAACGTACGAGTGTTTCTACGGTAAGTGCTGAGAGCAGCTGTCTTTTGCCTATGTAAAACAACGTCAGCCTCACATATGCCTTGTGACATTTGTTCGTATTGCCGGTGTGTGTCTTTTAGCCATACTTAAAACGCCGTATACTGCGCGAAGATTTGCAAATGGCTAGCTACTCCACGGCAAGCAAATTTGCAGATCTTCTCATTATTTTATCAACGATGGCTTTCTCACTACTGTTGTTGTGTTCTTGCCAATACTGTTTTCTTTCGTTCTTCTGTTTCCGGTAACAGCACCATGGTAAGTGCTCAAGCACTGCTGGTGCCCGAATCATGTTGCTTTTTTCATTTCACTAACTATTTTTATTTTTTCTCAATACAGACGATTGCTCGCATGGTTTCGGCATGATTTGTCATGCGGTGGGATGCCCCTTCGATTGGGGCGATTCCAGTACTGAATGTTGCGGATGCAACAGTTGTTGGTTGGAAGTTGCGGGGGGAATTGTGGTGGTGGTTGATTTGGCAGCAGTATTTGTCGATGGGCCGGATTGGGCACGGCCGTTGTTTGCTGGCAGAGGATCGTGGACAAGAAAGCTGCCTGCTGCAGCAATTGCTGCTGGTAGTGATAGACCTTGGTCTGGTTGTGTTGCATGGATGGCACCGCTTGGTGCTGGATCATTTGTTGTTGTGTTGGAGGCATGGTAATGTTTGTTGTTGTTGTTGTTGCATTTGGATTCTTTGCAGGCTGGAAATGGGCGGCCACTGGAGATAATTCAGCTTGCATACTGTTTGTCTCACCCTCCTCCTCTGCCATGTTGATATCTTCGCTGTCACTCTCCTTTTCTTTTTCTTTTTCTTCATTCATGTCTTGCTCTTCATCTGATTCATCTTCCTCGTCGTGCTGTCCGTTGTTGTTGTCATCGCTGTTGTCTTCATGATCGTCTCCCATCTCTTCGATTGCAAGTTGTGTTTTATTGTGGAGATAACTGGAAAAGCCATTGCAGGGACAGTGGTCATTGTGGAAGAATTGGAGCGGCCATTGTTGCTGGATCTCTGTTTGGATTGAGAGATATTCCAAGAAGAAGCGTTCACCGTTGTCGTCCGGTAAGTCCTCCACGTAGTCGAACGGTTTCTTTGCCCCGCAGCGAACGGCAAGCTTGTTGATGAATGCCAACTTGCAGTGATTCCAGTGACTCACAACTCCTTCCCATGCTGCAGGCATTTTCTTGTTGCGTTGTTGCGAATTGAGACTGGCTAAACGGACGTTTTGTCGTATTTTCTTGTTGTATCGTGCTGTTCCACAGAGATTCAGCACATCGCTGAGTGCCTCGTTCATACCTCCATTCCCAAAATGGGCAAGGTTGTCGTGCCATGATTCGAGCTTACTTTCACCACGGTAAGACACAAACTCACTCAACCCGTGCTTTGAATTGGGATGGGCCTTGATCTCACGATACATTTTCTTCGTTGGCAGTGGATCCGACAAGAACTCCGCTTTGTTTTTGCAGTTTTCGATTGCCTGGTGCGTTTCAGCAGTGAACAGAGATTGCTGTGTACGCGGATCAAGCCTCCCTCGTGCTGGACTCGAACCCTCGGAAGCTCTCACCTTGTACTTGGTTTTCCATTCTTCTAGTTTTGTTGTGATGGCCTGTTTCCCCCGAATCTTCTTCCGTAAGTACTTTCCATACCTTTTAGTAGAATTCCGTCAGTACACGCTCTAGAAGAGCCACAATCGATTACCAACTGATACCAAAGTTCTCCACGGGTCAGAGAACAAAGGAAACCCAAGGGTTCTATCGTAGGGATAGTCAGGACACTGAAGACGTGATGATATGGTAATGTTAATGATTGTGAGCTTACTACTAGGTTTGGTGTGTGAGATTTCCATTCTTGTTGTCGATCGTGTGAAATAGGTTCTTGGCGGTGATAGGTCTGGAATGGTTGGAGTTGATGTATGTGAGGTATATAACATGTATATGTGCTTGTATATCATATACAGCCTCAAGGATTCTTGGCTAAAGTTGGTATATGTAGTTTTGTTGGCGCGTCCTTGTTTGCAATCTTGAAATAGTGGGAACGATGATATGGTCTCGCGTGATCGTGATTCGTGCCTTGTGTACTTAGACCGTTGGGTCGGATACATGATCGCCACGCTCGGATAGTTCTTGCGCGCATCTTGACGAATTTGGGCGCGCACGCTTAGGGCATAGGTCAGGCTCGGATGTTCAACGGATGATCGTCCGTTGATAGGATATCAAGACCAAAGTTGAGTCTTGATAGCACGTTCGTCAATCTGTTCTCACTTTTTGGTATATGCGACCGAAATATAGGTTGAGCTAGCGCAAAGCTAGGTATGTAGTGTGGATGTAGGTGATGTAGGTGATGTTTGAAGCCACGGGACTCGACTAACCGATGAGGTGCCGAACCTAACCGATGATTTTCGGTGAGAGTTCTACTACCTTTGTCGAAAGGTTTTTGTTTGGCGCATCTCTGCAATGCCTTTGTCACTGTACTTCTCACCTGTTGCCGACATTTCTCCATTCTTTAGGGCTGTCACGAGTCTGCCAAAGTCGCCGTCGTCATACTCGTATAGACAGTCGAGGAGGTCACGCATTGCATCACCATAGTCTATGTGACTCGGACGCATGGTCTTAGTGATTCGGCGAATGAAATGGAACAGGCCCAGTCTACCTTGGACATTATTCCCTTCTTTGCCTTTATCCAACAATTCCTCCCAATAGCCTTTTTTGTGCGGGAAGGTGTCCGAATACACGATAGATGGTTGGAATCCTGGTCGCTTGGCCAGTTGGGTTGCGGCATGTGAGAAATGCTTGGTTTCTGTAGTTTTGACAAGAATAGCCAAGAGCACTTCCCCATGTTCATTACAACAATCAAACAGGGCCTCGGCTTGTATCCTTTTGGGATAATTTTTCACAACTTGGAAAGTATGATCTTGAGCAAAGCTTGTCGAGCATTTGACTGCTTGTATTTCGTGCGTGTGCCTGTCTTTGTCACTCAATCTCCACGGATTCCAGGTGCTCTGGCTGGCCTCTAGATAGGCTTTTCGGATGGTTTCGCCCAATGGAGGGAACCTGGTCAACCATTCTCCATCTTTCTCTGGATAGTCGTGGGCCCTCTGATGTGTAGAGTCACAAAAGGACATATAGTTAGTCACCCTGTCTCTATAATCACGATTGATTGCAGCATATATGAGGTCACTGACGAGATCCCCATTCCCATGGGTGATCATCAACTCCTCAATCATGGTTGTAGAGATGACATCCAAGTGCTGCGCACCTCGAGCCCACTTTGCCTTGACTGGGTACCATTTCTGAAAATGTGAGGGCATCATGTTCAGAAGTGCGCCGTCGTTGCCGGCATGCGTCACCTTGCACTCCGGGCAGTAGTAGTTCGTGACCAGGGCGTAGTGTGGAGCACCATCAAGATTAAAAATCGGGAACAAACTCTTACTCCTGGACAGGTTTGTGCGGTCTCTTTTTAGTGTACAAGTCTTACACTTCGGACACTTGAGCCCAATATTTTTAAATTCTTCCGGTAGAAATAGCCCCCAATCCACAATGTATAATTTGCACCCTACTATTGAGTCCCACAGGGCATTGTTGTTGTCACGCACGTCGGGCACACAGAACTCCATGTTGCGCATGTATGCCTTAAGTGACGACAGGTCATGCTTCTTCTCTAAACAAGTTTCAGCGATTGTCTTGGCCAGCGCGAAAATCATCTTCGGACATGTAATCGAACTGTCTGGCGTGATTTCTTTATATTTGTTGAGTACCGATTTCATAAAGACATACTCCGCCGACCCAACCGAAGACAAAACTTTGTTATTGATGAGAGCGTCCGTGCGCGCAACACAGTTCTTTCTTCCTCCCCGTTTACTTGAAATCTCAATATCCGCCGCCGTTATGGTTGTGGCTTCGTTTGAAGCATCACAAACTGCTTTATTGTTGAGTTGGAAGAAGAGGTTGAATTCCTCTTGGCTCATGATGATGGGCTTGAAGGTCACCTCCCTTGTTGCCTCCTTCTTCAGCCTTTCTTCCTCTCTCAATGCTTCCACCAGATGATCAGGGATGCCCTTGGTCTTTGTGTTCTTGGTGCAAAACTCGTGGTGAGATCGTTTGGGGGGCTTGATGCCCAGATGCTTGGCAGAACAGATTCTGCAGTCCCTGTCTTCCTCAAATGCCTTCTTCTTCTCCAGGGTGAGTTGGTTCAGTCTTCTTGCTTCCTTCTTCTTCTTTGTTGACTTTGTTTGGTGTTGTGCTAACGATTTTGCCCGTTTTGTTTGGTTGTTTCGTCGTTGGCTTTGGCAACCCATGCCCTCCTGTTCACTGGGTTTCCTTTTGTATGGGTTGTGCAGCACCACCCTTGGTGCTGGAGGTGGTGGAGAGTCATCCTCTGTGCCAGTCATCGTCTCTCTGCCCATTGTCCTTCCAGAAACATGGACACCATTGTCCATGTCCTGGGCCACGGTAACCGCGACCGGTCTCATTGGCATGGAATCGTGTTGGAGCGGAACTCCTCGTCGTTTTCATCTTTTTGTGGGGAAGTCGACAAGATTCCGTGGCTTTTTGCGCGTGGCGCGCGATGTCTACAGGTAAGAGAAGACATGTCTTGTGTGAGTTTTCGTTAAGTATTTTGCTGTCTTGTCTATGTCTTGTGAAATTTCTAACCCAATCATGTATCTGCCATGTATTTCTGAGGCCCCGGCCAGCGAGAACGACAGACACCAGACTCTCCCTCACAAAAGACAAGCAGCGTGGGGGCGCATTGGTTTGTTGTTTTCATTACTCACACTCACACGGCTAGTACTAGTAGAGGGTAGTAGGAAGTAGTATCATCTTTCTCCCCAGACCCCAGATGAAGCAGAAACAAACGAGAGAGTTGTCCCGGAACAATAGGATCCTCCTTTTTCGACGTATTTATGGGCGTTCCACTATTTTTTACCGTAATATTGTCCATTCTTTCATATGCGCCCAACCAATCGTACACTATGTAGACGAGAGTTACCCAACCACCACTCCATCCAAGGTTTGGGGGAATGAGGAAAAGGCCTAATGCAAATGTAGGGGGAGCATGGGCATCAGTTTTCTAGTTTGTTGGGGGTAGCATTCGCCTCCAGCATGGATTGCAACTTAATGGCAATTCGGAGTCTATATTCTCAAATGCATGTTGTGGATGGCAGCCACGCCCAATTCGTTGGAGTTGTTTGTCCAGAAAGGGGCCGAGGGAGAAAGAAAGACAAATCAAACATGTCCCAGTAAGAAAATTTGAGACACGTACCACGAATTTCCTAGGAGAATCTCTGCTACTTTTATTGCGTTTCTACCAAGGTGCCATGATTGAACGACAACAACAACGACGACCTGCAATTGCCGAGGGACATACTGGTTTCGATGGCTAGCCCCCCTCTCGACAAGGCGCGGGGGGAGAGAACACGATACTGGTAGGTGATGTCACCCATTTCGCGGCGACAAGACAATGGAGTAGCTCCACTCTGGCAAAGTAATAGTAATTTACACTGGATGGTGGTGAGTCGTCTCTGAGTTGGATTCGCGATCCGCGACAATTCCAATTACAACAGACCAAAAGCGCCTGAGCTAGTCGGGAAATGCATGGAGGGAGATCTCCCTCACTCTCTCTTTCCGAAATCAATATTCGAGAGGGACCATACGCGTATTCATAATTCATATCGGCAATTGTGTTTCGTTCCCCGACAAGGTCAAGGAGAAAGCGCCCTGGCGCCACACGTCTACTGCGTTGATCTGTGTGGAGAAGTAGAGTGGTATCAAGGGACTCTTTTTCTATAAATCTGAACGGGTTTCATTCTTGTGTGCGTTCATGGGCAATGATGGAGTATCCGTATTGGGACCATAATTCATCATTACTAACTTTGGGGAGGTGCGGGGGAACCTCCCATCCAGCTATATCCCCCGTACCCGACCATGCTAATATTTCATATTTGATCAACTCACTTCCTTTTAATTTCTATTGTGTGTAGTGTGTACTGTCTGATGTACACCTATCCATATTTACTCTACAATGTGTCACCAGAGACATCGCCCAACCATCAATCTTCGAATGGACAGTCACCATCGCACCCAAAGACTATGGGACGTGACGAAACATGACTGACAGGTCAAGATAACTTGGTCAGCTTGTTGTCGTACGTCGTACTCCTAGCTCTCTAGCTACTCTAGAAGAGAAAGTAGTACTCCTGCCTACCTCTAGCTACTAGAGAGTCCTTTAGCTCTAACTAGCTAAGGGGGGTTACAGGGTGTAAGTATAAGCTACTCCTTTGTCAATGACCACCATGTTGACACATCACGATGTTTGACGGAAATTGACGTTCGAAAGACCCAACAGAAAACCCATTGATCCAGTCGAGTGTCATCGGCACAAACAGGGTCAAGATAATAAGGTTACATAACACTCACAACAGCCCATTAGCTCCAACCAAATAAAATATCACACACACAACACCTTTGCAACAATCACCTCTCGTCCCTTTTTTTCGTCGCATCTTCCGAAGAGGCAAAACAATCCGACCGAAGAGATATTCCCCATCAATTCAGCACACGCCCAATGACATACAATACAACGTCGTCCCGTCTAGAGGAAGCGGTTTGGGCGGCCAAAGACAACAACGCGCCCAACAAGTCTCTCAATTAGCTCTACGAATAGAGGCGGGCCCACAACATTTTTTTGGCAATCGCCCTCCTACCGCAGAGATCGGAACACTCTCTCTTTCTCACATACAACCAACCAGTTCCCCCCAGCAAGACTCTTCTGGTCAAAGAAACGAGCACCAGAGAAGAAGAAAGAAAGCGGTAAAACAACAATAACGTTTTGTTTGGAATCATGATGGGCATGTTGCGACGTGCCCGAATGGGTGCTGGAACCACAAACGGTGCAAACGCCAACAACAACGACGACGACGTTCTCAGCTTGTCATCAAGCAATTACCAAGACGAAGATCCCAGTGCGGGCATGTTGGATGATACCATGCGAGATTCTTCGGTTCATCCCCATCCAGAAGGCAACGAGAACAAGGATACGGCCAATCCGGCCATTGCCAAACGCGAAACCAAGGCCGTCTGTGGCGTCCGCATGCTCGTCTTTGGTGTCTTGTTGTGTAGCATGACGGCCGTGGCAGTCTTGGTCTTTTATGCGTTGCGCAATTCCGAACAAGATTCCTTTGAACAACAATTTTATGAAAATGCCGACAAAATCTTGGCCAGTTTGGGCTTGAGTTTGGATTTGACTCTGGGCGGACTCGATGCCTTGGTTGTGAACATGGTGTCGGAAGCAAAAAAAACCAATCAAACCTGGCCCTTTGTGACGGTACGTTTGTAGAAGAAAGAGGAATCGAGGAACAAAGCTTGCAGTGGTTATCCTTTTCGTCGTTGTTCCTCGTTTCTCACATTCAACATGTTTCTCCTTGTTGCGTATTTGGATTGACTTGAATCTTGACATTGTGTATCGAATCACCTACAACCACTCCTACGTTCTATTCTGCTATTCTCTTGTCTTGTTTCAGATTCCCGACTTTGCCGTGCGGGCCGAAAAGACGCGAAGTTTGACCAATGCCTTGTATTTGAATATTTATGCCAATGTCGAATCTCATCAACGTCAGGAATGGCAAGACTATTGTGCCCAACATGGACGACACTGGGTCGATGAAACCATTCGCGTCCAACAACTCGAAGGAATCTTTACCGATGCCGTCAATGTCCCCACCTGGAATGTCATTTGGGATTACAGGTACGTTCGTTCCAGTGTGACATGGGTGTGTGTCTGTGTCTAGAACGACTCTGGAGTTGGACATTGTCCAGGCTTGAAGATACTTTTTTGCTCACTCTCTCACTTTTGTTGTGGTTGTTGTGGTTGCAGTGAATTTGACAAGAATGAAAGTGAATGGGGAACGGTAGGGTTGGATCCCAGTGATCCCGGACCGTTCATGCCCATGTGGCACATTTCTCCCGTGGTGGCCACACCGTCGGAACCAGCCTACAATTGGTACGTGTCAATGCAATGTCGTGCTTGCGGCTCGAGTGGAGATACAACAGCGTCCACAAAAGAGAGTGTCGCCGTCTCTCTCAACCAAAACTCTCTGTGTTCTTCTCTATATACTACCCCTGCTACCCCACGCACGAAACCTCCTTTTCGCTCCCCGCTACCCAACCCCCTCTTTGCTACCCCTGCTATCTATTCTCCTCCACGATCCATTTGTGGATAATAACCGATCCATTCGGCCAAAATCTGCAACAAATGACCATCCTCCGTTTCTCTTTTACCATACGATTCCTATGTATATACATTGATCCACAGGGATTTGTTGTCGGTCGTATACAATGAAAGTGCCGTGGCGGTTCGGGAAACGCACAAGGTTAGTTTGACCGATGCCTACATGATTGCCTATCCAGACGATTTGGAAAGTTTGGAACAAATTGAATACGATGCCGAATGGTTCCAGGCCTTTATCACGACGGGAGAAGAACCACGAGAACCCATGAGTGATGTGCATTATCCCATCTTGGCGCATGGGTCGTCTCGGATTCACTTGATGAAAGATCCCGACACGTACAATCCCGCCGATCATCAATTGGGTGGCTTTTTGACGGCGCCCATTTATTGGAGAGATTTGATCAGGGGTATTTTGCCCGAGGGATCCAATGGGATGGTCACCGTCTTTGATAGTCCCTGCAATCCCTCTTTTACCTATGAGGTAGGTGGTGGTAGTCCTTGTGAGAGTGAAATTGTGTTGGCATGTGGACCAACGTGAATGCACTGGCCTGCTCCAAATCCAGATGGACGACAGGTAGTACTCACGCATTCCTCTTTGGTTCCTTTTGCCTTGTTTGCTCGGGACCACAGATTAACGGTCCTACCGTCAAGTATATGGGAACGGGCGATCATCACGAAACCCGCTTTGACTACATGGAACAATCGTCCTCGATTCATGACTTGGATTCCTATTCTCCTCGTGGATCACAATACAGTGGTATTCCCATTAACGAAGATGTCTGTCCTTTTACCATTCGCATTTATCCCAGTTCGACCATGGAAGATTCCTACTTGACCTCCCAACCGATTGTGATTACCGTGGTGGTGGGTTTGATTTTCATTGTCACGTCGGCCGTCTTTGTCGTGTACGATTTTTGTGTCGAAAAACGACAACGTGTGGTCATGTCCTCGGCCGTCCGAAGCAATGCCATTGTGTCGTCGCTCTTCCCCTCCACCTTTCGAGATCGCCTTATGAAACAACAAGAACAACAGGAACAACATCCAGGCAACAACCACAATAGCAACAAACACAACCAGTCGGGAAATAGTAGCGAACGAAATCCCTTGACCATGACATCGTATGATGCCACTCATGGAGATGACACACAACTCAATGGTCAACCATTGGCCGATCTCTTTCCGGAAGCGGTAAGGACGACTCGCTAGATGGCGGACTCGCTGCCATTTCATGGACTGCCTACTAAACCTTTTCTCATTTCCTGTTTACCAGACCATTCTGTTTGCGGACTTGTCGGGTTTTACAGCCTGGTCCTCGAGTCGCGAACCGACTCAAGTGTTTACTCTTTTGGAAACCTTGTACGGTGCCTTTGATAAGATTGGCGAACGTCGGGGTGTCTTCAAGGTAGAAACGGTAGGAGATTGCTATGTGGCCGTGGCAGGAGTTCCCACTCCCCGCAAACATCATGCCGTTGTCATGTGTCGGTTTGCGGGAGAAATTCGACAAGTGACCAATCAGTTAACCACCGAATTGGAACTCACCTTGGGACCAGGCACGAGTGACCTGACCTTGCGCTGTGGATTGAATTCGGGAAGTGTCACGGCGGGAGTCCTTCGAGGACAAAAGAGTCGATTCCAATTGTTTGGGGATACTGTTAATACAGCGGCGCGTATGGAAAGGTGAGTTCAAGTCATTGATGAGGTGGTATACATATGGTTCCTCTCCTGAATGTATCGATATGGTGCTCATTTCGTTTTCTTTCTCGAACCAACCTCTGCACAGCAATGGGACTCCCAATCGCATTCAAATTTCACAAAAGACGGCAGAGCTCTTGATTGCCGCCGGCAAAGGGGCGTGGTTAACAAAACGGGAAGAATTGGTGGATGTCAAGGGTAAGGGATTGATGCAAACTTATTGGGTAGAACCCAAAGGACATCCCCAGAGTCGTGCATCAGAAGTGTCGGAAGAAAATGACATTACGACGGGCGCCGATTCACCTGATCCGATTGTGGAAAGTTCCATGTATCCATCAGCTCAAGCAGCGCTCGAAGATGACTTCCCGTCGTCAGTCGATGGGCGATTGGTGGATTGGAGTGTGTCCGTCTTGGAAGGCTTGTTCCGCAAACTGAGTGCACATCGTCAAGCGCTCCGTGATTCTAATTCTGCAAATGCCGACATGACGGGAGGGTCGGCATTGTCTCTTTCGACTGGTGCCACCACGTTCCCTCGTGAAGAGGTGGTGGAATCGATTGATTTGCCCTCCTTTCAAAAGAAAAGTGTCGAAGTGGATCCCAGTGACATGGAGTTGCCTCCTGTGGTGGTCCAACAACTACGAGCCTATATTTCCACCATTGCTCTCATGTACCGTCCCAATGCCTTTCACAACTTTGCCCATGCCTGTCATGTGACCATGTCCACCAAGAAACTTTTGCAACGCATTACCACACACAGTCATACTCTGTCTCAACAAGAAATTTATTTCCATTCCTTTGGATTGGGTTCTGATCCCCTCACCGAAGTGGCCATGATTTTCTCAGCCTTGATTCATGATGTGGAACATCCCGGTGTGTCCAACAGTCAATTGGCTCAAGAAGATCATGCCATGGCCGTTCGGTACCACAACAAGAGTGCGGCCGAACAAAACTCGGTGGATGCCGCCTGGTCCGTACTGTTCGATCCAGTTTATGGCGAATTGCGCTCCTTCTTGTTTACCTCTCAGCAAGAATTGGAACGATTCCGCCAGTTGGTTGTCAATGCCGTCATGGCCACTGATGTCTTTGATCCCGAACTCAAGGCCATGCGTGACAGACGATGGGAATTGGCCTTTTCTGAATCGGCTCAAAGCAACGATCCCGATGCTCTCCATCGCAAGGCCACGATTGTCTTGGAACACTTGATTCAGGCATCCGATGTCAGTCATACGATGCAGCATTGGACCATTTATCAAAAGTGGAATCGCAACTTGTTCCAAGAAAGGTACGGCGCCTACAAGGAGGGTCGTGTCGCGTCCGATCCCTCGGAACGATGGTATCAAGGCGAATTGTGGTTTTTCGACAATTACATTATTCCCTTGGCCAAGAAGTTGAATGATTGTCACGTGTTTGGTGTGTGTTGCCAAGAAATGTTGGATTGTGCCTACGAAAATCGATTGGAATGGGAAAACAAGGGACAAGAAATTGCACGAGAAATGAAGGCTAGTATGGATGCGGCGGCTCGACAAACCCAAAAGGGAGGGTCTCCACCGCCGACACCCAAAACAAAGTAAAGTCTCGACGACACGACCAACAAGGGGGAAATAATATGCGCATGTAATGTTATGATGCTACTTGCGCGAGATGCGTATCGTTTGCACCGTCGTTCTTGTTCGGCTGCTACGGCTTTTGCTGTTCGGCATCTGATTCGGAGACAACAAATAGGAATGGGCGAGAGAGACCGTATGGGCACGGTCTGATGGAGTCCCATCGTGAACCCCTCTACTAGGTCGAAGTATTCGTTATTAATAAGGCTAAGAGTATCTATCATGCTACGGAACATACCAGGGTACGAAAGAGTAGTCCCGCATTCATCCACTGATTCGCGTAACATCCTGTCGCATGACAGACGACAGTTTATGTCGGGAATAAACCACCGACAAGAAAGGAACTGTGACTGAAAGATACACGTTGTCAAGTAAGTCTGATAAGCCCCGCATTTTGTGGGCATAAGTTGAGCGCGGTGAGAACCGTCGGTCGACAACGCCATTTTGTTTGTTGTGTGTTCTGGCGGCTCATTTTATCTCTCGAGACGACTCATGTCTCTCGTCGTGCCATATACAGCGGAAGCTAGGCATCTCTTACAGATGCAAAACATGGATTTCTTCGTCGGTCTAAATCCGCATTGTCGGAGGTTGCATTCGCATGGTCCGACCAAGACATGGCTGGTTCTCTTGTTCATTGCTGCTGCAACGACTCTGTGCATCGAGAAAAGTGAGGCAGTGCCCATGTCCTCCGTTGGTGGGATCCGTTCCTCATTCGATAAAAGCCATCGACAGCTACGGCACACAATTGCACCACAGTCTAACGAACCGACAACGTACTTTGGTGGGGAATCAAACAATGACGGATACCTGGAATGGGTACAAGAGCGAGGCGATCGCCAATTTCCAGTCTCGCAATTCTTCCCCGTGGACGATGCCAGCGGTTCGATGGAGCATGAAGGATTTGCCTTGCATTGGCGATTTTCGTCCAGCGGCGCCGACGGTAACAACGATGAACCAGATACCATTGAAGTCGCTCTTATTGCTCGAGCCAAAGGTTTCATGGCGTTTGGAATCAGTGAAGCGGGGGGAATGCGAGGATCCGATGTCCTTCTAGTGGAACAAGCCGAGGAAGAACCTGCAAGGAGTAGATTGGGACAAGAAGCATTGTCCCCATTCAAAATCACCGATGCCCATATTTTGGATCAACGACTTCCATTGGCCGACCCCTGCCAGGATTGGGTGCTCATTCATTCCGGTATGTATGGTGATTTTATGATTGTGGAAGCCAAACGTTTGATTGACACTGGCGATTCCCACGACCGCATGATTTTTAACGATTCCAATGTCCTCCTGCCCGCTCATCGCGTCATTGCCGCTTGGGGAGACACTCCTCGTGTGTCGTACCATGGTCCTCGCAGAACAAGGGGAGCTGTGCGATTCTATCGAGGCCAAGAAGAACACGACGAGCGTGTACGGTTCGCCAACAAAATGGAACAAGAGGCGGATGGTTTTTTCGTTTTGAGGAGCACTGATTTTGAGCTACCTGACAACACGGATACCACATATCATAACTTTTGCCTCTCATGGCAAGATATTGTCGATCAAGCTCCCCTCGTTAAAGATACCGAATTTATGGTGATTGCGGCAGAAGCCTTTTTCAATGTCCGAACGGCGGATGGTGTCACGCGAACCGACGAGTACAGTTCGTACATGCATCATTTCACAACGTATGGTGGTGCTAATGACTTCGTGGATGCGACTGATTGTTCGGAAACATCATCCATGATTGAGGTACGTTGAGGCATGGCTCCAATTCAGACCGATCCTGGCATTTTCTTGCTCTGTTGCTGAAGGTTAATTTCCTTTCTTACGATGCGTCTCTGCTGTCCCTGGATATAGCTCATGTACGGTTGGGCAGTGGGAGAATATCCCTATGACCTCCCCGATGACGTTGGAATCAAGTTTGGGGGACAGGATGGACACAAATCAATACGTATTGTAAGTTCTGCGCAACATGAACATTTGAATGCCTTGGAACGTCATATCTCATGCTCGTGTGTTTATTGTTGCCGTTGCCGCCCTCCACAATTCTCTACAGGAAGTTCACTTTGACAATCCCAATCTGGATAGTGGTGTGATTGAGAACAGCGGGGTGCGCTTCTATTACTCGACCAAGCTTCGACAACTTGAAATGGGGGTCATGGCATCGGGTGATCCCAGTACCAATTTACGTGGCACTCCCTTGAGTCCGGGCCTTTCCGAGCATACATTTGTCTGTCCATCGTCATGCTCGGCCATGGCCTTATCGGGTAATAATGATGGGGAGCAACAGCCCATTCATGTCTTTCACGAAAAGGCACACATGCATCGACGGGGAGTTGCCGTGACGAACGAAATTCTACGATATGGCCAAGTCTTTCATTCGTCTCGGTTGGACTTTTTTGACTTTGATCAACAGGGCGTGCCCAATTTCCGTACACCGTCGTTTGACGTGTATCCGGGAGATTCCATTCGAACTCGCTGCGTCTATCGCAGCCCCACCCCCACCACTACCACATCCACAAGTCGCACCCGTTACTCCCTAATGACGGAACCGACACAAAAGACGTGGTTCGCTTTGGTGAAGGATCGAGTGACGAAATGTGCATCAGCTACGTCTTGTATTATCCCCGCCGAAAAGTCTTGGGAAAATTGCCGTGGGTATGTGGATATGATATTTCCATTCCTGGATGCAACGCCTCGTGGCACGCAAAAGAGCTAACGGAGCTGGAACAAGTTAATCGGACCTTTGGTCCAGGCCCGGCGTTCAATGGCACATGCAAGAGTCATGGTCTGGATTCCTCGGCAGGAGTGGCCTTGAGTTGGTTCAGCATGGTTCCACAGGGGCTTGTGTTACTCTCCATTCTGGGACCCATCTTTCTTCTGTAAGACGCTATAAATCTCTGTACCTGTGCCTGTAGTATATGCTGTAAGAAAACCTTGCATAGTCCTTGTACACATTTGTGTATCACTCTACGCGTTGCAGTCTTTCATTCTGGACTCATAGTTGGGCCTTGGTAGCAATCCCTGACGATTGGATCCGCGATTCAAAGCTTTGTGTTCAAACTCCGCCCCCAAGAGTTTCAGTAGGGCGAACCCATTTCGTTCCGATCCTCATTGTCAAACCACAACACGTGGTTGGTTGGAGAGCGTTGTGGCGCTGTCCATCCCCTCTCACAACACACCCAGTTCCTTTCCAATGATTTACTCGCTCCCCCTCTTTTCCCTTTCTCCTTGTAGCTTTCTTCTTGTGATTCTTGTTTGTTCCGAGATTGCGTTCGTTCCGCGTTGTCCTGGATGGCTTCCAAATCGAAAGCGACTTCGATCTTTTACTGCCATTGTCGGAGATTATGGATTTTTCCGATGGCTTGGAGACTATCCGCGACCCCCTGAAATTTGTGTTTGACACGACCGCTGATCCTCGGGGGGGATGTATTCCCCCCGCACGTGCCTAGTTACTATAGCCCGAATTTTACTGTACTCAAGTTTTAATTTTAGTGTACATAAGTAAAATTTTCGGTCGTGGGAAAAACCGAAAAAATGAGGCGAACGGAAACCGTCACAAAATGAGCCGAAACAGACCACGAAAAACAAACCGCGTGCAACAAAAGCAACAACAATAGCAACAAGAACAACAATAGCAACAAGAACAACAATAGCAACAAGAACAAACAACAGCAGAGCCAGGACAAAGACAATGTAACAAAAAGGACATCACAACCAACCAGACCAAAGGATAAAGGCGAGACATGAAGACCAACCAAAGAGAGATACAAGGCGAGACAAGTCGACAACCAAAGAAGGAAGGCAAGGCAGAGAAAGGCAAAGACAAAGGCAAGACAAAGCAAAAACAACAGATAGCACCAGAAAAAACAGAAATCGAAGAGAGCCATTAAGAGACAACAATCAACAAGGAATAGGGAGGGTGAATGCATTCGAGGAGGACCAAAATCAAAGAGAAACGGCATTCGAGAAGGACCAAAATCAAAGAGAAATCAAGATTAAGGTTAGACATGCCTTTGGAAAGAACACAGCAATCAAGAAGGAACAGCAAAAGACAAACTTACCTATGGATTTGTAGCGAACATCACAAAGAGCTCAAGCATCAACCTGTTAAGACGAAGATGGTGAGAGAATAGCAATAGACAGACAGCAAATCAAACGAAGTAACTTACCCATTTCATTCTGTCATTCAGTAGTGACGACCCCCGTGGTTGTAATGGTATTGATCACCGCCATGTCGGTGATAGCCACTGTGGTGGTTGCCGTGGTTAGGCCACGAAGAAGATGCAGGATACTGACGTGGAGGCGGTGGTGGCGAGGAATGATGGTGATAGTGATGGGCCGTTGGGCCATTCACACGGGACGAAGGAACAGGAGGAGGTGGCGAATATGATCGAGGAGGGGGTGGCGGAGGGGAAGGCCCGCGGTAATGATCGTAACGGGGTCCATACGATGGTGGAGGTGGAGGAGGAGTCCACCCACCATGGTTACGATCGCTCGAACGGTAGGAGTACGATCGAGAATGAGGGGGAGGAGGAGGAGGCGACCGATTGAAGTGGTTGTCGCGTTGGTGGTAGTGACTGCGACTCTCGTTGCGCTGGTAGTTGTGCTGGTAGTTGTCGTGTTGGTGATGAGAGTGTGTGGTGTTTGTTGTGTTGTTGTTGTCCCATGCAGAAGGAGGAAGGAGCGGGGGTGGTTCGTCTTCGTCGTCTTTTTTTGCGGCTACTGGTGGAGATTTTTTCTTAGGTTCCTCTGAAACGAGAACAGTAGAGAGGTAAGATACAGAAGTAGTAACAACATGCATCAGTCAGACAACAACGTACCTTTTTTGGTTTCTTCTTCGTCATCGGATGGCATGTACCAATGGGCCGTCACTGCCCTCTGTTTCGAGTGGTCCGTCACTTCTTGATACTCAAAGTTGATCTTTTCACCCTTGTGGCGGCCGTAATTTGTTGCAAGAGGTTGAGGAACGCCCGAGTTCGCAACCGTGGTGATCCCAGTTCTCCGAGCGGAACGACCAGTAAAGTTGCCGGTTCCTTCGAAACCACAACGCTTAGCCAACTCTTTCGTGTTGCGTGCAGCGAAATTTTCGCCCAACTTTCCACCAGGACGCATGCCAGTCAATGGATTAATCTTTGTTTTCGACATATCAGGAACAAGATCCGTCCAGGCACGGTGAGTCGATCCGTCAGCGCGTGTAGCAATTACTTTGGCGGGTGCTTCACGAAGGAAGAATAGCCCTTTCCAACCCGGCGGGTGGGCAACTCTACGGTACTCCATGACCAGTTTGTAGGTGCTCCATGGATCCTTGGGGTTTTCCACAGTCATGTTCCCTTTGCAATCCACTGCGCGCCGGAACGAAGGGTTGGCAAGAGTCAATTTTACATTCTTATGGTGACCGGAGTCAAGAGGGATGATCGCCGCCTTACCAGCGAGATCGCCGTGCGAATCATCTAGACTTTTAACAAATAGAAAGTCTGTTACTTTTGCTAAATGCATCTGAGTAGAAACAACAAGCAGAGGTGAGAAGCGTGTGATCCATACGACAATCCAACGGATCGTGGACGTACCTCTAGACATCGAAAACTACAGTCACGGCAGACTTTGTAGAACACCATCATGAGGAGATCCTTGTAAATTTCGAACGGACGAAGTGGAGGACTCGCATACTTTTGCATGGACTTCTCGTCGTTGAGGCAAACTCCGGCTCGTTTGGGAAGTCGGCCAAACTCAGAACGGACGGTGGCGGTTTCCGACCACAAGTTCTCCAAGTAGGCATGGTACGAGCCCTCCCCTTTGAGGTCCGACTGCGTGATCACGACTCCATTGGCTCGCAGGATGGAAAAGATGTGATTGAGCACTTTGCCGGTCGTGTTTGGCTGGTAGTGATACTTGGGGTCGTGGGGATCGTGCTCCCCCTTTTTGTACCCAGCCATGCGCAGATTCATGCAGAAAATCATGCAGAGAGAATTCAACAACCCAAGTTTGCCACGAGTAATACCCCCCCCTGAGAGCAACAAAAAGCTTGGGCACCTTCAAATTCTCGCCCTTTTCAGTATCAGGATCAATGATGGGTGCCGCGAGTCCTCTATAGTGTTCTTTATGGCGACGGAGAATGTCCAAGAATCGTTTGAAAGAGTCCGCCTTGGCCTTGTTGTACGACTCCGAGTTCTGCGAGAGCTCGCGAACGTCGTACTTGTGGTTCTCGTCTTCGTACACATCCTCACTGATGCGAGCAAAGGTGTTCCAGTACTGAATACTGTCCTTGGTGTGTGGCACATCCACGGGGAGTTTTCGATGCTCCGCAATCATCAGCTCGCCATCCTCATTTTCGGTCACATGTCTCTGCTTGATGCATGCCATGGCAATGGTTCGTGTATCGAGTGGAGATGGGGGACCAATGGCAGCAGGAGGATGATGTTCGTCCAGTGGTTCCTCGTCGTCGGAATCTTCCAAATACTTGAAGAAATCGTCGTCGTCGTCTTCATCATCGTCTACAAAGGGCTGAAGAGGAGGAAGATCATCGTCGTCGTCATCGTCGTCCTGGTCCAAAATGGAAGGAGGGACCTTCTTCGGATTGGTGCTGAAAGGGAGGAGACCATTCTTGTCAGACACAACAATCATACAGAGAAGAAGCAGAAGAAGAAGACAGCGATGATACAACAACTTACCTTTCTTTCGGGCGACGACAAGAGGAAAGAGGAGGGGGAGGAAGGTTCTCCTTCCCGTCGTCGACGACGGGTGGAGGGACCGTTTTCTTCCGAAGGAGCTTCTTTCGAGGGGCTTTCCGAACAGGGGAGCGTGGAATGTCATCGTCGACATCATCCTGGTACTTTTTCTTGGCTGCCGCGGCAGCAAGTTGGCGCTTCGAGCGACGGAGGCGGAGTGGAGTCTTTGCCATGGTCTTTCGTTTCCTGCAATGCGATGCAAAAATGGCAATGGAAGAAAAAGTGTGAGGTTTGTTTTGCACGGTAAACACAGCAACGAATTCAAAAATGGATGAGGCGGGGTACGCGCGCAGGAAGAAAAAGGAAGGAAGGAAGAGTCGCAGGAAGGAAGACTGGTCGACAATGACGAAAAACAACAATCAAACTTACATTTTCTCCAACTTGGGAAGGTACCAAGGATCGGAATGAACACTGTGAGTGTCGGTGTCGCTCCCAGTGCATTCATCCATCTTTGGAACGAAGGTACCGTCCAAAGGTACGAAGGCGAGTGAGATGGCGTCCGACGAGGATGAACACAACGATAAAGATGACGAAGACGATGAACACGACGACAAAGACGACGAAGAAGACGCAATGGAGATAGGAGAAGACACAATGCCACGATGTTCCTTGTCCTTGGAAGGCATGGGGCTGACAACGGCCGTAGGAGGTTTCGTCATGGTCAGGTCTTCCTTTTTCAAAACGAATGATGAAAACACAAAACACAACGCCCAACACACAAATGCGGCCACTTTATCTGCTTGGAAACTCGTAGCTCCTAGGTAACCTCTAAGTATATTTGTGAGTCCTAATTAGTTTGTTCCTAACTGTCGTAAGTAATCTTTCTTTACAATGGTACTGTTTTCCTATGTATTCCAAACAATTAGAAAACTCAACGTACTTTATTACCCCCCCCCCCCCCTCGGACGCAACGGACGCCTATGACATTTGCTGCTCGGAACGCTTCTCGTCGGGGGCACTCGTCGGGGCGTAACTCCTCGAAGGGCAATAGGTCCTCGTCGTGGACTGCCCCTATATCCGCTGACGCGGGGGGCAGTCCACTCCTCGGACCTATTGCCCTTCTCGTCGTTACGCCCCTCCTCGTGCCTCCCTCCTCGAAGCTACTCCTCGCAGCAAAGGGAACGATTCAAGAGGTGTATATTTTCTGTCCTTCGTGCGTTGCCCAACTTTGGCCTCTTGTTTTTTTTCGAAAGCGCCTGCCATGTCAAATCGTCAGCCTGCCTTCGATCTTTGAAATCTGAACGCCGGCCTCGCCTCGTATTTTGTGCCATGAATCGTCTCACTTTTCACTTTTCGACGAACCACAAGAAATGACAATGGGGCTGCAACAAAATCAACCAATCAGCAAAATGAATGACCATAGCATGAATACTACTGTCAAGATCTACCCCCTGGATCATCAGTAAACGCGGCAATCAACCGAATGAGAAGAAGGATGAAAAATGACAAGATGACAATCAACCAGTGTGTGGACGACATCAGAGTCTAAGGAAGGACACAATACAATGGATAGGGCCAGGAAGCCTAAAGAAATAGGAGGAGTACCTAGATACATATAGAGTTGACTATGCTTGTATTTTAGTTGCAGTCAATGTACTAAGAGCTTTCCTTGTTGTGGGCCATTGCCACTTGTCTTGTGTTTGTGCATGTTTTTTTCTGTTTCACGTGTGTGTTCACTGTTCATCCTTGTGTGGGATTTCTTCGCGTCGTGCTCCGTATCCAGGGCGAAGCGCGCGAAGCCAGTTATGACAGTTGCTATGGACGTTATAATTACTGCTTTTAGAGAAAAAACTGAGTTATAATTTCAAGTAAAAACTAAAATGAAAAAAGAAAAATGTCGGATGGATGACAGAAGTTATACACCCGCCGGATCGGACAGATTACAACCCGGTGTCGCTCCAATTTGCTGCTTCCGCCATGACGACATGAAGAATACACACCGCAAGAGAGAACCTAAAACACAACCATATCGAGGACGTTCTTTGTGAGAACGATACACGCAGGAAAGAAGATGCAAGCCTCGTCGTTGAATTCGGCGGTGACAGATTACGACCATCGTCATGATGAGAAGACCCCCAATAATCCACTGCGGCAACAACCATCACACGCAGAATCGCTCTTGTCGCAAGAGTCCTGCACAACAACGGGCACTCCGAATCGTGTGTTGGACATGACGCAGATTGAACAACAAGTCCAAGAGGTACAGATCCTGGTGTATCGTTGGTTTGCTGCTTCTTTCAAACTCTCATGATGCGAATTTCTGTGTATATGTTTCTGGGCTTTTTCTCCACATGTGTATATATAGGCCTTGGTATGGATTCCAGCCTCTCGCAAACAAGCCTACGAACAAGCCTGTCGTATTTGTTCCGACATTGTTCGTCATGAAACTCCTTTTGTTCGGTTTTGGCGGTATTGCAATGGCAATGCCTGGCAAGCGGCCGAACGATTGGTCCAGTATTGGCACGATCGACTCTGGCTTTTTGGTCCGGAACGAGCCTTTTTGCCCATGACGCAAACGGGAAGTGGAGCCTTGTCTCCCGACGACTGCATTGCCTTGCAAGCGGGTCACATTGTTTGGTTGCCCGCCGTGTCCACCCGGACGGGTCAAGACGTGGTCTTTTGTGATCGAACGCGATGCTTGTCCACGGCCAGTCGCACCCAACGATTGCGATGCTTGTTTTACATGTTTCAGTGCCTCAGCAGTAGTAGTCAACGACGAGACAGTACCATGGCTCAAACCAAGGGCATTTTGTTTTGTGTCTTGTTGATTCAACCACGAGCCGCCCCCTTGGATCTCGAACTGATTCGTACCAGTGTGGCACTCATGAAACGGTCCTTGCCCGTCAAGGTAGGCTTATTGACATATACTTATTGCTAGAGCCAAAGAGGCTGATTGGGTTTGCTTCGATGCATGGCTGACACGGTTGCACGTTCTTTTACAGGTTCATTTCCACATTTTGAATCAATTGCCACCATCGGGAGCACGCCAGGGCATGGAACAAGCGATTCAACGGACCATTTTGAGTATTGTGGAACAGGTTCGAGACAATTGGCACGTACACACGGAAGAACAAGCCGGCCAATTGGTGGAGGTGTTGCGGCATGAGTTGGGAATTCCCAAAACCAGCATTCCCACTCGCATTGGAGGGTTGTGGAAGTACCAACAATTTACTCAGTGGTGCCGTCAACAACGCTTGCGCGAACAGGCCACCTATATTTCGTCCGTCTTGGCCGTGCCTGCTGCTGTGGGTGGGAACCCACCCACGTGTGTGGAAGCAAACCACAAGAGTGACGACGACAATGCTGCAAAGACTTTGCGTCCTGTTGCTGTTGCAACCGCAACGGCATCCGCCGCATCAACAACAACAACAACAACAACAACAACAACAACAACAACAACAACAACAACCAACAATTCGCACTCTGGTCCAGGACTCACCGAAGAAGAACGGAAACGCAAACGACTCATCAATGTCATTCACTCCCGAGAAAAACGAGAACGCCGCAAGGCCGAACACAAATTGTTGCAAGACGAAGCAACCGAATTGCAAACCAAACAGAACCAATTCCTGCAAGAAAACCAACGTTTGGAATCCCTCCTTGTCGAGGCATGGAACCTGGTTCAGACCATGGAACGGAATTCGCTCCGGACAGTGACCGCTCCTTCCTCCAGGGCCCCTACTAGTACCCCGTCAATTTCGTATCCCCATCCCATGCAAATGTCACTCCCCGAACAACCTCTTCGAGCACCACCACTCATGACAAGGAGTCCTTTGGATTCATCCTTCTTGTCGTTGGACGACGAAGCGACCATGGCTCGTCTCCTGTTGCAACGACAGTCGCCTCGCGAACAAACCCAAATTTTATGGCAGGTGTTAAAAGACAATCCCCATGTACGACACGAATTGCTTCGTCTCTTGGCCTTGTCGTCGTCGTCGTCACCACAAGACGGGTGATCTACGTGGTATTAGTAGAACCAGTCTATTCTGGTGGACACCACAAATATCGTGGACAACCCATGAGCTGTGGCAAAAAAAGACTCGACAGTGAGCTCTCTCGGAAGCGCACTCTTATTGTCTCTTGTTCAACCTGTTGTACCTTTGGTGGCGATGCTACCACAGTCACGTGTTGTAGAGACACCTTGGGTGGCGATGTGTCCGCAAGTGTCGTGAGACACCAGTCTGTTCTTACTGAAAAAAGACAGACTGGAAGGAACACCCAAGAATGTGTGTTGGAGGTGATAAAAAAATTTGGCAACACGACGAGATTTGTCATTTGGTCTCCAAACTGTTTGGTCTCGTCTTTTGAAATGGATCCACCAAAAGAGTGTGTTTCATTCCAAATTGCTGCTGCCTTTGGTGGTGTTTGCCATTGTCTCTACTACAGTTTCAGGCGGTGGGGGGAACGACCCGGTGTTGTGTGTTGGATCATTGGCTGTGTGGTGTACCTGTTGTTGTTGTTGCGTGGCATGCTGGGTGGGTGTTGTTTGGCTCTTGTTTCTCCTACAAGGATTGGAGAGGAGAAGACAAGAAGGGTTTGCCAGAAACCTACTGACCAAAAAGGACGACCGGTGCCAGGGAAAGCCAAAGTCATGGATAACAAAGCAGCTCCAACAACTATACCAAGTGGAACAGACTATCCACGGGGCATCCCCTGGAACGACTACTTACGGAGAATGGCAGAGAACAAAATTTTTATCTATGTCTTGCACTGACGGATGCTCGTTTTGGCTCCAATTTCCAATGGATGCTATTAGTACGACTTTGCGCATGCGTCTCGTCCAGGATAGCTACCTATCAGGGAACCGTCGAGCCGAGAACGATGTTTTTCGTTCCATACAGTTAAACACCTCGTAAAGTGCCCTTTGGACACTCGCGCTAGTCTCTCCACAGCTGTTGTGTGTGTGTGTTCCAACTTGTGGTGTGTCCGTCAGAACCAGGCATGGGTCGGCGTGCACCAGGTCATTGAGTATTAGCGCGAACTTTAGACTGAAATTGCGACCCTCGCTGCTTCTTGTTTCTTGCGATCCATCCATCGGCTCGCTCTCTCCTTGCCCTCTTCTTGGTTTCCTTCCTCTCGTGCGAACTCGGTCCATCATCATCTTGATCTTCTTGCCTGTTGGCCATTGGCCATTGCAATTGGAATAGAGAACAGTAATAAAGTATTGCAGAGAAAAAAGAAGGGAGCCGAGCACACAACAAAGACAGCGCCATCCAAACCACATTCAACTTTGGTGTGTCTTTAGTGTTTTGGGAGAGGCCCATCCATCAACCTGTTTGTATTTTAGAGTATCATCATCCTCCCATCCGTCTCGCCATCAAAATTAAAAATGGTACCTCCCTTGCTCTTTTGGCGTCTCGAACGACCAGTGCTCCGGCGGCACGAAGTATGATCCGACCACGGATTGCTCCCACAAAATCTACTACGGTTTCCTCCTCCCTGCTCGAATCACTCCAAGTCCAACCGCCACGAGGAGGAGGAGGAGGCCTGATGAGGACGAATACAACCACTCCTACTACTTCTACTACGACTTGGAAAAGACCGTTGCAGTCGCTTGCATTTCGGAGGCCATTGGCCGCCAGTAGCAGCAGCAGCAGTACTTTTGCAACCACCAGATCACTTCAACTACGGCCCCAATCCTCCCCTACTACTAGTACAAGTGGTGGTGGTGGTCCGTTTCGTGGCTCGTCGTCTCGCTTGTTTTTTACGTCGGCTCGAATCAATCCAGAATTGGATCGCGGCGATTCGTTCATGGATTTGGCCCAAATGGCCCAACAATCCAATGTTCGATTGACCCAATCGGAAATTGACCTGCTCCGACGCAAATTGTTGGATATCAGTAGGGCTGAAGGATCCACGACAACAGCAAGAAGTAGTAGTAATTCTCAATTGTCTTCGGTGCATGCCTTTCGGACGGCCGGTCGACAAGCCCTCGAAGGACAATGGGCTCGAGAATTTTGCTTGTCGGCCGTCGAACAACCCACCACGCCCTGGGACAAGTTGGGTGCTCAACTCTTGTTTGCCCTCGATGTCTGAGGCAAAACCCTCTTTGCTGTCGTTGGTACGCAAATGGCCGGTGAAGCAGGCATGAATTTGGTCGCTTCCACACTGGTGGGATGCATTTCCTGTTTGGGCGGTGGCACTCTCAACAATTTATTGTATGGCACCTCGGCTCTCTTGGATCGACCGGGCGTCAATTGGGTCCGCAATCCGACCGTCTTTTATGTGGCCGTCTTGGCCAGTATGGTCACCTTTTTTGCCTGGCCCGTCTATTGTCGCCATCAGGCGCAACAAGAATTGCGGACCGAATTTGAACTGCATGGCGAACTCGAGGACAATGGCAGTGTCTCGCAGGCGGCCTTTTGTCGCGCCTGTTGGCGCGATCCCGCCTTTAAGCAACGCGTCGTGTCCGCCCTCGATACAGCCGCTCGCAAAACACGAGAAGCCTCCACGTCCGAATCCCTCTTTCATCGGCATGCCACGACTCATGCCAATCATCCTCCTCATGCTCCGGGAGGATCCTCTCAGCAGCAGGATTCTTCCTCCCACGACTCTCACCATGCAGCGCATCATCCTCATCACGCCTTGGTCCGTCATTCCACCGCACCATCGGACAAACCCTTGATTGATCCGACGATTGATCCGGCGCTCTTGTTTGAATTGGTCGATACCGATCATTCGGGTTATATTGAAATTGAAGAAATGCAATTCTTGATTGGTCACAAATTCAATGCCAGTCCCATTATGTACGGCCTCGATACCTTGGCCTTGTCCGCCTTGGCTGTGACGGGTGTGCACATGGCCATTGTCCGGGGCTTGCATCCCCTCGTGGCGGCCACGTCGGGCATTACCATTTGTTTTGGCGGCATTGCCCGTGATGTCTTGTGTGGACGACATTTGGCCGTCGGTGGACAATCGTATGGTACGTACCGCACAATTGTTGTGGTGGGTGTGCTGGAACGAGTTCCGAGGGTGTCATCTCACTTCTCTCTCTCTCTCTCTCTCTCTATGATTTTTTATTGTTTCGACAAAATGATTGGTGCTTGTTCTTGTGTACTGATTTGTGATTTTTTTACATGTTTGTTCTGGAAACACACACAGCCATGGCAACCGGTGCCGGATCGACCGTGTATATCTTGTTGCGACAATTGTGTTGTTTTGTTCCTTGGTTTCCGCAAATTCCCTTGGTGGGTCGCATTTTGTTATCGGCCGGTACCACCATTTCCGTGCGATTGTGGGAATACATTCAAGGAGAACCACTGTTACGACCCATGCATTATCATCCTTCCACCACCATGATCCGAACTGCCGCTACCAACAACGCTACGACGAGTCCCTTGGCACAACTACTGGAACAAGAAGACGACGACGAAGTTTCGGACGATCCACCCGAATTGGCACAACCCATTCCGTGGACCATGACGGCCACTCCAGCAGCAGCACCAACGAATCATACGACCACCAGGGCCTCACCCACAAAGTCGGCTCCCAAAGAGACGACTGTGCCACCCACCACGGACCAGACGACAAAGGATACTGCCGACGCTTCCAAAGCAACCACTGCAACCATGGCGGCTGCTACCAGCTCGGCTCTGTTGCCACCCACACCCCGTGTTCCCGCCTTGACGCTGCACACACATAATCATCATCATCATCCGACTACGACTACGAGCAGTCCTCCGACCAATCATCATCGCATGGCAACCTCTCCCATTTTACCACCCTACGACCATTCGTATCGAACCAATTGTGGTGAATTCGAGCTTGGACAACAACAACAACAAGCAGCGTCTCATACCGTAGTCATGGATTGGGGTATACGGCAACAACAGGAACGACAACGACGACGACAACAACAAGAATCAGACGAATCATCATCATCACAACCACAACAACAATCTCCAAGGTCCATGATGTGAACTTGGTTATGATCTGGATCGAACCGTCGTCCCCATGCGAATGTGTATAGCTATATAACTATAACTGAATATAAACTTGGTCTTAGTGCGCAAGGAGTTACCCGATTCGTTCCATTTCTGTCTTGTGTCTGTTGTCTGTTGGTAGTGACCGGCACGCACGAGTACGTTGCTTTCTCTGTGGTGAGCCTCCGTTTCTCGTGGAACTATTTTTTATTTTTTCTATGGACCAACACACACGTACACGCTTCTTTCTGTCTCTCTCTTTCTCTATAGTGAGCCTCTTGTTCTCGTCGCGGGCGGTCCGAAAGAGATGAACCACTGGAACCATTCTCTCGCTCCACTCTCGCTAGAGTGACAAAGCACAGTCTGTTGTGCCATCATATGGGTGTGAAGGAGAGCTTTTGGTATTGAAATCGTGTTTTTGGGGGGCAGAAGTCACCCATAATCGGCCCTTCTCTACACGCTCTATTAGAAGTAGCATCTTTCGTTTCCTGTAGTGATGACACACACATGGAGACTTTTGTCTACTTTCTCAAAACCATGTTGCTGTTGTTGTGGAATGGGATTCTCCTCTACTCTATATAGGGATGTAGGGAGTTTGTCCTTGTCGTCGTTGTGGCAGCAATGGTTTATGGAGAATATCGTACTAGAGTGTAGCATAATAGTCGTCGGACGACAAGACGAGGACGGCCACTGTGACGGCCGAAGACAATGGTGTGTCATTGTTGCTGTCGTTGGATGGTGTTGTTGTTGTTGCGGTGGCGGTGGCGGCAGATTCAGAACCGGGTCCACAAATGAGTTCATGACGAGGACCATGGACTTTGGAACCTTGGACGGGCGCAAAGTCCAACCGGTCATTGTGCAACAAACTTTGCAAGGTTTGCAAAAAGATGGGTCGTCCCGGTCGACCGGGAGAATCGCCGACAATGACCGTCACGGAGCGACGAGGCTTGATGCGGGTAGGAGTCGTACTAGTAGTAGTACTACTGGAAGAAGTAGAGATGTGGTGATTGTGTGGATAGAGTTGCAACTCGGTCGTGGTGGTGGTCGTCGTGGTATTCGTAGGGTCGTTTGTGTCGTCCTTTGGTGGGTGGTACGCATACGACAAGGCTTGCACAATGCGATGCGCCATGGCCCGACCCGTCCGCGGTTCGTACAAGATATCGGCCGCCACCACAAAGCCCTGTTCGTCGTTGGCTTCGTCGTCGTCGTCCGTTGGTGTTGGTGTTGTGGTTGTAATGTGGGGAAAGGGCAAGGGTTGGGTAAAATTGCACAAATCGAGTAACCGACACTCCAATCGATCCTGCCAGGATGACAAGGAAGAGGTGCTATTCGTATTGGTATCCTCCTTGCTATTATTGCCGGTGTCATTCCAGAGGATTGTTGGAGGATGATTCAAATGGTGCGCCGCATGCTCGAGCAAGGCCAAGGGCAAGGGTTCATAATCCGTTGCCACGACACGGTTGACGTAGGAGGAGAATGATGGTGCTTGCGGCTGCTGTTGCTGCTTGTGGTTCCACAAGAGTGCCGTCAAGGACACCAATCCCGTTCCGGCTCCCAGTTCCAAGACCCATTTCGTTTTGGGAGGTTTGGCTGGAGCCTCGAGTTGCTGGATAAGTGTGTGGGCCACCACGGCGGCGGCCGGCCACAAGACGGCACCGTAGGGATCGCCAGCCGACAATAATAACAATGGAGAGGCACTACCAGACGACGACGAATCAGTGGACGTCGCGTCGGTTTCGTCTTGTTGTTCTTGTTGTTGCAGCAACAATTCTTGTTCTGTGAGCAAGGCATGATTGACCAATTCATCTTGTGCCGTGGCAGTGGCTTCGAGAATGGTCACGATTGGAGGTGAGTCGTTATTTTTATTGTCATTGTGATTGGCCAAGGCTGGCATGGGAACGGAAACGGCCACACATTGCACTCCTTGTACGACATGATAGGTTGGTTGATGATGTGGTTGTTGTTGTGATGATGGTTCGGAATTCGGGGAGCAACGTTCTTGCAACAACATCCCGAAGGATGGTTCCAGAGACGAGGGACTGGATCCTGGTCTTGTCGTCGTCGTTGTTGTTGTTGTTCTGGATGGTATGCCATGCTTCATCTTCTTATTCGTATTCGTTGTGCGAATGATACCAAAGGCGTGCACCACCACCAAACCCCAGGACGAACTACATCCAACGACGACGACAAGAACAAGAAGAACACCAACAAACGCAAACCTTCTTCGTCTTCTCATCCTTGGATTCATCCTCTGATTGGTCGTCGCACCGTGGACCAAAGTTCGCGTTGGCATGACGACGACGACGACTTTCTTTGCTCTGCGGAAAAGAGGGTTGATCTGGAACACTCTTGAACAGTCAGTGGACCTAGAAGCAGGAAGCATAAGCCTCCGCTGGTAGAGAAAATTGGACCACTAGAGAAAGACAAAGTGAATGATGGATCCACAATCACATGTCCACAAGAGACGTGATGAATGAATCTGTGTGGTTGATGGATGATGGATTGGCCTTCCGAAAATGCGACCAAAAAAGACTCTAACGCGACCCAAACGCGTTGGATCTAAGCCACTCGTCGTCTCGCACCCACCAATCCTCCTTTCGCATCACCACCACGAAAAGATCCTCATCCCTTGACGACAACAACAGCGAGTCTGCCATTTCTTACACATCAGATCTGGAGAGTGAACATTGAACCGTTTGCTGCTCGGAAACAATAACATATCGGTAGACACAAAACACAAGAAGAAGAAGAAGAACAAGCAGTTGGTGTGTTGTGGCATCCATCTTCACCAACAAAGAAAAAGAGTGGTGTGTGTGTGTGTGAGAGAGAGAGAGATCTACTCTCTACCGTATAGTGTGATCGACGGCACAAACAAACGCAACGAGAGAAAGAAAATTTTTTGTGACCAGCAGACCATCACGATCCTCGACTAGACTGCCATGGGTACTACTGCCAGTCGTAGTAGTTCGACCACAACCACCACACCATCCAATTCCACGGTTCCAATAGCATCACCTGATAGAGAGTCATCCACCAACCACGCGAATCCGTCTGCACCACTACAGGCACAAGCACAACCACAACCACAACCACAACCTCCTACCGTGGCATCCTTGGCGAATCAATACGATGTGGAGTTCTTGTCCAAGTGTCGCATGGATTTGCAATTGACGATATGGTCGATCGTCTATCAACGCCTCGTCCCCCAACTCGTGTGGACCTCGTGGTCGTCCTCACGAGGGTGGTGGATGACCAATCCTCAGTGGTGGTCCGACACTCTATCATCACTGTGGCGAAAAGACGAGCCACAAGACGACGATGAGAATCCATTTGCGGCGTGGAAGGACGATACGGTTCTCCCGCAAACGACGAATCCTAATAGTCAGGGCAATAATGATGACGACGATGACTTTGCCTTGGAATACGAACTCTTGGCCCCCCTCTTGCTGGATCCCCTCTACTTGTTTGTCACGGTCACGACCACGACCTATCTCGGCTTGACGTGGAGGGCCACACCAGCCGGTCAAGCTTGGTTGAATTCGCCCACGGCCACGGCCTTGTGGAACATGGTGGCCATGATTCCCACCTATTCCTCCCCGCAACAACAACAAGCGGCCGCTCAAGAATTGGGCCATTCCCTCCATCAATCCACCAAGGCGCCCTGGAGACGGCAATTGGTGCAACGCCTCAACCAAACCAAGAAACCCAAAACAAAGACTTCCACCTTGCCACCCAAACCATCCTTTTTGGAACGTCAAACGGTCCAAGCCACGAATCGAGCCCTCTTGGTTCCCAATGGCCTGACGCATGCCGTCATGAGTATTGGATTGGGTTTGGCCGTGACGGTGGGATGGAATTTTCTGCAACCCCACTTGGCGAATTCATCGTCCAACGATTCCTCCAGCAATGACGACTCGACGGGACCTGCGCTGTACACGGTCCTGTCACAAGCGCCGCTCGTGTCGGGACAGTCACACGTCCATACCCTCCTGTGTCCCTCCATGGTTGACAAGGTGCAGGAATTTCAACGAGAAGCACCACAGGACGACACAAAGAACAAGAACGACACAACAACCACCAAACAACCCAAAAAGAAAAAGAAAACCACCATGGATTTGTCGCAACGTTCGACGGCCTTGATGTTTCGCAACGATCACATTCGTCCCTCGTACGATCCCAATTACGACATGGCTCGAACCTTGTGGACGGCTCATGTCTTGTATACCAATTGTCAATTGCGATCGCAGTATCAAGCACAAGCACAGCAACAACAACAAGCACAACAACAAGCACAACAACAAGCACAAGGCACGACTTCCTCTACGGATCCTTTGTCCTCACGGCCACCTCCCGTACCCTTTCCGGGCTTGCGGGGGCGGTCATGGTATTGAAAAGAACACAAACCATGCACGGCCATTACAGGGACCATGACACACACACACACATACACACAAGAACAAGAAGCAGGCACGCACATAAATGTCAGCCACCGTCCTCTTTCGGACCGTGGCGACAAATCCTCCAATAAGAACCACAGATGAACAGAATGGATGAACGAATGGATTGGACTCGCGTTGGTACACGAAGATGGCTCCAAAAGAAGAAGAAGGATGGTTCGTGCCGGTTGCTCGTTTCACGAAACGAAATGCAAGACTCTCTCTCTGTGTGTCATGGGATGGTGTCGTCCGATTCCTCTTGTGGTGGTGATGATGCTTGGAATATAGATGTAGAACTGTGCGTGTATATGGAGGAAGAGCAATGTGACAATTTTTCACTCTCTTTTATTAGACGAGGAGGAATCCCAATGGAGCATACACAAAGTCATATCGTCCTCCCTACTGTATAGTAACGTTTGTAGTATTGTCATGTCATGGCCCAACAACAAGAACAACAACAACACAAACCACGGCTCGCATCGACAAACCATTTGAGGTTTCCCTCCCTGCATTGGAGTTGTTCTTGTCGTCTTTGTAAAGTTTTTCGTTTCTACACTTGCGCCGGTTGTTGTTGTTCTTGTGCTTGTTGTTGCTGTTGTGGAACCAAAGCGGGCAGTTCCAATCGACAGACTTGGGTATTGTCGGGATCCACCGTATCCTGGGACAAGTGTCGCAACACACCCCAATGCGTCACCAACAAAATGGTGTGTTCCGGTCGAAGGGCAATCCACTCTTGCAAGGCTTGCATCCGGTCGGCAAAGACCTGGTCCGGTTCTCCCGGAACGGCATACCATTGACCTTGTCCATGCGGTCGCCATTCGCGGTATGCGTCGTCCACGGAGGAACCCGTATACCACCATTCCTCGCTCGTCGTCGTCGTTGGGTGTTCCAGAGTCGTGTCGTCGTCGTCATGCTGGGAATGAAACAAGCTCCAATCCAGATTGGGAAATTCCGCTTGAATTTGGGACAAGGGTCGTCCCGTTTCGGCCGCGGTAAAGACCCGTTCACGGGCCAAGGGCAAGGCCAGAATACGGGGAGGATCCTTGGAGGAGGATGCCTGTTGTTGTTGTTGGACTTGATCGAGTGCGCGCCGACATCCATATTCAAAGGTTTGCAGACATCGTGTTAAGGGTGAGACAAGGACCAATTCGACCTGGGACAACCAATGAGGTACTACTGGTGGTTGGTCGTTGGCATGGTCCTGGTCGGCTGCTGCCGCCACGTCGTGACACAATTGGTCGTGCAAGGCCACGGCTTGTTCCATGCCGACCGTGGACAGAGGCGAATCAACAAATTTCAAATCGTCACAAAAGGTGGCATCGCCCCAGGCTAGTTGTCTCATGTATTCATTCGATACCGATCGGGCATGACGAATCCCATAAATCACCTTGGTCTTCTGGTTTTTGTTCGTGGTCGACGACGACAACAAGGATGCCGCTTTGTGAGTGTCGGCGGCAAGTGGATCCATGTTTCGGCCAGCACTGATAGTAGGAGTGGCTGTATCGACGGTCGGTTCGACCAGAACCGTCGAATCAACTTCCATGGCGGCAGATTTTCGTGGAGTCATTTGTCCTTGTCTTGTCAATTGAATTCTTCTTGTACTTGTGGGAGAAGGAGAATTGGCCACTGCAAACCCGTGCGGTACCAATGATGAGGATGGGTAGGTGACACTGGAAAAGGAGTGAGCCGTGGGAACACTCCAATCGCGAACGACAGCCGAAAGAGTTACAAACAAGAAGACGAAAAACCAAGAGGAAACGAGATTTGGAAGGAATGGTTTGTGCATGATAGTGTGAGGAGGATGCTGGTGTTGGTGTCACGTGGATTGTACTGTCTTTTAGCGGTGGTGATGGTGTTGGAGTGGGTGTCTCCAGAATCGGCGGCAACCACGGTATGCAAAGCCGATACGATGCTCCGAATTCAATGTACACACCCTTTGTGTGTTGCCTCTTTGTACACGAAAGCACTGCAGTTGTCCACGGAGTTTCGTCTCGCCGCTATAAATACACCAGCCAGTGTGGAGAAACAACAACCACAGCAGCAACAACAATAGAACCGGGGACAGGGACAAAGCTCTTTGATGTTGATGTAACATATAGGAGTAACTCATCTGTCGACTTTTCTCTGTCTAGAGCAAAACGTCTCGATCGTCATGTTGCTTCCGAACTGACGTGTTCTTTTGGAGTGCGCCAAAAGTAACGATCGCGGATGACGCTATGTAGGAGTAGCAGGTAGCTGTGCTATTCGTAGATAAGTACTCCTAGCTACTCCTATGTGGATGTGGATGAGCTAGAGAAATCGCTGGTAGGAAGAAGGTACTCTTCTATGTCATTTTACGCAAGATCCTTCTCTCCTCCTCGTTTCTTATGAGACTGAAACGAATGTCATCTTCTAGTGATGGAAACTGCCTATCGAAACGCTCTCTTCTTTGGTGTGATCCACTTCGATTCGCATTCTTCCACAGATCCGTTTGTGCGTCGTTCATATGGTCCTCTCGTTACAAAAAATAACCGATGCTGTTTTACAAAGAGCCACAGTCGACAATCTTGACTTCGGCCTTGGGTTTGCCCACTTCACTGCCCTTGAAAGAGATTTTCTTGACGACATCCATTCCGTCGGTCACTTTTCCAAAGACCACATGCTTACCTGCGAAAAGGTTCCAACCAATGGAACGACGACAACAAAGAACAACAACAAGAACAAGAAGAACAACAATCGCCATTGTACGTGAGTGAGTGTTCCAACCATGGCCTCTCGAGCATTCGTCAAGAATCGACTAGGACAAACGACACGAGGAATGACACGGACCATTCAACCAGGGCGTATCTGCTGTGCAAATAAAGAATTGGGATCCATTGGTATTAGGCTATATGCGAGAAAGAGAGAGAAAGATGCGACGAAAACGGTACCGTGGCGTGAGATTGGTTGGAGTGTTGTGGACCATTCTAATAGATCGTTACGTACCCCCGCATTGGCCATTGACAAGGTTCCCGGTCCTCCATGGACTAGGTCAAAGTTTTCATCTTCAAATTTGGCTCCATAAATGGACTTGCCACCCGTTCCATTGAAATTGGTCATGTCACCGCCTGTGTGTTTTGTTTGGAACATAAGAAGAACAGAGTCATGGTGAGATATGTCCTGCACACAACAGAGATACCAGAGATCAACACGGGTGCGCGTCCCTACCTTGACACACTGATCATCCATTGCGAGCAAAATACCAGACAACAAGAAACAATAACATGAGAATTCGAGATATAATCGTGTTAGCTGACATGGCGGCAGATCATCCATAATGATACTCACTGAATCCAGGAATAATACCTGTAATGATATACAAACGCAACATGTGAGATGCCAAATTCAATGGACCAACGGATTCTGTGACAGGATCCTCGTCTTACGATGAAAAATGGTATCCTTGTATCCAAAGCCAGGAGTTCCTTGGCAAAGCTGTTTAAAGTTTTCCACCGTCTTGGGGACCGTGGACCCATACAATCCCATTTCAATGCGTCCAGCCGATTCTCCGTCAATGGCGATATCGAAATAGACTGTATCTGTCACTTCGGCATCCTTTTGACCAAAAAATCCTGAAAAAAAGCCACCAATCATGGCCACCTCGGTCGTGGACGTGGTGGTAGTTGGAAAGGAACGAACAACGGGTGATAGGGGCGCAAAGCTGTGAACACCAGCAATCAGCAAGGCGAGAATAGAGAAGGAGCTCTTCATCATCATGGTGGATATCAATCAACTAATGTAGTCGTCGTCGTCGTCTGTTGTAGTCAGATGTCAGATCTCTGTTGGAACGAAAGTTGCAGAGATTGCCACCGAAAGATACGGGAAACTATCTATGTGTGTCACGAATAAAAGGATCAGCCCGGGACTACTTTAGCTTTAACTTCCACTAAGCTACTAGCTACTTCTCCTCTATTAGGAGAATAGAAAGGATCCAGAGAATATATTCAATGATATCTTTATATAAAACTAAAATGGAATGGCAGAAAATTCTAGTGCATGCTGTGAAAAGGAGTATGCAAAACATGTATGTGAGTAAAAGGAGAGAAGCTCCAAATATTCCGTCAAGGGCCCTAGTCCGGAATTAGATATTGACGCAGTCCCTTGTGTCTTGTCGAGCTCCAACAATGCCATCCCCACCAATGTATTCGTTACACACGGATTGGATTTCGCATTTGAGGCAGCAATTGTCATAGGGGACTTTGTCTTGTTTATAGTGCGTCCAGCCCAAGGATCTTGGGGCCTTGTCGGGAGTCCCGGCCCCTCGCCCCGATGTGATGATGCGTCCAGCACTGTCGTAGCAGCATTGATTGCCATAGTCCCCAACATATTGCCGTATGCACCCAGTCGCACCTGGATGATTCTCGGAACAATCTTTCTTCGGATTACAGAATTTATCCACGTCCCATGTACCGGGTGCCCAGTCCCCATCAAAAGCTGAATTGACTGTCGTGCAAGGACATTTCGGCAGGGTTTTGATCCAGTTGAGGCCATTGCCATTCTCGCCGCGTTGCTCTGCTGCCCAGTTCTTGCAAACTTCGCAGAAACACTCTTCAGGTTTGTCATTATAGGCAGAACCAAAGAAGGCACAAGACCTTTTCTTGCAGGCTTTTTTGTCGTCGTCCCAGTAACACTTGTCGTCGCTACGGCAATCAAAACACGTAGCATAGGAACATTGAACATCGTTCCTGACAATGGATAGTGTTGCAACCAAGCCGATGGCGCGGTCAATGCTGCTCAAGTACGAGGTCGTCAGCAAGTTGTCAGGGTCGGTGATGGTAATCGTCCAGTCGGAAGATGGGGCGTATGTTATACTCGCCCGATAGTCGTAATCAGGCGTGCTCAGTTTTGATTTTATATGTTTGACTCGGACCTGGTATGTTCCAGCAGTGAAAGGATATGTTTCGATAGCTACTTAACCGAACTTCTTAGCTGAGTGCTCCCCCCAGTTAGAAATCACCATGGCGTATCGCTCGGATCTTGAACCACTCGGATCACCGATGGTCAGCGTAATATCCACAGTCTTGTCCTTGCATTCATCACTTTCTTGAATAGCTCGAAAAGATTCACGCTGAAGAGACCTTGTTGTCTGGTCCAGAAAGTCTCGATCATCAAGTGGGTTCGTTCCATCAACAATTTCGGTGTTGTCATCAACTCCGTCTCCATCTGTGTCGACCACGAACGGATTCGTTCGATAAATTTGTTCCTCAAAGACAGTCAGGCCGTCGCCGTCTATGTCTTCGGATATGTCGTTGAAAGTCGACGGATCTAAACCGTACAGAAGTTCATAGCCATCGAGGAGAAGATCCTCGTCAGTATCTGGATCCAAGGGATCGGAGGTGAACGGATAGGCCAGACGTCGCCCATACGAACGGAGTGAGCGAGGACCACCACTAGCGAGAAAAATGTCTGCTCCCAAAGAACTAGAGATGGCTTGAGGCTGTACTTCTTCAGTGTTCATTTCCGCGAAGAAGGATATCATCGGAGTTCCATAGTATTCGACAATGTTGGATACCCTGCGCACAAAAACGAACAACATTATCCTCAGCACAACGTTCAGGCAGGAATGCACATTGACAGGAATACTCACCCATCAGCATCGAGATCTTGATAGAGCCAGAATTCCGAGCCAAGAATGGTTGTATCTTCTCCAACCTCATTCAGGATGTAACTGTCCCAGTCCAATGGTTCGACAATCTCACAGTCAATGCTGGATCCAAAGAACAGTTCGGTATTTCCCGGAGCAAAGCTCACCTCCGTTACGTCTCCTAGTGTCAAGAACTCGGGTCCAAGCGAACATAGGACGGGGCGGCAGTTATCACCAATACAAAGGCCCTGAACACTGCGAGGGAGAGTAACTTCAACAGTCGTTGGTATATCAGGACAGAGGCTGGATACCATGTCGCTGGAAATGGTCAGCTCCGAAAGAAATGACTCTTGGTTAATGACTGGATCCTGTGATTCAATACCTTGGACAAGTGCTTCCATCTCTTCCAGATCGTCATCGTCAGCTCTTAGGGAAACGTGAACTCAAATTGTGTAATCTTGCATGCAAGGGCAACTTTCCATGTAACGCCTGTTTCTCCAAATTCTTCGGGGAGATTCAAGACATTATACTCTGCAAGGCTTGATACAGATCGAATGGCTTGGTTGGGCCCACAGTCCTTGCCCTTCTTTTTCGTTTTCTTCCCTTTACTTTTGCTACTGCTTGAGCTTGAGCTGTCACTGGCCGAGACAACGATGGCCAGCAACAACGCGGACGCACACCAACGTGCAAAGTGGGATGAAGCTGTAATCTTCATGAGGTACGGAACCAAGACACCAATGTCGTTTCAATTCGCTCTGGCTTGTTGTTTGCCACATCAACAAAATTTTGCGAGATGTTGACATTGCATGACTCCATTTCTCAATCGCTCATCGTACCTCCACATCCCAATCGTACATCATGAAAAGAAGGGGGTATCTTTCCGCGCAGACCAATCGTGGATAGAGATACATCTATGTATCAATGTCATGGAAAACGGAAGGGATGTGCTGTGGTATCAATGTCATGGAAAACGGAAGGCCGCATAGCAGCAAGCTTGAAGAGATGTCGACGGCAACAATCAGATAGAGTGACAAACCCCTTGCCATCTTTCGCCCAAAAGTCATCACTAAAGTCCAGACACGTCTCACACGTCATCGGGAAGAACCTTTCTTGTTGCGTGTTCGGCTCTCTTGGCATCAAATTTGTAGAAGTCGATGGTGACTACCCAACAACATCTGTGCTGAACCAAACCCATCATTCTTACAGCTTTGCGCTTTGCAATGATGTGGGGCGATAAACAGGATTCTATAGTAGGTGCTGGTGGTCTCGTGTTGTTTGGTTGTGTGACATGATCCTCACGGTCAGCTTTCCTATCCTTCTTCTTCTTCTTCTTGTGGATCTCTCTTCTCTTACACAATTGCTTGTTCCAATGCCAAGGGAGGAAGTGGAGAGGGTGGTTCTAGTGGGGCGTCCGATTGGTGGTGATGCGGTCGAGGGGGCAACAAAACTGAAGTACTTGTAGCAGTACTTCTACGCGTGGTGGTTGCTTCGGACCGCATGAGACGAGCAAAGTTGAGGAGACGCAAATCCAAGGTTTGGAATTGTCCCTGGTTCAGCAACAACTCGGCCGCGGCACGTCCCGAAGCGGGACTGTGTTGCAATCCATGACCACTAAAGCCATTGACCAGCAAGACATTGGTCAATTCGGGATGGAAATCAATAATGCCATTTTGATCCAAGGTATTGTCTGTTCATGGTGTTGCATCGAGACGTGTGTGTGAGATATATATCTTGCTAGAACATTGTGTTTTTTGAACAGAATCGGTTCGTTTGGTACGTACATTCATAAAATCCCGCCCAGCTCGATTGGACCTTGAGTTCACCAAAATGGTCGGGGACGCGTTCGTACAAGGCGGGCCAAATCAAGTCTTCAAACAAGGTTTCATAGTCTTGTGCCGTGACGGTCAATTCGTGGGGACCGTGTCCGGTCCAGACCGACTCTTCGACCGTGTCGAGTTCGGCCGGCGGGGATACGCCCGCCAAAAAGTATCCACTGCCTCCCTGCGGCGGTTGGCTACTCTCGCTGCCACTCTTCTTTGTAGTAGTACTACTACTGGTTGCCGTTCCCCCTTGAGTCGATCGAAAATAGACGCCCGTGGTGGGACAAACCGTCAAGGGCGCCGTCCAGTCGGTCGCCGTAGGACAATGAAAGGCAAAAATACACCGTTTCCGGGGATAGACGGGCAAGGGAAAGGCCAAGACTTGATCGCGAGGCAGACTGGAAGCGGGTCCACCCGCCAAGACATTGAGGACGGAACGACAATGGGCGCCCGTGGCATTGACGACCTGGTCAACAGTGTAGGTCGACACACGCGGTGACAATGTCGTCGTGGTCGTTGTTGTTTCTTGAATGTGCACTTGCTCCACAACTTGTTGTGGTTGCGAGACATTGGCCGACGCGTCGGCGGCCGGTCGTCGTGTGGTCCCAATCGGTCGTCCTTGGACAAAGACGACCCCCATGGCTTGACAGGCCCGTTTCAATCCTTGCAAATAGGACCATGGATCAAACCATCCTTCGCCTCGTTTCCCCAAACTCCCCAAGACTAAATCGTCCGTATACAACCACGGAAATTGCTGGGCCAAATCCTCGGGCGACACCAGGCAAATGTCCGTGGCACCAGCCGCCTGTTGCGTTTCATGATTGCGCATCAATTGGTCACGACCCGCGTGACTGGACGCCAAAAACAAGTATCCATGTTCTTCCAATTGGACTGGATTGGGATCCTTGTTGTCATGATTGGATGTCGCAAATCGTTGGTGCGCCGTGCGCAAAAAGTCAATCCCATACAAGGACATTTGGACATTTTCCGTCAAGGAAAATTGTTGTCGAATCCCACCAGCCGACAACATGGCCGATGCCGTGGCATAGGTGGCATCTTGTTCCACCACAACAATCCTCTTGGTGGAATCGGAAAGAGCCAAATGATAGGCCGTCGAACAACCAACGGGTCCACCACCCACAATCAGGACATGACACGATGGATCCAACGCGGAAGAGGACGACGACGACGACAAGTGTCTGGAAGAAAGGAAGAAACTTTTGGTGTAGCATGAATCGGATCCAGGGTAATTTCGAAACAGTCTTGGACGTTGAGTGCTCGAGATCCGCTTGAGAGTTCGGCCCACGATTCCACTATGGCTCCACATCATGATACAGAGTACTCTTGCTGCTGCTGCGGCTGCTCTACTAGGCTCTTGCTTCGTGGTGTCTCCCAAAGATTCCAAAGAATGGCACAATCGACTCTCTCACCGACACGCTACCAAACACGGAGACCGCAAGAACTCCTGGTATCTTCTGCCGTTGCGGTTGACACACGCCTTCTCGTTCGAATGCCTGATTTTGAAATGTCGTCTTTCGAGAGAATGACAACTGGTTGACAACCACTCGCGAATGTCAACTGATGGATGCTACTAGGTAGACGTTGTGGCTTCGCAAACCAATCCAGACAACCTGCCAACGTGAAATTTGAGTGGAAGTTCAATGAAGCACCAACGCTTCAAGCAAAGTTCTTTTGATAGTTCCAAGAAAAACAGGAAGAAGAAGAAGAAGACAGAATCATGGTCAGGTCGTTGCTGCAGATGATATTCCAGATCTGTCACCAAATTCGGAACTGTTTCCGATCGCCCTTCGGACGCTGTTATGTATTTGTGATCGGTCGCGTATTATTTACATGACTCTGATCGCGTATGGTTTTCATGACATAGGTCGCGTATAATCTGCAGGACAGCTCAAATGATGACGACCATGTGACGCAAATTGTAAAAACCCTTGATGCGTCGTGTCTTTATTGTCTTGTTAGTGCATGACACTAAAGGAAACAGTTTGTATGAGACAGAGTCGCCAAAACTGGTTCCTGTGAAGTTAGCGATCCTACGAGAACGAGATTGAGATTGGTTGCTCACTGTTGTTGTTGGGGAGTTGTGCGCGATAAGGATCTTCCAAAGTGTCCATCATTTTGTGAGTAGGTCGAATCCATCCATCCTTGGTTCTCTCATCTCGTTTTGCCCCCAACATTCAGAAGAGTGGACCATGGGCAAATCCTCCAAAAAGGCTGGCAGCAGCAGCAGCAGCAAAGGAGCAACCACTACCCCCAAGTGTACGTGCGACGATCCCTACAAGTGTACCTGTGGCAATCGTCCTCCGCGTCCCAGCAAGGGCCACAAATGGGATGCCACCACACAACAATGGGGTGGCAAGGGTCACAAACAAAAGGGTGCTTCCGGACAAACGGCCGTGGCGGAAAAAGCAATCGCTAGTGGTAGTACCAACAACAACAACACCAAACCGACAGCCTCGTGGCAACGATTGCCCACACAATTATTGTCGGAATACACGCAACGACAACACAAGGTTTATCACAAACCCAAATTCAAATTGATTCAAGGAAATCCCAACAGCAACAATACGAATTCCTTGTACAAGTATCGCATCATTGTCCCCGATGCCAAGGGCGATGCCAAAAAAGACTTGTTCTTTGTCCCCCAAGTGGGAGTTGCCAATGAAGAACAAGCCCGTCAAGAAGCGGCTCTCTTGGCCTTGTTGCATTTGACTCCCACCTTGCCACATGAACGAACCTTGCCGGAACCCTACAAATCCACCTGGCTTCATGCCATTCAACATCCGTCGGCTACTACTACCATCCGCAAAGCCGCTACCACAGTCGAACGAACCAAGGCTCCACCCACCAACAATAACAATCCAAACAAAAAGAACCACGCCACGAAAAACAACAACAAGGCTTCTGTCTCCTCCATGGAGGACGACCGGAACAACGACGACGACGAGGATGATACCAACAAAGTGGCGGCTCCTACGGTATCGACGCATTTGGGACAGGGTCGTGTGACAAGTCAAGCGCAACGAGATCAAGAACGATTGGAACATTTGAGACAACGCAATGCCAAATGGGCCAAACGAAATGCTACGCAAATGGCCAATCGATTGCCACTTGTGACCATGACGGCACAAATGCGTCGCGTCTTGGAACAAGTCTTGCTCGATGAACACAACAACGATAACGACTCGACGTCAACAAAGGATCCCCATCGTCGGGCCAAGTTGTTGGCGCTGTTGCAAAAGAATGACGAGGAAGACAATGACGAAGACGACGACAAGGATTTGGAGGAAAAGAGTCCCATCCAACAATATGTTCAAGACCGTTTGCAACAACAAGGATTTACTAATCGACAAGCCCGCTTGGCCTATACCGAAACGCATGCATCCAAACAAATGGACATCACGGATACCTCAACGTGGGAATTGCAGTTCTACGAACCCTGTTTGCAATGGCTCTTGTTGCATGTTCCCGAAGACGATTTGCCCGTAGGATTGGATCCCAACCAAGGACAATTAGAGGTTGTCGTTGCGGCACCGTCTTCGTCCACAACCACATCAGCAAGCAGCTCCCGTACTCCACCCTTGACGGAATTGCAACGCCAAACCTTGATTCACTCGTTGGGATTGTCGCTGGCGGAAGCCCACTGGATCGTACAAGAGCTGGAACAAAACTCCAACAAACAACAACAACAACCCGATTCATCCGCCATGCTTTTGGAACTGTTTTGGGAACTGGTGGTTCGTCACGAGGGCTGCGAAGCGGTTCTGCTGGCGGGCAACGACAGCCGTGGTGGGACTAGTGTTTCACCGTCCATTCCCGACGAAACCAAACAAGAACACGAGCAACTGTTTCAGGAGGAATTGGAAGCCTTGAGTGCCATTTTTGGCGAGGACAAGGTCCAATGCGAATACGACGACAATCTCTGTACAATTTCGATACCCATTCCAGCCACTCCCGATTCGGAACCGAACAACAGCGACAATACGCCTGGTCCAACCCATGACTGGAGATTGCAAATCCAACTGCAACGAGGCTTGTATCCGGCCCAGCGTCCCATTCGTGTCTTGGTGCAGGACAGATTGTCGTCTTTGGCCACGGCCGGTACAAAGCCCAGGGGGACGACTGTCCACGCTCAAATTGTCCAGTATCTGGCACAAGATCTGGTGTTGGATCAACCAGCTATCTTTGACATTTACTCCTTTGTGTCGTCCTTGTTGCTGGAAGGTTTGGGCGAGGAAACCAGTACCACCAAGTCCTTGGTGGACAACAGTAAACCGCAAGACTTGGTGGACCCCAGTAAATCGCAAGACAGAGTAAATCATTCAACGTCATTGAGCAAGGACAACCAATCAAAGGGCAATCGGTCCGCGCCGTCCATAACCAGTACCGGCTCGAAGCAAACTGGAAAACGGCCAGCCAAAAACACGTCTCAATCTGCTTCCCCAAGCGTCGTCAAACGACGACCTCGCGAAAAGGGTCCATTTTGGTCAACCCCTCCCACGCAAACACCCAAGGCAATGCCCTTTCCAAAACTGGGTCCACTCTTACAAAAAGCACGAACTTCACTACCGGCTCATACCGCCCGATCAGACTTTTTGGACAAGTTGCGAGAGGCGCAATCAAAGGGTCGCGTTATGCTACTTACGGGAGAAACGGGATGTGGAAAGGTAAGAGAGAATCAGACTTTGTCTGCTATCATCTAGTGGAGATCTAAACGACTTTTGCTCTTGCGTGATTTCCCTCTCTGTGTTTCCCCCTTTTTTGTTTCCTTGTGAATGCATAGTCGACGCAAATTCCTCAGGTAAGTCTTCATGTCTCATCACCTCCAATTTGAACCAGCGTACGGTAATGTGGGTTGATCACCCTTTTCCCGACGGATTCTCACATCGTTTTACAGTTCATCTTGGAAGAGAATCCTCTCGATGCCAAGATTATTGTGTGCCAGCCTCGGCGTGTGGCAGCAACGGGAGTGGCATCCCGTGTTGCCCAAGAACGTGGCGAGTCTCGACCTGGCGTTGGCAGTGTGGGCTACGTGGTTCGTGGTGATTCCGCGCTCTGTAAGCAATCACGATTAGTCTTTTGTACGACAGGCGTTTTGCTGCGGCAGATGCAAAGTGCCAATGCATTGGATTCCTTGACGCACATTGTGTTGGACGAGGTACATGAACGATCCTTGGATATGGACATTTTGCTTGCCCTTCTCAAGGAGCAATTGTCACGACAGACCCATTTGACAGTCGTTCTCATGAGTGCGACGTTGGATAGCCAAAAGTTTGCGTCGTATTGGGGATCGGATATGCCGCAACTTCATATACCTGGACGTACATTCCCCGTTAAGGATTACTTTTTGGAGGACGTCTTGGCATTCACGCAATACATGCCACCAAAAAAGAAGAAAGGTAAATCAAGCGGTGTGGCCAACAGTCTTAATGAACAAAAGAGCACAATGTCAGAGGAAAAGGACGAGAACGATGGAGACGAAGAGAGTAAAGCTGAGGATTCCAGAGAAGTTCATGGCAGACCTATATCGGAGATTGTTGCTCGAGTGGATGAAACTGAGGTTGATTTCAAACTCGTTGCCATGCTTATCAAGTATATCATATCTGTCAAGGAAGAAGCTGGCGATGATGGATCAGTTCTTGTCTTTCTACCTGGAGCTCCAGAAATCAATAGGACTCAGGAAACGATTTCGAGAGAAATAAGGGACATCCCGTTGACCATCTTGCCATTGCATGGTGGACTCCAACCCAAAGAACAAAGCCTAGTTTTCAAACCCGCCGAGAAAGGAAAACACAAAGTGATTTTGTCCACCAACATTGCCGAAACGTAAGTCGTGCCGTATTAGTTTGTTGTGAATCTTACGCCTCTTCACTCACATTTCTCTTGTCTGCCTGGGTCTTACAGGTCAGTTACAATTCCCGACTGTACAGCCGTGATTGACTGTGGAAGAGAAAAGCAATCATCCTATGATCCATCGAATCGAATGCCACTTCTCCTTGAAACCTTTTGTTCGAAGGCTAGTACGCTATGTTTGTTTGTCCCTCCATGTTGTGTGTTGGTATATGGCACTGATGTTTGTTCTTTCTTCTTCCCCACAGGCTTGAAACAACGAAGAGGGCGAGCCGGACGTGTACGGCCAGGGACCTGCTATAAATTGATCTCGTCGGGCACGTTTGAAAAGCTTAGAAATGATACAGAGCCTGAAATTCTGCGAACTGCTCTGGACCAAACTCTCCTTTCGCTCCTCTTCCTTGGAGTGGACTGTAGTCCGTCTGGATCATTTATAACAAGCCTTCTCGATCCACCCCAGGCCAAGTCTTTGCAAACGGCATTGGAAAGTCTCCAAACCTTGGGAGCAGTGAACAAAACGCATGATAAGCTGACTCCCCTTGGTATGCATCTCGCCGGAATACCTGCGCCTCCAATCGTAGGAAAGAGTACGTATAAACACCACATTCGTGCACTGAAACAAAATCTTACCCTAACCTATTTATGTGAAGTTCTGATATTTGGGTGCATATTGGGTTGTCGGAACGCTGGGCTGGCTATGGGTGCAGGAATGAGCCTAGCCCGAAGCCCGTTGCTACGAATTGAGGTTAAACCTAAGAATGCTGCGGATGATGACATTGATCCAATTGAGGAAATGAAAAAGTCAAAGATTTTGGAGGAACGGAAAGGAGTCTACAAGTTAGTAGGCCAAAGTGACCATGCTTTCCTGGCGAAAATATTCATGGATTGGGAGCAGTCCAAAGGGCCGGAACGGAGGAAGTATTCTGAGAAGCTGGGCCTTAGCATCCCTGCAATGCGCGATCTCCTTCTCCTAAAGCAACAATTCGACGCTGCATTGAGTTCGGTGGGCTATATCAATACTTCCGATTCCAACGAACATGGTAGCTATTGGCGTATCATTAGAGCCGTTGCAGTTGCTGGAATGGCTCCAGGCCAGTTGGTGAAGATTGTTCGGCCAGCTGTTACCTACCAGGAAACGGCAGAAGGAGCTAAAGAAAAGCAAGGGAAGGCTCAGGAACTAAGGTTTTTTGCTCGAATTTTTCCAGACACGAATGTGGAGCATACGAGAAACATGGAAGAAAGAGTTTTCGTTCACCCATCATCGATCAACTTTGGAGCCGGAAATTACAGTTGCCCATGGGTGGTCTACAATTCTTTGGTCCGCACATCCAAACCATTTCTGCGAGATGTGACGGAATGTGATGAGTACTCATTGCTGCTGTTTGGGGGAGAGCTGGAAATCCAAGCTTCCAAAGGGGGTCATTGTTGTTGACAACTGGTGCCAGCTTTCAGCCAGTCCTAAGATTGGAACACTGATTGGTGGCTTGCGCAAACGGCTTGACCAGCTCCTGGACCTAAAGTCGACTGATCCATCTTTCGACATGACGACAACACCAGAAATGGAAGCAATCTCTCGTCTCATCCTGAGAGATGGAGCATGAGATGATAGTTTGATTGAAGAAGCGTTGCCGTCAGGAAACCATTTATATGCAGTATCTGGTGATCGAATGATGGCAGAAGATTCCGCACTATCCACGGAAAGATCATTCATAAAGACGTTCTTTCGAAACGCTATACACGTGCAACAAAGATAGAAAGGAAAGGACTCTAACTGCTATGAAATATAACATTATACAAAGATGATGGTGCTAAAATCTACAAATCTGTCCGACCGGAGCCGTCTTCATGTTTCATGGAGAACATGAGAAAGTGGGCAACTTGACCGTTCTCGGTCGATTCGGTTTCGGTTGCTTCAATCTCGACGGTCGTCGCAGAAGTATTGTCACCATGAATCTCACATGCATCATGACGCTCGAGGGCCTTTCCATTCACTTTGATACCACCTTCCACACACAACAAGTATGCCTGTCGACCAGGTGGTAATTCATAGACCACTTTCTGTCCCAGTTCCATTTCCGATGCATATGCGTCCACGTCCTGATTCACGAGTACTGTGGGGGTTCTTGTTGCAATCTCGGGTGAAGATTCGTCTGCCTCGTCAGATTGAGTGCTTGGTTTCGTCTGGGATACACTGGAAACAAGGTGATGTAGTTTGTTTTTGCGGTCCTCTCCGTTTTCTCCACGGAACGAGCCATAGTTCGGTGAAAGTTCTTGCTGCGTGGGTACAATCCATGTTTGAATGAACCTTAGCGGTTTGTCACCAAGATTATACTCACTATGGTACACTCCGGAACCGGCCGTCATGAACTGAATGCTACCACGTCCCAACGTTTCTTTGGTACCCATGGAATCTTGATGTGTCAGCTCTCCCTCCACCACGTACGTGATAATTTCCATATTGGCATGCGGGTGTGTTCCAAATCCTCGATGAGGTTGAACCAAGTCATCGTTCATTACGCGCAAGGGACCGAAATTGGAATTGGCAAAATTGTGATACTCTGCGAATGAGAAATGAAACCGTGACTTGAGCCAGTTGGAATTGGTCCACGAATCATCATTTGTCGGATTTGCAGCATTCCCAAACCAGGCTGGATCGGGCTCTGAAACATAGAGTTTGTCACTCGGAATGACGCGAACATTGAACATTAGCATTTTCCATTGGTGAATTGTAGTCGTTTGGCAATACCGCCTGAGGCGACGTCGAAGCTGCTTTCAGCATAGTGGTCGTGGAGAATGGAGCAGTTCTGGATACTGCAGGAAGAATACCAACGAATGCTTTTCGAAGAGTTGTGCTTGGAAACATCATGATTACTACTTGTGTGAGGTTTTGATTCTGGACTCGGTTGTTTTATGAGACCTTGCTGAGCGGAGTATTGCATTTTTCATTTTGTGACGATGCACAAAGGTGGATCACGTATCCGGAAGAAGAAGTTCCGCGCGCGTAGCGACCTGTTTCGGGTTTGATATTCAAGAACATCCTTTCTCAAGCATACTGAGTGCACGCCTCGCGTTTTCGCCAGGCCTTATGATCGTTCTTGGGTCGCACAAAATTTATAGCAAATAGAACGGTTAGTACACAAAGCTCTTGCTCTCGCTCAATTTTACTGTTGGGCTTCAACGGACACCAACCGATTTGAAGTGTCTGTTCATCGGGTGCACGCCAGTCGAGTCTACTTGTGACGCTGACCAAAATTGGCTGCTACTTTTTACGTTTTGCATATTGCGATTCGCCGCAACGGACCAAGGCTACTTCACGAGCACAAGACAAGAACATGTCCGCCGTAAGAAGCGTGTCTCATTACGGACTTGGTGGTTGTTTTCATCCCTCGTGTTCAAAAGAAGACGATCATTTTGGGAATCAGAGGCCAATTCAGCATGGTGGCGCCCAAGGCCAAGACGCAGCGCAACACTCTGGTCCTGTCGACGCCGTCCAGGAATGTGTTTGACGATGAACCATCGTTCTTTGACACAATGAACAGTCCATTTCGTGACTCGGCCTTTGGGGGAGAAGAGGACGACCTACAAAACAACCAATGGGAAAAAGTTGATCTTGTCAACGCGTTTCCTACGAATTGGAATCCTCCACCGGCTCCGACAAAGATTGCAGCCAAACCGAAAGTCACTCCGGAAGGCACCGACGACGAGCTATTGGTGAAAAATCACAGAGGCCGAGACGTTAAGAGAACTATCAAACTAAAACGGGGAAACGATAATCGATTCATGCGTTCTCGTTCTACTTCCCGATCCCGATCCAGATCCAGATCCAAAAGTGTTTCACGCCGAAACAGCAATGCCTCAGTGCGTTCAAGGAGTCAGAGCGAAGGTCGAACAAAGCGCAAGACAGAAAATGTGGCAAAGGTTGATGGAGACGCCAGCGTGGACACTAGGATCAAGTCAGTTGCAACAACTGAAATCATTGCATCGGATATGGATAAAATCCTTGCAGATCCACCTACGTCACCGCAGACAACACAGACGGCAGAGACCGAACCACTTTCCCTGTGGTCCTTTGATTTCTTTGAGCACATGAGTCCTGAATGTCCATCCTCACCCACAGGACCACTGCCACTCGACCTGGTCCGAGAACCAAGCTTTGAGGAGGTCAAGAGTCACGCCAAGAGTGAAAGTTCATTTGCTCCACCCGTTGAAAACGAGTCCCCCGCAGAATCATCGTCATTGTTCCGTCATATTCGTCGTTTCAGTGACCAAAGCAGTGCGTGGTCGAAGCAAGGCACATCGCCAACGGAGAGATACGGGGGCCTCGAATTCTCGGCAGCGTATGCTTCGGATGGTGACAAAGACAATGGAGAGCCGTTGGGCGACAACAATACCAACAACAGGGCTGTGGTAACCAAGCGCAATCGGTTGACAGAACACAGCACTGGAGGTTTGAAGATCGTAAAGCCAGCAAAACCAGAGCGTGCGGTGAGTGATTCCAGTGTCCCTCAAGATCAGAAAATTATGAAACAAAAGTCAAAGAAACTTCCCAAAAAATCACGAAAAAAGAATAAGAGTCAAGACAAGGGCGATGCATCTCAAACAGTAGAACGAAGTGGTTTCAAGAATGGATTTTGGACCTTTGCTGCTTTGAAATCTCAGCAATCGAAATCTCAGCAATCGAAGCAATCCCGAAGAGAGAGTCCCGTTCGTCGTCGATCGGTGATACTTCGAGAGGATGCCGAAAATGGAGTAGAGACAATGGGCGATCTGGAATCCGTTGTGACAATAATCCCTTCCAAATATCTTCCAGATTGGTTTCCCAAGTTTCGCCAGGAAATTCCCGCCGGAAGAAAAGTCAGTGACTTGACAACGTCCACAGTATCGTCGGATTCCTCGAGTTCGTATTCCATGATATCAGCCGAAGATTCCATTACAGATTCCAGGGCCATGAGTACGTTTGAACGAGTGGTGTTTGAAATGGATATGGATGCCCTGTTTGAAACGGTCGAAGACGATGACTACGAAGATCAAGTCGATGTCCGTACAGACCCTCTGGACTTTTTGAACTGCGACGACATCTGCGCCAATGCATTAGATTCAACAGTGCCGGATGTGGTTGAATGTGGAAGCTGTGAACTGAAATCCGTCGTTCTAAAGTCTCGATCTTTGATTCATTGCATGGGAAGTTATTGAAATTTACATGAGCACACATTCTCGCTCAATATCTATGAGAATAGTACCTGTTTTATTTCCATAGTCGCTTTTGCTCGAAAGATAGGAGCTCATAGAGAGCCTCCACTACGTGAAGTATTCTTAGATTTTCCATTGCCTGCTTTGATTCTTATGCGCATGGATCGAACCGACCAAAACTATGGTGGAGGTACTCTTTCATCCATGATCACCGTTGCCTGCACATGTCATGCTCTTGGTTCCGTGGAAAACCAGAGTCTTGCCATGGAGTGCGTGCACCGCCGTTTGTCCCTCGCCACAGGTCACAAGGAGCACCAAAACACTTGCCAGTACTGCTTTATGGAAGAAAAATGTCCACGTCGACTTACTTTCTCCTCCTTCTCGTCTTTGTTGGCAGGAGATGTGGATTGTTTCAGGGAGATGCTCTACCACTGCTACCACTACTCCGTGGACTCTTGCGACTTGCTGGTTTGAACCGTGTAATACATACACCCTCATTGGCACCTACGTCCAGAATTGCACGGAGCACCCAATCCGTGTATTGTAGGCCGACGCGAGGCTTGTGATCCACTGAACCTCATTGGTTGCCGATACGTCCGTCCACCAAACTAATAATAGTGGATGGCGAATGCAGTCCGGAAGAGGCAGGATGCTACATGACAGGTTACCGCCGATTAATTCTTGTCCAGTGGGGAAGGCTGGGGAATGGGAATAGGGAATGTCAGAACCACAACAAAAGTGAGACCATGGTCATTTCCTTTGAGGAGTCGCAAGTCGCAAGTCGAAAACTTGATTCCAACAACATTGCCAGTCAGTCAGTCAGTCAGTCAGTCAGTCAGTCTGTCAGTCTGTCTGTCTGTCTGTCTGTCTGTCCGCCCTTCACCACCTACACGTGTCGCTGTTGGGACGCGACTGGTGGGGGTCTGGTTCCGAGTCGATGGTATCTCCGACGATGCGATCAAAACGCGAAGGAGGCCAAAATCTTTTTTTTCGCGCAGAGCTTTTCATCAAGAACAACAACAAAGCCTTCTCTTATGCTACGAAGCCTTCGTTCTTCTACTTCCATGGTGGGTGCGTCTACTTCTCCAGTGTTGCTGTCCATTTTCGTTTTCGTGCCAGTCTTTTACGATTCTTCCTCTCGTTTTGGTTGGTTTTCCACGACAAGGTCCACGACAGCCGCTGCTGCAGCCATGGTAGTTCCGAATGATTCTCCAGATCATTCTTCTCGGAGCCACCACGACACAAACGACGGCCCAGACGAAGCTTCCAGGACGACGACGGCCCTCGAACGAGCTCGGTCCTTGACGGCTCCAGTACCCAATTCCACGCTCTATGGAGAAGACGAAGATGCCGAGTTTTGGCAGACTCATTCGTATACAATTCAACGTGCATGGCATGAATGGGATACTACTGTCGAAAACTCGTTGTTGCCACGTTTGTCACGGGATCATATCGATCCTCGGTTACGAGTCGCGGTCGAATCGGCCTGGCACAATCGTCGTCACAACAGCCACAACAACAACATTAACGACCAACAGGATCAGACCCTCCTTCAAGAGGATGAAGCACGATTGCGTGACTTGTGGAAACCCGTTGCACCCGGTGTCTATGCCTGTCCCTTTTTGAATCCACACAAACTCCACGACCTTCATCGTTACTTGCATTCCATGGACCAATCGGGAATTCCCACTCGTCGTCCCAATGGCATGAATCGCTATGGATACATTGTCGAACCATCGGTCGATGGCGCTGTGAATATGACGGAATTTACTCGCTTTTATCACTACTTGGTCGACGACTATATACGACCCTTGGGACGACTCTTGTTTGCCGATTATGTTGGCAAAGATCAAGAAGATGACGTCGAAAGTTATGCCTTTACCGTACGATACAAGCCTGGAGAAGATGTTGCCCTTTCCGAACATTCCGATGCATCCCTTTATACCCTCAATGTCAATCTCAATATGCCGCCATCATCCTCGTTGTCAAACAACAACGAGACTGACGGATCGTCTTCTTATCAAGGATCGGGCTTGTATTTTGTCCAAGAAAACGACGACAACAACAAGCATGGTGGTGCAACCCAACGGACCTTGCACAATATCACCTTTCAACCTGGCATGGCTGTTTTGCATCGCGGCATGACACGACATGCCGCCCTTCCCATTACACAAGGCGAGCGTACCAATCTCATTGTCTGGGTTCATGGAAGACATGGCTATGTCCGCATTGCTCCCTATCCAAATGTCCAGGACCAATTGTCACCGGTACAACGATGGACCAAAGTGGACCACCAAAAGAACCAACCATCCTCTGGACAATCGGCGGACCACAAATCGGATCCACCGCCATCGGAGGAGAATGACTTTGAAATGTGGGAACTGTAAAACAGGGAGTCACAGTACAGCAGAGTCAGTTGCAGAAAGTTTTATCTCGAGATGGATAGCCTTGCGTGCATGCGCTCTGATTGTTTTCTCTCGGCAAAGGTTGGAAGTTGGAAAAGACAGAGGGTATATCGGAGAAAGATGATGGTACAAGTAGTATACAAACAACAATTCTTTCATTCCCCCTGACCTTTTGATGGACGTGAAAACCAGAATACTACACCTTTGGAATGTCACTAATACAAAACATGTCATTCTTATTATTTCGTTCATTATCGTCATCAATTGTCCCTCTCAACTATACACACTTTCACACAGTCTCTCTAGGAATTCAATCGTTATCCCCAAGGCTCATCACTCAACGCAGTGCGTGGTGGTCTCTCTCTCTTATTGGAATATCGTCACTCTTGTCGTCGTTGCTATTGCCATTGTTGTTCATCCTGACAATCCACCAACGTTCCTCCAAGAGCGCCAACCAACCATTGGTGTTTCAATGATTCATTATTTATTCCGGATGGACCAATTCAAACTTGATTCTGGGAACCGGAATGGCTGGGAGCTTAAAGACGGGAATTTTGAAATTGATGGGGTGCGAAATGCATCCACCACCGCAGATGTCCTTCTTGCCATCATTATCATCCCGATACAAGGCATATTGATTCACAATGCTTTGTGACATGTCTTGTTCGGCCGAGGATTTGCCCAACAAGCTCTTCTTCTTCAAGACTGGTGTCGTGGTCGTCTTGGTAGTCGTTGTGGTACTGGCACGACGAGGAGCAGTGACACTGCGCGAACGGTTGCTGGCACTGCTGCTCGTGGAAGTAGTGCTGCGGGTACTACGAGCGACACTGGCACTGCGACCCCGAGCGGCAGGGGTAGTGGTGGTCTTTTTGGGAGTGGCAGCCGTACTACTGCGAGTGCTGCTGGTCAAGGGTTTCTTGGCATTGCTGCTGTTGACAACAATGGCACCACCCGTTGTCTTTTTGGCCGCCGTCGTCGCTGACTTGGCCGGAGGAGCGGCACGAGTTTGAGGTTTGGTGGCCTTGCTGGCCAAGACATTCTTTTTACTGCGAGCGACACTGCTGGAACTGGTCGTGGTGGTGTCCACCGTGCGGCGGCTCGACACGGAGCGCATCGAGTAGACAGACTTGTCATCTTCTTCCTTGATGCCAAGACCTGCTTTTTGACGCTTGACAAACTTGATCAAACGACGTTCGGGAACGAGCCAGTTGGGCTTCTTCTTGTTAATACGGGCCTCGACACCCTTGACATCCAAAGTGTTCTGTGACAAACCAAGAAAGATTAGAACAATGATGCAAGCGACAATGCAAGTTGTGTGAGAAGACACATGAAACGATCCGGTGACACCAACCACTAGCATTGGTTGTCTTCCTCTGGAAACTTACATTCTTTTGGAGAATGCCATTGATCATTTCATTCAACTCCACAGTAGTGGGATAATAGTAAAAGGTTTTCGTAGAGCTCATGGTGATGATAATGGAGGATGGATGGTGGTCGTCGAATGCTTTTTTTGTGAATCTTGCCAGAAAGCCGAGACAGCGAGGACAAACACTGAATGTTGTGACGGTTGATGTGGGTGGCACTCAAATTCAAAATTGTGCACATCACCTTTTTTGGATTCGCTGTTTGGCGGGAAAAATGAGGGCTGCATCCTCGACCGCTTCTCCATAAGCGAAGTTTTTAGCTGCTGGCCAGGCGTGTGAAATGACCCTCTTGCGTCTCGCCCAATAAGACCAGTGCGAGACGACTTGCCAGCTCCGACCACGTACCACGGACGGTCCGACCACATAGAGGGTTTGCGTGTGCGAGGCGTGGCCGTCGAGACAGTTATGCTTCCGTGTACGTCTTGTATCGAAACTCCAGCCGTTTTTCCAGTATAGCCCCGTGTAACGGCAATGGCAACGTCCTGCATGGGACATGGCAGTCGCGTGTGGACTGTGGACCGTTGGCGAACGAAAAAATCTCCATTGAGAATCGAGAAATGTCCGTGTGTATGTCCGGATTCCGGAAAGCAGTTCCGAGTTTCCAGAGCCACTCACAAGAATCTCTTTGGGAATCTCGTTGGCTCCATCCATCCATCATCACATGGACCAAAAGAGACCGGCTGTTCTCCATCCATCACGCCAAGAAAGACACAGCACCAGCCAGTGTCAACTTCAAAGGGCTCTGTAAGACAAAATATCAAACAGAACGCAACGAGTGGATCATGTCGATGCGAAATCACCGGCAGGAGCGATTGGTGCCAGCCCAATGGTTTGTCTCTTGGATCATCCTGGTCCTATTCGATCTGCGGATGGACGTCCTGTCGTCCCGAGGAGTTGGCGTGGTGGCGGGAGCCTCGACTGGACTGTCCACAACGACAACGACCACAGCAGCAGCAACGACCAGCAGGGCCACCTTGGCCAGTCAAGTGGCGGTCGCAGTGGGTCAACGTGTCGATCATCAATTGACACTGTGGAGCCAGGAGTGGCACAGACGACGGTGGCCCACCACGGCGTCGTCGTCGTCGACCGTGTCCACCAATCCACAGAAACATAAACGACAAGTCCTCTTTGTGGGAAGAATATCTTCCATACCAATGACAGATACGGCAACAACAGTGGATGGACCAACTTCATCCTCTGCCTTGCACTACTCACTTGGCAGAGGGGGTGCTCGATCGGCCGAGAAGAAAACCATGACGGCACGTCAAATGGAAGCCTTCAAGTATGTATCATGAATGTTTTGCCATCACGTTCTCTTGTTTTGGCTCAGAAAATCGTGTTCCATCTATTTGTCTTGTTGTTTTTATTCTGTTTTGAAAATTACTTTTCGTCTTGTCGAACCATAGCATTTTGTCGGGCGGTTTGGCCGGATCGATTGCATCGACTATTACCAATCCATTGGAAGTCATCAAGACACAGTTGCAATCGTCAAATCAAATTCTCGGAGATGGTCGCAGTAACAACCGTGTCATGGCAGTGGCCAAGGAAATTATCCACATGGATGGCATTCCTGGCTTTTGGCGAGGTCTTCCTGCCACCTTGGTGGGCATTATACCCTCCCGATCCGCCTATTTTTATGCCTACCAACGCAGTAAAAAGGCATTGGCCCCGTACGTCGAAGAAGGCTCACCGCCCAATGCCTTGTTCTCGGGCTTTATTGCCGGTATTATCGGCAATACCATTACCAATCCCATTTGGATGGTTCGAACTCGGATGCAACTCTTGGCCGATTCGGCCGCCGGACAAATCATGTATACAGGCTACTTGGATGCGATTCGTACTATTTTTCGCGAAGAGGGTTTGGCCGGCTTTTACAAGGGAGTCGCAGCCAGTTATTGGGGATGCACCGAAGGTGCGGTCCAATTCCTCATGTACGAACAATGGAAAAAGCGTCTCTTGATTCGACACAATCGACAACGAGAACTCCAGGGACTGCCACCCACGGACCACTTGTCCGAGTTGAGTCTCTTCCTCTCTGCCGCGGCCTCCAAAATGGTGGCCAGTATCGCAACCTATCCCCATGAAGTGGCCCGGACGCGGTTGAGGGAACAAGCCAAACTGGGTGTCTTTCGATACAAGGGCATGTGGCAAACCATTTTCACCATTGCCAGAGAAGAAGGCCGACAAAAATTGTATTCCGGTATGGGCGTCCACCTACTCAAGGTCGTCCCAAACTCGGCCCTCATGTTTCTGACGTATGAATTGGTTCGAAAGTGGCTGGGAGAATTTCAAGTGGTCGACTAAGTTTGACACGTATGTTGTGTAATGATTAGTGGGACGTTAAATGGTCGTACTTTCTCAACTTGCCCATCCACTGCACTAAAGTCCATATGTTCACGAGAGAGTATGCTCACGAGAAAGTAGCAGTAGCTCCTCAGTTCAGGAGACAACACCACCGAAGGACGACACAGGGACATGTAAAAAGTAAAAAATTGAGCGGCGTGCTGTGTGCTGGAGCCTAACGCCGATCGAAAAAGTGGAGGACTTGGGAATCGAACCCAAGACCTTGTGCATGCTAAGCACACGCTCTACCAACTGAGCTAGACCCCCGCTGGGAATTAGCTCCCTTCATGCTTGAGGGAATTGCTGCTAATATATTATCGTGGGCAAAAACGTGAGTTTCTTTCAAATAATTTTTCCAAATCGGTGAGTTTCTTTCTTTTTGGATACAAGCAATTTGGACATCGATTTACGCTTATCACAAGTGTCTTTGACAGCGCATGGGCATTGACCCGCGCGTGAAGGACATAGATATTTATTGACATCTTAGCAAGCATGCAGCACGCTCATGCCGAGCTTTTCTTTTGCTCTCTATCATCACGCACACAATTTTTTCAAGAGGGCATCACCTTTGTATGGTTGTACCCATCAGTCATTGACGACTGACGCGTGACGAATCGTCTATTAGGTCGACAAACGCGACAATCAACTTCCTCTTTTGACAACGACAACAATCTGATTCCGCAACAACACCTTACTCAATAAGCCCCCGTTGGATCCCTTCTCGCTGGGTGCAACGCTAACAAGAGCGCCTTTTCGAACTTTGACGCTCTTGCTAGACATGGGGGATGGAGAACGAGGATGAACAAGGATGGATGAGCGAGGACGGATGAACAAGGATAGATGAGCGAGGATGGATGAACGATAGCCTACGACACATAAGCTAACTAGACACTCTCTATTAGTACCTGTTCATATGCATAGAGGAGGCGGGTTGGTTGTTATGCTAGTGCCCCCTCCCCATGGTGGTGGTGAGCATCTTGTTGATTTCGGCCAACACAAGCTCACGAGTGAGTCGGCATGTGGATAATATCGTTGGGCCGGGAGTCTCATCGAGAATCAAAAGCGCGAAGCACGGGCTACCGAGACGACATTTTCAGTGCCGCGGAGCTCGTAGCTAGCAACAGTGCCGCATGAACTGTTTTCATGCGTTGGGCTTCTTGGAGGGACTCTTTGACGTTTTTGATGTCGTCGTACTTGGCTGGCATAGTTCGATTAGTCATGATTGAAGGGAAATGATTATCTCAGGATTGGTGCGCATTTGTACACGGCATTTTGTAAAGTTCTCTTCAAAGTATAGATTGCATCGGTCCGTCGCAATTTGGGCTCCTCTTCCCCGCTTTGGAGGGCGGCAATCCACAACTATATACTCCTTCGCCTGTACATTTCTATACTTGCCAGTGCCAGGTTTGAACCGCGCCAAGTGCTCGCCGATTTTGTCACCATTCCGTAAGAGTTCTACACACCACTGCAATTCCCCATTGACAAAGAAGTCAAGTTCTCCACTGATTTCTTCTCCGTTCTCTCCGGTAGCAACCGTATTAAGCTCCGGAATGAGATAGTTTGAGTTTGTTAAGTTCATTGACATTGTTTCGTTGAAAAAATGTTGAAAAGCTGCCTCCTTTGGAAAATCGTCCTGAAGACTGTTGCGCAAACGGGAAGCTGACAGCATCTGAACGGACTTAGTGATCAAGTCATCAAGGCTGTTTGGTACAGTCAATGCTCGTAAAGGAAAACATCTGAAGTTGTAGAACCAAAATGCAGCTTGGCAACTGAAATTCCCATCCCGTCCAAGGATTCCGGCTCGGGTATACGGAACCAACGCGTTATCGACTACTCCACGCCCCGTTGAGTTTCTATCTGGCGTCAGGATGGCATCCACAATACGAAGGCGACCGGTTTCTGGAAGATTCTCTGGGAGCTCATAACATCTCTTCAGCAACTGAGTGTAATCAGACGATCGAAGCTTGGTTACCGCAGCAGCTTCGTCTTTGTTGTCGACACCCGTCTCCTTCATCCAGTCCTGTAAGAGACGTATTGCTTGCATAACCGTGCCGATATGATATGAGTTCTCTGCCCCCGAGAGCTTACTTAGCATTTTGATGTTACCCACGAACATTTCCCAATTATGCATTGCAGGATCTGTAATATGCATCCGATAGAGCTGATTGAGCTCATCTTCTTCGATGGGCGTATGCGGAAAATGCGGCAAAACCGAAAATTGAACAGGACTTGTATGGGTGGATAGATCATAAGTTGCAGCGATAACAACGTAAAACGTTGTCTTGCAAGTCACCGGCAAGGCTTTCACAAGTAACTGCCAAAACCCCCAATACTCCTGTCCATACCAATTCTGAGCATCATCTAAAAGAAACCATACCTCTTCATATTTTCGGCTTTTGCTTTCTTGTTCACCGTCGCTGCCGCTGCTGTCGTCTCCCTCCGTGACGCCGAGTTCCTCCATTCGCTTTATGACATCCGCCACTTTAGTGATAACATTTAAGACCCGGTGTAACACCTTTATCCCATTAGCTTGTCCCCGCAACTCTTTCTTGACGAGCTGAAGCAAAGACGTCTTTCCCATCGCAGGAGGAGAACCTAGAACCAGATATTGGTTACTCCGTGTCAATCGTATGATGCTAGAAACTGCATTTTGCCGCGTGAGATGAGCCCTATTAAGATCGATTCCGTCACTTCGATAGGTAGCTCCGACAGGTGCAACACTTCCTTCAGAATCTTGGAAGGTATTTATCAATTCCATCTTATCAGATTGTGCATCAGATTGTGCACAGAAACAGCAGCAACAACAATATCAACAACAATAGGGTGTGTGGTGTGTGGTCGTCTGGTTGGCCACGTTCTTACGCGTTGGTTGAGTGGATGCAGCGAATGTCCGTCGATTTTTTTGCCGAAACCGCTCGCCGAGAGGCAATCGATGCTCAAATTACCGTTAAACTGATGTTACGAGAGCAAATGAAATGAACAAGAACCATGCACAAAATACTGGAAGGATAGGTTGTAATACCTCAAATGCATCAGAGTTCGGGCTATTCGGGACGGAGGTCCCGCGGGATCAGCACATTGTTCAGAACGCGCATCCCGAAACCATGGGAGTCCTTGTGCAACTGCATCCATGGTCTAGGAGGGAAATGACTCTGTATGCTTCTGCTGTCTTTCAGACCAATGAGAAGGATATTGGTGGCGGGATCACCGCAATGCGCATTATTCCACCAACGAAAATGAGTGATTGTGAGCAGCTTTACCCATGGCATGGCACAGGAGGGAAATGACTCTACACGTTCACCTTCTACGCACACCTAGAGAACAGAGAGGTTATTGTTTGGGAAGAACCAATGAGTCCAGAACATGAGAAGAAAAGCTAGTTTGTATCGAAAAGAAAGCCCACAATCCAATCTTTCCTACGCACACCTCGTTTTCTTCCTCTGAAGGAGGGTCTCACCATGAGGACAACACGAGACCACGCCGAATGGTTCCATGCCGTTTCAGTGTGGTTCGCCTCCTCCTCCTGCTCTCATCTTTTTCATGAGGTGCGCTCTAAGATAGATATCGTTTGAACATGACCAGAGGACAATACCATTGATGTCTACCGTCCTCCACTACTTTTTGCGCCCACAAAAGACGACATGAATGCGTTTATTTTTGTGGCTGCTGGCAACATGACCCTCAAGTTCCTTTTGTTCCAATACTGACTCACTATTTCTGAATGACCTCGACTGCATGCTTGCTGTTCGAGTACCATGCACCTGGTCTCGAGCAACATGCATGCAGTCGAAGCCATGCAAAATTATTTTCGAAGCCTTGTTTGTCAGCACCAGCGGGCAGGATGATTCGACGTTCATGGGAAAAAGAAGGAATCGCACTAAAAGATCACCTTACCATCACCTGTCATCCCGCCTCGCACTCGTTAGGACCAAACGCACATTTTGTGTGTCGCCGTTGCATGCCCAATATTTCTGTTCTTCAAGTCGCAGTGGATACCGTCCACAACAGCGGTACGAAGAACACAACTTGTAGCAACCCGAGACGCGTACTGGATCCAACCTCGCCAATATCATACAACGCTTTCTTTGTTCGATCCGCGTTCATCTCTGCATTGTCATTGATATCTGGTATTACCAATTACAATTATATCTTCTAGTAAACCTCGTCCAACTAGAATTAGAAGCCAATCACAATCAAGTGTTTGACGAGATTCGGCTCATCCTTGTGCACTGCAGAATCTAAAGATCATAAATGTTTGACTTGTTCGAGAGCAGACAAGAAATCTACGACGCCAATATAGAATACCAGCAGATGCGTTCTGGGTACCAACATCCCGACATCTACAATACACTACCCCACAGTTCTGCCAAGTCCTTGTTAAAGTCGTCATTAATCAATTATGAGGTATCTGGTAAAAGATACACAAGACATGAAATTCTTCACACACACAAATAGTATAAAAGTGCACAGCACCGCTTCTTCTCCATTCAGATAACACCTGGCTGTGACTTGATCCAAAGGCGGTCAGCTTGGGCTCACAAGCAGCAAGCTCCTTCCTCTGGTTTCTTATTGTTTCTGATGGGTTCTGTTCTTTCTTTCGTTGTTCGTATAGCAATTGCGTAAATAATAGATAGTTTTGTACTCCTTTTAAAGCAAGGGTGTCATGGAAGGATCCACACTTCCGGGTGAAAAACTCATCATGGCGGCACCATGTTGCTGTTGTTGCTGCTGTTGTTGTGCCATGGCCAAGTGCATGTCCACAATGTCCAGGGCTCCCGGCCACACTTCTCTCCATGCCGCACGCATATTGTGACTGAGTTCTGGGTGATTCTCTTCAAAGTCCACCGGACTGGTGGCAAAGCACACAATCACGGCATGCACCGAACTACTAATGGCACCAAACAAAATGCTGGTAATGACCCATCCAATAATGAGTCCAGCCACAAAGGCCACCAAGCCAGTTTCATCGTCTGTCGTAACATCCAAACGTTCCAAACCGGCCAAAATGTAGCCAAAGCAACCTGTCACACCACCCACCACCAAGGAGGTCATGAGGAGTAGGTTGCGTACCAAATCATCCGAAACAATCGTGGTCCATCCCCGCTTCTCAAACACTTCTGTCGCCAACTGTCCGGCATCGACAAATCCGTAACCGTACAGACCGACGTAGGTAAAGGCCCATGGATTGAATCGAGCGGCAAGCTCATCGACACAGGTCGTGATGCAAGTTCGGAAGCACTGGAGACATTCGTGCAAGCAGAGTAACGAAGCTTCACTGGAGGGACGAAAGAGGACGGCCAATTGACGAATGACGAGGACGGGGCCCACGAGGAGACTACCAAAGCAAACAGAACCCATGGAATAAAAGAGGGTTTTGAATGAGGACCGCTTCACTGTGTGCTCGCCTTCCGGTTGATACCACCAACTGCCAATCACACCCGCGGTTGCCACTTGAACCGCATTCTATATCGACAACACGAAATAAACAAATAAATGAGTATAAGCTCCCTTCATTTCGGAAACAAGTGTTTCGAAAGGTCACAGGAACGTACCAACAACACTTGGTAGGTCCAATAAAAGGAAATTCCCAGCAGAATATAGGCAACCATTGCCATGCGTTCCGACAAGACAATGCGTCCATCCTGAATGCTATTGTACACTCCAATGACAATCACCGAATAATAAATGCACCATCCACACCCCAAGGCTTGGAAAAAGAGTGCCACCACCAAGGTTCCCGGAAAGGCCCGAATCGCCGACAGGGCCGTGACGAGATTGGAGGCGGCAAAGGGAATTCGTTCCCACACCAAAATGGCATAGGCGACCGACAAGGCCAAGGCAATGATACCGGTAATGGGTACAACGTTTTTGGGCGACACACCAATGCCCACCGTGCCCCACACAAAACTCAGGGCGATAATCACCACCAAGGCCACTTGGATAAACCGACGAGCAAAGTAGGTCATGACACTCAACAAGGTAGTCGAAATACCCATGGCAAAGACACCACAACAAATTGCCACCAACAACAAGTGGGGGTAATTGATCGTCACGGGGGAATCCAAATCTTCCTCCTCGGTCGTCCAATCATTGGCTGTTCCATTGCCCACCATGGCGTCCGACACGGTGAGATTACTACCAATGCTGGTGAGATTACTACCAATGCTGGTCAAATTGCTGCTGGCATGGACCACGTCCTGGTTCACGGGTGCGGCCGCATCCTCGGGATACCACACCGTGTCATTGCTCACTGCTGTGGGAAAGAGTGCTTCTTTGGAATACGTGTTACTCAAATAGACCATCCCGGTCAAATGAAAGGCAAAGAGCAACAAGAAAATCAAATCGCGACACATGAGTGGTTGCGGCGATCCCTTGACTTGTTCCATGTACATTTGGGCCGATTGTTGTCGCATATGACGACGATGGGTGGATTCGCCACTCCCGGGCGGAGCTTTGCTCCCTCCCGAACTACGCGCCACAAAGACGGCTTCACCGCCACCGCCAGCACTCGTTCCGCGTTGATAACTGTTGGTCGGAGACGGGCCGACCAGGAGACTGCCGTCCATACCCGACGCGGCCTGTGCCGCCGCCAGGGCGGCGGCATGCGCTGGGGAATAGGGCGATTGGTAGGAACTGCCTCCTCCTTGCACGGGTGGCGTCGATTGACGATTGTACATGCCCGCCGCACGCGGAGAAGCTTGGGCATATCCACCACCACCGGCCGGACGAGGACTTTGAGGCACCGTCGAAGTGCCAATGGTCGTTCGTGGCGATTCGGGACGCATCATGTTGAGAATTTCATGACGGGGCGAAAAGTCGGCACCGGCCGCTCGCGGCGAAGCGGATGTGGGACGCGGCGACGGAGGAGCACCGCCCGAAATGGAACCGTATCCGGCAATACTCCCACCCATGTTGCTCAAGACACTGCCGACCGAACCATTGGAATCGGTCCGACGATGACCACCATTGTGACGAGGAGGAGGAGCGCCCAAACTCATATTGTTGGTGACATCAAAGGACGAGGACGGACCACCACCGACCATCAAGGGACGGCCTTCGCCACCACTGGAATAGCCCGTGACAACGTTGGGTGGAGGAGGAGGCGCTGCCGGAGGCAATCCATACATGGCGGCATCGCCGGACCAGGCACGACCGCGACCATAGGAAAAGGCTTGATCCGGATGAGGGACCAAATGAGCATGCTGCTGCTGTTGCTGTTGCATCATGAGGAACTGTTGGTGTTGCTGTTGTTGTTGCGGACTGAGCGGGTTGCCATTCATGGGAGGAGCGCCATTGTTGTAGGGACTGGCCGGTGGATATCCTCCATAGGGCGGTGGGGGTGGTACCATGACATGAGGAGGTGGTGGTGGTGGCAACGGAGCACCAGATGACGGCGGTGGTTGACTGGGGACACCTTGAATCGTTTTGGGAACATCGCTGTAACTTCGGCGACGACCGGATCGTCCTCTTCTTCCTCTCGAATGACTTCCCACACTGCTATTGCTCGAGGACGTTCTTCGAGACGACGACTGCGGCGGAGGAGGAGGGGGCGCCGAATTGCCATTCATGTTGTTGTTGTTGTTATTATTATTATTGTTGGTGACGGTCGGAGACGAAGCCGAAAGCACAGGGGCCGGAGGAGGTGTCGAGCTTGTCGTCGTCGTCAAGGTGGGTGGAGCCGAATTTTGAATGGGCGACAAGGCGGCTGCGGCGGCCATGGCGGCTGCCGCTTCGACACTTCCCATCATGTCCGGTCCATTGGTCGGAGACGACGAGCCGCCATTGGAAGCAGAAGCAGCCGCAGCCACCATCATGGGTGCAGCACCCGATGGTGGAGACGAGGACTGCGAACCTTCGGAAAATCCTGGCTTGGCATTGCTAGAGTCGGCCGGAGATGTCGTCGTCACCACCATGGATGGCTTGTGGTTCGTGTTGCTATTGTCGATGGGCGTTGTGGATGCCGTATCGGCCGTCATGATGAGAATGACGTATTCTAGGAGACACCAGGTTTTGTTTTGGCACCCAAGGTTCGACCGGTTTTCCTGTAAAATCAACAGCGTGCCGCAACAAAGAGACAATGATCAGTAATGGGGTGGTTGTAACGGTTGTTGTTGTTGTCGTCGTCGTCATTCAACCAAACAATCGAATCACCAAACAAAAGGACAGGCACAACCAAACCAAACACCCACCTATAGAGGTACTCTCAAAACAAGAACAAGCGTTCCAAAAAGTTTGTGGAACTGACGAGCCCAATGTGTATATGTATGTGGATATCGATGAATCCACAAATAATAATGTTCCCACCGCTGTCGCTGCGCATCAAAAATTAAGAGTTACGTTGATTCCAGTTCATACAAAAAGGTGAAGTAAGTACCTATACTTGCTTGCTTGCTGGCTTGCTGTTGTTGTAAGAGAGGGTATAGAGTGTCTCAACTATCAATGTGTACTACACATCATCGTTCCTCCTCCTTCATTCCTTCCACACTCCTTTCCGTTGTGGAAACAAGTCCAGCGCCTGCTACGACGCAACGGGTTCCACAACGGAAGTGTGCATTGGTCCAGAAGGGAGCGTCCGTCGGTCGCTCACTCCGACGACACTCCCTCGAAGAGTACAGGGTTCCCGTACGACGGGATCTGCCGTTGCGGTTGTGTTTTTTCGCGAGAGTGGAGTTTGGGGACCAATGCCGAAGGAGGCATGCCGGCGCGCGACAACAGTCCAAGAATCTGGCAGGGACATCCTGCCCGCGTACGTCACTGAGTCTACACTACCATACGGCTCCTCACAATGTTTCAGTGTGCCGCGCACGCCGTCCATCTCCATCCATGGGGGAAGAGAGCAAAGCGCATTCTCCTCTTGCGCATTGTTCTCTTTAGAGCAATGATGGATGGGAATGGGATGCGACCAACCACGACGGAAGCAAAGCAAGAAACGACCGCGAACAGACACGAGCTACAAACCAAGAAAGAAGAAAGATAGGTTACATTTTCCGCTGGACTTTCCTTCGGTACTTGGGACGCTTTCTCATGTCAACCATGCTGCACACTCAACCTCGAGTTGGCTCTACTCGTCTCCATCGAAGCACTCACGATTTTGAGGTGAACTTCCTCGCTAGGTGTGGCTATCAATAAGCACTCAGGATTTTGAGGTGAACCTCCTCTGGGAGTAGCTATGAATATTCACCATAGTCGTAACGAAAACTCTCTCGTGGACTATACATCAACCGTGTCCATTCCTCTGTGTCCCCCTGCACTTCGATCCAGTTCCGTAGATTGTGAATGGGTGCTCTACTAGAGTAGAGTCTACTAGAGTAGAGGACCATGACCCTCTATAGAGTAGAGAGAGTCATCTCTCTTGTTGCAAGCCTGTTGCGACGCCTTGTTCGTCGGAAGATTGATACAGGATAGCAACAATGGTCTGAGTGTATAAATCCTTTGGTTTATTCTCTATTAGAACTGTGGTGGCGGATAGTGAAACAGTTTCAAAAGTTTGGGATCCAAACTGCTGGTACTAAAGTTCAGATACTGGTCGGTAAACCCAGCGGTGCGTCCGACTGGATCCATGCTGCGGAGTAAGGTGGTCGCAAAGCCGGCCTTGGCATTGCCACGACCATGATTCTTGGATCGTTTCTAGAGATAGAAAACCTTGATGACAGAGTCGTCGTCTGTCCTGCTCGTGTTGCTTGTGGCTTCCTCTGCGGAGTTCCCAATCAAGTCCATTCCGGCACAGGACGCTACCGCCTGTAGCACTTCGGGTGCATGAACAAGCACATCCTCGAATCGAATGATCAGGGTCGGTTGTTGTGACAAACTGGATTCCGCCGCATGAAGATACTCTTGATGCCATTGACTCCACATGTGAGGCAGAGATGGATAATCGCGATTGAACATATGAGATTCACGTTCGGTTTTGTCGGAGGCTTCGCGGCGAGGAAATAGGATGGACAACTTTTGTAGATGTGGAGGGTACAAGTCAGTGCAATTCACCGGCTTTTTTCGTGTCGTAAATTTCAGGTTGCCCCATCTTTTTCTTGTTGTTGGTATCTTTCGTGGAGTGCCGCTTTCCTTTTCAACCATCTTCCATCGAATATCGTAGGGACTGCGGCAAGTCGATCGCATCCACCGGTATGGATCTCGCGTGATGATTACTCGTAAGAATGGCACACCGCCACTGGGATCCGGATTACGGTCCACTGGATTGTGTTTCAAAGAATCCAAATTCAGTTCCTCAATTAACTCCCTGTTCGACTTTTGTGTGTGTCGATCCGTGGCATTGTTTCGAAACACCCAAGGTAATCGAAGTTTGTCGACATCGGATGCATTGTTTCGAAACATGTTTCTTTGAACCTGTACAAGGTTCAGGTGAAACAATTTTTTCAATGCATTTGTACCAGTGTTGTACATGCCAACAATCCTTGGAACCAGAAAAGGTAAACTCTTGTTGCGATCCTCGCAGAACCGAAGAATGATTGGCTTGGATCCATACAAGGCCGTTGTTTCATTCCACGGAGGGATGCGAAGATTGCTCTCGTCGCCTCGGCAATATCTGGAAGCATTTTGAATACCGGCATCCACTAGAATTTTCACAACGTTTCTTGTCCACCTTGGCAGTCCACAGGGATCGTTGGTTTTTGTTTTGTCGTCACTGAATCCGGATGCAATTCCAGTGGATTGAACTCAACAACTGGTTCAGACTCTACCGGGTACGTCGTCCAAAAGAAAATGATTTGTGATGTGACAATCGCAACAACTGCAACATATCTTGTAAGAATGCGACAAAAGACAGTCTTGCGCGTTCTCAAAATGTTCATGCTTCTTGTTGAAGGCATGTAGCATCACGATGACCGACAACAAAGGGTCATGGTGATCGATGTGGTAAAAAATCCGAGGAGAGACGATAACCTCTCGCTTTTAATTATCGAAGGGAGAGATTTGGTTGGGCTTGTTTCTATTGGGTCGCGCGTGGAAGACGGAAGTCGCGTTTAGAATGGTTTTTGCTATTTGAATGTGAAGGGATGAGGGAAAATGGAAACAGACTTCCAACATCTAGTATTTCAATCGATGAATCTCTTCCTGCCTACGAGAGTTGCAGTCCTTGCACACTGTTATTTGCTCGGAGGACAGCCAAGTGTAGTTGACTCAACCCTTGTGCCGGGATTTGTGTGTCGTGTCTGACCTATTAGTCCGAGGACGATTCCATAGACATTTCGATCATCAATAGAGACTTGGGTTTTTTACTCTTGTCGCGACGCCCTGGAGGAAAATGTCGACGCATTTCCTGACTGCTTGAGAGTTGAAGGGAATCAGTGATCCATGTAGCATGAATAAGGCGCGTTAGGGCCCATGACTGTATGAAAGATGTGACAAAGTGGAGGCATATCCCTGGAGTATGCATTGCAGTGCGTTCCACGAGAACTTTGGATTCAGGGTGTGTTTCCTGTTACAATTCGGTGCTGGTAGATTCCGAGACGAAGTGTTTCCTGTCCTCATCGTCCTCTTCTGTACTCCGTGTCGGATTGGAAATGGTAGTAAGGGTGTACACGAGGCATCCGTGCGGTGGTATGGGTGGAAGGGGGACCTTTTGCAAGTCCTGAAACGAAAACGAACGACGTTCCGATAATGAGGACTCGACTGTGCTTTCCAAAAGTGTTCTTTCATTGGTACGGTTGTTCCTTCTCGTCTTGCGGTCCAAATTATGGTCCTTGTCATGAATACTATCATTGTTCACATCGTCCAGTTCTTCTCCGACGGTTGTCCTTTCTTTCACCATCAGTGGCGCGGGTACGGTTACGGGAGTGTGTTCCCAAGCATCTCGAATAAGGACGCGTTGATTGGGAAAGGGTGCTATGCCCAAGACTTGAACGGCATTGAGGATACCGAGATTCAATGCTTGAGAATCGTGCCAATTCATAATCAGAGCTGCCACCAACTCAGTATCATTGTTGTTGTTGCTGCTTCCATGCCGGCGCGTTGTGGCAAAAATAGAATAATCGTCGTCATGGGCCATGTTCTCCTTGCCCTTGTCGTCGTCCATGTCGGTACGATTGCAGAGGTACAGATCCGAGTCTTGAAACACATGTTCACCATCCACATTGGGAGCACACCAATTGGTCTTGTCACATCCCACGACACAGGTAGCCTGCGGTAGAGATGGATCTTGATGGAGGTCCAAAAGTTCCGTGTTGGAAATAATCTCGAGTGTTTCGGACGTCATGGTGCTCAAATCATTACCCAACAAGAGCGGTGCCTTGGCCAACACCCACAAGGAGAAGTGTGACTTGTTTTCTTCATACGTCAAATCGCCATTGCCAACTTCCAACATGTCAGGATCCAACCAGGCACCGGACATGGACTGTCCATGGTATTGTTGTTGCGATTTCCAAAAACACCCCACAATCGAGTTCCAATCGGCTGTGATATCACCCGTTGTTCTCCACACATTGCCAAACGATGGACCCCAATGACACGAATCTTCCGTGCCCCATTGACAAATGGAATACAGTATGGGACGACCCGTGGCATTGAGGGCATTCCGCATGGCCGCATAGCGTTCGATCGATGCTTTGCCAGCATTGAAACAATTGTCGTATTTCAGATAATCCACACCCCACTCCGCAAATGTCTGAGCGTCCACTTGCTCTTTACCCAGCGAGGCTGGATAACCGGCACAAGTTCGGTAGCCAGCACTGGAATAAATGCCAAACAATAATCCTTGGCTGTGCAAGTAATCGCCCATCCATTTCATACCCTTGGGAAATCGTTTCGAATCACCAATCAGTTTGCCATGTTTTGTGCGAAACATGGACATCCAACAATCGTCAATATTGATGTAGCGATAGCCCAATTCATCCAATTTCAACTCCTTGATTTGCTCTGCCGTGCGAACAATCAACTCGTGGTCCACCTTGCAATGAAAGGAATTCCACGAATTCCATCCCATTGGAGGAGTTTGCGCCAGTCCATTGTTCAACGCAATCGTCCTTGGTGCTGTCAGACAAACAATCACCAAGACCAAAACTGAAACTCGAACAGGAATAGAAGACGAGAGCTTCCTCATCTCGTGCTGTGATGCGGCAGACCCCACAGTGTCAAATTTCTTCTTCGACAAAAAGATCTGTCCGTAGGTATCCATTCAGACAAACCCGTCTCAAAGCCCAATCGCGTTGCCACTGATGATTTTGGGTCACAGGTCACAGGTCACAGAAGGCCGCCGACCCGGCACTCGAGGAACTACCGATCAGGAATCTGTCCGCGAAGTTTTGATTAAATTTAACAGTTCACAAAGCTGCGCGATAGGATTTTACATTTTAGAAATTTGTAGGGGTTCCCTTTCGAATCCCGTCACCCTTCCAAACAGAAACCAAGTCCCACCATCACCAGCACATCCATTGATGATGTCCCGCTTTTTGCGTGAACCACAAGAAATCCTTTCCAACACGAACTCCACACAGTCGCTTCATTCGCCTTGTCGAGTCACCCAGAAACAGGCGACCACCATGACCAGTCGAGCGATAAAGACGAACATGAGTTTAAACAATAAAGCACCAAAACGAAGATACAAGCCAACGTCGTTCGAAATGAATGAATCCATTCGAGCCATTCTCGACGAAGTGAGTCTATTCTTTGGGTGTACGGTTGCGCTTGTATTCGTGTTCTCATTTTCGCATGTTTGTTGTTTGTGTTGTCTCGGTGTCTCTGTTTGTACTTGTTGTGGACAGGAATCGGTCGAATGGGGAGAAGTGATGAATCGATTGAAAACCAAACATCGAGAGTGGCATATCCATGAACGACGAGTGGCCAAATTTGTAAAGCGACTGAACTCGGCCGAACATCGAATTTCCTTTCCACAACACAACGACGACAATGCCACCGAGGTCTCTTCCTTGACGGCATCCATTTCGGCACGCAAACCCGGCTTTCTGCGCAAAGTGTTGAAGCGTAGCAGTACAACAACACCAGCGCGACGAGACATTCGAATTGGTGCACAACCAGCCACATCGGTCAATGTGATTTATGAAGATGACTTTGATTCGCCGCGTTCGACGGCTCTGTTGGAATCAATCTACTTTTGGGATACCACCACGGGTGACGACGTTGAGGATGCCAAACCGCTTCCCGAAAAGCCAATCTATCTGGATGAAAGCAATGAAGAACCGAGTGAACACAATGAAAGTTGCTGGTGTATCAAGACGATCGGCCCAATTATCCCAGTCGGAGCACCAATGTAGCAAAGGCAAGACTTGAGGAACAAAACTGTCTGGTCCCTCGATCCATTGGTTGGCCAACGAGAGAGCAAACGAGGAAATGTGAGCAATCTGACTTGCATCCAGAGATTCATATTGAGAAACAAGGTATCAAGCGTTCTATCCATGATGGTGCTCATGGAGAAGAGATTAATTCTACCTCTCTGTGAGAGACAATGAGACCATGTCGGGTCGACGCCTCCGGCAACAGAGAACTCGAGCTTGGTAAAATATTCATTGTTGCTCTCTATTTGTCCACAGACTATAGACTGGTATCAGACAGACTACATTGTTTAGCTCTTTCTCCTAATTTCTTCGAATAAAGAGATACCTTTTGTAGAGTTGTCGGCCGGAACTGATACATCGTGTGCGGCATGATAGACTACCTAGAGCTCAAAAGAGTGGGAGCAAAAGATTTTGTGATAGCTTATTGGGTATAGGGACCTCGCGGCATCGGCACCTCTCGCGCGCGCCGGCATGGCAGAGACATCATGGATCATGGCCGCCATCGCCGTTCAAGACGAGCCATCCACTTCCGGCGAAGGCAGAGACATCAATGGAATCCTGGAAGAAGCAACACCAAGAAGAAGAGCGTATTGCATTGTCACTTTTGCCTCAGTCCATGAACGAAATGTCGAAAGCCACCGGTGAAATTGAGAAACATCGATAGGAAACCATTGGTAGTTGTAACAAGAGCAAGTGAGTTTTTATCTAGCGAGGACTCGCCAATGGATCGGACACCATCATGCGGCACTTGGAACCTAGCTCTGTAGAATTGAATCGAGAGGTCCATCAAATTCTGGAAACCAAGGTACGAAATGCATATCCTCTCTATTGGAAGCCATGTGAATACCACAATGCTTACACGAATTAACGCATGGTTGTTTCGTATTTTGGCAGGGACCTTCTCTGGAACCATTTGAGGTGTACGGACTCTTGTTGGAATCTCATGAAGAATGGGTCATCAGTGAAAGACGAGTGGCCAAGTTTGTCAAGAGATACAAGGCAGGCAATCCGAGTGTGTACAATGGCTCACAGTCTGCAACTCCGTCTCGTTCCCTCGATTGGGCAATGAATGATGCTGGTCCATCCGATGAGGAAAGTGCCTCACAGTATCTTCCCAAACAGTATGCCATTCCATCATCGGAACCAAGTGTCAAGTCACAATCACCCTCAAGGGATGAGTCTGTGTCGGTACGTGGATTCCTGAGAAGGAAGAGGAAGAAGAAGAAACACTCGTCCAGTCATTCTTTAAAATCGTCCACATCCTCCTCCAAAGGTTCGCAACCGTCTGTTCGATCTTCTTTTAGTATGTTCATGCGTAGACGAAGAACTGGAAACATTGATTCGCTCAGTGAAAAGTCGGTGGCATCGGCTGACCCAACCCGACGATCTCGGTTTTCCCGAGTCTTGGCGTCCCGAAAATCCCGGAACAACAACAACAACGACGACGATACTCCTGCAACCACCACAGAACTACGCAAAATCGGAGGGATACAGCCTCTGCGAACCTTTGAACCTGTAGATGCTGTGCCTTCTGAAGAATCTGCTGCCATTCAAGCTGCTATCCAGGCAATCCTCCGCAAGGAAGTATCTCGGCAGAAGCATATTGATACCATGGAACAAGTGAAGGAGGTTGGCGAAGAAGACGAGGAAGAGCCAAATGCGGGGGATCGTGGAGAAGAGAATCTGGATGAGATTAATGCAGCACTTGCCGCCACTGCCTACTTGGATGAAAATGATCTTTTCATTGACGGCAATGGCAGACCACCGAAGGAAACCTGTTGTTGTTGGAACCGGTAGCCTGTCAGCTACAATATGAGCAAAGACGAGGGATACAATGACTGGCCTGTACACACCCTCTATACTGCATTGCAAAAACAGAAATCACACTGCAGAATGATGCACTGCTTCAAGTCCAAGCTCTACAACACTATCAGGGGCAAGCGACCCCTACATTCCGCTATGTAGTACAAGCCGAAGTGCATCATAGTACATTCCAAGCAAGCGTAATCATTGTTCCACAGCATCAGTCCTAGATGGTACTTAGTAAACTCTCAGGAATGGATAGGCTGACAGACACACGAAATTCTCGGTAGACAGCATCAAGCGATATAACCGGAAAACATCAAGGCCGACAACGTCTGCTGAACTTATTCTCATGGACCATGTTCTCAACCACCTGAAAGAGTCGGTCGCCGCGGTCTCTGAGGCATCTGTCGAGACAAAGGGTTAACAGACAGCTCGAATGGCAAATCAGCATACAGTTCTTCCGACCTTCAATGACCTACACCATACACGACCGGCATATCCCATGTTCTATTCGACGACCCTTCCTCAGGAAAGACGTCGAATACCGTGTTTTTGTCGAGAATGTGATTGGTGGTAACAACGCTCCAGTCCTCATGATTTCAGGGCAAGCACAGTCGATCACGACTATATCGGTCACGTCGCCACAATATGGCGCTCGAGAAAGCTAGGACTTGTTGCAGCATTGCGACCAGAAGCAAACTCGGAAAGAGCTCATGCCGTGCTTCTGTTAGTCGGATTCAATTACGAAGGCCTGATCGTATCAACATGACAGTTGACGAGGCGCTCTTTCGACAGCTTTACAACAATTCTTTCGGTTTCACTCTGATATCAGTAATTCGAAACAAAAACTTGCTCATGATCTGTGTTCCATGAACGGATAGCAAAAGCTTGGACCCCTTCCTTGGGCTCACACAGCCCGATCGATGGGTGTTTGACGAAAAGGTTGGTCCGCCTGCGGAAATACCCTGGACCAGTATGGATTGGTCACTGGTAGTAGAGCGATTGACTGTCATGGTACTGCAAAGATTTCCAGGAAAGTTTGATGCGGAAGTGTGAAACGAGGAATTGCCTTGGCTGGATGGAATATTGTGACCGACGAGAACAATCGAAAGCAAGACTTGGAGAAAGTTGTGTACAGCGAGCAGTTGGTTCTTGCGTTCTCTGAAAAAACAACGGCTCGGGGGGTACTTTGTTGATTCATAGAATGAATACGGGCCCATGATTAAGGTCTAGGTAGAGACACAAAAAACATAACTGAGAGGTATAGAGCTATATTCTATAATGAATGTTGCTCCTTAAAGATCCCCCATGTTAACGTCGGGTTGTGTCCTAGTTGATTGTTGCCGTTGTTGTTCTTTCCACAGCAATAATCGTTTGACGTGTTGTATGCGAGCCAATGGAATGGAAGACCAATAAATGGGCGGATTCTTTTTCCTTCGTTCTCTCTTCCGTTGCATGGCCAAACAAGTTGAATGGTCCGCCGAAGACGGATGATTCAGGATCGTTTGACGAAGGTACGGTTCAATTGCTCCTTCTCGTGATAACAACACATACGTGTCGGATTCCTGATCCAAAAGATAAACAATGCCATCACTTCGCAGCGCGCGAAAGGTATTGAGTGCAAACAAGGAGGAAGCTCGGGGAAAAGCTACGTCACGAGGTATATTGGCAACTGCAGATGCCACACTTGTCTGTAAATTGCAAGCGTTTTGATATTGCTCTTGTGCCAATTGAACGAGTTTGGGATCCTCCACAACACTGCTATATTGAAATCGCAATGGGTCCAATTCCCACCCAGAAAGTGACGTGGGTTTCGTCCTTGTCTGGTGTTCCTGTTCCATTTGCAACAACTTGGCCAAGAGCGCGTCTCGGTAAATAAACTGGGGATCGTCCTGTCCCAGACCATTCGGATGAGTCCGACTACAATTGAGGGATGGTAGCACCAAGGGGGTGGCGAGGCAGTGGCAGTACAACAAATCCGATTTGTACGTCAAATCATGACACTTGCACCGCGGTCCAAACAAATGCCAAGAGAATGGAGCGGACCCTACAACATCATTCATCTCGTTTTCACCATCGTCCCTCTCCGCGTCCTTACTTCCAGTACTGGGCACGTGACCAAGGTCCTGAATTTTGTTTCGAATGGTTGGACCCAACAAGTCGAGAATCTTATTCGTGTTCAAGTATGTCTTGTTGGTTGGGGCAAAGGCGCTGCTGCATTGCACTGGATCCACGTTTCCTATAGTAGATTGCCAAAGCTGATGATAAAAGTCCTGAACGTCGCTCCAATGTTGCACTTCGGCATTTTCCAACAAACCTCCTCTCTGAATGCCAATGCAGTGGTGTCCGACGGGTTGGATCAAACTCACTCGAATTTCACGGAGACACGATCGAATTTCGAGCGGTCCATTGAGATTCTGGAAGGACGACGACGATGACGACGTTGCCCAAGAGTCTCTGGATTCCGTTGCCCCTGTGTTTGTTGGTGAACTCGTGTACATGTGGCTTTCGTCTTCCAGGATGACGCATGCACAATCGATTTGTCCATGAACCAGAACCAGTTGGCCAACACACAAGGCCCCAGTAGTGTCAGTAGAGCCACTTTGGCGTTCGTGCCCCAAGAGATCGGGAAGGATATCCTGACTGCCAAGGTCAAGACCATCCCCATTGCCACCATTCCAATGCAAACAATCCAACAGACCGGTGCCGTCATCAATCACGTAAATGGTAGCCTCACCTCCACCAGGTCCTCCTCGACGATCTATTGCGACAATGGTTCCTACCAATCGGCATTTACTCAATGGAACTGCGGCCACAAAAGTGCCATTGGAACGATTGTTGTGGAGTAACAGGCAATGCAATCCATTCACCAGCTTCATCGATTGAACATGTTGAATCGATAAGGGCACATGAGCCCAAAAGAAGGGACACAGTCCCACTAAATAAGACTCTACCTCCATTGGTTTGCAACGAGGAGAGATCTTGGACCACACCGCCTTTCTTGAGTAGGTCTCGAATGGATGCAACACTCTGTAGACGTTTGATGTTCAGTTCTCGGTGGTATTCTCAGGCATGAAAAACTTGCTTCCTTTTACGCCAATCAATTCAGCCTCATTTCTCTTACATGGTATGGATAGACCTTGTGTGTATCGACAATTCGACGGTGTCAAGAATGAGATTTGTCAATAACAGAGTCTCCTATTGGACCGCCATTATTTGTCATTGCCACAATGTGCAGAAATCTGACATGAATTGTGGACTGATCCATGACCTAATCTACCCTACCAACCAGAGTACGCCTCCTAGCTCATCTGAGCGAGCTCATCGCCATGACCGTACGAGATGCGAGGTGGTAAATGCATCGCCCTCCTGGAAAAAGAGAGGGTCCACAATGACTACATTGGAAGCAAACCAAGAGGCGGCGGCCATGCTTCTATGCAATAAGCAAAGGTCACTGTGTGACCTATTCAAGGAATCGTTTCAGGAGCACACGCCGTACTTCCAACTGCAATTCTGGCGCTGTCTGGTTCTCCTCGGCACGTCTTTTTCATTGGCATGCATGTGGCTGCTCTCCAATGCCAAGAATGGAGGTTGTTCGTCCGAGAGACAATGTCGACGACAAGATGAAATTTTATGGATCACCTCACCTAGAATGGCGCCATTCTTGGATGCCTTTCGTGAGTCTCTTTCTGGGATGCATCGAGTATCCAAGAAGCTTTCTTATGATGCTACCCGTTCGTCGTAGCCTAGTTATCTAGAGCGACGAAAGATGCAACAAATGGATGGACCGGGAAACCACGGGTTGCTTCAATCAGATGCTACTACCGAGAGAAAGACCTGCTGTTTGCGAAAGGCGCACGTCACAAACTCGCTTGAGTTGAAAGTGTTCATGTCAAATGATCCAGAGAGCTGAGGATGGACTTGGCGGTCTATGAAACGGAAGACTGTAAAGAATAATGATGAACGACATGAACCTTCGAAATCCAGCCTCATCAAAACCTATTAGCTCGATATCAACTTCCGCCCATGAAAGAAACCACCAATGCAATAGGAATGGAGTAGCTACTCCTAAGTAGATTGGATGCATTGCTCCCTTGGAGATGATCCGTTGTCCTGTTCGTCTCAGAAACAGTCCGTAGCTCTCCCAGAAAAACCCCATTTGTTGGATGGAGGTCCTGTTCCGAGTTCGGGGCGCATGTCCTGGCAAAGCGCGACGCAACGAGATGACGTCACGTTTGGAATGGCTTGCGATTTCCGTACAATGATCTGTAAGTTTGGCGTGCGTGCGCGAAGCTTCGTTTCCTGTGAGCCAGTCGATTCGCATTCTCATCTTCCGATTCGGGTTTGACAGATGGTGGGGCGTACGCGAGATAGAGGGAGGAGATTGCGTCATCGCTTCTGGGATGACTGGGCTCTCTTCTTTCTCCATCTTCCATCTGCTGGGCCCCGCTCAGAAATGAGAAGTGGCTTCTGACGCACTGGCATCTGTCTTCCAGGTCAAGACACGACTTATCATGTTCTCCGCGAATATGTGTGTCAATGACCTATTGAGTCGAGACGCTATGCGCTGGGGTGTCACGTGTCAGAAAATGTCATTGATTCGACACAGTAAGCTTCGCATTCCGCTCCGTCACCTGGTTCGGCATCGGTACTCCGGAACGACACCGTGACTGACGAAGATAGGGACTCAGACACAGGTAATCGAATTCCCCATCGCTCCAAAATCTAGTTCCTGCAAATACATTCCCGCGATCCGTTCCTCCGGAACACTTTGGTCATGCTTGAAATTGCATCGTCAGAGTCACTTCGATAGAATTCCGCGAAGCAGAAAGAAGCACCTCCGCAAACTCCCACAAGCTGCTTGGGAGGGTCATAAAATCGAAGGCGAACTCAGAAAACGTCAGAGGTACAATTTGGTTGGTTCGAAACCGCGTTCCCCCACGTTCCTCACCGCGACCTCTAGCCCCACGCGCAGGCAGACATGGTACCACCCATCATCATCAGCACCCGCAAACGGGTGCGGAGTGTACACAGGAGAAACACGGCAAGAAACGACACCGCGTCAAAAGGAGTTCATCACACGGTTTGCCCACAAAACGCGAATCACCTAAAAACTTGCCCTCTGTCTCCAAACAGTCAGCAAAGACACTCCACCTGACAGTCAGCAAAGACACTCCACCTGTCATTTCTGAGTCTACCTTGACATTGTCTTTCTCATCGAACCAGCACAGCGTATCACTTCTTTTTGTTGAGCAACAACAACAGCTAAGAAAAAGCGAAGTCATGGCAATCATCATGTCCACAAAAAAACGCAGACGTGCAGTGCAAGAAACTGCAAAGGAAGATAACAAAATTGAACACAACAACAACTTATTAACAACAACAACAACAAACGACAACAACACAATGATGCTTTTATCGAACAATGGCTCTATGTATTCTAACTCCATTCAAGGAGTCTACACAAGAATCCGAACACCTCATGAGCACGACGTATTGAGTGGAAGAGGGGGAGGTATCAACGCCCACATGGGAAATGTACAGTTTCGCGAGTGGGTTCGAGTCCGAAAGAATGAATACAACCTTGCACCTACCAAAGTAGAAAAGTCACGGGTCGCACAGGAAGTTATTGACTTGGTGCGCAACCAAAAGCCACCAGGCCGTTTTTTGCAAAAGGACACAACGGGAGGAGTCACTGGAGGATGGTGGGTCGAAATAGATGATGAGCGAATCATGGCCAAAACCAGCCAAGCCCTTCGCGAAGGGGCACCCCAGATTCGAGCTGCTCACCAAACAGAACCTACCAAGACAAAGTCTGGCCGAAAATCCATTCGGAAGGGGCCTTTGTCACACATTGCAACACCAGCAAGTGTACCGTCAGGGCCCATAACGTCCACTCCATTCGCAGTCACCTCTGCTGGATCACGAGGAATCAAGAGACCGTTGATTGAAGCATCGCCTTTGGAAGACGAAGCGATTCTTCATTTGGATTCCGTGGCCGGTCTTCACACCAGCCACGTTGAGCTTTCTCCTCATCTCAGCACTTCAGTAGCGGTTGTCAAAGACGAAGATCCGTTTGACTTTGTTGTGCAACCTCCAACCAAGCGCGTACGGTTGGAGTATAACGGACACACGGTTGTCCCTACAGATGATACTCCGCCAAGCAATGGTAGGAGCATTCATCCTGTGTTCGGTCTTCCTCCTCCGTTGGATTTGACTCAAGGAGGAGGCCGTGAACACTCACTAGCATTGCCAGAGATTGATGCGCACGATGAATGGAGCAACGAAGACTTTGTCAATCCGTTTGAAAACGAAGGCTTTTTGGAATCAGGTCTATCACCTTTGCACCATGCGTCTCCAGTGACAGATATCATTCCCCGTCAAGAGTCCGAGGAACGTGTTGTTGACTTTGGCCGACCAAAGCATGGCATTTTTCATCGCGAGTCAAGTACTTCAAGTGATATGGGTGGATTGGGGGCGCTCATGGAAGACAGTCCCAAAGAAGACAGTCCTCAAGAAGAAGACGACACCCATGCTCCTGCAACTGAGTCTTTGGTTCATGCTACCAAATCCAATGATTCTCTCCCCCCGGCCGAATCCAATGACTCTCTCCCCCCTCTATTGGATGACGACTCCTTGTTACTGGACCCTCTTCATTCTTTGAACGACATTCACAATAACCACAGTGGAAGCACTCTCGTTCAGTGAATGGTTTCCTAAGAGGATGTCCCGTGAAGACTTGAGCAAGCCATAATCATAGCTATTGGGGGAGTCTTGATGAATATCATGGCTGAAGATGTCATGGATAGTGCGTTGGCTAACACTCAACCCGTCCGTTGTTTCTGCAACGCGGTCTTCCCAAAAATTTACAACAGTGAGGGATCAACAAAGATCTTTTCTTTTCTGTTCCAACGAACACATGCTACTTTTAGAGAAAACAGAACAAACGACTTAGAAAAATACGAGAGACACCTTGCCAACAGCTCAGGGCAACGGCGGCTAGAATGAAGCTGTAAAGATTAGTGAAACATATGTACTTTATCTATTTGTGTCCCGGGACTGGGTAGATTCAGCGCAAATGGTAGTTTCCAACGAAGTCTTGGCGTATGCTACTCCTAAGCTCATACGCAACGAAAACCTCCAAATGTTATGCGTCTCCGCAATCATTGGGGAGTTCTCAGCGAGACATACTACACGATGGATAAAAGTGCCAGCCTGTCTTCTAGTAGGCGAGTACTTCAACCCTCCTATCGTGGCCAGGGGGGAAGCCACACTAGTATACAATTCCTTGTCTTGTTTGGGGCACATGTGGTGTTCTGATCAGATCCAGAACCACACAGGAATGCCTACCTATCGTAGGTCGATCCACAGCAAGATCATAGGAGTATTCCATGTGCCTTTCCGCCCTTGGAGCATCATGTATTGATCTAGGGTCCGTATCGGCTCAGGCAGTATTCTCCAAGGGGTAGTTTGCTCTGCGCGACTATACTCCAGTCGTGCCAGGAAGGAGTAGTCACGTCCAGGTCGTGGTCTTTGGTCTTGTGTCCTCACCCCACTTCGCGCATGATGTATCATCCCAAAAGTTTATAGGACAGCGCGTCCACCGTAGTACATAAGCCACGTATGTAGGGTGTAGTACTAGGTATAAGTAGAAAAGGAAAGAAGGAATCTTAGTCTTATTCCCGTAATGTGGAGAGGGCAGAGACGAGAGGTTGTGCTGCGTGCTGCTCTTGCCTCTTGTGTCTTGGCATGAAGAATGAAAAACGAAGACCTCGTCGCCTTGAGACAAGGGTGCTTCCCTGGTCTTCGTCATCTCATTATTAGGGACGACACCGGGGCTCTGAGTGTCCAACTGTGTTTGTCGTCTTGGCGAGAGCAGTAGTGCTGTCAACAGTGGCAGCAGGCATCATAGGTTATCATAGGTTTTGTTTTGTTGTCTTGTCTGGTCGTCTTTTGTAGTTGTGTTGCTGCTCCTCTTTGGCATCAATCAATTATTGGATTGTTGCGTTTGGACAAGGAGTTGTTGATTGTTGCATTGGTTCTCTGGAGTGTTTCTGCCTCATCCATGTAGTTGATTGTTGTTTTCATCTTCATCAGGTTGTTGTTTTGGCTCTGGTAGGAAAGCTGGGGAAACAAGCCTGAAGAGCCAAGGGCACATTGCATACCAGCCTCATCTCTTTTTCTCATTGTTGCTGCAGTTGATTGTTGTTTTGGACATAGTCTTGTACGTTCGGTGGAGTTGATTGTTGCGCTCGTTGTCATTGTCGCTGCCATTGTCTCGTATGGGGAGTTGATGTTTTTGCTTAAAGAAGAAGCTTCCATCGACCAACATCCATGATGGTAATCCATTGGGATCCATTCAATTGTCTTGGTGGTTCCTTTTCTGCGGCTGTCCGCATGTCATTGTCGTGGTTCTCCTATGCCTCATGAATCGTAATGCCAGCGGTAACCATGCCCTCTCTCTTCCACTTGATGGCCAGCATCTCCTCATTGAACTCTCCTCTGTACTAGCATCTTGATGTAAGCGAAGGCTTGTGCAAAAGCACCTGTGGGTCCTTGTCGTTGCGGTTTCTCGTCCTATGACACGTACTCCCTCATGGGTATGTCCAGTGAAGCGTGATGCGAGGGTTTGGGAAATTCCTTTCTGCTACATACAGCGCTATCATGACCCGGACTAGTGTCCACCAAACAATTGAGTAAAACTGGTCACTTCTTGTGCTCGTAGGCTATGGTACAGCGATCCTGTGCTGTGGCGCTAGGTTAGGTACTGGGACACCCGGAAAATCTTCGCAGAGGACTGTAGGTTGACATTTCAGAAGTTCGCATAGTACTGTAGCCCCCATCTAAGTATTCTATGTGTTATCACGCATGTCTTCTCTTTTATATAAGTAACCTAATGAGTTCAACCAGGACGGCGTGCGCATTTACTTAAAGGAAACATCATGTGAAATTTCACATGACGATGTGAAATTTCGCATCTGTCATGTGAAGAAAAAAGTGGCGATAGGAATATTCTCACTTCATATGAAAATTCACATGAATATGTGAAAATTCACATCAACGATGTGAAGAAGATGCGAAGAAGATGTGAAGGAGATGTGAAAATGTGAAGACGATGTGAAAACTACAAAAATGAGAGTCTAAAAGAAAAATGGGAGAATGAAGGACTAAACAAAGTAGTTACTAGTTCTGCTGGTTTTCCTGATCCTCCGGAACTGGGACCTCAACAGAAATTGCCTTGGGATTGTCGCTCATTGTGATTGGCATCTTGTGAATTCGGGAAGCCCGTGAATGGGAGGAGGAAATTAGTGGGGTCATGCCACAATCCTTGTCGGCGGCGGCGACCGATGTTGGTGCCAAGAGTGGTACCAAAGGAGCCGTGATCTTTAACGGCTTGTTGCATGGATTCTCCTGGGACGGAGCACCATCACTGGCTCCCTCCTTGGCCGTGGCCACGTGGAGTGGAAATTTGGCCTTTTTGTTGGCCTATGCCGCTGGAACCATTGCGGCCATGGCCATTGTCACCACTTTGGTGGGTGAAGGCACCCGAAAGGCGGGTCAATTCTTTCAACGCCCCGATATTCCACAAAAGTTTAGTCTTTGCTCTTCAGTACTCGCCATGGTCATTGGAACCGTATGGATCGGTCTCGCATTTGTATAAATAGATGAATAACCTCCGCCAAGCTTATTAGAAGCTGTACATGTTTGCTACCAGATACATGCCCAACTAAGTTCATGGGAAGTCTTGAACCGTAGTGTTGCCCCAATCGACGATGTATGATGAATCAATAACAGAGCTTTGTCTCCAGAGTTAATCCTATCAGGTATAAGAAGGAGTATGAGCATACTTTGCTGTTTCCTTTTAAGCAAACATTCCCCTCAAAAGTGTCTCAAAGTTCCACAGTATCCTGGTTTCCGTGCAAAGAGATCTGAAGCAAGTCAATCATTCGTCCATCAATTGTAAAATGGAATCCGTTGTGGTCCCTAGCGTGTTGTGGACTCTCTTGTCATGTCTCGTAAAGAGACTGACACGAGGCCATTTCTTCCCGACCATTCGACAAAATGTTTTGACAATATTGTCCTCAGGACGCAACTCTTCTCCCTCCTCGTCCATAAACCAGCTACCACGTTCCAGTGCCTCCGGATTCCAAAACTGATTGACGAATTGCAGGGATGCGTCCACATCCTTCGACATCCGAGTCCATTCTGAATCCGTCGGGAGATTCACAGGTTTCTCTTGCTCTCGAATGTTTACCATCCTTGTACAGGAGGTGACTGGTCGAACTCCAAACGAGCGTCCATACGTACCTCCCATTCGATCGCCATGGCCACACTGCCCCAACCATTCATCCGCCAATAAAAAGGCACGAGACTCTCTCCGTGGTCTCATGGATAAGGTCACAAACGCAAGTCGAGTCGCAAGACCGATGGAACTGTTTGCAATAATGTTTCGGCTGGAAGACAAAAAGAGACTGGAACAAGAATTTGAGTCCGGTTCTGTATCATCCAACTCATCAGGCACAGGATAGTTCCCACGGTCTACGAAAGCGGACTTGACGTTTCGTCTTGGAGTACTTTTGTTTTGTGCGATGCTGTTGTCCCAGTATTGATGAGTTCTTGCGGGTGTCCTCAACCGCTGCAACAGTGATGATGAGCTGTTCCATGACGTTGAGGTACCCTGAGACTTTTCCCTTGTAAGCTGCAATCTGGGTCTTCTTGATTCAGAATGGAATATGTCAGGGAGAACGCTGGTAAACACATGGGGTTGAGAGGATTCTGTGTTGCTCCCCTCATTCATCATTGTTGGCAAAGCCGAGGTCAATTCTGTATCTGATGATTCTGTAGTGTTATTGAAGGGTTTGGGTTGGTTCATAGCCAAGGAATCTGGACGAGATGCTGTTGAATCATCCGTGAGCGAAGAGGAGGGTGAATAGACCATGCACAACGTTTGCCATGTCAACGAAAGTGCAATCAACAACAAAACACTCAAGGAAAACGCTATCCAGTCATGTTTCCCATGCCTTGACTCCGGATTTTTCAATGTCTTGTCTTTGGTAGACACGAAGGGGGAAGAGGGAGCTTTCTCGATAATGTGATGGAGGGTGAAATTAGATGCTTCACGACTTTGACAGGGACTATTTTCGTCCAACGGCATCTCGTCATTGGAGGATCAGGTCTCGTTGGTGTATGAGTTGCTGCTAGCAATCTCAATCTGTTTCCTGGCTATGCAAAGTTCGTTGGGATGTCTCGCTTGCGGAGACCAATCCATACCAAAACTCGCTTCATCCTCCTCTTTGGCTTCTTCTTCTTCGTCTTGGTACTCCTCTGGTTGAGATTTCTCGTCATTGTCCTCCTCCAAGTCGGACCATTGATCATTGTCTTGCCAAAAGTTGATTTCGTCCAGAATGGCAAAATTGGCAGTTTGAAAAAGCACGGACGAACCACCGTGGCCTTGTGTTCTTTCCAGTTTTCCGCCATTGAGGTGCAAGGATGGAAATGGGTCCGAGTGAGCCCGATGCATCACCTGCAATCTGCCTCCATGCTGTCCTCCATCTGTATCCTCTCTGTCATGGTCTGAGTTTCCGTTATCGTCGTTGCCTAGCAACGAAAGGGACTCCCATGATCATCCTTCTTCTGACATCTTCTGCTGCTCTTGGTTCTTTCTCGAGATACCTTTTGTCCTTGTTGCTTTTGTTGCATGGGTGTCTGTTGGGCAGTTGCGCCTAAACGAAGTAACATCAATTGATTATGCTTCTTGTTTCACAAGAAGAGGTCATTCGAACATGATGTGAAGAAGATGTGAAAACGATGTGAAGACGATGTGAAGAAATTTTTTCTTCACATGAGATGTGAATTTTCATAGTGCTGTGCGTGCGTGCAAAATCCTTAAGTAGATTACTTCCCATCCATGCATGCGCGTCCGTTAGATTTTCTCAAGAATACTTAAGATCATTGTACTGTAATATGAAATTTCTACAATTCTGTTTGATTGGTCGCGTGTGAAGATTTTCCGGGTGTCCCTGATCATCAAGATTTCTAGGACTTCTGTCCGGTAATTTTTTCCGATATCCCTAAGTTTGTTTTATAAATTAGGGCTAATGGATGATGGGAGAACTTTTGGGGGATTCACGGTTTTGTAATTCCACCGCCAATCATGGATTTCTGATTGGGAATGGGGGATTATGGCCACCTTGCACGATTTGGAAAGACTCAAGACTCCCCTACCGACCTTGCTAGGGGAGATAGGGCTCAGTGACGCCACTGATCGTCAAAGACCAAGCACAAGAGCATAGCTCTGCTCAACTTTTTGTAAACTTCGAACTGATGGAATGGATTAGACAATCGTAATGAACACTACTGTATATATAGGCATTGCAGCTCTTTCGCATATTGGATCGATGAGCTCGACAGCATAGGCGTTGTTTGTTCTTCGGCTTGTGTTTATTCAACAAGACCTGGTAGCAACAAATATGATACATTCTTTCGCAACACGCGTCGGCCGTAAGCCCGTACAGCCGTGTCAGTCCATTACTGATTTCCCATCCGCCTCGGATATTGTCAGCATGGAGCAATCCAATTCTCAGCGATGTGCACGATAGTAGTTCTAGCCCCATGTGGTTGCCATTGTGGTAAATATTACATCGGCAACTTTGAGCCATTCATCTCTTACATCTGATGTGAAGGCTTCCCCGAGTGCTGCATCCAATGTTTTTATCAGAGCTTCCCCAACGACTGGATAGTGCTCTTGCGACACATTGTAAGACGCGTGCCGTGCTCCCAAGTCCCTGAGTGCCCCAATCAGAGAATCCATGTCCCCTTTTTCCAAGAGGCCAATGGCCGTGCTGACCATTCGAATCACTGTTCTCGCATGAGAAAGAAAGCTTGGATCTTTGTAGAGTTCTTCTTCACCAAGGGCATGTCCGTTGCCAAACTCAAACAATGCTTGAGCTCCCGGTTCGACCTCAAAAATTCTAAAAGACAAAGGTTGCAGTTAGAAACTGGACATCGGACACTGCATCATTGGACACGAGGCAAAGACTGACTTACTTTCGAAACAAAAGGACACCAGCTACTTCTTCATAGTTGGGAATGTTTTGGATTTCTCCCCATGACTTTACCACAAGCGCCATTTTTCTTACTGTTGATTTTTAGACTCGGGTGCCTCCAATTTGACAGGATGCAAAAGTTTTGAAAACGTGGGAAACTTTTTCCAATGATGATAATCTCTCGGCTCTCATCGGAGCATCTTTTTCGGGTCCCTTCCATGTTGAGATATGAATAGACGGCATCGGGCATAGGACAACGACAAAGGCTTTTGTGTCTCGTTGATCTCGCCACGTCAACAAAAAGTGAAAGGTACACGTCATGACTTACGCCACTCTAATAGGTTCCAGTGAGTTGAGTTATGAGGTATTGTAGATAGAAAGAAGAGCATCCGATTCTCTCATCTCCGGAAATGTCTACCTAGTTTTTCAGTTTTACATGATGCGCTTTTGTTGTCGTTCCAGTCACGACACAGAAAGAGTTCGGATGGGCAAGCCCAATAGATCCAGGGAAAAAGGCATTGGCATTTTTGGCATTATATTCGATAGACGGTGTAGGTATAATAGTGTGGAGTGTGGATGACATAGACATTGAAGGGCATACTCGAACCTACCTAGTAATAATAGACTTTGGAGCAATTTGGACCAGTAAGAATCTGTATTGAAAGTCCTATCAGAATCCAGGGGGATTAGGATATAAGCCCCTTGGACATCTTCATGCAGTTTTCGCATAGAAAAAGTGAAGAGGCTCATCGCTCGGGCAAGTGAATAGCAAACCAACCGAACCAATACCGAACTCCAAGCAAAAAGGCCTGGACAAGGGGAGGCTAACAGTCGACCCTCATGCAGATGAGATCTTTAATCCATCCCTAAAGATGGTCGTATTACCTTGTTGAGTCTGACGGTGTCAACTTTGTCAATGTTGTTTCGTTCTTGTGTGAGACGAAGCAATCTAGTCATCCGTGAACTTGATGGTGTGAGTGCTGAGTGCTGAGTGCTGAGGCGGGGAGTATCTGTATGTCTCGGAGACTGGAGAAACCCAGTAGTTATCGCTTTAACAGCATATCATTCGAGTCCGCTTGATATAGGAATTCAATCCACTGTAGTGCGTATTCGTCTGTACTTTGGTTCCTTTCTTGATTGGACCTCCTTGTAGATATAGAAGTGGCGATAGATTGTGTGGAACGACGTCTGGTTAAGTAGTCATTTCCTGGATCGCCTGAATGTGAACTTTGAGCATCCTGGAGCATGCAACAGCAACTGCCGAATCAGGACACCTTACTCACTGGCAGGCAAACGTGAACAAACAACTATACTAAAATCCTTGTTATGTTACTCGTCCCTCTGTTTTGTAGGTTATTATTGACTGGAATCGGGACCATCTTAAGACTTGCTTGTCTGTGAATAAAATCAAACAGGCGACGACATCTTAGGAGAGTAAGCGCCTCATCTTAGGACAGTAAACTACAAACTACGAAGTACAACAGCGTGTAACGTCCCTGCCAAGTGGAGCAACAGGCGAAATATAACATAATATAGAGCATCTGGATTGATGTTTTGTAGTATGGATGATGGATATTGTGCCAGATGGTGACGAATGGTTTGGCCGTGTCGGTTGTCTCGTGCATTGTGCAGGTGGTGTCGAAAGCATCTTTCTCATGATGCGCGTTGTGCATTGTCGACATCACACCACACAAATCACGATGCACACTTTTCCTCTAGGTATCCGCCGGAGGAGGGTTGCGCCTTACGCCTCTTGTTGTTGCCCGTACCCACAAATTATTTTTGGATCTCCTATATTGTTGTGTCCCTTGTGTCTGTTTTTGTCATTCTTACATTCAACAACAGCAGCATCCGCCAACGGTGAGGATCTGAAAAGAAGAACGACGCAAGCGAGAAAAAGTCAGCAAAAGACAACAACAACATGAGGGGAAGGATCCTCTCTTTGTTTCTTGTTGTGTCCCTTTTGTCTTTTTTGTCCTTCTTACACATTCAACAACAACAGCATCCACCATCGTGAGGATCTGAACACAGAAGGACGACGCAAGCGAGAAAAAGTCAGAAAGACAACACCATGAAAAAAGAATAGAACTGACCAAGGAGCAGCTGGGATTTTTATGTGACTACTATTTAGGTCTTGGGTAGAGTTATTCCCGAATTGAAGGTGACCTAAAGACTACTCATGAGCGAATGATACTAATCTACCCATGTCTGACTCATTCCCTGTTTTCGACAAAGAGAAACAAGATCTTAGCAATGATGAGCGCAGAATTCAAGACCACACAACGACAATCCAATCCAAGTAGTTGACAAGGTCTCTCCATAATGATAAACATTGTGCTCCTTGCTTTGGTCGGACCATGCTCAGCGGCCTTTGTGCAGGTTCCGACCGAGGGACAAGCCCTTCCAAGATCGTTACGCCTCGCCAGTGCCGCCACGGACACGGTCGAGCCGACCAGCAGCACAACGACGACAAGTGTGCAAGAAAAAGAACGTGCCGAGCAAAAGAAACTCTTGTTGGGAATTCTCAATCCCGAACCAACGACGGATACCGTGTTGGCCGATCCCGTGACCAAAGAAGCGGTAGTGTTGAAACCCACGGTTGGAACCTTATTTGCGACTTCCTCTGGTCGTCAAACTCGTCCCATTTCGTACACCCTTCAAGCGGAAAACAGTACCACTGTGTACAAGGGTTCTTCCAATACCTTTTTGAATCTATTGGAACCCGTGTCAGAACAAGACGAGACGAGTGATTCTTTATCCGAATCCAATTCACAAGAACGACAACGACGACAAGAATTTTGGAAGAATTTGGTACCTCTGATTCCACCTCCCTTACGATCGCCCTTGGCCACGGCCGGTATTTTGGTGGCGGACGATTACGTTCCCATGCGGGACTTGTTTACCTCGCCGTCCGTCAGTTATGCCTACGAACGGGGGTGGCGTCAAAGTTTTCAACGAGCCGGATTCCCCGGTGAGGATGAAGAAGCACGTATGGCCATGGACTACTTTGAGCCGTCCATGGCTCGATCCATGGACACGCAAGTGTTGGTGGACATGTCGTGTGCCACGGGTCTCTTTACCCGTCGCTTTGCCAAGAGTGGCAAGTACCAACGAGTCTTGGGCTGCGATTATTCGGCCTCCATGTTGCAAGAAGCTCGTCGCCGCATTCAAGCCGACCCAATTCTTGGTCAAGGGAAGGACACGTCGTCGTCGTCGTGTCGTCTCGATTTGGTCCGCTTGGATGTCGGTCAAATTCCCATGCAAACGGCTTCGGTCGATGCCTTGCATGCCGGTGCGGCCATGCATTGTTGGCCCGATTTGCCCGCGGCCGCGTCGGAAATTTATCGTGTCCTCAAACCGGGGGGACGGTACTTGGCCACGACGTTCTTGTCCGATTATTTTCGCGCCTCGAATCTGAGCGAAGGCGGCTCGACGGGACCCTCCCGACAAGCCTTTCAATACTTTGGCTCGGTCCAACAATTGCGAGACTTGATGGAACAAGGAGGCTTTGCCTCGAACAAGATCAACATTGAAGTCCTGGCGCCCTCGTGTGTGGTGATTCGATGTGAAAAGTGATTGGGTGGAGGAATGAATCTTTTGTACAGGAGACTGTGGTAGACGCCGTTTTGTCGTGACTTGGTTTAAACTCCTGGACGCTTTGTGACGATACAAACTTTGATGAGATGGTAGCAGAGCATCCAAACTCCACTGTGGGTATAGGAAACCTTTGTTCGGCGTCGCCGCCATCCTCCATACCTCTATACAATATCTATATATATAGACAGACCCATGGTTCATCCTTGTACAACACACACGTCCCTGACACTGCCGCACAGGATGGATTCTACAACACTTGTCTTTTTCTTTTTTTACATTGACCCGGTTCTAGTAGTTTTATGCTACAATGTCGTTATTCCCAGTGAGGGAAGGAGCGGGGTACTCCAAACGTTGGTTCGTGCCGTGTACATCCCAACAAGGCATCCAAACGTTCCAGGATGAGTTGAGGATAGTGCTCGGCAGAACCAATGTGTTGCAGATTGGGCAAACTGTCCATTTGCTTTGGGTGGACACACTATAGGTTGTAGTCTCTTGCTGGTCTTTTTTTGGTTGGTCATGGCAAGACGGCCTGATTCAGTTGATCCACGACCTTGCCACTGGCCGCTCGGGTCAATCGATCTTGGACGGCTCCCAACAAGGCCTTGGTGGGTTCATCGTCCTCATCATTGTCGTCCTTTGCAGTGAGCATGGGAAACAAGATGCGCACCGCCCCCGGAACTTGTTCGGCCCATCGCAAGGTATCGTAAATGGATTGGGCGGCCTGCGTCGCACTGCGGCTGGGACTCAAATCGCGATAGGCCAAGGCCACGGATTTCCACGACCCCAAGGCTTGGCCATAATCAATCACAACGGCCGTTTGCAAAATGTCCTGGTCTGCCGCCGAGAGAGTGCTGTCGTCCGTGTCATTGTCGTGATTGCGGGATGGTTGACACTGAGCCGACACGAGAAAGCTCGGCACATGCGGCGAGTAATGACGCAGCGTTTGTCCAGGACTCACGGCCGACACGTGTTGAGACAACATGGCTTGGGTTTGGGCCACTACTTCAATGCGATCCATAGTCCAATTGTTTGTAGTGGCAGTGGCAGCATGCTGGTGCAAGGCGTCTTGCAATTGCCCCGCGGAAATGGCACCCTGTCGCAACATGGTCAAGCGCGCCACCGGTAATTGGTTTTTATGATTGTCATTGTCGGGGGGTGGAACCATTTCCAGTTTGACCACCGAACTTTCCACGCCCACCTGTTGTTGTTCTTGTTGTTGTTGCGGTGCGGGAGGCACGGTGTCCATTGCTGGATTGGAGGAATCGCAACTATTAGCAGTCTCCACAGACTGCTGATCCGGATCCAAAATCCAGACGGACGCTTCGTGTTGCAAATCATCCCAGACATGTTGCGCCGTGGTGGGTGACACGTGACCAAACTTGTTGGCACTGGGAGCGGCAATGGGGACTTGAGCGGCTTGCAACAGTGCACGGGCGACTGGGTGACGGGGACTTCGACAGGCCACAAAGCCCGTCCCGGCCATGACCACATCGGGAACTTGCCCCCGTGCCGCGCGAGCCACAATCGTCAAGGGACCGGGCCAAAATGCGTCACACAAGTACTGCAAAATGGAAGCTTCCAAAGAATCGTCGTCGTTGGTTGGTACTGAAGGTTGGGTGGTGGAAGTGTCCTGGGTCGTAGTCGTCTCCTCCTCTGCGATCGTGTTGACGCGGGTCGACGCCCAGAGGCCCAGAGCCGTCAAAGGGTCGTGCACATGGACAATGAGGGGATCCGTCAAGGGTCGTTCCTTGGCGGCAAAAATTTTGCGACAGGCCGTCTCGGACAAGGCATGACCACCCAATCCATAGACGGTTTCCGTCGGAAAGGCCACCAAGTCGCCGGCCCGCAATCGGGCCCCACACGCCTCCAAGTCCGACAGACCCACGCGACGAGCACCGCCACTGGTCGACGACGATGACGACGACGACGACATGACAAGGGTGTGGTTGGTACGGCGGCGAAATGAAAAAGAAGAAGCAGAAGAAGTGACAAACGATTCGTTGGCTGCTGCAGCAACAGTGGTTCCGCTTGCTGTGCAAGCCAGGGATGTGGTGGTTCTTGTTGGGAGGCACGAATCCGGTCCTGGTCTTGTTGCAAACGTGCCGGCTCTTGGAAGAAATAACAATGATTGCCAACTGCTCGGACGAAACCAATTGGAATTGCTGCTTCTACGGATATTGGGTATCAACGTCGAACCAAATGCGGCACGCACAAACGGTTGTCGTCCAGTGAGGATGTTTTGTGGAACGTTGAACGAAAGGGTTGTCCTTGTGGTTGTGGTTGTCCCCCAAACGACCAGAAGCAGTCGTCCAATCATTCGCGCAGCGCCGCAGCTTTCAGTGTGGCTCCCAACAATCACACACGTCTGCGGTTGTTTGGATCGTGCGTTCAGTGGCAATGGTGGTATATTCAAAGAGGAGGACGAGTCGTCGACGATGGATCCATGGAACGAATGGTGTGTGTGGTTCCTGGATGGCCGAACTCCGCGACCGCCAAACGTGACTCTCACAACCCATCTCTCCATACATTAATAATTGAAAGAGAAAAATACTAATATTTATTTTGGAACGCTGAAGCGCAATTGTTTGCATGACACTACAACAAAAAGACATTTTGCCATAACGACGACATCTCTCTCGTCTTGGTAGTCTCTCTCTCTCTCTCTCTCTCCTGTCGTGAGGAGATCTCTTGACGCTCTTCTCGTCGTTGCATTCTTCCAAGTAGAACAAGAACGAAAAAAGGACGACCGTGACAAACCATGAAGGAGGAAGAAACCAACGAACCAAATGCCGCGGCTCCTCCTCCTTCTCCCACCAATCCTTTCTCCACAAATCGCAAACGACCACGATTGGACCCCGACGACCCAACCAAGGAGGATTCCACGAAATCAGTACCAGCACCAGCACATCACGTAGATGCGTACTACAGTCCCATTTCTTCCTCGGGACGTCCGGGGACACCGCATTCCTTTTTTCAAGAATCCTATCGGGTTCACCTTCCATCATCCTTGGAGGCTTCTTCTTCTTCTTGTTCCACGACGCTCGGTACAACGACAAACGACAACAAGAACGACAACAACCACCAGACTGTGGACAATCCGGAGGAGGAGGATTCGTCATCGCAAGTCCTTCATCAACATGCCAATGGATTGGTCCTGGTCACGGCCGGAGCTCGCATTGCGCAGGCTCTCCAACGACCGCCACCACCACAACACACCAATCATTCCGTCAGGATGGCCATTCAATCCATTGAATGGTGTCAATCGGCCGCCCCGGTGGCGAACCAAAGTGCCAGTCAAAAACGAAAACACCAAAGCAAATTGCAAAAACAACAACAAAAGCAATTCAAACAAGGAGGAGGAAAATACGATACCCAATTGCCACCCGGCATGGTACAACCCACCACCGTCTTGGCTCGTATTGGGATTGGACCAGCCAACCAGCAGGATGACAAGGATTCGTCGTCCACTACCATCATGGTCCCCTTGTACGCGGGTATCTGGGGCACCATTCTCGAAGTGAATTCGTCCTTGACACCCACCGTCTTGACGCAAGATCCCTTGCTCAATGGATACCTGGCCGTTCTTCTTCCCTCCTCGACCTTGGGACCTACGACGAGTGCGGCCGCACCATGCTCGGACAACAGCGACAAGACACAACCACCACAAGAGCATCAAACGAAAGACAATTTGCCGTGAGATTAATCTTTTGTTGATCCTCACTTCGAAGCCAGCGCTCCTGAAATCGACAACTCCAAAATCGTGAATCTCTGAGGGTAACGTACTGTTCCCTAAAAGAATCATATCATGATTTCCCCGAAAGCGACTGCAAGAATCTGTTCGAATGCTCCAAAACGTTGTTCCGCGCTTGCATCCATCCAATCCCCCAAATGCTATCCACTGTTCACACACAATCCTTTTTCACCTTGCTTTTGCTTTACGTGGCTTGCTGTCGTCCCAATTCGGAACTATGGTACTTAGCCTCGGTAAAGGCACGGAAAGGTACGACACAACAATCCCATGAAGGAGACCAAATGTTGGAGAGAACCTTCCTTTCTCCAGGTTCCATCGGGGCGAAGAAGAAGTTCTTTTGTGGAGAGCAATATGTTCGCCCGCACACTGGATCAGTTTCTTCACCGATCAGGAGGACCGTTACAGGATTTGTGTTGATGGCATGTGAGCCTCCGAGACTTTGGATGAGCCGTCCGCAAGGAGATTGTTTCTTTTTTTTTTGAAATAGCTCTCATCCAAAGACATGCAACACTCGGCCCAAAAGATCGTATCCCGAAAGCAAGAATCCTTGGTAAAATGGTAAAATGGAAATTTACTCTTCTACAAACTCCAAGCATAAAGGATGTCTTGAACAGAAGAAGGCTAGAAAAAACATTCAACAAGGTGAAATCAACAAATTACTAGTATGTCTAATAGTAGGAAGTCTGACTTTGCTCGTGCATGTTGAAGCCACATCGACAACCAGACCAAACAAAAGACCCCATTCATGAGCACTTCCATAGGAACTCACGTCGTTGCCATGGAAAGAGGATCCATCTCGCCTCCACGCTGTTTCTGTATGATGAGACAACGGTAGTTGAGAAGCATGGGATGGTCCACCTTCATCCTCTATGTCATTGTCCTTCAAAGCTGCTTTGTGTATAATAGGTAGTCATTGTTGCACTAATAGCGTTGATAGGTGATGTATCTTTCAGGATCCGTCGTCTCCTTCGTGAGTCGTGGTGGTCGGATTGTCGTTTTGGTCGTCGTCGTCGTCCGGTTCGTTCGTGCCGAGTTGATTGTGTTGTCGCAGTTGATGCAAGGCGGGTTGCCACCACGACGGTGGTGTCGGAGCCTGGACCTGAATCCCAAAGGCTGGAACGGACAAGTGGGAGGCATGCAAAAAGAAGCGTTCATCGCGTGGTGATGAAGAACCTTTTTTCTTTCGTTTGCTCTTGTGGTTGCTGTCGTGATCCAAAGAAGAAGACAAGCTCAACCAGTGTGCCAATGCAGTGTGAGCATCCTTGTTGTCCTCCTTTTTGTTGTTGTTGTGACGACCCTGTTTGTTCCGAGATGCAGGACCGTACAAGGGATCGAGCAAGACGGGTGCCTGTACTCCGTCGGCCGCATGCACTCGTACTTGATGTTTGCGACCGGTAAAGGTCTTCCATTCCATCCAGGTTGCTCGAACAATGGTACTACTGCGTGTGTCGTCATCGTCATTCGCAGCCCTAGTCTCCCGTGTTGGGCTGGAGCACGAATCGGTCGTTGCGTGGTGCTTGCTCTTTGTTGTCGGGGAATGGTCCCTGTTTTGGGGTACCGACACGACAAAGTCTTGCACCAGACGATAGGCGGATTGGGCCGGTCGTTGATCGACGGGCAAGTCTACCACGACCCATTCGTCGTCATGATTGGTATGTGGTGGTTGTTTCGGAGATGATGGTGATAAAGAGTGTGAATCGTCCTGGTTGTCGCCAGTGGTGCTGGTGGTACTCGGTGGTTGTGGTGGTGTCGACCAGGACGAGGTTATTGGGACTCCCAAGGTGTGATAGGTTTTGGACGTGTGGCGACAATACCATTCCGCAATGGCCCAGGCATGGGTGGGATTGGTCTTGGCCAAGAACAAACATCCCGACGTTCCCCGATCCAATCGATGAACCAAGCAGGGAGCTTCGGGATTGAGGGTCGACAAGGCAATGTGACACTGCACCAGGGCCTCTACCAGACTTGTGTCGTCTGCTGGGTGGTTCGATTGGTGCAGACACACGACACCGGCGGGTTTGTACACCACCACCCAGTCATTGGTTTCCGCCAACACGTCAAATTCGTTGTTTTGCAACAAGCTTTGAATTTTCGAGACGTGATCCTTCACAGTCAGTGGTGGAGATGCAGTCGATGGTGTCGTGCTTCTTTTCTGTCCCTTGCCCTGTTTCTTGGTGTTGTTATTAATGGCGTCTTGTCGTTGTTGTTGTTCGTGTCGTAACGCCGCGGCAATGGCTTTGCGATGCTGTTTGGTAGTGGCCATTTTCTTGCTCCACTGCAAGCCTTGTTCCAAAACGTGTTGGGCGGCAACGGCATGTGGGTTGGGTGGTGGTCCTTCCAAGGATGATTCGTCGAGTGTCATTTTTGTGGGCGGTCCGCCCGTCAAGACGGCATAGGTCAAGGCATACGTCAAGAGATCGGGACGACAACAAGAACCTTCTAGATGTGGTTGTGGTTGTTGTTGAAGGGAGGAGGATTTGGTCGATTGTTTGGGGGAGCCTTTGGACGATGAACCCGCATGCTTTGGCGCCACAGAAGAAGGAGATGCGGACGCATGGCTCTTGGCAGCCTGTTGATGCCACGCCTCATACAAGGCCAAGGCTGGATGAGGATGGCTTTCATTGACGTGGATATTCTCACACAGCTTGTCTGTTTTTAGAGGATTGTCGTTGCGATAATACGAGGCAATCCAGGCATTGAGGATACTGGCGGCCGTGCCCAATTGTCCCGGAGGAGCGGCCGCATGCGCCAAGGCCACAATCTCCCCGGGGGACAATTCCTCATGGGCACGCTGGTCGTGGACCCAATGACGAACTCCATCGGTTCCGAGTGTCTGGTACACGTGGTGCAATTCCGACACCCAACCAGACCACTTGGAAGAAGACAAAGAAGAAGAGTCGGACGATGATGTGTCTGTGTCCACCGTACCATCTTTTGGACTCTTGTTGTTGTTGTTGTTGTTTGCGTCATTGAGAAACGAGGAGGAGGTGGAGGAAAAGGAGGACGAAGCAGAACCCGAGGTGGCAACGGATGCTGCTGCTGCTACTCCACCAGAGGTTTGCCAAGGAAGATTGTCACGGGCCTTGTTGTTGTTGTTGTTGTGGTGGTGGTTGTTGTGAAAGGCAGTCAGGGTAGATGGTGACACGCGGTCACCACCATTCCACACACCACGGACGCGCATGCCGATTCTTCTTGCCGTCGTTATCCGGAAACTCATGATTGGGAGGAAGAACGGCGATCTAGAACCACCACCACAAAAACCAGCAACCGTCAATGGATGCCACACGACCGTCCCCAAAAATATAATAACAACAATTCCAAAACTCCAAACCCAGTGCTGGCCCTCACGACGCTGCAGTGCCATGCTCGAGTTTGTGGTGGTTCCACACTCGAGTGACAAAGAGAGAGACACTGGAGCGTGTTGTGGCTGTTTTTGGATTCTAAGATACACACGGAACCGAACCAACCACCAGCCGTCCGTTGCCCATGGTCGGTCGATCTTTTTTTCTGTGCCGCGTCTGTGGACCAAAGATCCATCGCGTCTCAGTCGCCTTAGAGACGCTTTTCCCACTATCTTTTACCGACACCCTCACTGACAGAAACGAGAGATTTTACCGACACAGCGTGTCGGTGCCGGTTCGCATCTTTTTTGGATTTTCTTTTGTATCATCATCACACACAAACAGAGATTCACGTCGTCTCCTTTTGGGCTGCTCGTTCTCGTCATCATCATCAACGGCTTCTCTCCTTCTTGGTTTTTCGCTCCCCCTAGTAAAGAAGCAACACAACAACGAACCATTGAAACCACAAATTGGAACCGTACGCTGTCATTACTGCTTATAGCTCCAAGAACCGAGAGCCGCAAACGCACCTTGGCACTTCTCTAGAGCATTGAACCAAGAACAACAACACAATCCATCAGTATCACCATGTCGTCCACCTCGAAACCCGAAAAGAAACTCTACGATGTCATTGTGTTTGGTGTCACGGGGTTTACCGGCAAATTGGCGGTCGAATACTTGTTGGAACAAGCCTATCCCATTTCCTGGGCTGCCTGTGGTCGCAACGAATCCAAAACCAAGGCCGTCTTGCAAGACATTGTCGATACCATCAACAACAAGCAGAAAACACAGGACCAAGGCACGGTGGAACTCCCACCCATTGTCACGGCCGATTTGGTGCCGACCACACCCGAACAAGAAGACACGTTGCGTGCCTTGGTCCAACAAACCAAGGTCGTCTTGACCATGGCGGGTCCCTACGAAAAATATGGCAAGACGTTGGTCCAATTGTGTGCCACGCACGGCGTTCATTATGCCGACATTACCGGAGAAACGGATTTTGTCCGTCATTCCATTGCCAATTTTGACCAAACGGCCCGTCAAACCAAGGCCTGTATCATTCATCATTGTGGCAACGATTGCATTCCTCAAGATTTGATGGTCTACGAACTCCATCGCTATGCGCAACAACAACAAAGTGCGTCGAAGAATCCGGCCACACTCATTCAAGTCCAAACCTTTCCGGAATTTCCGGGATCGGCCAGCATGTCCGGTGGCACGGCTCATACAGCCGTCTATCAATTGGGCAAGTCACGACCGTCCAAAAAAGACAAGGACCCCAACGACTTTGATCCGCTCTTGAAATTGCCCACTGGCGAAAAATCCAGTCATGGCATTACCAATATTTCCACCAAGGAATTGGTCTATGACAAACATGTCGGTCATTCCGTCGGACCGTGGATCATGGGACCCGTCATGGTGAATTGCATTCGTCGGTCCAATGCCCTGTTGCATTATCATTACAATTTGCGCTATGGCGATGCCCTGGTCAAGAGTGGCGGCGTGGGAGCGTGGTTGTATGAAACCACTGTCAAGGCCCGCATGGCCACGGCCATGGCATTGCCCAGTTTCTTGTCCAGTTATATCATTCCCCAACCCGGACAAGGGCCCGATCGGCAAGTCATGGAAGACTCGTACTTGAAATTACATGCCATTGGGACGCTCCGACAATCGTCCAAAGACGACAGCAAGACCGAAAAGGATTCTCTCGACACGGAATCGGACGAAATCACATCCTTGGTTCGAGGGACCTTTGAATTTCGCAAAGACATTTCCTATCTCTATACGGCTCATTTGTTGGTTCAAGTGGGCATGGTCTTGCTCGAAAAGGACCGACAAGGAACCTTGCCCAGTGGTGTGCTGACACCGGCCGTGGCCTTGGGACATGACTTGACGGAACGGATTTTGCAAACCTTGGATGCCACCTTGACCATTGCGCCCTTGGAAGAAGAAGAAGCAGAAGGCTCGGCTGCGGCCCAAGAAAAGAGACCAAGAGAGATGAAAGGTAAATTGTAAGGCAAGCCAGCATTACCGCAGACACACAAACACACACGAAAAGAGAACAGGACGCGCAAAAGCCATGGACGGGGGAAACGATTGACATTTATACCAGAAAAAAATCAACGACTATGCAATAGGACTTTTTGTTTGACCCACTCCAAGACTCTATTGCCAACACACGACAACTGTATAGTCATAGTGCTGTCTCATCTCCCAAACACACATGCGGCCTTCGAAAGCGTCGGCGCAGCCGATCCAGGAGCAATGAGGATGGACAACGCTCCCATCCTGCGGTCCATCTATGATAGCGGTGGTAGGAGTAGCTATTACTTCTAACTCCTAACCTTACATATTTGGATGGACGGTCTACACGGTGAGTCACGAGTCATGTATGCTTGAGTCGTAGACTGGAGTCCCGCGTTGCTTCCGAGTGGTCATTTTTTACTTCCGTGAAATCATGTTCCTCTCGTTTCCAAAGAGCCAAACAATCATGGCACACAGCGATACAAGCCGCATGGCGATCATCTTGATGATCACACGCACAGTCTTTTTCCTCCTGCAAGGGTGTGCCACACACTCTTCAATCCAACAAACCAAACCGAGAGAATGGCAGCCTTGATGAGAGTGCCAGAAGGAGACACCCTTGAACGAATGTACTACGAAACCAGTCGACAAGAGTGAGAAACTTTCAAGACACTGCATAAATTGGATTCTCTCGCTTTTAAGAGTTTTGGACAGAGCCTCAAAGAACGTCTCGGTTCCAAACCCTTGCCTCCATCAAGAAGAATCAAAGAACAAGAATAAGATCCACACACAATGAGGGACGAGTCGGACCAAAAGGGTATCCAAGAAAAGGATGCAACATCCTCCGAAGCGACTGTGGAACCGAAAGAGACATTGTCTATTAACCCACCACGATTGTCATTGCAGCCATCCTCTAGTACGAGGCAGGCCGCCGCTTCGGAACCACCGCAGACGGTCACCACGAATACTCGAAATTCTCTTCCTGCCACTACTACGTCTACTCCGGATTCCCTATCCACCCCAAACAACAATTCACAAAACAACTAGATTATTACCACCACCACCATGCTGTTGGATACTAGTCACACAAAACCACCCAAGATGACCCCGTTACACTGTAATCCTCCCATGTGTCGGCCTCAACCAGGTGCAGTGGCGGTTCCAGGGATTGTTCGCCACAACACCCAGTTGTTGCAGGAACCACCACCATCACCACGACGTCAACAGCTACAATCCAAACCAACCAGGACAGAATTCCAACCGACAACGACACAAGGCAGAGCAGGCACCACCGATGTAGCAAGTAAAAGAGCCTTGATGTTTACCATGGCGCCTATGAGTCGTCGGATTCTTGGCGGTCGTACCAGAGACGCAAGCAGACGCCGGACCGATGACCCTGATCCTGATACCAGGAGTGTACCCGAACAGCCCCATTCATCCTTGGAGGGAAGTCGGGATCCTCCTCGATTATCGGAAGAATTTTTGATTTCTGCCACTTTGGTAGAGGACGAAGAGAACCGCACCACCAATCGACGACATCCTGTCAGGGACAGCCATCCATCAGAAGGAGGATCGGACACGTGCTTGTCAGAACATGGGGCAACAACGACAACGACCACTACGACCATGATGGTCGTGGAAGCCCAACCGCTGGACGAGGACGAACAACTTCGACAACGAACTCGTGTGCGTCTCTTGACTGGTGTGAGTTTGTGCATGCTTGTGGCTGTCGTAGTAGCTATTATCATTATTGTCGTCATTCTTCTCGGCAACCGGAACGACACGAGTAAGAGTCGCAAAGAGGACCCCTTGACTCCCGATCCCGACCCGACATTTTCTCCATCGGTCTTGCCAACGACCAGTCCCAGTCTACAACCAACATCTTGGACACTGCAACCGATATCAACCGGGCAACCAACAGGTTTGCCCAGTCATGTACCGGATACTGTGGCACCACCGGCACCCAGCACCAGTGCCTGTCTCCATGAGGCAGTGTGTTTGCGTGCCGATGCCGTGTGTGGAAATTGTCGAGAGGCACACTTGGGGTTGGGTTGTGTGTGTGCGGAATGCGAATGTGTTGTGTGCGAACGAGATCCCTTTTGTTGTGCCAATGAATGGGATAGCATTTGTGTCGATCTGGCTCTGGAACTGTGCGATTGCAAGGCCGTTCCTACCGCGTCACCCACAATCGTTCCGACGGATCGACCCACAGCCTCGGTATCTCCCACGTTCAGTCTTGCACCCACCACAGTACCCACGACATCCCTGCAACCTTCGAGCAATCCCACCGATCGGACCAAATCGGACATGGAACTCATGTTGGCTGCCAATTATGCCATTTTGGGTGGTGCCGAGTTTAGCAATAATGAAGAGTCATATACGATGCAAGCCTTGAGATTCGTGGAACGCACGTCCCTCGGAATGCCGAATTGGCGCATTGGACAACGATATGCACTCGCCTCCATCTACTATGCCACCATGGCTCACGTTACCGAAAGCGACAACAGCAATGGTTCTTTTAACAGTCTTGCTGCCGGGTCTCGTCCCGCCTTGTGGACGGTTGGTCGTTATCCACAAAATGAATGCCATTGGTTTGGCATTACTTGTACCAAGGATTTGACCGATGACGAAGGACTCACTTACGGCAATGTCACGGATATCTCCTTGTATCAATCCTTCTTGACCGGTGTATTCCCACGAGAAGTCACCATTCTCCAAGATTCGTTGAAACTGTTGAATCTGCACGGCAACAACGCCTTGACCAACGACGGTTGGGCCAATGTGTGGTGGCTGGGGGACTTGACCATGCTCCAAGAACTGGATCTTACCAAAACGGGATTTTCGTACAAGGACGGAATACCCACCGAATTTGGCCACCTCCGCAATCTGGTCCGTCTCAGCCTGTATGCGACCCAGTTCACAGGTCCTCTGAATGACACCGTCTTTGAAACCATGACCAGTCTCCAAGAGATTGACTTGGCCTTGTGTTCCTTCTCCTCAAGTCCTCTTCCTTTGAGTATGAAACACTTGCCCGAGTTGCAGGTGGTGGATTTGTCCTATTCGGATTTTGCGGGTTCCTTGGATGACTTTTGGGACGGAACGGGATTTCCAAAATTGCGTGCTGTCAGACTAGCTGGCAATGTCCAATTGGGTGGTACACTTCCCACGACGGTGGGCTTGTTGTCCGATTTGGGAACATTGGATGTCTCGAACTGTGGCTTGACGGGTACCATTCCAACCGAACTGGAACATGTCAGCAATCTTCAAACTCTCCGGTTAAATGACAACCAGTTTCAAGATACCATCCCATTTTCTCTGGGCAATCTGACAGCCTTGGAAACCTTGTACCTGCAGGGAAACTACGTCTCTGGAACCATGCCCCCATCCATTTGTGAGAATCGTGTCCATGGGAAGCTCAAATTCTTGGGTGCCGATTGCACCGAGGGAAAAGGCCAACCGGCCGATGTTACCTGTGACACCACAATATGTTGTACTTGTTGTGGATCTTGTTGTACCGGAGGCTGTTGACGTCGTGCAACCGTTCCCCCAACTTTTGTTGTCCTTAAAGGGACTGGACTTGAAGAATCGAACAAGAAGCACCATAGTGTTCCAGAAACCCCAACTTTCATCACATAAATACATTTGCAGATCCACTTAGTTCCCCATCAATCGTAAAGAGAACTTCTTTCCCTTCTTGATTGTTTGAGGCGATCCAAAGTAAATACAAGCTTCCGCGGTTCAAAAGAACAACACCCGGGACCCGGGAGTCCAACGTGGTCCCCCACCGTAGTACTAACCGGGCCCGACGATGCTTAACTTCGCTGAGCAGACGGGAAGCGGTGCTGTCATCGTGGTATGGTCGTTCCTCTTTCGCATGCAAACAATCAATAATAAAAATCCTGGTTATAAAATTGTGTTCCCAAGAGGGACCAGGGAATGAGCAATTGTTCTTTCATTTCCACAAGATGGTCCCGATGCGATTGGGTGGACAGGAGAGGTCCATCATCAATAAGTTTCTCCCGTGGTCTCATGAATCGCGACCGAGTTGAAAAGATATCTATTGACGACTCAAAACAGGGGTAGTAAAGGTAGTTGTGTCGTTTTACTGCATCGCAATTGTTCCATGGAAACAGATGGAAACTCCTCCTCCCCCACCCCTTAATTAAAAGGGGCAAGTTCCTTAGACAGAAGATTACTCCTACAATATGTATAAGAGTTACATAAACTCAATTTGGGGATTCTTTCCTTTACATCAAAATAAAGGGGTGTATGATGATCACTTTTGAGTGTCAGAGAAGATGCTCCTGCTTCCGTGAAAATTGGTCGAGACGGATCGATCTGTTCCAAAACTGTTCTTCCGTGCTCCAATGTAAGAAATGCGGGCTCTCACAAAAATTTGAGAATAAGGACGAAGCTCTTTTGCTTCCGAACAACTCTCTCTTCGGGGAGCTGGGGTAATCCTGAGCAGCTCGCTGTCATTCCAGGCAAAGTCTGACTACAAAGCGGAACACGACCAGAACGCTTAATCGATGTACTATAGCATAAACTATGAACATGGACAAATAGAGAACTAATAGAAAGATTTAGGCCCACCACCACCCGGTTTTTGCAACCGCCCCAAATCATACTACATTTATTTACAGACGCACCATCTTGTGCTTCATGCCGCCTTCAAATTGTGCGTCCGGCTCATGTAGGGAAATCAACAACGCTCTGAATCCGTTTGTTGTGTCGTACATAAATTCGTAGTCGAACCTGCTTTGGACCATGAAAGGAAGAGAAAGAGAAAACTTTGACCTGACAAAGTCTGTTTCTCTTTTTCGCATCTGATTCATGGCGTCTTCCAAAGCAAGTTTCATTCGTAGGTTTTTCTCCTCGACATGCCACTCTCTGTGCATGTGTTGGGTTAGATAATGGATATGAGTTGCGTTGTCAGGCCAAATTACCTTCACATGTACCTGTAGCTGGCTCGGATCCACTTCAATCAAGCAATTTGTTGTGTCTTCATGTGCAATACCTGTAGGCAACACCACCAAAATCACCAAATGACGCTGTTTCTTGTCGTCGACCCACTGTGTCAAGACATGAGGAGGCTCCCAATTCCTCATCATGTCATTACCACTGTCTTCTTCATTCGTCTTTTTCCTCATTTGTTGTAGTTGTACCTGTAGTGTCTCCTGTAATGGCATGGATCCTGCCGCCCTTTTCTTCACCATAGCATCGTCACTGACAACAGACTCAGGAGCGACCTTGGCAGCAACACCTGGTCATAAAAGACAATAAACCACAACAGGTAAGGACAGTGACTCAACAATCAAACAAACAGTGTACACTGGCACTTACCTTGTCCTTTGGACGACCCAAACAAAGAAGGAGCTGGTTTGAGATCTCCATCATTGGGGTTCCTTACCTTTCCATCCATAGATGGGGCCGTCTCACCACGACCCAACAACTCATGACCAGTCTCTCTCTCATGTTGATCCTTCAAGTGGACTTGGTATTTTCTTTTGGCTTTGTTGAGTGCCGACCTGAATGATTCCAATTTGTACTTTTGGAAAACAGCGTGTTCCAACCACACAGATTTGGGTGTGGCGCTCTCCAGAATCAAGCCTTCTGACACGATTTTGTCAAGGAATTCGGCATCTGTTGACTTTGAATTCCACGAAAGTAGGGCACCCTCGCCCAAAGTGTTGCGGCCAGACCTGGTCATCGGAGTATAGGTACTATTAGTACGTAAAACAAAAGCGCGAGGGAGTGCAAAACCAGACTGGTCTGTTCGCACGAAAACTAATTATGACCCTAAAAACAGTTCACCAAAATCCGGACTGGGTCGGTTTTCATCATGGACTCCATTTTTCAATCGAGGAGGCCATGCCCAATTTGGCTCCAATTCTGAAAGTAGTGCGACCCACGTATTGCCCTTACCTTGGGTCAACCGTGGGTCGTTCGTCCAAGTGAATTGGGCACTTATAAGGTGTCCTGGGTCGGTTTTAAAAAAACGAGCTGGGTCGATTTTTTCGAGCCAGGTCGTTTTTTCAAAACCGACCCAGGACACTTTCTAGTGGTTCAAATGATATAATCAAGCGACCCACAGTTAACCCAAGATAAGGGCAATATGTGGGTCGCTTAAGATGTAGAAAGTAATAGGATGTTGGCGAGGTAGGGCCATTCAGAAATTCTTTTTGAATGAAAACGATTTTTGAATCGATTTCTGCACCGTTCCAGGCCGGTTCCAATGACCGGACACGAATTCGAATTGGTCACTATATGTAGAACAGTACAAAGTTTAGTGTCGCTGCTCAACTGACCAGCCAATCAAATGAACGTGATGAAATTCCAAAAAACCTGTTCCAATGAACTGACAGTACTACACACAGACAGACCGAGATCAGAGTAAAGGTGTGGTCAGCATCGCGACACACACTGAGCAAACATAAATTTTCCAAAGCGGTTTTCTCCCACCATGTTGGTGACACAACGAACATTCATCAACTTGGCTCTGCCAATGCTTGGTAGAGCAAGACACTCACACTCACTTGATTTCTCACGTTCTTTTCGTTCTTACTTTGGAATGTCTCCTTTGCTCTGTGTTCATGTGTGGGATGAACTGGACAGTTCATTGCCCAAAGGTGCATCGCCTCGTCATTTGTTGTGGACACTGGCTTTTCTGAAAGTCTATGCTACAGAGGATGTTATGGTCTCAATAGCCAAAACAACGAGGAAGACCTACAGGAAGTGGGTCAAAGTGTTTGTAAATTTGTTGTATAGTGGTCTTAATTATGTAAGTAAATGGCCCTACATGAATTTGCCATGAAGTCGTCCTCCTCATATCTGACCATTGCTGTTGTTCTTATAACAGATTGTATGGGACAATAGGTTTGATTGTAGTGTACCTGGACAGGTCTGTTTCATTAGTTTGGATGGTACTGACTTCAGGATTTTGGAGCCGTCACCTTTTGATCCAAAATGGTACTCGCACAAGTTTAAGGGAGCAGGTGTGAGGTATGAGGTGGGAATCTGCCTGAAAACTGGCTGGATAGTGTGGTGGAATGGTGCATTCCCTTGTGGCGCTTGGCCAGACCTACGGATTGCCAGAGACTGGCTTGTTCAAGAGCTACTACCGAATGAGAAAGTGATTGCTGATGGTGGTTACAACGATTCTGGATGCTACTTTGTCACACCTACTGGAAGAAATGACTATCAAGACAAGATGATGGCTGATGCCAGGGCGAGACATGAAACTGTCAACAATTTACTGAAACATTACAATATCTTAAAGGAGAAATACAGAGGAGATCTGGATGGGCATCACAAGGTGTTTGGAGCAGTGGTGAATCTGGTTCAGATGAAGATTGAAAATGGTGAGGCGAAAGTGTTTCAGATCGAAGTGGAAGATGACTAGCAGTACAAATATGTAGCGGTTATGAACCGGGTGGTGGTGGGTTTTAATAGTACTAGCAGTCAGTATATCATCTTTTGTCGCTAGAGTCTGGGATCTGTAATCGAGTACGAGTACCGAGCATAATACTCGAGTAATACTCGAGTATTGGTGCTAAAATACTCGTACTTCCTCCAATTTTGACATACAAGTAATTACTCGATACTCTTACTTTCTTGTCGAGTATTACTCGTGTACTCGTACTCATGGATTCGTAGTTTGGCAAGTACATACTCTCTACTCGTACTCGAGCTACATCCAATACCCGAGTAATACTCGAGTGTTACTTCATCGTACTCGAGTATTTTCTATGCGCATGGTTTGTCCCCCCATTTGCACCTATTTCTTTTGTATCATCACTCATGAACCCTCGACCATCGACCATCGACCATCAACCATCAACCATCAACCATCAACCATCGATCATCGACCATCCTCTATCCTACCTCGTCCATCATCCATAGCCTTTCTGTTTGTCGGACAGAGTCGTCTGTTCCAGCCGATTCAATGAAGAACAACACACTTACGATCCCTGGAATGGATTCAATTTCAACCTGCGGTGATTTGCAAACTCTTGCCCAATTTCTGTTCATTGAATCACCAAGTTTCATGAGTGGGCCCAAGGTCGATTGCTGGCCAGGCCAACCAATTCCATTTTTGACTCTATGGTCATGAGGACTGAAGATTTGATGCATCGCTCTACTCCATTTACCATCATTTGTCAACTCGCTGACTGTGTGGGATTGTCCAAACCCATGGCTCAATGGTCTTGTCTCAGCAGTCACAAAAGGATTCAAGATTTGGGACAATCCGGTATTGGGCCACTCACAAGAATGGCAAGACAATCAATGCCTCATTCTCCTCCATCATTACTATGGGAGCAAATATCCTTGTGGTTTGAAAATGAGTTTTGGTTTTCAACAACTACAACAACCTTTTCTATGAGTTTCTTTGGTCAAGGAGCCGTGGGAGGATCTGCTCCAGTGGTTCATCCCTAGTTTGCGGCAGCTTGTCATCAACAAGCAGACGGACAACTGGCATGTACCAGCAAGGACTATCTGGATAGCAGTCCTCCTCCCTGGGCCTCGTCGTCGTCGTCGTCGTCGTCCCCTCTGGGGTCTGGGCTACGACGACGATTCCTCCACAAACAATACTGCCACACAACAACGACCCCTGGGTTCTTTGTTTGAGGTGGAGGAGACTGAATGGTACCTGCCACGACGTCTCGCTTTGGCGCCGGCATTACTGCCACGGCAACAGCATCCTCCTCGTTATTGTACTGGTGGCGTCGTCCCTTGGGCATTCCGTGGTTCGCAGTGGCGGCCATGGCCTTCTTGGATGTGTGGTCCCCTGGACCAGTTTGGTTCTGGAACAAGTCCCAGCCGGACGACGGGAATATTGTTGTTGTTGGACCGTTGGAACCGCTCCTCCTCATCCTGAAACTGAAAATCCGGAACGAGTGCCGCCACCATCCGCGCACCAATCTCCCAATCATGTTTTGCCACCACACGATGGATCCTCCAACTGTTCCACCACTCATCACAATCATCATACCAATGGTGGTGCTGGTGGTCCTGCTTCGTCTCGCTTTTCACCTTCACGCCACAACACTTCCAATCACACCAATCATGCTCATCATCACTTAAAGCCCCATGGCTTGCCGCCACCAACAACGAATGCGACAACAACCACCTCCTCCATGCCATCCACACAAACAATACCAACAATACCAACAACCCCAGACTGGATGAGGTGGATTGGCCCGTAGTCATGTGTGGGGATCCTTCTTGAGTATGACACTCGCCCTGTTCCTGGCATTGGCACTGTGCTTGTACACACCGTTTGTTGGTGTGGATTCCAATGAGACAACAACAACAGTCTCATCGTCCATGGTGTAGCTAGTGTGGCCTTCGGTGACTGTCGTGTCACATACGCTCGCCTTTGTGGTGGCCACATTGCCCGCTGCGGCCTCGCCAGTACTGACAGCCCACCCAGAAACGACGATCATGTGATATCTTGCCCAGTAGACACCCTTTGATGCCAAATATAAAGTGGCAGAAACTGAAGATGATGCCGGCCCAACCATGACTCTAGACTCGGCAGATGAGGAGAACCCGAAGAGTTCTATTAGCGAAGATGAAGAGGAGATCAATCTAGCTGTAGACGATATGGATGGTGCATCAGCAGTGGTACACCAAGCACATTGGCGGCTCCATTGATGCACCCACAGAAGGTGGCCAAGAGAAGCAACTGTAGACCAACCAACACTGCACTCCTCCATTATTCACTGATACCATGCAGGACACGCTCAGCACGAGTACCTGTGTACCCAGTGGTACAACAAGCACATCGGCGGCTCCTTCGATGGACCCACAAAAGGTGACCAACAAAAACAACTGTAGACCTGACCAACCAACACCATTCACTGATACCATGCAGGACACTCTTACCTGTCCCGACACCCAGTTACCAGTAGTACAGCACCAAGCACATCGGTGGCTCCTTTGATGGACCCACAAAATGGTGGCCTTGATGGTTCTTCAGCAGAATCAAACTTGAGTGGAAACTTAGTTGCGATACCCCACCTAAGATCTCTCCACCTCTTCCATGGAAGAACTTGCCTTGACATTTGACATGGATTGTCAATAAAGACTCACGTCCACATGACCTCGTCGCAACAATGTATTGAACAATGCTATGCCCTGTAACACTCTGGTTTCTCCCAAGACCCAAAACAATGAAGAGGACGTAAACCTAGCTGTAAATGAGAGGAGGTGGATCATGTTGTAAGAAGGAGACGATATACTTGGATTTTAGGTAGATGTTTAGTTGTGAAAAGTGGCTTGTACGTAGATTCCCTGATCCCTGAGTGACAAAAGGAGCAGGCTAGGTGGGGACAAATGGCGATGAAAAGGATAGAAAGAAAAGTGGGGACGAAGTGCATGTGAAGGAAAGAGCAGGAAAAGTGAGGACAAAATAGGATGAAGCAGAGAGCGAGAAAAGTGGGGACGAATTGCATGTGAAGGAAAGAGCAGGAAAAGTGAGGACAAAATAGGATGAAGCAGAGAGCGAGAAAAGTGGGGACGAATTGCATGTGAAGGAAAAAGAGCATAAAAAGTGGGGACAAATCGGCACGGCTAAAATGAAAAACTAGCCGGCCTAGCACGTAGTACGACTCGTGACTACCATAGCGGGATTCGTGCAAGTAATACTCGAGTATAGTGGAATACTTGCGAGTATATACTCGATACTCGTACTCTCTATACATTCGATGGACGAGTAATCATTGATACTCGTACTCGTACAGTCAGGAGTGGCTGGGTACTCGTACTCGAACATGTATGAGTACAGAAGTAGGTACTCGATACTCGTACTCTCACATTAGGGCTGTACTCGATACTAGTACTCTAGGCGAAATAAGGTCGATTACAGATCCCAGGCTAGAGTGTTCTTTATTCAGAAAAAGCGTTCGGTAACTCCTATAGGTCACAGTCAGTATCTGACTGGTAAGGTAGCGACCTGCTCAGGATTACCCCATCTCCCGGATGATGAAACAGGAGCGACAGCGACGTCGTCACCATGCCTCGGAATGAAAATGGGTTTTTTGACCCCTTATTTAATGGGGGCATCTATCCGGTTTGTACTGTGCCCATTGAGTGGAATCGTTCTCCTCTTCTTATACACCCCTGAATATCAGTCGTATAACTTTTTTCGCCCCCCAAAGAGTCTACGTTGCATCTGATCAATGGTGGGGAACCATTGAAAGTAGCCCCGAAACAAATGGACGGCATGGGTCAAATCGACCAGGATTCAGGATGAGGATCTCCGCGATCCGCGGCTCTTTTGCGTAACATTGCACAAAAAAGATATTGTCATAAATCTAACACTGGTTCGATCCAATCCGTTGCTCATATCTTCCAACAGTTCAAAACCTTCCATCCGTGACAATGATTTCCTCCGTCGCCTTTCGTCGTAGTCCCATGCTCGCCGCCTTGGCTCGTCGTAGCAATGGCATTGTCATTCGCTCAACTTCGTCCATGGCTCCCATGAACAACAAGAAGAAGGAAGAAGATGACCGTCGGGAATTCCACTCATCGGCGGTCCGACCTGCCGACGCCACTGCCTCGGAAGCTGCGCCCGAAGCTGCAAAGACCACGTCGGTGTTGGACCGTTTCACCTACACTGGCGAAGTGACCGTATCCAAGATCTTCCCAGCTGGATTCGGCTGGCAAACGGCCTCGGTTGTTGCCGACGGATGGGGATATGCTGGCGACTCGTTCAACTTTGCCGTGACCACTGGACTTGGTGATGCTTTGGGTGTATTGGCCGGTCACGTTGGATACTACGGAATCAAGAAGGCTGTTTACGACTCTGAGATCAACCTCACTCAAGAATTGCACACCGGAATTTTGCTCGGCTCTGCCGCCTTTTGCTCCGGAACTGCATGGCAGCCTTTGGTGAATGTCCTCCAAGGTGCCAACTTGCCTTTCAACTCTGTCTTTTTTGGTACATGGGCAGGTTGTGGTGTGGCCTTCTACCTCGGTTTGAGAGTTGGACGTTCGATCCTCAGTGGTCCTTTGACCTACATTGAAGAGCCCACTTTTGACAACCAAAAGACGGATGCCTCTCTTTCGACGGCCATTGGAGGTGCTACGGCCTTTTTTGTTGGAACCGACGCCGCCTACCTTCCCACTCAGAACTGGTTGATCGACGTGGTCGGCATCAAGGATGGTACTCCTGACATGGTTGGATCCTGCATTGCTGGATCCTCCACTGCCATGGGCTTTTTGGCTGCGCAGTCCACTCTCAACACCATTTACCCCAGTGGCAAGTTGTGGACCGACTAAATGGTACACCCAGGATGAATTTTGGCCTAGCCTCCCCTCCTCACGATATTTCTACGACGACGGCACCGATTCAATCGCACACTCACGCACAAATCTTCTTCTGTGGAGAGACCATTTTTTGGATCCACCTTTTTGGAATGGTCTCATTGCATGGTCATTAGTTTTCGAAACATGGTAACAATTTAAGTAATCTAATCTTTGGACTCATATTTTCAACCATATCACATGTCGAACTCTCTTAGGATGCTGCAACGACACATATTTCGAATGGGCGAGATGACTTTACAAGCTACACTCTGTGATACTCCAATCAGGAAAGACTAACGACTAAAGTTTCTTTTCTTCTCCTTTTCAACTCTTAATGGGAACTTTGTTATGGTGAAAGAAAGGGCATTCCACACCGGAGATCTCAAACGAAAGAACGTGGAAAGGCAAGGAAGCAACAGGGATCATCTATTGGAAGAATTCTTAGGTTGGGTTACGGGTGCCAAGATCAAGCAGATTTTCACGATCCCAAACATGCTCTGCTAAACAATGCATCATCCAAGCATTGGTCTCGATCGAGGGATAGCTTTGTTTCTTTTCCCTCTTCATCAATTGATTGCGTTCGTGAAAAGCAAGCTCGGACATGCCGTTTGAAGAAAGCCTCAACGTCATTTTCACGTCCAAGGGATTTCTTACCTTCCGCTATTCGGAATTCGGAAGTGTTACTTCCGGGGCCTACCATAACCAGTGCAATTCGGAAGGAAAAGTGCGGGTAGCTAGAAACTCCCGAGAGTATCTTTCAGACTTTTTAAAGCAACTTTGCTACTCCTATGACATACGACCGACAATCCGTATCATCTGCCTCTACTGAACTTAATATAATATGGTGAATCTAATGTATTTACATGGTAGGGCCATCCTTCACAAAGTCCAAAACAAATTCGTTGGACACATTGTTCAAATGGTTCAAAACTTCAATCGTACCGTCCACAAGATCGGCCTCATGGTATTTGACACCCCATTCTTTGCAAAACGATTCGACCAATGCATGAGCCTTTCGCAGATTGTGACGAGGAAGGGTGGGGAACAAGTGGTGGTCCACTTGGAACTGAAGTCCACCGCAGAACCAATCCACAAAGGCTTGAGGAAAACCGTGGCCTCCAATGACATTTCGGGTGGTGGTAACTTGGAGCTTCCAAAAATCAGGGCGGGCATCGGCGTCATATGTGGCCATGCCGTTGTGTCCCAATCCGAACACCAAAGCCAACAACAAACCGCACGAGCAAGTAGACATCATGAAAAATGCAATGGACTTGCCAATACCAAAGGTTCCATATCCAGAGGACACTGCGAACATCCAGGCGTAGTGAAGCAAAATGGCACCACGTTCAAGACGAGGGTAGATGAGCCCCTTCAACTTTTGCTCTTGGGCAGCGTTTTCCGAGGCGGCTCCAAGGCCAAACGCGAACTTGAAGGACTCGTTCATCCAAGACAAGCGGGCCAACAACAAGATCGGGAAGTAGAAGGGAGCCTGGTTGCGTACAAGGAATCGGACAACGGGGGAGTCTTTGCCATCTTTGGAGAGCTCACGGTAAGACTGGGCTTGTTTCAAACTCCAGGCAAGCAAGGGCATAGTATCAATATCCGGGTCACCATCTTGGCTGAGAGCCGAGGAACTGTGAAGATTGGGCACAGCATGATGACCATTGTGCTTATTTTTCCACCATTGCACAGAGTATCCCTGCAAAAAGTTGCCCCAGAAGATACCTGCCAAGTCTCCGTATTTGCGGTAGCGGAAAACTTGGTGGTGAATAAAGTCATGGGCCAACCATCCACATTGTTGGAACAAAAGACCGATGCAAAAGGCACACGCCATGTGAACCAATGTGCTATCCGAGATGTGAACAATGTAGCATGGAACAACCCAAAGCAAAAGAGTGCTGAGGCACTTGTAAGCGTAGAAAAGTTTGTCCGACTTGAAGAGACCCATCATCACAAGTTGAGATCGGAGTTCTCGGTATCCTTTCTCGAAAGCGAGTTGTTGTTCCGTTTTGGGGATCGTATCGGCAATCACGTCTCCAATGTAGAACTTCTTCATCAAGTTTTGGGATCCAGGGGCGTGGAATGCGGCAAAGATATCAGTCATATCGTCTCCCGCATGTGTGAAGATCACACCGCCACCTGGATGTTCATGCCAGTTGGACACATCGTAGACCTTGTCCTTGTAGACAACCCAAGCATCCTCAGGTGTTCGGTGCTGTTGGACTTCAGTCCAGGAGATCTTTCTCTCGACTGGTACGGCGTTTCCTCCCTTGCCCATGGTTTGCAAGTTCTAATGAGTGCTGAATATAATATAATGTCTTTGCACCACGTGTCCTTTAGACCAAAATGTGAGCAAGTGTGGGAAATTGGCCAATACGAGGTCGGATGTGGTCCGCGAAAACAGACTGGCACACGGCAGACGTGGCCACACAGAAAGATGAGGGATGTCCACGATGGTAGAGCATTGTTCCCGACCGTTCCAATGCACTTTGGAGGCCCCCCATCTAAACGCATTCATAGTTTGAATGTCGAGAGTGATGTGAAGATGTGTGAATTAGCATATGCCCAAAGCCTAACATATCATTGTAGAAAGCAACTTTATAGTATCTTGTGGTGTCACCACTCACCACCAATGTTGTTATAATTTATTTGGGATAGACGAGTTGCGTCTGCAACGTATAAAACCAGAGAATAAAAAAGCAAAGTTGCCGAGAGTTACCATGGCAGAAGCTGCAATGGATCGGCACGAAGAGTTGTCCATCTTTGCAAACAGAGGATATCAATGAAGTGGCAATACCGCCTCAAAAGTTGAAGAACGAGCAAGAGGATGAGTTGAGAGTTGAATTTAGGGCACAAGAAAAGATCAATGACATCGATACAGACGACCATTCCATTTCGTCCTTGGGCATGTTGGAAGCTGGCACTAGTTTATCTCAGCAAAAACCAGTTTCAACCACAACAACAGAGCCCGCAGAGTCCTTGTCGACCAACTTGGATCCATCGGTGCCCTCCATGTCTCATACCTCCTTATCTCTATCGACCTCCAGTTTGTGGAATCCACAAATGACTAGCCAAAATAGTGACAGAACAGTTTCAATGCCTCCTTCCTCCTCCTCTTACACACCCAACGAACCACCAAGATCGGTAACTACTCAAAACAGTCATTTGGACGATGATGCTGCTTCTGTGAAAAATGGCACTGAAAGGACAACCATATCCTTGTCGTCCAAGCAAGACAAGGCGTCCAAGCAAGACAAGGCAGATGAAAACGACAAGGAGAAAAAGGACATGCGACAGTTGGCGGCGCACTGTCGTCCTCCTTCGAAACGACCCGGAGCCTACTGGTGCAACTCTTCATCCACATCCACCATATCTTCGACTCAAAGCAATGGGTCGCAAAGAATTGAGACGGAGCTCTCAACATCAATCAATACCAAATTGGAGCCACCTCTACCGGTGACCACCAAGAGTCCTGACAACAATGGCAACAAGTACAAAGACGACAAGGCGTCTTTTTCATCCACAAATGAGACTGCAGAATCTCATCCTTCTTTGGGAGACAGTGTAGCTGCTGACAAGGCGGCATTCGTCGCTTCTCCGTCTCGTCGTTCAGTTCTAGTCTCGTCAAAGACCTGTGACAATGCTATGCAAGGAGATTCACACGTATCAACGGTTACGCGACAGAGTCGCCGCAGTTCGAACGTCCCTGTCAATCACTCATTGCATGTTGACCATCAAAACCACAACAACAATGAAAACGCAGGTTTATTCAGCACTCCAAGCTATGGGCTGGAACAACACGAAGAAGAAGAAGAAATTGTCTTTGTAGAGGACAGTGAGGTGAACTTTACCTTGAACGAAACTCACGAGCGCACACGCGTCGATGGTGAGAACGGACAACGCCCGCATGAAGAAGCCGACAAACCAATTCAAAGAAATTCCTTGCTTGCATTGGCAGCATCGGCAACGACACCACCGACATCGTCGGGAAGCAGCAGTATCGACGACGACGAGGAAGAAGATCGAAACAAACCACCACACACTCCTCGTACACCAGGGTCCGACCGACGAAACTCATTTCAAAGACGAGAGTCGCTCAGTCGACGCCGCGACCGACGTCAAAGCCGATCCGAAGAATTTTTGATTTCCGCCACATTGGTGGTGGAACACGACAGCCACAGCGACAGCAACAGCAGTGGTGGTGGTGACGAGTCCTCTTCTTCACAGGAACACTTGTCCTCGAGTTATCATGGCAGTTCGACTCGCGCCTCATGCACCATGCTCGTCGAAGCCCATCCACTGGATGAAGACAAGGAATATCAAGAACGACAACAATGTCGGGTCCGACTCTTGTCGGGGTTGAGTATCTGTCTCATGGTGGCAGTTGTCGTCACTGTCGTTACAGTAGTGGTAATGATGAGCGATCGCTCCCGTTCGGACCAACCCAGCAGTCTGGAAAAAGACCAAGCCAGTACTGGTTCCAGGGAACCCACGTCCGTCCCGTCTCCATCACCAACCATTGCGCCAACACCCAATCTACAAACTCCCTCCACAGCCGGAGTCACACCGACCATGGCACCGGTTTCCCTCGCAACCCACTTTCCGACGAGTCCTTCGGGGGATTGTAACAGTGAAGCATCCCTGGTCTGCGATGCAGATTCGTGTCTGGACTGCCAATCGTCCAGCAGTGTTCTGGATGGATCCCCCGGTTGTGCCTGTGCGGGATGTGAATGTACCGTCTGTCAAGCACAACCCTCTTGTTGCCATACGGAATGGGACGAAACCTGCGCCCAATTAGCCCAAGAACTGTGTGCGTGCAGTAGTCCTCCAACCGTCGTCGACAGGACCGCAGATTCATCCTCCAGTCCATCGTCTCAGCCCACTGACAAGGAGGACGCTTCTTCTTCTTCTTGTTCGGGACACTGTGTAACCGACGACGGTGTATGTGGTACTTGTAATACCATTCATTTTGGAACGGGTTGTAGTTGTTCCGAATGCGAATGTGTCGTGTGCGAAGAAGATCCCTTTTGTTGCAACAATGAATGGGACGCCGTTTGTGTGGAAAAGGCCCAGGCCTTGTGTCACTGTCACTCCAGTCCGACACTGTCTCCCACACTGGACCCGACGGCGGCCCCCACCATTACGGCCTCTCCTAGCGTCTCACCAAGACCTTCCAGTTCTCCCAGTGTCTCGACGAGACCTTCCAGTTCGCCGACGGAGCATGTCCCCTCGGCCATTGAACTCTTGTTGGCGGCCAACTAGGCCATTTACGGCGGGACGGAATTCCAAAACGACGACCCGTCGTCGTATTGGGTCCAAGCCTTGCGGTTTGTGGAAAACACGGCGTCTCTGGACATGCCCGACTGGAGAATTGCCCAACGCTACGCCTTGGCCTGTATTTATTATTCCACGCTCGAGGGGTTGGCCAGTGTATCGGCCACCACGACACTCAATGCCTGGATGGTGGAACCCAATGAATGCCAATGGCATGGAATAAACTGTGATTTTACCGAGGAGAACAATGGTGTGTTGTCATCGTATGGTCCCGTGACGGAAAGTAACTTTTCACACTACGATTTCACGGGTTTGTTTCCGATTGAAGTCACCTTGCTCCAAGACTCGCTTCGTTCCTTGACTCTGTTGGGAAATCCACGCTTGAGCAATACCGGCGATGAGCAAGTGGGATGGTTGGGAGACTTGACACAATTGACCGTGTTGGATTTGACCAAGGGAGGCTTTGAATACGACGGTCTCCCACCGCAATTGGCCCAATTGACCAATTTGCAACGTCTCAGCTTGCCCTTGGCCAACTTTCATGGACCCTTGAATGAAACCATTTTCCAAACCATGGACCAACTCAAAATTTTGGACTTGACCTCCATCTCCTTGCAAAGCACGATTCCCACGATATTCAAAACCTTGCCCAATCTGCAACGGATTTACATGGGATATTCCGGTTTGACGGGTGGTTTGCAAGACGCTTTCGATGGTCAAGGGTTTGCCCAATTGGTCGAGTTCAAGGCCGAAGGTAATGCGTTGGGTGGGAGTCTTCCGACCACCCTAGCGCTCTTGACCACCTTGCAACGATTGGATCTGTCGAGTTGTGGCATTACGGGAACCATTCCCACCGAGTTGTCTGACCTGAACAATCTCCGTATCTTGCGCCTCAATGACAATTTTCTCCACCAATCCATTCCGGCCGCCTTGGCCAATCTGACCCAATTGGAGGAACTGCACTTGTACAGCAACGACTTGACGGGATCCATGCCGGACGACATTTGTGCCAATCGTAATGACGGTGGCCCATGAACGGCCTTGGGCGTCGATTGCGCCATGTCTTCGAGTCCTGGTGGTGCTGGGCCCGTGGTGGACGAGGCGGAAGTGACCTGTGATACGACGACCTGTTGCACATGCTGTGGCGAATGTTGCAAGCCATGGGTCGAGTGTTGAGGTTTTGTGAGTCCTTCCGTTTCTCTTTCTCTCTTTTTCGCTGCAAAGACCTGGAAATCGTCGTTTCCCTGTCAAGCAGCCTCGCATCCTTCTATTCTATGAGAACAAATTGTTCCTGTTTGTTTCTCTCTCTTTTTTTGGCTTGTCCAGTATGAATTTTGCATTTCTTGTAAAGCTATAGATAGCTATTCCTTTGGATCTGAAAAATGGCTTGTTTGCTTGTCTCCAACTCACTTGTACGTAGACATCAAGCATGTCAAACAACAAGGATCGTCCGATCCATGCCATGTTGCACACATGACTAGAGATGATGAAAAAGTCACAACGAAGGAATAAGTTGGGCTATGTGTACCGATTTTGGACGGGGTAGCTTTTGAGGCAGCGTCTTGCAGTCGTCGGCTCGCACCGCGTTTTAGAACCGCGACTGCATCGGTCTGCAAATTCTTCACGCGCCCATCCCACCATGACGACCCCCAAAAGAAGGACAGGAACGACGGGTTCCTCCTCTTCTCCTCCCCAGCAGCCACCACCGGTTGGTCCTCCTGGAGGAGCAGCGCTACTTGATTTGGATCAAGTCTATCGTTTGGTGACCGATTGTGCCTCGGGGAGAGCTTCCAAGGAACAAGTCGAAGACGCGGTCACTCAATTGCTCGTTGCCGGTTCGTCGTCGTCGTCCAAGGCACCCCCGAAAACCACCACAGCCGTCCCTCCTGCCGCAACGACTGCCACCCAACCAACCCGATTGTCCACCCACCACAAGGCTCCCAATACGCGTCATAATAGTACCACAACCACTGAACCGACCCAGGGCATTCGAGTGCAGTACGATTTTCAAAACTACGATGACGACGACGACGAGGATGGCACTCCCCAGAAACAAAACGCAACAACAACAACTACTACTACAACGATCAATCCGGCAAGATCAACCACAACAACACAGTCCGAGGCTGTCTCACGCCGCAGTGGTCGCAAACGCAAGACGCCCCCATCCTCATCCGACACCAAACCGACGACGACCAGTCGTGCCTTGGATCTGTCCTTGTACGAAACCATTCCACTGGGACGTCAAGGTGCCAAAATGATGGTGGTTTTTGGCGATGGTCCTTGTCCGGATCCCGCCGCCGTCCAAGCCACCCTACTCGGTACGCGTCGCAGTATGTTGGTGGCCATTCAAGATGCCCGTCATCAACGACGGACCACACAAGCCGTGTACCAACAAGCCAAGTCGGTGGTAGACAAAAAGGGCGGTGGAGAATATTCGACCTTGTCCACGGCCGACTTGTATCGCGTCCAACAAAAAGATGTTCGACATTCCAATCCACCCTGTGGATTTGCCATGGCCGATCTCATTCCTCTCTTTCCCCAAGAAATGAATGCCTTTATTCGATGGAATCAAATGAAGGAAGAAGCCGATCCACAACGAGACGACGAAACGCAGCCACAAACACAATCCCAAACCGACAGACAGGAGGATCCCGTCGTGGTCGTGGGTGGTCATTTGCAGGAACGGGCGCACGCCTTTGATGTTCGCACCTTGCACATGAAACGCGAGGGATATTTGGAATTTTCGGCCGTCCGGCATCAAGGATCCTTTTTGCCCAACCAACGACGAGATGCCAAGGCCACGGAATGGGCTCAACAACAGCAGCACGACAAGCAACACCAAAAACAAAGTGGGGCACGCCGACAAGGGGTTTGGTCCCACATGGCCTGGGAAGAAGTGCGATTTTTGCATTGGCTCGGATTTGATCCCACTGGAGGTAATAGTGCTAGTACCACAGAGGGTGCCGCGACAGAGACGGCGACTCTCTTGCCACCCAATTCGGAAACCACGGGAGCCTTGGCCTTTTTGGCGCATGATTTTTTGGGTCGCATTGTCGAACAGGCCATTGCCATTCGAGATGATCCACGTCCTTCTCGTAGCAATAGTAGTGGTGCTGCTGGTACACCAAAGGACCAAACGACGCCACCAGTACCAAAAGCTCGTCCCACCAACCAAGACGACGAACCACTACCACCCAGACAATTAACGGCCGAGGATATTGCGCGCGCCATGGAACATCCCCATGTCAAACCCATTCCCCTGTTTCCGAGTCGCAATCCTCGCGACAACCAACAACAGCCTAAGCAAGCCATGGTCAGCACGCAATTGTATTTTGGACCCGGCTTTGAAGATCGGGTGGAACTGGAATTGGAGGCCATGACGGGTGGTGGTACGATCGACCACCACCCACGAGGTTCCAAACACGCCAAGAACAAGAAACCACCACCACTGGAGGACAAGGAGGTGGACAGCCACCAAACGCAACAGCAGCAAGCCGATGCGCAATGGCGGATTCGGGAAGATATACTGTTTGAACAATTGGCGGCACAGCTTCCGCCGTCCGAAGAAGAATTGTTTCAGTCGGCATTGGCCACCGAAATGAGCGTGGAGAAACCTCTATCGACACTGGCACCGAACTCCCAAAAGGACAACGACACGACGTAAACGGGCTTGTCCATGAGTTCCTTTTTCTCGATCTATCAGGAGCATAGAATACGCACAAATCAGGACGACCACAGCGGACCAATGATTCACTGGATATGGTCCAATTGAGCGAGGTTCTGCGTGCACACACCGGTCTCCCAACTCGGAAACCAAATGTGCACATCAATTGTCGTGTCTAGTAGTGTATGGTCACACACAGATGGACGGTTGGTTCCGAGGGGTCGGATGATTGGGTCGGCTCACAATATTAAGAACCTCTCCCGCACTGCCGTAGTTTTACCCGTGATGCGCACCCTCTCCATGCTGCTGCTGCTGCTGCTGCATGACTCCAGTGGCGTGTCCGTGTCACAAATTCGCCACTATTTTTGGGGGGTCCGACGAGGATCACCGTTGGTGCGGATCCCATGAGACGTGCCGTGTTGGAAAAATTGGCAACGTTCCAGAATGAGACGAAGTCGTTGGAACTGATCATTCGTTCTTTTCGACTGTCGAAACTATCGTATACTCTAGACTATCACCTCCAATGTTGGTGTTTTCATGCTAGTCTTTTAGACGATCTTGGTCGCAAGGTAGTTACGGCTGTACCTCGTCCTCTCTGCTACGCTCTTGGTTCTCATTTTGTGTGCGGTGCCCTAAATGGGCAGCTCGTCGGGCGTCCATCCTGACCCGTGTACTGAAAAGTATTATAGTAGTTTTGGCGCGCCCTGACTGGCGCGCATGCCGATCTTTCGATTCCCTCCATGGCGGGCAATCACACACCATCATCCAAATAATGTGGACCATGGACGAATGAACCCTCGAAAACGACAGTGTCTCGAGTAGAATCGCAAACGACAACAAGACGAGAGTCGTACCCATCCTGCTACACACACCATCTTATCCCCACTACTACTACGGACTGGACAAACTCTTCCACTAGATCGGCGATTGATCGAGATCCTTCTCTCTCCAACGACGAGCGGAACAACAACAAGAACCACACAACGATTCCGATATCATGTCGTCGTCCCAATCGCAAGACAGTACGGTCCGCAATGTCTATTCGCAATCGCAATCGCAGCAGCAGGCGTCCCAATCCGGAGCAACTACCAATGCCGCTGACGATTCTGGCGGTGCAGGGATCACCTTGGTCAATTACGACAAGGAACAAGGTTCGTTGGCATATCTAATAGAGATGGGCCACTACTTTGCCAAACCACAAATTATTGTTCCACTCACACTGTTTCGATTGCTACTCTCTTGTGATTTGCGTTTGGTTCTGTTTCAATGGCGATGTGTTGCGTGTCCATGTTTGGTTTTGTTTAGAATTGTTTGAACGCTTTTTGCGCGAACACACCATTGTCATTGCCGAGCGGTCCCACTCCACGAATGACAACGATAGTGACGAGGATGACGAACTGGACTATGAACCCGTCGACGAAGACGAGTACATGCAATCGCACCGGCGGCGTCGCATTCCGGCCTATGCGCAGCATTTGCAACGCATTGTCAATCGCGACTATTACACGGCCACGCAACGCATGTTTGTCATTCAAGTGCCCTTGCAGGAATTGGTGGACTTTGGCGAACCCGACTTGGCTCAACGGGCCAGTGACAATACGCTCCGCTACGAAGAAGTTTTTTCCCAAGCCGTGGATGCCGTCTTGGAAACCTTGACCCGCACCACCACCACCGACACGACGCAACAGGTCGATGGCCCGCCCGACAGTGTCGAACTCTTGCACCAACATCGCGTGGCCCGTCAACAGGCGGTCCAACAGGAACGACACGCGGCGCAAGCGGCCAATGCACACAATCACTATGCCGCCGGAACCACGGATCCATCGGCCGACGACGAACCAACGACGACGACGAATGCCCGCAATGCCACGACGAATGCGACTCAAGACTTTCCGCCTCTCCTCTTGCGACGCTACGAATTGCGCATTTTGCCCTTGGGACGGTCCGGCAATTTGCCACCCTTTGATCAGCAAGTGCATCGCACCAAGCAGCAAGACGCTACTTGCCCGCCGGCCGTGTCGTTGCGTCAAGTGCGGTCACCCGCCATGGGGCGTCTCGTGACCTTGCAGGGCATGATTGTGCGAGCGTCGGATGTGAAACCCTGCACCTTGGTGGCCACCTATTCCTGCCACGCCTGTGGCGCCGAAATTTATCAACCCACACCCTACCAACGCGAATTTTTACCGCCAAAGTCGTGTCCCAGCGCCGCCTGTCAACAGCGCGGTGCCAGCAATACCTTGCAATTGCAAACTCGGGGGAGCAAATTTACCAAATTTCAAGAATTGAAATTGCAAGAAGTGCCGCATCAAGTGCCCATGGGCCATGTGCCGCGGTCCTTGACGGTTCATTGTCGCGGCGAATTGACGCGACAAGCGGCTCCGGGTGATGTCGTGACCATGGATGGCATTTTTTTGCCCCAACGCTTGGCCGAATCGGGATTCAAGGCGCTCAAGGCTGGCCTCGTGTCCATGACTTATTTGCATGCGCAACATATTGTCGTGCACAAAAAGTCGTACGACGAAGATCCCCTCGATTCCCACTTGTCCACGGCCGAACGGACCAAAGTGCAAGAGCAGGTGGAACACGTGGCCCAAAGCGAGGATCCCGTCGGACGCTTGTCCCGGAGCATTGCGCCCGAAATTTTTGGCCACGAAGATGTGAAACGCGCCCTCTTGTTGCAATTGGTGGGCGGCGTCACTCGCACCTTACCCGATGGCATGCGGATTCGGGGCGATTTGAATGTCTGTCTCATGGGCGATCCCGGAGTGGCCAAATCGCAATTGCTCAAACATGTCGCCAGTATTGCGCCCCGCGGTGTCTATACGACGGGAAAAGGATCGTCCGGCGTAGGATTGACGGCGGCCGTCACCAAGGATATGGTCACGGGAGAAATGGCCCTGGAAGGAGGAGCCTTGGTCCTGGCCGATCGCGGCATTTGTTGCATTGACGAATTGTACGTTCCGAACTGAACCAGTGGATCGTGATGACGACACTGACACTCTCTTGACTCACCCTTTTTGTTTTCCACGTTCTGCCTTGTGCGCATCTCGTCCAGCGACAAGATGGACGAAGCCGACCGGACGGCCATTCACGAAGTCATGGAACAGCAGCAAGTATCGATTGCCAAGGCGGGCATTGTGGCCACCCTCAATGCACGGGCGGCCGTCTTGGCGGCGGCCAACCCGCTCTACAGTCGATACAATCGCAACAAATCCTTGTCGGAAAATGTCGCCCTGCCCAACTCGTTGCTCAGTCGATTTGATCTCATGTTTCTCATTCTAGATGTGGCCAATGTCGATCGCGACATGGCACTGGCCCGACACGTCACGTTGGTCCACCAAAATGAAGGCCTCGAAAAGGCCAATCTGGTCAGTAGCAATACGCAAGATACCGAGGACAACTCGGATGACGATTCCATGGAAGATATAAATCCTACTCCAGCCAACGCGGAGGGAGACGACACGGAGAATGGCCCCGTCTCTCCCCAAGTTCTTCGAGAATACATTTGCCGCGCGCGTCGTCACCAACCAGTGGTGCCTCCCGATGTGGCACCCTACATTGTCGAGGCCTATGTCTCCCTCCGTCTCCAAGACGGCAAACAGGGAAAGCGCAGCAGCAAGGGCAATGATCAAACCGCCATGACGGCGCGACAGTTGCTGTCCATTTTGCGATTGAGTCAAGCCTTGGCGCGGTTGCGGTTTTCCGATCTCGTGGCCCGTCAAGATGTCGACGAGGCCATTCGATTGACGCACCAAAGCAAGGCGAGTTTGGAAGACTCATCGTCGACGACTGGACAACAGCCCTCCTTTCGCGAAGATGTCACCTCCCGCATCTTTCATGTTTTGCGTGAATATCTGGCAGCGACCACCTCGGCCATTTCTCAGGGGGATGGCATGGATTTGCGGACGGCCGAAGCCATGGTGTTGCGAAAAGGCTTTACGGCGCAGCAATTTCAAACCTGTTTGGAAGAGTACGAGGCGCTCCGGGTCATTCAAATCAATCAAACGCGTACACGGATTTTCTTTTTGTAAATTATACTAGTACTTTGGAGGGAGTTATATTCTTCTGGAACAATGACGTTGTCCAATGCCATGTTACTTGCAGGTTAGTGCGCAAAGCGCAAAGCATGACGAAACACAGAGCAGCAAGGTGCGCCACCGTGCGCGCCGCCAGTGCCAGTCCGCCTTGGAACATTTTTCGTGAGTCGGGCCGGCGCAGTACACATTATTTCATACTCAGATTCCAGTCATGTACCTTCGCTCCGCGGCTTCTTTTCTTCGCCATTGCCCTCTTTTTTTGGTGCGGATCAGCTCATCTCTCTTGCTTTTTCTACGCAACAAAACTTGTGTGGCAAAGCAATCAGCGAACACACTCCAATTCCGTTAGTCATTCTTGTTTCTTTCCTCTTGCTCTCACACCTCTTATACACGACGTTTGTTGCGGCCACACGGTAGCGCTTCTATAACTCTAGGAGAGGAGAGTTTCCAACACAATCAACAAACCAAACGCAACGTTAAGACTTTTTCTGGGGACATTGCATTCCTCGAATGGCCGCAACACAACCAGTACAGCAGGATTCGACCAAGGATACTAAGAAGAAGAATGAGGAAACGGCAGGGAACAATGACAGAAAGACGATTACGATGCACCAGCGCCGTCGCCGTTCCAAACGGCGCACCACTCAATCTGTGAACAGCAACAACCACCAGCCACCCTGGAGGACAGTATGGAACGACGCCACGTCTGACAATCTCGTGACGCGCTATGTCCACAAACGCCAACAAGAAGCCTGGAACGAGTTTTGCCAGGATGTACTGGAGCCCCTCATTACGGGCAAACAGGATCATGAGGAGGATGGACGGTCGTTGTTGCAGGTGTTGGAATGTTTGTATACCATGGGAATTGCGCGACCCGTGTTGGAACATGCCGCCCAGGTCATTTGCGGTAGTCCCGCAGAGCAGGATGAGGCCTTGGCGGGTTTGGCGCAGTTCTTGGCGCATGGTGTCACCCGTGCTCCCACCCCCTTTGGCATTAGTCAACGATTGGCCGTCCTGCATGTAATTTGTACCTTTCGTGAACAACGAGAACAACAACAAACGAGAGAACCCGGCACTGGTTCCGAACGTGCAACAAACTCCACAAGTATCGATCCTGTGTTATTGTGGCATTTTGTCTTGGGAGATGATTCAAATACACCATTCGATACAAACGATGAAACCACCTCCACAGACCACACTGGACCGGATTCGTGGGATGTGTGGTGTTGGGAATTGCGGGCCTTGACGCTGGCATGTTTGAAGCAAGAAGAAGAGGAACGGCGACGGGCGCACGCGACGGCGGACCAGTTGGCCCATGCCGTGGGAATGGCGGCCGTCACGGTCGAATTGGGGCTGAGTCAATCGACTCAACTCGTTTGTCGGGGCATGGGCCGAGGATGCGAATGGATCAAGTCCCAACTGGGCTCTCCAAAATACCAACAAGGAAACGACGCCGACGACGAAGAATCTCTCGAACAAGAAGGTTTTGAGTTGGTTCACAACGAAGAAGCAGAGGAAACCATGTCGGAAGCTTCCTCGTGGTCCTCCGTCTCGAGCGAAGCTCCGTCGGCAGTGACGACAACCACCATTGTGACAGCCACGTCTCAGGGTAGTGCCAACAAGAGTGTCAGCAGCAAAAAGACCAAGGATGGCATTGTCAAGGAGGCCTACACATCCTACAGTCGCACTGCGCGACACGCGACGGACGCCGCCCGTGAAACAACACAAACCTATGTGCAACAATTCAAGGAAGCCTCGGGGGAAAAGTTTCTTCAAGCGGCTCAGTCCAGCCGCGCCTGGGCAACGGAACATGTACACGCCAACCACCAACACTGGGCCTACTTGGATGCCGTGGCCACGGTGTCTCTGGCGAGTTTGGGTGCGGTGGCCGTCATAGGCGAAGCCATGTTCCACAACACCCAAGTCTTGCTCGATCACTCGGCGTCCGTCACGACCGATCTCATTCAACATCAATTTGGTCCAACCGCCGCCCATGTCTTTGCCAATGTCAGTCGGACCACCACCAACGTGACACGCATGACGGCACAAGTCGCCGGTTTGGCCTCGCCTGCATTGGTGACCAAAGCCGTCGTCAAACAGGCCGGCAAGGAGAAATTGCGAGAACAGCATGCCCAAGAACAAACCCTTCGACAACAACAAGAACAACAACAGCAACCACTGGACCCCCCGAGTCAGAAACCAGCATAGACCAAGGGGTCCGGTGAATCCGTGCACGATACGCCGGTATGAACGAGTAACAGAAAAGAAGCAGAAGTGAATGGACGGATACGAATTTATTTCTCGGGCTGCATGAGCGGTTCGCTCATCCGACGATTGCATGAGCGGTTCGCGTATCCGACGATTGCTCATACGCACGAGAAGGGATGGCCACGATGGTTTTGTTCTTTTGGCTGGAACCCTTTCTCGAAAAGGGATACCCGGCGTTTGCTCTGGATCATGCCACGAATGGACGGCAACAGACAAGGAGGCACACCCACGTAATGCACTAGGTAGGTATGTAGGAAGGTGGTTCTGTTTCTTGTATGAACGATTTTCGACATTGGATTAGAAGCGACACCCGGCGTTTGTTCACACGCACGAAGAGATGCCACGAATAGACGATATCGGTGGATGCGAACATTCAACGTAGCTACCTATATGGATAGTCAGTCGAGTAGAAGGATGATGATGCAAGCATGGAATAATCGATGCGATTGAAGGTGTCACTGAGAGTCTGATGTCTCTCATAGTCCTGTGATCGTTGCGGTTTTCCGGCTAAAATTCAGGTAGAGCGGAGAGCTGAGATTGAGATGGTCAATGGTCTATGGTCACCGCATTCCCCCAATCTTGTATGAGGCCTATCTAAGGTAGGCATAGTGGCGGCCCTACCTATTGGCGGGAGATGCTTTTTCTCGCATGGACGGCAAGATCACGACAATGCACATAGCTTCCCGGACTAGATACCGCGATGCAACACGTAGAACACACTGGTTCTTTTTCCGACAAAACGACATGCGGGGTTCCGCCGTAAAAAGTCCAATCCATCCCTCTCGCGCCGACCGGGTTGAGTCACGAATTAGGGCCATACCAAATGAATGAGGATACGCCGACCCGGCCATTCACGGATGGAAGGGGTCGCGAATTTTGTTAAATCGAGTCTCTCGCCGCTTCAACTCGGTGAGCCGCAATGCGAACCTCGCCCCTCTAGCTAGTTGAGCGTGCTATGCGAGGTTCTGTGGTTTCCAGACCTCGCAACTCGCAACTCGCAACTAATCTCGGCGACACGAGCGACTGCAACAAAACAAGTAATTGTATGACGAGATCAACGTTTGACATCCGATGTGATGCAGAAAACATGAATAGATCGAGAGTAATTGTATGACGAGATCAACGTTTGACATCCGATGTGATGCAGAAAACATGAATAGATCGAGACACTTTCTGTCCTGTGGAGTGGAATCCGTTCGGCCTGTCATGGGGCATCTCTTCCCATTTTCTGTCAGAGGTGATCGAGAGGAAGACCATGAATGTCAACATGACAGTTCGGACCACAGCATCCATCCTTCTCTCCATGACAGGAGGAGAGGGAGAGACAAGCAATGGGCAGCACGTCTCGACAATCGCATCTCCTTGTGAAACCACGACCTATTACGGCACCACAGCTGAAGAGTCGAAACTGGACGTGGATGTGGATGTGGATGTGGACGTATTGGTTTGCCATTCTGGTTTTGAAGTAGACATTAGTGATCATCTATCGCTCAGTCCAACATCCTCCATTACCAAACACTACGAGTCTCCTGCTGCAAGAGGCGATTCTTCTATTTCCAGTTCCGACTGTCGGAACTCGTTTTGGACTCTGGACCATCTAATGGCGCAACCCTTTATTCAACGTGCTCTGTACAAGGACAGACGGACACCTCAATCCGTCCTCTCCTTCTTTTTCGGTGTGGATTACCACAATGAACAGGATATCCAAGACAATCTAGTCCATGGCGGTGCCTTGATGAAAATGCCTCCCTTGTGGTTTGCCGGTGGAAGAGACTATGATGCGGTTTGTTTCGAGCAGTTTGCCTCCATGGTACGACGCCTCGCTCCACAACAAGGACGAGCATGGCCAGGAGGAAACGGTCCTGACGACGACTGGACCCAAACAGTGGATGGATTGGTGGCGCAAATGATTCTCTGCGATCAAATATCGAGAAATGCCTTTCGAGGCACGACAGAAGCCTTTGCTTACGATGAAGCCGCCTTGCGCTATGCTCGACAATTGTCCCACCTGATATTCTCCAAACAACAAGAGGAGACTCTGGAAACGGCTATAACAGGTACCATCTATCCTCCTTACCTGGCCGTGTTGATGATGGCATTGATGCATGCGGAAGACGTGCAAGATCATGAAAATGCCTTGAGAATCTTGGACCTTGCCGTGAAACAGTCTCCTCCGTCCTTGTCGGTTTGGTGGGATCAGCAACAAACCTTTGAACTGGAACATAGAAAAGTCATTGATCGATTTGGTCGATATCCTCATCGAAACAGCCTCAAGGCACGCGTGAATACCGAAGAAGAAACGAGGTGGCTTGCCGACGCGGACAACCTTCCTGGTTGGGCCAAGAGCCAACTATGATGCTTCTTCCACCGCCAATGCGAAAATCTCTGAGAGTCTAGGCAACAACTACAATAGACAAAATGACTCATTGTTTTAATAGTCTGCTATGTTATACCATGACGTATGCGTCCTCTCGAGGGTATCCAACTGTTGCCATGAGAAGGTGTTTCCCTAGAACCAAGTGATAGCTAGGTCACGAGCATCCAATAGGTAGAACTTTGTTTGATGTAGATGACACCCCAATGTTGAACGGCTATCGATTGATACATCACTCATTCACTTGCTAGCTTGTGCGTCACTCATGGAGAATAGACAAACATCACGCGCTCCGGCAACCCAATCCATGACATGGAGAGTGCATGGGAGTACATATCGTCTTCGTTCCATCAGATTGAGCACCAAGTTATCAGGATCCACCGGTTCTGTCGGCACGTGTAGGATTTGTTCCCTCAAGCATTGCCTTGAGAGGGAATAGGGGCTCAAAAAGTAAGTTGATCGAGACAATAGCCACATAACATGCGGTTTGTCTACCTCTTTCGATTGGAGGGACGTTGATAACCAATGCGTTCTTGCTCGTGTGTCTGCTTTTGTTTTTCCTTTGAGGGTTTACCCCGTCAGAAAAGATTCAGCAACGATTCAAGCCGGGCGTTTCCAATGCGCCAGTTGAAATATGATCTAATCCTTGGGGACATCCTCGTTTGTACCCGACAAAGGTTTCAGAAACTCGCTTCGAATGCGCGCCACTGCCGTTTCCATATCCGACGCTGTCACATACAAGGATGCATCCAAAATCACGTAGAGTTCAACATCGTCCACTTTGGAAGGATTTTGGCCTTGGCTTTGGATCAAGGGACCACGAGACGCCCACACCCAATGACGTGGAAGAGCCGTACACAGCTCCTTACAGGTTCTCAATGGGTCCACAACATCGTCGCCACAGGAACTGAGCTCCATCATGGCTTCTTCGACCGCCAGTAAGGTATCCAAGGAGCCCACTTGAGACGCCAATTCATGGCGAATATCACAACCACCCAAATGACGTCTCTGACTATACATGTTGATGCTTTGAGTGCTGTGCAAGGATGGCAAAAGGGGCGATGCGGTTGCTGTACTTCGGTTGTTCGCACCGTTTGGTTTGGAAGAAGATATTGTTTGTCGTTCCTTTGATCGCCGTGGATGACTGCTGCGCTTATTGGAACAGAGGATCACTTGGTTGGTTGTGCGATTAATCATGAGAATATCCTGCCCTTCTTCCTTCCACGTTCGTCGTTCCAGCCACCCATCCTTCTTGTCCCACCCGAAAAGGTCCAGCAACGTGGATTGCAAAAAGCTATTCAAGACGCGAAGCAAGGCATCAAAGTAATCTTGATCCTCCGAATCGGGTGGTATAGAGAGAAAAAACAAAAGTTGGAGCGTGTCATCCCATTGATACAAGCACATGCGATGCGATGTCCTCTTGGCGTCATCCCACAGTCCCTGAACTGTCGGTGCCCAAACACGAAATCGATTCGGATCTGCCTGGTGCCGTCCCAACGCCTTGTTGCTTTCTTCTTCTTCATCATCAATTTCTGTGAGTTCCAAAGAGGACAAGGAGAACTCGAGCACTTGCACAATTGATTCTTCGCCAACGCCAAAGAGTGACAAGGGCGGTGGTGCGACAAAGGATCCTCGTTCTACACGATTCATGGGAGAAGGGTCATTTGGAGCTGAGTGTGTGGGAGAAGCCGGCCCTGCCGCAATCGACCAAATGGACCATCCAACAGACGACCGATTCTTGTCAGTCGACCTGGAATTTGAAACGGTTGTCAAAGCTCGTGCTTGAATCTGAGTCATGTAGGATAACAAGAGCGATATGCCACTCATGCCAGAAGGATAGTTTGCCTTGGTCCTTCCATCTAGGGTCCACAAATGTGTCGGATTGTCCATGAGAAACATGGATACCGAAGCAATCGGACATGACGCGGTTGAGCTTATCTCGGACATGAATCGGGCCATGGCCTGACGCAACGACTCTACCTTGTCTGTATCTTGAACAGACACAAACTCCGATGGCAGTTGCTGGGGTAAGGGAGAGGGTGTCCATTCCACCATGCACCGTCCTCCTTCTACAAAGCAAGTACTTTGCCATTCGCTCAAAAATCCATCGTAATGGACTTTTAATGCTTGACGCAGCAATGTTATTGGTAGGCTTTCGAGCAAACGGTGCTTGAATCGATTAAGCTCAAACAGTTGTTGTTCTGATTCTTTCATAGATTTCTCGTTTGCATCACCTGTGGTTGTAGCCTCATCCTCTTCCGTGCGACGATTTCCATGAGTTTTCGCCAAGCGTTCCATTCGATCCTTCAGCTTGCGAGTTTTCGCCGTGAGCTGAAACAGTTGATCCATTCCAGGATACAAGCACGATGTACCGCTGCTCGTTTCCCTCGGTCCATCTTTGGGCTCCTCCTTTAATCTAGAGTGAATTCCTCCTCCTCGCAAGAGGCAAAATAACTCATGATGACGCCGAAAGGCGGTCGCCACTGCTTGGGGTGTGACGGCAGCATGACGAATTTGCGACACGGAAGAATCTTGCCTCGTCCTTGTCTTTTGTCGTTGTTTCGAAAGTTGAATAACCAGTACAATGTTGGATTCCGTCCCTTCATTTTCTTGGTCTTCAATGGGTTGGAATAACAGGGTTGCGTTTTCGAGTTCCACGATACGAGCAGTTTCATCGAAAGGACATCCTTCATACCCCGAAGCATTGTCGACCTCTGATTCCGTTGGGAAGAGCGACATGGGAAGCGTGTAGAGTGCCGATGCCAAGTTGCAGAGCTCAATCGAAGAATTCTGGATCGTCGTTGTAATCTCGTCCGTGTGTCCACTGCAGTCGGCAGCACGGTTCGTGGTTGTGTACTCGTAGAGAATGGGAAGGGCCAGTTCTTCCAAAGACGAAGCCTCATCCGCAGCAGATGTTCCTGTCGCTATTTGACGTAGACCAAAATGAACGACCAGCAACCGTTCCACCGGACTCGAGCAAAGTACGGTAGGAACTCTTCCCTCCACCACGTCGTTGGATGCATCCAGATGATTCATCATCCTTCTTGCACAGGTCTTCTTCGGAATCAGAAATACATTAGAAAAAGTGGTCGTATGATGGGACAACAGATGCAGGGCATCGTGGACAATATGGTTAAGACGATGACGAGCTCGTCGGTCTGAACAATTTTGAAGCGGGGCAATGGGCGGAGAAGAGGGGTAACAAATCTTCACAGTTCACAGTATCAGTATTAGGGGGCCTTCATCCCCTAATTACGGATTTCGCTGACAGTCCGCTTCTCCGGATGCGTCCGTCCTTTGTCCTTATCAACAATAAACATTCTCACTTCTCACTTCTCACACGCCACAAAAAACTACGACACTACAATCTACAATAGATAGACTGTACAATGATCAATGATCAATCTACGAAAATACGAAATCCTCCTACTACTGCTAGAAAAACTCTACCTTTGGGAGTAACTACACTCAGTCGTCTGTCCTCCGTCCTCCAATTCATGTTTCCTGTCTACCTACCTAAATCACTGCTCTGCAATCTCTGATCTCTACCTACTCATAGACAATAGGGATCGTAGATCGAAAGATATACTGGATACTTGCTGCTTGACCATCGACCATGTGCTCAAATGTCAAATCAAGCTCGACAATCGACAGCAGAGCTAGGAGGTAAAAGCACATCTCCCTCCTTGTTGCCACGGTGACATAGCTATTGTATTTGACTAGGTACTAGGTACCCCTTGGAGTGGCGACTAGACAATTATTCCCCAGCACTCTCTCTCTCAGCTAGCCCCATCCAATTCCCCACATTCCCCATGCCCAATTCCAATTCCCATTGCTACAAGTATTGTACCAGCCCCTGTAGCCTATCCGTAATCCCTATCAATAAAAGTAAACCATAATCTGTAATCTGTAATCCGTATGCTACAACCTACAACCAACAAGAGTCCTGATTGTACTGATTACTCCTATAGACAAACCAGTAGCGAGTAGGGAGTGTCATTCTTTGTTCTGAGCTCGTTGTCGTTTGGCTTTTTTCTTTTTCTTTCCTCTTTCTTGTACCTTTACCCTACGACCTAGTGTCTATTCTACCCCTGTACTCATATGAGGACAAAATCCTCATATGAGTACACTTTCAAAAGAAGAATATCAAATCAATCATGTACTCCTAAGTGGTTTTAAAGTTCAGATTCGTAATCTCCATACTTGAAAACATACCCCATGATATTCTCATGCTTTAATTGTGATGAGTAGTGACGATACAGTATCAAAAACAGAATTCATCCATGTTGGAGCGATGGTGATTTTCTAAGGCTGTTCCTCGAGCACGACAAAACCAATTTGAAAACGTGACGTCTTGGAGAAATTTCACATTGGCCCGTTTTTCTATCCTCGAGCAAAACCAAAACCAAAACGAGAGCCCGCGCCTGGGTCCCCAACACTCCCCACAAGTACTTCGTGGAATTGAATACCAATACTATTCGCAAGTCGGGCTACTTCATTAGGGATTGGGGGACCGTTGGAGTCGAACGCGCGCCGCTGAAGTCCAGAACGCGCGCTGGAAGTTTCTGTATACCATATGTACACTAGAATAATGATAACACAATCCCTAATGCTATTTCAGGATTTGTCGGCCGACAAATCCTGAGCTCTGGATTTGTCGGAATGGAGGCCCGACAAAAACTGTGAGGTGAAATATGACGTCAAGATGATGTAAATTGATGACGTGTCACGTTTTCAGATTGGTTTTGTCGTGCTCGAGGAACAGCCTAAACTGAGTGTTTGGAGGGGATAAAACAGGAGACAATCAACCTGATGAGTGTTATTATCCCTAGTGATGATGACCAGTTGTCCTTTGCCTGATTGAGGCATCAGATTGAGAGAATTCAGCCAAAACAAGCCTCCATCACCACAGAGGAAAATTCTGAGACCGTAACAGCATTCGACACCAATACAGGGTCAAATGCGGCGTCTGAGCCTCCTGCACCCCAACAGTTCATGTACAGGAAGCACAGACACCTTCAGGGAACCAGGAAAGTGCAGTGGGAGACTCAAATCCGCCAATGTATGTGAAGACAGTTGAACTCCCTCGACAAAATGGTTGGATTTGCCCTACATAAACTGGATGGATGCATTTTCCAACACACGTAGTGTCTTGCCACATAAACATAGAACATAATGGTTGATTGTGGTCTATTACTTTTCTATTTTAGTTTTTCATTTTTTTGGTAGAATGGCAGATTCCCATGGTTGGGTTACATTTTTTGTCGATAGCTTCGTACAAAAGCTACTGTGGTCTACGTAGATATGATTTTAGTAGGGTTGTCCTCATATGAGGACAAGCGCTGTCCTCATACGAGGACAAACCGGGGTAGAATAGACACTAGCTCGTACCTCGTACTCCTAACTCCTAACTCCTACCTCCTACTCCTACCTCCTATCTCCTACTGGTTACTGGTTACTGGTTACTGGTTACTGGTTACTGGTTCCTGCTCCGAGGTCCGAGGTCCGAGGTCCGAGGACCGAAGATCCTGGATAGCACATACATTGACTGTTCACTAGAGTATTTAGTATTGCTCTATTAAGTATTCAGTACAGATTCCAGATTCGTTGGTTTTGGGGTTTTGGTTTTTTTGGAAAATTTTTAATGTTGTGGGATGGAACGTGGAATGTCGCATTACGTCCGATTTTAACTCCATAAGTCAGAAGGGAAAAGGGAGTGATCATCAAGTACGAGTATCAAGTATCAGATAATATTCGCATTTGGCATTCGGCGTATGGTCGACAAAAAAAGCAGCGGAGTACGGAGTGAGGTCGGCAAACGTCAAACCTCGACCCAACGCTTTTGCTATTGAGCAATTTTGCTATTGAGCAAAAGGTATCAGTTTTGGAGCCAAGGCATCATGGACGAACGAACGATCCGCAACCTTTTGCTCCAGGCCAATGGTCTCAATCGTGCACCTGATCCCCAGGTACATATAGCCCATGCAGTGGGACGGGATCCGAACAGAGCTATGCTAGATAACAACGTGGATCTCCTCTTGCGACTCTTGGGGCAAACAAATTCCTTTCCACACTCACAGATCAGTAGCAACGCGCCAGTGGTTACAAATCTACCGCTGGCTTCATTGAACACGGCAGTTCTTCAGTACCCGGCAGCATCTATCTATGGCTCTGATCTGATGAATAGCATGGGAGCTTTCCGTTTTGGTACCGCTTCCCCCAACCTTGCCTCAAGCCTCAGTTCGGCAGTGAGTCCTGTTTCAGTTGCTTCATTAGCGGGCTCTCAGCCGCTGGTTTCGTCCCTACTGAGCCTCCCATTATCGGACCATGACCGCCTTCTCGTCGAGGAATTGCGACGAGCGAGGTCTGCTGTTGCCATGTCTCCTTTGGTTCCGACGAACGGTGGTTTGGAACCACCTTCTGAGAATGCTTCCATGTCTGCGGCATATGGCAGATTGACAAACCAGAGTGGTACTGTGCGTAGTATTGCCGAAAGTGTATCATCCTCAACACCATCTCATTCTTTTGAAGAACGCCCCACTAACAACAAGAAAGAGGAACAAGAGCAAGTAACAGCCCCCGCGACGGATCCACCTCGAAGAGAAAGGCCGAAGCGCCCTCTCTCTGCATACAACATCTTTTTCAAGGAGGAACGAGTGCGGGTTCTCGCCACGCTTGAAGGAGAGGTCTGCCTTACGAAGAAGGGAAAGAAGTCTACGAGTAGAAAGGGGAAGATCAGTTTTGAAAATCTTGCCAAGATTATTGGCTCAAAGTGGCGAGATCTAAGCAAGAGTGAGGTTGAATACTACAAGAGGAAAGCTGACACGGATATGCAACGTTATCGTAGGGAAATGGACGAGTACCAAAATGCAGATGATTTGGCGTGGAAACAAAGAAGTGGGAATACTGGACAGGGCGGGGAAGAAGATGAAGATCCATCAAGAACAGATTTGACCAGAGAACGGTGATAAGGAGAAGAAGAGACGACTGCGGACTTCTAAGAAAGTAGGGAAAAGGACGTAAGATTTAGGCACTATAGCTCATCATGATTCAAAACATGTGGTCTGCATCGCACTATTAGTGCCCCCTCTCAATTGCAAGATGCGAGTAACCATTCTCGGTTGAGAGTTGAGATTGAGATGGTTACAACAGCAAATGACGAATGGACACTGATCATGATCGTCACGAGGCAAAACCACATAAGATGACCATGACCCTGAAATAGTCAATAGCCTACCTAATTCGCCCGTTTTGCGTCGTGCTTCCCTCCTTCCCAGAATGGTCTAAGAAGTACTAAGTAGTACTCCCCCGATGTCATAGAGTATAAAGGAAGAGGAGTAGGGAGTAGTCATCAAAACGTAACTATAAAGTAAAGTGTACATTGTATGAAGGCCCTAGAGACGTCATCTCTCTCTATTTAGTACGCAACGCTTCAGGTACTCTAGAGAGAGGACCCATGACCTATCATGCGGTGTCTGTCGCATTTCAGACGATGGAGGGTCGCTGTCTGGCCGGTCCCCTAGCCGACATCGACTATGAGGTGAAGCTTCCGTCATCAGTACTAAGGTACTCGAGGGAGTCGATCTTATTGTTCCATCACCGTGTCCTATTATTTCTCTCTCATCGAACTTTGATTGTTGAGAAAGTCGCCAATCCTATGATGCCATTCGTTGAAAATCCATAGTGTGTCATCGAATCGTCCACGTAATCCGAATTGTTGTCCTCTCGGCCAAACAATACTCATACATACCACTTTTGTGAAACCTACAAAAATGGATAATTCATCAAGATCTAAACACCATGGTGTACAGATCTTGGGGGTGGAATAATAATGAATAGGCCCCACCCATGTGCCCCAAACGCCACCAACTCTGTCCAACGGCAAAGGAAATCCAGTGATGACCAATCTGTTTCAGGAATCCGCTACAGAAACCCAATTCACGACCAGCAGCGTGACGTCCCAAAGGATCGTAATTCATGTGCTTGCAGGACAGGAAAAATGGACCGACAGTATCGTGCCGTGACTTTTCGTTCAAGGAGGCTTGAGAACGAATAGAGCGTCCCGTCTTTCAAGCCGTGACGTTACGGTGCAGTTTCTTGTGTCTAGCTAGGTAGGTGCTCTCCAACACAAGTGGTTCCCCGGAGTAAATCACAATTGTATGGTCAGGGAAACGATCCGTGTTTCAGGGGATTTGCAGGCAGGCAGCAGCTCTTCTTCGAGAGACAACCGAACCGCAGGTTGTTGGTCCATTACCCCTCCAACGATTCCTCATTTGATAAAGTCGCCCAATACTATCTCGTTTGTGGTTCCATACGTGTCTTGTCCCGAAACCAAAGCCTCTCCTCCGCCAACATTTGCAAAGTTATCGATGAAATCATGTGGTCATTCATGACTGTGTGCGCCTTGCTCCGAATGCAAAGGCATCATGGCAGACACCACGACCTTTCCTATACTTGTTCTTGTTTTGTTGAAAGTTCTAGTAGGTCTGGGTTGCTCTTCTTGTTAGCATTCAAGGTTGCGACAATTGGTTCCAAACCCTGTTTCCGTTCATACTGAGCCGCACTTTGTTACGGCATCCGGTGTCATATACCTTGTTTTGGGAATTCTCCATAGGAATAGATTGGGTCTCGTAGACCATTGGTGCGAACGTTTCGAATTCAGAATGTTGTTTGTTTGACCATCCCGTTTCGCCTTTTTCTTGCTTGGCATCCATGGTCATGATCTGGGGGATTTAAGATACTGGCTGGGCGTGGGGAAAACCAGGGGCATTCATCGTCATGGCTTAAATGTGCGACCGCGATCCACAAGAAATCGTCTCTTAGTTCTTCGTGTTAAAAGGACGATGGGAGGAGCATATACGCTCCTCGCTTATAATATCGGAGGAGCGTATACGCTCCTCGCTTACAAATGAATGGCGTTTTAAGGCAAGGATGGTCATCGTTGGGTCGATGATTCTGTGGTGACGTTTCATGTCGTAGTAGTGGAACAAGGTTCCACATGGGAGCTTGGTGTTGTAAGATTGTTGGTCGCAAGTACAGAAAAACGAAAAACTCGAGTCATCTCTCCCAGAAATTTATACATGGCTCTGATTGGCCCGCATTATTGGTGGTACCATAATCCTCAAAGTCTCAGGAAAGCACTGTTTCATTCTTCCACGCACCATGGACAAACCTTCAAGGCGATCCAGTACAACAGCGACAAGAGCTGCATCAGAGTCCTCCGTTGCCACCGGCGATTCGACCGTGTGCCACGATCCCAAACTCCGAGTTGGCGACCGTATCTTTCTTTGCAATCTCCAGTCGGAACAGCACAATGGAAAAAAGGGAACAATCCAGTCTCTAGTACGCCAAAAGCCGCCTCCATTGGATCCCAGTTGTCGGCGCTTTGGAATTCTGCTCGACGGGGAACCCAAGGCCATTGCGGTTCAAGCCAAGAATTTGGTGCAGATCTTTTCTCTCCAGGACCGAGTGGCCTTGCGAGGGCTCCAAAAAGACACTACCTTGAATGGACAGCTTGGTACGGTGATTCAAGTTCCAGCTTCCCCTGTGGATCGTGATGCGAGATATGGAGTTCAAATGGACGGGCGCTTGGACCAAGCGCTCATTGCCGTCCGAGCCGAGAAACTGTACCTGGGCTACCGAATGTCCACGCAAGAGCAAAAAGAACTCAAAGAAAAGTTAAGTATTGACGGTAGGTTGGAACCCCCCAGTGTCACGGAACAAGCCGAGTACGTGAATCAAATGGCGTTCCTGAGAACCATGATCCATCGGTTCACCACCGAGGAGCAACAAATCCAAATCTTTGGACGCAAAGTCGTCCCTATACCAGAGTATTGGTCGGAAGTGACCAAGGCGGCGGGAGGCCTCTCTCGTGGTGTGGACCAGGCATGGGCCAAGGATTACCTCCGCGTGGCTCACGAAAACGATAGTGGATTGCCACAGAATTTCGAAATGGTCTTTTCCGATCCCACGTACGAACCGCCAATGGAGTATATTGTCAAGCGTTTGGGAAACAAGGACCCTCCCAAACTGAAATGGTACTTGGCCGCGAACCATCAGCAAGCGGGTGCCATTTACAAACAAGGTTGTGTCGGAGCCCCATGGTACAGCCCCTTTCATCGACACAGCTTTAGCAATCAAACCTATCGACCGGAGCAACTCCATCGGGGGACGACTCATGTGGCTGTCGGTTTTGTGGACCTGGGAATCTTGCTCACCATGTCGCTGTTGGACCCACCCACAACAGCGCCAGTCCCCGTACCCATGGACGACAAGAACCTGGATATGGTCCATCCACCCTTGCATTTTGTCGGCGTTGAACTGAGCCCTTATTCCGTGGCCAAGGCACACGTGATCTGGGAACTGCTAAAGGGGTCACCATCTTCTTCGGAACACCCTGTCGAACATTGCTCTCACATTCTCCAAGTGTGGTTCAGTACCACCTGGGCAAGTGGTACGGAATCCAAGGTGAAGGATTGTCTGGAACGACTTTGCGGTCCAAAGTCAACCCATCCAGACTTGGACCCTCAAGTTTGTGAAATCTTGGAGTATTGGAGAGATGCCGATATGATGCCACTGGAAGCCGTCCGCGGTTCGTACAGAGAGTATGTAACGGAGAGCAAGAGCTCGATTGGAAATTTGTTGCGCCAAAAAGACCGAGTGGCCCTGGCTCGGTACGAAACCTCGGGCGACTTTTGCCATTTGCCAGGTCAACCTCCCTGGTGCGGCAACAAGATCATGTTTCACTGTCCGGATGGAACACCGCCTCTGGAAAAGAATGAAACCATCTTTTCTGCCTTTTCCATGGCTGATATTGTTGCACTTCTCAAAGCCAGTCCGAGCTTGTCGATTGTCCAAGCGGCCGAGCAGATTGCTCTGGACAAGATGGCGCATCTTGTGGCCTTGGTACAATCCAATCAAGTGACCATGGAACTAATCTGTGCCCCGGTGGAATGTGTTGTGGACGAGATTGCCGCGAAACAGCCATGGACCATGAGTTGGTCCAATTTGGTTGATTATTTCGAATACAAGGACTTTCATTCCTTGGCCAAACATTGTTCTAGACATGGCAATACATTGCATTTTGGATATTCCATGAATTGGACAACAATTGTCTATGGCACTAGTTTGTTGGACTTTTGTCAGCCTCAAGCAAGTCCGTTGCGAAAACAGATTTTGGATCAAGCCCATGACGCGGTCGAGACTTTTTACCAGAAGATGGGTTGGACGGCCTACTTTCGTTTGCCCCCACCCACCAATCCCCTCAACACCACATCCAACTTTTTCCTAGAGCCCCAGTGGTATCAAACGTGGGCCGACTTTTTCTTCTCCACTGTCCCCCCAGACCCTCGACAAAACAGTGAGAGTACCCCTCGGGTCCAGGTGGCCACGGTCGACTTTGCCGCTGGCACGAGTTTGTTGTCTCCCACGGGGTCCAGTACGGTGTATTTTACCTGGACCTATGATCCAAACATGGACTTGAAGGGATGCCGCGATCGTAAGGAGAATTGATGCAGCTATAGAACGTGAAGCGAACTCTTGAGTGTTAGCCCAAAGGAGACGTTGTAAACCACAAATTGAAGTGGTTAGTATGTGCAGTTCTAAGTGGGAGCTGTTGGTTGCAAACACAAATACAGATTGATCAACGAAATAGATATGACGCAATTTTTCATCGATATCTATACACCATACTGCAAGCCTAGCTCCCAATACTCTGTTGCTTTCTCTCGGTCCAACCCAATGTTCAGAGTATTGGATATCAAGTCAAAATTAATGGGGAGTCGGACCGTCGACGCACATCGTGGGTGGTAAAATAACGAAAAGGCCCCATCCATGTGTCCCAAATGCCACCAACTCTGTCCAACCGCAAAGGGAATCCAAGTTGTTTGAAGCAGCATGGTTCGCAAATCTTCCATGGACGTTGGGTTTCGAGTCGCGACCTGCACACCCCACGGCCACTGTGAATGGGGCACAGTCGTGATGATATTAATCTTGGAGAGAACTTGGTCGTTTTTCCAGATGCGATGATTGTTGGATGGCGAGGCCGAAGCATTGAGCATATTGTCGAGAAATCGTGGAACAACCTCGTATCTGTTGAGTTTTCCATTCATCCAGCCGGATCGGGCATCCTCTGCCTTGTCAATCATTTCGTGTACCGTGTAGTTCTGAAATACAGCCACAACAGCTAGGCAACCAGCCGATACACAGTAGTAATCACGATCCATCAAATCTTGGACACTGTTCAATCTCCCTAGGGTAAACCAAAACCCAGAGAAACCACCACCAGACACGTAAACCGACTTGTGTCCAGTTTCCAAAGACTTGAAGGGACTGTCTGTCAACAAGTCTGGTAGCAAGAACACGAGTGTCGCCACAAGCAGAAACGTCCACAATGTCCTGGACCAAACCGGTTCGTCCGGCTTTGAACGCAAGGGCTTCGACTCAACGTCCGAATCTGGTAGTTTTGATGAACTGGAATCCTCCACAAGTGCATTGTTTTCAGAGAGACTATAACTCGATGATCGCAATCTTGTCGAAGTCAGGTCAAAGTGATTCATACTTCGGTCATTGTTGTCGCATGACGAATCAAGTGGTAACCAATTGGAGTTGTCGTTGGAGTCTTCCACAACGGGCGACTTTGATTTCTCAGCTGCAGAGTCTGATGAAGAGGGAATTGAATTTCCTATGGAATCACATCGAGTCTCTTTTGGCATGACGTTGAGATTTACAAAGAGGGAAGTTCACAGCTTTTCTTGTATGTCTCTCTGAACTCTGGACTCAGGACAGAGATGGTTGGTTTGCCTCAACGAGTGTTCTTCAGAGCTCCAAAAGGATTCTTGATTCTTGTTTTCTTGATACTATGGACTATGGACCCAGTTCTTTTGAACGTTGAGTGAACAGATATGAGATCTTTATGTGTTTTCGAAATTGTGAGAAATCGTGCAAAGTTTGATACGGAACTTGAGACTTGAGATACGGAGCATTTGACGGAACATATACGATATACGAGCAAACGCTCATAACCGTCATCGCCAGCCCACCTCATCCTGGCAAACTTTTTGAGCTTGCAATATACTCCCGCAGAATGTGTAACAATTCACAATTGAAGTAAAACACAGGAACATACCTCGCTGGGAAATTGAAGCGACTTCTCCCTGATCGCATCCTGCTCACACTACCCCCAAGCAGGGGTGAGTGAGTCCCGCGTGATCGAATACGCTGCGCTTGTATTCCCTTACTCACCCCCAAGGCGCGTCGGCTGCTCCCAACTTTGACACAAACTCAGCACAACCACAACGCAAACACCACGAGGCCCATCTGGCTGTGGATGTAACAACACCCATGGACCCTCCCAAGTCCAACCGTGTTGTCCATGCTGTCTCTAACAACCCAAGGGACACTCCTGGCGCTGCAATTGCTGGTGCGCACACTTTCATTCCAAACACAATGCTACCGCGGCGAATCCTCCAAACGTACAACAATCAACGATACCAACGCATCCTTGCAAATGACAATGCACTACACGACACATACAAACGATCCTACAAAGGAGGCGGTGCCGACAACAACACAGCCATCGTCTCCCAAGAAAATGTCCGTCCAACGATGTGCTCACTTGTACTTGGCCGCAGCGGCCCAACGGAACAACAAAGGAGGGGGGTACCAAACAAACGCAAAACAAAATAGAACCCTTCCAAATGCATAGATTTTAGAGTGGGTATCACCAAACTTGCTGTAGAACCATGATAAAACGTTCAGGCTGAAAAAATAGTGGATTCTCACTGGTTGCGTGTTGTATCACTCAGTTCCTTACTTCAAAGTCCCAACTTGGTTCTACGCATCCTGAGAGTCACCAGGTACATAGGGGAGGGGTAATTGATCATGGGAGGTACTTGAAAAGAGACAAAGGGATCCATACCACGTTCAGACAGAGGGTTATCTGTTTGATTGTTGTTGTTTGGGTTTGCACCGTAGTGGTACTGAGCGCTTGGAGCGATCGGACTGGCCGCACCAGTAATTGCAGCGCCAGGAGTGACTCTTGGGTTGGTAGAGAAAGGATGGACAACACGGTTGGACTTGGGAGGGTCCATGGGTGTTGTTACATCCACAGCCAGATGGGCCTCGTGGTGTTTGCGTTGTGGTTGTGCTGAGTTTGTGTCAAAGTTGGGAAATCGCCGATTTCGAGGATCGCGCCTTGGGGGTGAGATAGAGAATACAAATCGTGTATTCTATCGCTAGTCCTCATTACTCACCCCCGCTGGGGGGGGGGGGTACTGCTCACACGTATCGACGATATCATCCGATCTTGGTGTGAGGAAGAAGCAACACTTTCCTCAGATAAGCGCTTTGTTTGCGACCAACTCGATGACAAACGCTGGCACATCCTTTACAAATATGATCACTACGAGTATTTGTCGGCGGCCTTCCCTTTCCCTATCCACTTCCTTCACCGGAAATCTCGATACTGTATCAAGCTTGCGAACGATGGCTTCATTTATCCATCAGCGTCTTCTCTTGAAACAGACCCTTCGTACAATGATTCTTTTACATATCACGGAACTACGGGTTGGATTCGCCTCTCTACAGAGACATTGCAGGTGCATTTCAAGTCAATCGTCAAGTTTGCCCAGCAGTTTTTCAAAGGGGCATCTGTCGATGGGCAAGTTTTGTACAACGACAAGCAAGAACGTATTGATTTTCGACTCAAACCTCGTGATGATGCAAAAGACCTTGTCCGACTCGTCATCACGTTTGAGCCTGGTTATACAACGACAGCAACAACAAGTCGTCGACTCCTACTGAGAAGAAGAATGGGCACAAGATGGCCACCCTCCGACTCCTCTATCACTACTATGAAGGACTGGCATCCACAACGGGCGTGAATAGTGCTCTTCGTTTGCCAGCCTTTCAAACGATGTGGGTGAATTTGCATCTGAGCTCGTCGATGGTGCAAAGTTCGAGTTTTAGTGTCTTGAGTTTGTACTATGAGACAGTCCTTCGATACGACGACCTTTTTCAAGGGACGGAATTGCCAACGGTGGGAAATGGTAACGCACTCTTGGCAAGACTGTTGGAAACCATGACGGGTCTACAAGGTCTACAAAATGCCGACTTGCGAGTTCGATCGAGATGTTGCCATCTTCTTCCACGTCTCATCAAATCATCCATACGTTTATTGAGACCGTACACGGAATCAGTTATTGAAGGTGTTCAAGGTTTCGTGATGAGAGTTGCGGAAGCATCCCACAACAGTGCGGCAAACCGACTGCTTCTATCTGACGATGTCCTCAAGCTCTTTGACGCGATGGGTCTCTTGCTGGGTATGACGAATTAAGAATTGGAGGTACAGAGTCGATTACTGACACAAGTCCTTGCGCCCCATGCGCAGGGAATGGAACAACAGCTCGCGTTACTGTCACATCGTTCTTCATCACGTGACGAAATGGACGACCTAGCGTCGACCCTATCCAGATCGATTGCCGCGCTGGCACACTTGAGCAAGGGATTTGCCAAATCCCCTAGCGAACAGGTGCAAGGTCTCTTTTTGGAGGCCACACAAGTCGTGTTGAGAGTGGTACAGACGCTGCCCATGGTGGAATCGATTCGAGACAAATCAATGGTCTTCTTACAACGAATGATCATTGTACTTGGACCCAAAGTCTTGGCGCCCATGCCACCTATGATCTGTCTGCTCATTGATCACTGTACTGCCGAGGATCTTTCTGCCGTGGCACAATTGTTGAATCAACTCTGTATCAAGTTTCGTGAAGACTCTGTTGCGGTCATGGATGTGGCTCTTTTGCGCTTTCTTCAAAAGTGTCAAAGTCTGGTCCCCACCATGCAGGTGGGAGGAGGCATGGCTCCAAACGATGGAACCTGTTTGACACCAACAGCTTCTGCCGAGATTCCTCCGCATTTGGTTGTAGAATAATTGGCCATTCAAAAGATGGGTTACATTGTTTTACACCATTTGGTCTTACACAGAGCGACACCGGTGCTCTTATCTCCCACCAATGATGGGAGTTTGGAAAATATCTTGCAGACGATGAGTCATGCCGCGATCCATGTGGAAGATGCCAGTGTCAAGAGAACATGTATTCGTTTCTTTCGAGAGCTTGTCGAACAGTGGAGTGGACCCAACGCTTCGTCTTCCTCTCATCAGGAGCAATAGCGACGAGGACTCGTACAATTTTGCTTGCAAGTCTTGGTACCCGGTCTCTTTCAGATGCTCTTTAGTCCCTCGTTTGATGATCGAGATGCCTTGCAAGCACGCAACATGAAGGATATCTCTCAATTGGTAGTCTTTCTTCGACAAGCCTTGATGATACAACATCATGGCAAAAACGATGAGGCGTTGAAAGACTTTCTGACGTCCCTCAACTCTGCCATGATGATGACGAGTCGCGGCAGTCGTGTCCCATTACTACCTGAAGCTTTGCTCGCGGAGCTCCAATGCACCACTGGAACGGAGGCGGGTCTCACAAAGGCATTGAAGGAAGCGCTCGGATCAAGCAAATAAAGTAATGTCCTCTAGACTCTAGTAGACTCTGTAAGGTTAATATCACCAGAGTCGGTTGCAACCGGTTCTCTTGCACTCGCAAATAACAAACAAGAACCCATTATCTATATACCTGCCAATTATTGTGGTCCAAGAGGTAATCATTTTGGTGGATTCGAAAGAGCCCCGAGCGTTGACTTGAATTCGTACGGATGTTTTGATTGTCCCTTTTCGCCGTTCGTTCTTAACAAGATCTACGTTGGAGAACCCGGCGTTCTCAATAAGCCGTCCTTCAATCCTCCTGAGACTTTGGGGGCAAAGGAAGCACAACTGCCCTCCAAACCATTGTCCCTCCAACAGGAAAGTAGGTCAATAAACCCCAGCCATATTCTGTTCCTGATCGGCGACAGCAGGTTGAGCGGCTCGTAGGATGGGAAGGATATTGCTTGTAATTCCATTGTTAAGTGATACATCAGAATCTGCTTCCACCACTGCTGATTGGAAGGTAAACTGCAATTGTAGGAGTTGAATAGATCTAGTTGCCGACTGTAGTGTGACGGAACAGTCCTTGGTGAAGTCTGAATGTTCGCCATAACTGAAGGCGGCATCTTCCGGAGTGACGAACACGACCTGGACTCTTTCGATCTGTATTCCTGCGCCAAGCAGCACCCCCACGATATCCACATACAATGTATCCCCATCAAATTTGTGGGTACTTTGTACCGTGTACTGAAAACAGATCAACGTTCGGCCAATCAGGAGGGCGGCATCAATGTTCGCGAAGTTCGGTTTACTGGGGGCCCAATAGATAGTAGTTCCAGCCAAATGTTGGATTCCCGTGAGAAGCTGTTGAACTCCCTCGGCGTTGGTGCCCAATCCCTTCATGAAAGATCCCAACTCGGGCACGACGGTATTTTGGAACCACCGATGGATGATTTCCTCGTAAAACCAGCCTCTTGCAGCCTGCAATCGTAGGGCCCGGGCTAAATTGTACGACTCCATCAAATCTGACGATTCAAGCCGGTCAGAGAGCTTACAAAAACAGTACTCAGAGTCTACAATCATGCGATTTGTTCCGTCTGTTTGGTTGTGGAAGCGAGTGCGGAGCCGATCGCTGCTAGTTGCCTCCCCTGTCGCTCCCTGACTCGTAATCGCCAGCTTGATTTTTTCTTTCCCGGCGGCCTCAATAACTTGATCGTACCATGCTTCGACTTTCTTCTGGTCGAGAAAACCCAATCGAATCCTTCCGCCACTCAGCTTGTATCTGTCATCTGCTTGTTCGTCTGTGCAGCCCACAATCATCGTCTTCAGCGCTTCTTTGATAGATACCTCCGTCCAACCGCTGAGTACTTCAACCACAGTGTCTTCAATTTGCTCTTGTCTCAATGCAGGATATCCAGCCGACGTGCAGAGCGCGTCGTAGCCGCCGGCCAGAAGATCGCCTTTGGGGTCATTGTGCCTTGGGCCATCAACCATTGCATAGAAATTCGTGATCGTCAAACCAAGCAAACCCTTGCACAAAGAATGTGGGTCATCATGAAGTTTGGTTTTTAGTGATCGGTTGAAAAGGATATTGACTGCATCGGCATCGGTACCCTTCTCCATAAGAAGGAGTGAGAAAGATTGAGCATTGGAGGTTTTTCGAAGATAAAGAATCATCTCTCCGTGGGCCACAACACGGCACAGCGCAGTCAGGAAGAAAAGAACCGACTTGCCTACCCCAGGCGAACCCACCAAAATTCGCTGTTCTTCTCCTGCGTGTTGCGGTAGCAGCTTGGTAAGCATTTCCTGCATTTCCTTTCGAACATAGATCATTTCCGGCAGAAAATCTTTGGCTGTTCGCAGCGGTTTGAGACATGCCAGATCCACCTTGTCGCCAACAGCAAGATCGGCAATGCCGGCAGCGGATAAACCAGCAGCGCCGATTTTAACGACGCATTCGTCCATAGGGGCCCCAAGTTCAACTCCTTTTCTCTTTATTTCCTCGAAGGCAGCGGAAAGTTGCACGGGCTGTGCGCTCTCAACGTCCATTCCGTCGACATGGGCCATGGTTGCATCTGTCTTCAATGAGTTCATTGAATAAAGAAAGTTGTGCCATACCCATGTAAAATAGCACGGTATAAAAATTGTGATCTTTAGGAATTACGAGGAATTAGGGGGACTGAGGAATCCACAGTGCCACGTGCGACGAGAAATGACTGGAGGAGGAACAGCCAGATGGCGGAAGATTCATGTCGCAGTGTCAAGAACGCGAACCGGGAATGGAACGTGGTGACACGTATGGCGGGATCCATATAGGGGTACCGCACTCTACCTCTCCCTGGTCGGACCTAGGGAGTTCGAGCCGGACAAGAATGGGAAAGCTTGGCGGCCAGCATTAAAACCCATTTATTCACGAAATGGAACAAGGCGACGAATGTTGATTCGTTCAGTGACGTGGGGACCACGTTGGATAGTCACAGTGCCATTGGAATGGACTTGTGTAATCCGAAAGGGATTAGGGCTTGTGCGGAGCTCAAGCTTGTCCGGATTCGTGGCGCGGAGCAACACACGATCGTTGACAGCGTAGTCATGAAAGACACGAGAACGATTTGCGAGACGAGCGTGTTCATTGACAATCTGTTGTCGTTTCAGACGGACTGTTTCCATGTCCGTGATAATAGGGATGTCGAACAGCATGTCGCGATGGAACGCAAGGCTGCCGGGAGAATATTTCAAGGCGCCATGAATGGCAGTGCGAGTGGAATACGCAGCAGTCTGCAGAGCAGTATCCACGGCAAGTGCAGCATTTTGTGCATCTTGTGGTGGTTCATAGTTGGTGATCACACGAAGAGTGTTGCCAACAGTCAAATGTAGTCGCTCGCAAAGAGCATTTGATTGAGGATTCTTGGCCGTCAACGGCACTGGCTTAATGCCATGGTTTCGAAGCACTTGCGTGAACGCATGTCCAATAAATTCACCGCCTTGATCAAAAAGGCAACGAACGGGACGTGGATAGCGTGAGAGCCACGCGTTTTCCAATTGCAGACCCACGTGACGTGCCGTCTTATCATGGATGCGAATGAGTTCGCAGAAGTTAGTGACATTATCGATAATAGTCAGGGCTTGAAATGTTAATTTCTGCCCATGAACGGTAACGTTCCATGGTCCAATGAGGTCGACAGAGATGTCAGCCCATGGATTGCCTCGGACCTCGCGAGGAGGGAGTTCACCATAATGGCGATGTATGACTTTAGAGCGTTGGCATGTAGCACAACTAGCCACGGCTTGTTCACAATACAAACCCAAATTAGGATGACTCATGTGCATAAAGATCGTCTCGCGAAGACGTGTAGACCCCAAGTGATTGAGGGACAGGTGATACCAATTGACGGTATGGGCCAAGAGGCTGTCTGGGATACGAATACGCCATGCGGCATTAGGATTCTGACGATAACAAATCAAGTTGTATTGTGGGTTTTCCGTAGGGAAGGGTTGGAGATGGAATCTCTGTGGTTGTTCGGTCAACTTGGCCACAAGAGCGGCATCGTTCTGTTGGTGTTGATGGATCGTCGCGTAATCGACGGGCAATGGTTGATTTGCGTTGATGGGAGGATGATTGAGGTAGACATCGATCAAATCCTCATCCATGAAGATGGGAGATTCGAAAGCGTCAGGATCACGCGAGTGATGAGAGCGGGGGTCATCATTAGGGCCATGAGGCACTTGCAACACTGAGTGTTGTCCGCTATGATCATAGAGCGATCGTGGATGCGGCGAGGCATCCGTAGAGGAGGTCGACGACGGAGAGACACTCTTCTCCTCCTCTTCAGAGAGAGGGAGACGCGACAATGCGTCGGCGATGACATTGTCCTGGCCAGGGACATAGTGAAAAATAGGGTTATACTCCTCGAGGAACAACCGCCAACGGAGGACCCGTTGCGAGTTGAGAGTAGCGTAAGTAGGATTTTTATGGTCCGTATGGACGTGCAGTTCGGCACAGCCGAGAAGCATGGAGCGGAACTCCTTAAGAGTTTCGACAATGGAGAGTAACTCCTTTTCCATAGTAGTGTAGTTGCGTTGAGCAGGGTTTAACTTGCGAGAGTAATAAGCGACGGGAACGTCTTGTTGCATGATTACAGCACCAAGCTGGTAATCAGAGGCGTCCACATAGACATGGAAGGGAAGGTTATGGTCGGGATACCGAAGGAAGGCATCATGTGCGAGCATGGACTTGGCTTTTTCGAAAGCACGTTGACATTGCGGGGACCAAACGAGGGTCTTGTTACCCGTAATGGATGTGAGGGGAGCAAGAATATGTGATCGTTGCGGAAACATGTGGCGATAGAAATTGATCATGCCAATGAAGGAACGAAGTTCTTTCATGGTTTTTGGCGGAGCCAATGCCAAGATGGCAGAAATTTTCTTTTTCCAGGGCTTGATCCCAGTGGGCGTGAGCCAATGGCCGAGCCATTCCGTTTCTTTAACGGCCCATTCACATTTGGAAGGGTTGATGGAGAAGTTCTTGTCTTGAAGACGTTGGAGAACTTTGGACAAGATGTCCACGTGTTCTTCCCAAGAATTGGAGAAGATGCCAATGTCGTCAATATAGACTTCGACATGGTCGCTGAAGTCCTTGAGGACGTCTTCCATAATCTCTTGACAGAAGTCAGGAGACTGTTTAACACCCATCGGTAAGCGACGGTAACGGAATTTGCCAAAAGGCGTAGTAATGACGCAAAGATTGCTGGATTCCTCATCGAGGCGGAATGTGTAAAAACACATGGAGATGTCTAACTTTGTAAAATACGTGTAGCCTTTCCGTTTACGGAGCATGTCCTCGATACGAGGAAAGGGGTAGACCCGACGGTAGAGTTGGGCGTTCAAAGAACGAAAGTCCGAAATCATTCGGATACGACCATCCTTTTTGGGAATGGCAAAGTGAGGAGCAGCCCATTCGGTAGAACCGACGCGCTCAAGGATACCAATGTCGACGAAGCGCCACAGCTCCTTCGTGAAAGTATCATGTATATTGCGGGGCACTGAAAAGTGACGATGATGGACAGGCTGGGCATCAGGCTTGAGATGAAGATGGAGCGTTCGGTCCGGATATTCACGGAGCTCGCCATCGAAGATTTTGCCACAGTCTTGCCAAATAGCAAGAAGATCTTGCTTTTGGGCATCGGTAAGATGATGTTGTTTGTCAATCAGATCTTGTAGATCCGTAGGAACGTAGTTCGAATCCAAGAGGAATTGATCACCAATAATGGGATCGTCGGCAAAGATGTCGATGAAATGAGACATGAATGTCTGGTCAGTGGCGAATGAATCGCGATGGCGCATAGCGACATCAACGGAGTCCCAAGTTGTGCAAGTTGTGAGACCAGTGTGAAAGTTGAGCACAATGCCCAAACGACGCAAAAGATCGCGACCAATAATGATGTCATAACGACAAGTGGGGGCATCAAAGATATCGGCCCAAAGGGGGTATGAAATGTGTTTGGTCCGAGAAAACTCGGGGAGAACCAAATCTTCGAGAAGAATCTCGGAGACGTGGTCGCGTGTACCCATGGTGGTATTGACAGACCGATTGGTTACACGTGGATGCATGCCGGGCTGAAGACAGCGCGCGTGCAGGATCGTTTTGTCGGCGCCTGAATCGAGCAGGGCACGCAACGGGACGGTGTTCTCGACTCCACCAATGGACCGAGCCATCAAAATGGTGAGGGGAACAGACGGAGGCTCAGAGGGAGCGACCGAAAGGGGACTAGATAAACTAGGAGCGTCAGAGACAGAACTAGATGAGTAGACATCTTCATAGTGATCTAGGTTAGATAAAAAACCATTATTGGGATCAACGATGTCAGCGATGACAGCATCCGTAGGATTAAGACAAGGGGAAGCGACAGTATTTGTCGTTGCCTCCAGGGGAGGACAAGTCGTAGATGTGGGCGATGTCCATGTTACGCCCGTAGATCTTGTACAATTGTTCGCGGACCTCGAGAATTGGGGCCTGAGGATGGCATTCTCGGCCGGCATAGCCTGTGGAGGGCCAGTCTGGATGTGACATTGCTGAGCAAAAAGAACATCAAGATGATGAGAAATATCCGGAGAGGATGAGGTAAAAAAGGAAGAAGAACACATACCGGGGACCGTTCGATCGGCATTGCGGAGACTTGACCAATCACGGATATCAGTGAGAGGGCGTTGACGAGCACGATAAGCCGCGTCTTGCACAGAAGGCAACGGCTCGGCCAACGACGGATCAACCGGTGGATTGTCGCCTGTGCTGGTGCCTTCAGAGGCATGCTGGTCTGAGCCAGATCCAGAACGACGGGGAACAGCGCCCCAACTGGAACCAATAGGGCGCGATCCTCCAGACGAGGGAGTTCCCTGGCTACGAGAGCCTTGGCCGTTACGGCCTTGGTTCTGAGAACCATTGTTGGGATGAGACCCAGTAGGGGTACGAAGACCAGACCCGGTACGGGCAAGAAAGGCGTTGAAACGCTCTTGGTTAAAATTGGAGGACTGCGGGTTGTAGATGCAGTTGGCCCAAGTATGATTGGCGTGCGAAGGAATCGCGTCCTTGTAAGGACAGGCATCGCCGTCATTTACGGGACGATCACCGGACGCTTGGCGTCCACCATTGGACTGGCGATTGCCGCCGCGGAGACCGCCACGGCCACCGTTAGAGGAGCGAAAACGCTTCGTGGAACCGCGAGAAGTGGAATCATCGCGAGGATTGCGGGACTTGGCCTGGGACTGTGCATTGGCAGCCATCTTTTCTTGGGAGACCTTTTGATAGCCACGCATCGCATGAAGAAGGTCGGTGATGTTGAAATGATTCACCAAATCTGCAACCAAGGGATTGGCCGTCTTGAACTCGTTGCGCCAAGCAACAGGGGAGCCGAGATAGAAGGCTTGCTTCAACTCATCGTCAGTGAGGGCTTGGACAGCGTTGTCGTTAGACAAGTAACGGAGACCGTTGGAAATCTTCTGGAGGGTGTGATAATGGATATCCACGTTCATATCAGGTGGCTTGCGAGGACCGCTAAGAAGGTGTGCCCGAAAGGCATTGACTTCGGAAACCGTCAACTTGGGTTCGAAGATCATAGCAATCAACCGTTTGAAACACGCCTCATCGAGGTCGGCGCCATCAGGCAAGGCCTGGAATGCATCATGGAACTTGTCCGCTACGAGACTTGTGGTGACACGGGGAAAGTAGGTGCAGCAGGCAGCAAAGGGCTCTGGATGACCGGAGATCTTGACCTTGTCAACAATATGGAGGACCCACAGGAAGAGATTCGAGGGCTCTTCATCCACGCCATCTCGGAATGGCAAGAGACGGACGTAGTACTTGTCATCGTCGTCGTCTTTCAACTTGAGGGTGGAAAGAGCAGAGGAAGAATCTGAAGCCGAGGCTTGATCGAAGCGCTTTTGGAAGCGTTGAACATCCGCAAGGGAGACGAGGGAAGATCCTGTGCTCATGATGAGACTGCAAAAGAAAGAAAAGGAAAGGAATCAAAGGATGATAAGATCAACGAGGATCGGCCAAAGAACGGCAGGTGGTTATGGTGAAAGAGTGTTGGGGGAAGTTTTCGAGCTTCTGATCAGAGTGCCATACCCATGTAAAATAGCACGGTATAAAAATTGTGATCTTTAGGAATTACGAGGAATTAGGGGGAATGAGGAATCCACAGTGCCACGTGCGACGAGAAATGACTGGAGGAGGAACAGCCAGATGGCGGAAGATTCATGTCGCAGTGTCAAGAACGCGAACCGGGAATGGAACGTGGTGACACGTATGGCGGGATCCATATAGGGGTACCGCAAGTTGTTTGTACAGTCAGGGCTGGTCTTAACAAGCGTGAAATTTCACACATTTCACACTTTCTGCCTACGTGGCCTGACGTTGCTGTGATATTTGATGAAATTCACAAATCTGCTCTCCAGGGTTACCCGGTACCCCCAAGCAGGGGTGAGTCCAGGTCGCACATAAGTCGTACCTAAAGGTACATTCTCTTACTCACCCTTGGCTCAACCACCCAAAATTGGCAATTTTACGACATTGATACAAATCGCATTTCACCTCAACGCATCCACCACGGTGCCAAACAAGTGAGGTCGATTTCATCCGCCTTGAAGGTTTTCCAACCACACCCAAGCCCCTCTAAGCTTTACCATACTACCAACGACACTTCTGCATACTTGGTGTTGCATTCAATTGTCCATCCACAAGCATGGACAACCAGGAAAACACCCCATTTCGCAACAACAACGAAAGTGAAGATCCATCGCCCTCTTCCATAAACGGCAATCTTACATCCTTTCCGTCGTATCCTTCTTGCCACGAATCGGAATGAGTTAGTAATATAGTTAGTGTTGTTGTTCCCAAGGCAATGATTCAAAACTGTAGGAGCCATGGCCAGTCCAGAAGATGTGTTTGTTTGAAATGAATCTCTCGTTGTATACAAATGGCATTGTGGGAAACAATGAATCAATGATAATTTTGATGGTATACCATAAGCTTTCTATGATTCGTACGAACGCCCTCGAGTGGGTCTCCATTGTGCCTTTTCTTCCGGTCGAAAGAGTATTTTGTGCGTCGAACCGTCATCCTCAAAGGTCACTGTCATGAGCAAAAATTCTTCTCCGTTTCGATCGCCCACCACCAATTCGGGATCTTCCACCACCACGCCTTGACACTATTCATACTCTTCTCTTCGTTCCAAAAGTATTCGACCTCCATTCCCTTCCCAAAGACAGATTGTCACAAAGTGGGGCGTACTGTCCATCAGTGGGGTTGACGGGCAGTCTTGTAGCGCGCGTGTCGGCATGGGAAAGTAGATAGATTCAAATTCCCACTGTCACCATAATTTCCAAATCTGTTGTTTTGATCTTCCTTTTCGTCGTTAGCCGCATCATCGAACCAAGTTGACCATAGTGGAGCATCAACTCTCCGCTGCGTACGACTTTGAGCAACAGCAACATCGTCTGTTGCGACAGGTTATGAGCCCAAGTAAAGGGTTGTAAGCTTGCTTTTGTTATCGAACAAGAGCTGGAGAAGAAGAAGACTTCGCGTACCATCGACGAAACGAAACGGACTCGACGCTGAGAAGAACCATGGCTGCTGGAGGGGAATCGCCACCGCCACCGGGACCACCTGGCACGCCTCGAGCGCCGCGTCCCCCTACACCGCCACAGCTTGGAGGATTGAACGGAATCCATTTATGGACTGGAGGCCGACCGACTGATGTGACGTTCACCGCAACGACACGAACCGTTCCGCGGAGCCCATATTGCTATCAGTTGCAAGATCCGACGGAAGCGCACAAGGCGTTGAAACAGAAGACGACCTTTGTGGATGGTAATGAAAGCGAGCCGCGCAAGTTCACACGAGATGAAAAGAGCCTCACAATTGAGCAATTGGCAGAGATGGTCGCCGACCACATGGAGTTTCATGGGATGGACAGTGAATTCTACCTTCCTGATCCACAAGATCCCACCAGACTAGTCGACATTCTGCAAGAAGACTCCGAATTCACTCCAGCCTTTGTTGTGAATCACTTTAGAACCGGAATGGGAGCCACTTCACCTTTGTACGACGATTATTCCACCAACAACATGGACCTTGCGTGTAAGGCCATCATGTCACTGCTAGACGACTCAGTCAAGAACAGCATTCGTCCATTGCTACCGCGCGATTTGAAATATGGACCCATCCTCTGGATTTACGTTGTGCGTGAGGTTCGGACGGCCTCCTTCCAACAAATCAAAGCGCTCAAGCAACAACTTGAGAACCACAAACTTCGTCAGACTGCTGGAGAAGATGTCAAGGTCTTCACTACAAAGTTCCTGCAAATATGTGTCGAGCTCGGAAAGAACGTGCCAAGCGACGCTCCATTTCTCCTAAATGAGCAGCTCTGTACCTCGTCAGTTGAGCAATTTCGTGTCAAGTTTATGGCTCGTAGCACCGCTGTCAATCAATGGGTTACCAAAGTTCATGGCCTGTCAAGGGCCACCATTGAATCTCGCGCTGGGGAAGCGGATTACATCTCTGTCCAACAACTTGTAGAAGAAGCAAACGCAGAATATACTTTGTTGTTGACAGCCAAACGATGGGGACCGTCTGGAAAGAGCGACGCTGGTAATCCGCCAGAAGCAATGATGTCGTTCACAAAAACCGAGATTAATAATCTCTTGCAGAAGAGTGTCTCAGCAGCCTTGAAGGGCGGAACCAACAGTGGAAAGGGAAAGTCCAACAGCGGTGGACGCAAGTGTCATATCTGTGGATCACCGGATCATTTGAAGAAGGATTGTCCAAAAGCCAGCACCGACAACAACAACAGCGGAGAACGAAAGTCAAAAGCTCCAAAGGCTCCTTGGAAGTCCAAACCACCGGGTGATGGAGAGCCCGAAACCAAAAATGTGAATGGAATGCCGTGGCACTGGTGTGCCATTTGTGGATTCTGGCGACTATCGCACGGAACGGCGACGCATGACAACGATTATGCCAAGAAAGCGAATCAAACTGGCGGTACGAAACCGGCCGCATCGCTTGCATCTCTAAAATATTGTGGAGCTGCAACTATCTTAGACGAAGACAACGAATGACTCATCGGGCGGATACTCATCGCTATGTATTCTTATTTGGTGATGATGAATCCGTTGCCCATCCTCTTCGCTTTCATTCGCTTGTTTGTCTCTATTTGGCGCACCGTCTTGCCACAACAAAAACCTCACCCTTTATTCACTCGCAAAACTCGTCGTCGCTCTCGCTTCTCGCCAATCATGGTACTGCCTGGACTGTTCTGTTGTTATTTGGGTGTGATGATGAGCACACATTCTTTCATCTTGGGGATTGGTGCACTGCTCACCAAGTTCCCATCGCTCACCTTTGCAAGTCGAGTCTACCATCGACGCTTGTTTGGGACACCCCGAAGCAAGGAAATGGCCCTTCCTTTTTGGTACTTTCGGCTTTTTCATCCACACCCTTCTCATCGATCGCTACGATGGCGTCGACGCAAGCGGCGCCGTGCTCTTACAGATTTGCGACCAGCTGACGATGACCCTCCACCTTTTGGGCTTCCAAAACCACCGGACCCTGACCCAATTGAAGAACTCTCTTTCACCCTACTGTTTCCAGCGGCCGTTCATCGCAACGCACAGGCAAACACCGCCAAGCCGTCAACAGAGGGAGCACCGTTGGCTTGGAGTTTCCTCTCGGAACCTACAGCTCGTACCTTTCCAGTCACCGTCGACACTGGAGCCACAATCACAATCTCACCACACCGTGACGACTTTGTTGAGTACACCGAATTGTCTGGGTCAGTCCTGCAAGGATTAGCAAAAGGATTGGAAATCAACGGCACTGGTCTTGTCCGATGGTGAATGCAATTGGATGATGGGACTTTCACCGACATGGAAGCACCGGCCTACCATGTATCCACCGCTCGATGCAGATTGTTCTCACCGCAGAGCTATTTGCAGCACAAGGAAGCAACGTCTTCAGAAAATGAGCTCGAGAGCTTCATCATCCGTGGATCGACTCTTCAATTCGATACCACCAATGGCAAGATCGCCACCATCCAATACCATCCCGAGAACAACCTCCCAACGTGTTCGATGTCGAATGTACCAGTTGTTCCCAACACCGTCGTGAACCATGGTTGTGTGACAGAAACTCAAAATCCGAACTTAACAACGCCACAAAAGGAGCTCATGAAATGGCACTATCGTTTGTGTCATCATGGTCTGGCTGCTATCCAACGTCTCATGCAATCTGGAGCCCTTGGTTTGTCCCCTCTCATCAAGGCTGCATCCAAATGTGAATTGCCGAAATGTTCTGGCTGTCAATTTGGCAAAGCAAAACGACGTCCGACCGATACCTCCACGAAAACGATTGCTTGCGAGAGGGAGTATGGCTTGAAGAAAGACCAGTTGTTCCCCGGTCAACGCGTTTCCATGGATCATTTTGTCGTCAAACAAAAGGGCCGCCTGTACTCTTCGAGAGGCCAGTCCCATCCAGACAGCATGTACTCTGGAGGCTGTATCTTCGTGGATCGCGCTACTGGTGACATCCACATCGAGCATTTGGTCAATTTCACGGCCACTGAGACGATTGCCGCCAAACAACGATACGAAAAGCGAATGTTTGATCTTGGAATCACCGTCCAAGCCTATCAATCCGACAACGGCATCTTCGCTTCCAACGCTTTTGTGAACGAAATCGAATCCGGTCTCCAAAATATTAAGTTCAGTGGAGTCGGAGCTCACCATCAAAATGGAATAGCCGAGCGTGCCATCGGAACCATCCTGTCAAAGGCACAAACGATTCTCATCCATGCTGCGATTCGATGGCCTGATGCAGCAGATATTAGTCTGTGGCCAATGGCGGTTGACTACGTTGTGTTTCAACACAATCACATGCCTCGTACTAGCGCTGGCATGATGTCACCAATGGAGTTGATTGTCAAGTCTAAGGCCGGTCGCCAAGTTTTTGCAGATATGCACGTGTGGGGATGCCCGTGTTATGTCTTGGATCCAACCCTCCAGGACGGGCACAAACTACCAAAATGGAAACCAAGATCGAGACGAGGAATCTTTCTTGGTTTTTCACGACGGCATTCTTCACGAGTTCCCTTGGTTCTGAACACAAAGACGGGGCATATTTCCCCACAGTTCCACGTTGTCTTCGACGATTGGTTCTCAAGCGTGATCGGAACTGCATTGGACCGCCCATTCCATGAAGCTGAATGGACTCAATTGTTTGGCGACTCCCGCTACCACTATGCATTCGATGAAGACGACCCGGTTGCTTTAGCGGATGAATGGGTGGAGCATCAAAATGACAATGTTGACCGCTCATCTCAAATTCGGAAAACACAACAACGAGTTCGGTTTGAAGAACCAACCGATCCCATCAATGACGGGATGCAACAACAGAGGGAGCAGGATGTGCCTGCACCGAACCAACCGTCCGATCCAACTCAACCTCAACAACAAGAGGAACAGCCTTTACCACCTGTTGAAGAAGAACCTCAGCCTGACGTTGAAGAACCTCCTCTTCAACCACCACAACAACCACAACCAGATACCGAGGAACCACCACCGACTCCTCCCCGTCGCTCCGGTAGAACGCGCAAGGCGCCACTCCGTTGGGGATACGATGGCACACAAGGTGCAGGCTACCGAGCCTTGGCGAGTTTCGCTGCATTTGTTACCAACGCTATGACAGGCACAGCCTATCAAGCGTACGTCAACGTGGACTCCGAGTCAGACACCTTCGGTTTTCGCGACCCAATTGCCTTTCAAGCTTCAAACAAAAAGAACAACCCAGACTTGCCGTCCTACTACGAGGCAATGACTGGTGATGACCGTGAGGGCTATATCGCAGCCATGGGCAACAAAGTAAAGGAGCTGGAGGACAAAGGAACATGGGTACTTACTCTACGGTCCGAAATGGAAAGACGTGGCGAAAAGGCCTTGCCATCAACCTGGGCATTTCGAAGAAAGCGCTACCCCGACGGATCAGTGCAAAAATTGAAGGCAAGATTGTGTGTCAGAGGAGACAAACAGACGTACGGGCTCGACTTCTTCGAGACATATGCACCCGTTGTCCAATGGATAACGATTCGGCTGGTATTGTTGATGGTCCTTGTCTTTAGTTGGGAGACAGTCCAAACGGACTACACCAATGCCTTTGCACAAGCATTCCTCACAGAGGATGTCTACATGGAGCTGCCGAAGGACTTTGCACCGGACACCGAAGACGGTGAAGAATATGTGTTGCATTTGAAGAAAAGCCTTTATGGCTTAAAGCAAGCGCCTCTCTCGTGGTATGACCACCTAAAGGGTCATTTGGAGCAACGTGGATTTAAACAGAGTCCGTTTGATCCATGCCTATTCTACGACCCAAACAAACGGATCCTATGCCTTGTATACATCGACGATGTAATTTGGGCCGGACCGGACAAAGCACGCATTATGAAAGTATTGGAATCGCTCAAGGACGATTTGGAGATGACGGTTGAGGGAGACGTATTGGCGTACCTCGGCATCGACTTCGAACGTCTCAGCAACGGCCAAATCAAACTGAAACAATATGGCCTCATTGACAAAGTGTTGAACGCAACAGGGCTACAAGATTGTAACCCAGACAAGACTCCAGCGAGTCAAAAGCCGCTCGGTAAAGACAAGACGGAGAGGACTACGCAGAACAGTGGAGCTACGCGTCAGTGGTAGGAATGCTATTGTATTTGGCGTCCAACTCACGCCCAGAAATTGCATACGCAGTGCACCAGTGTGCAAGATTCACACACAACCCCAAGGCATCGCATGCCAAAGCCGTCAAACGCATCTGCCGCTACCTGAAAGGAACGAGAGATCAAGGGATGATCCTCACTCCATCGAAGGAATGCTTGGCCGTTGATTGCTACGTGGATGCTGATTTTGCGGGGCAGTGGAACAGTGAGGATCCGCAGGATCCGCTGTGTGTGAAATCACGGACCGGCTATGTGTTGATGGTTGCAGATTGTCCAGTTCATTGCATGACTCCTCGCTCCAAGCATATTGCAGTGAAATATCACTTCTTCAAGGAGCACGTATACAACGGAAACATCCGCCTCGTCAAAGTCGCATCGGACAAACAAGTAGCGGATTGCTTGACAAAAGGACTGGACAAGACTTTGTTTCAACGAGCGAGAAAGATGTTGGCTGGATGGTAATCATGCACGACTATATTGTTACGCGGCTACTACGTCTGAGAGGGAGTGTCACAAAGTGGGGCGTACTGTCCATCAGTGGGGTTGACGGGCAGTCTTGTAGCGCGCGTGTCGGCATGGGAAAGTAGACAGATTCAAATTCCCACTGTCACCATAATTTCCAAATCTGTTGTTTTGATCTTCCTTTTCGTCGTTAGCCGCATCATCAAACCAAGTTGACCATAGTGGAGCATCAACTCTCCGCTGCGTACGACTTTGAGCAACAGCAACATCGTCTGTTGTGATACAGATTTGGGTGGCAGATGCGGTCGTCCCACTTGCAAATCGCGTTGCATTTTATCTGTTTGATCGGTCAAAATAGGCCAAGGCAAACAATCGTTCATTTGCTGGTACCATGGACAATTCATCCACCACATAGCCCTGAAAGACTTGAAGGAGGGCAGCCGTTTCTTCAGCCCCTTCTTGTTGAATATTGACATTGTTGCTGCCCGTTGCCTCCTTCCGTGAGCGATCGTTCCCAAGGGGACATGGTTTGTTGTCGCTCGTTGACCACGGCCAATTGTTGATCGACGTACTCGGACAAGGCTTGCATCCTTGTCATCAGTGCTATCCAAAGAGTCTGGCAATTCCTCTGGCAACTCCTCTACCACTGCAATGACAAAAGGGACAGTTTGCTTGATTTCTCGCACGACGGATCGGTACAATCCACGACACAAGATGCAATGCCAGAGGTTGAGGAGGAACGGGCCTTGGATGCAGGAGTCTTGTTTGTTTTGGCGATGCCTGCATCAGAACCTTCTCTTGCAGATGCCACGGACTGTCTTGATGCAACTTGAGGTTCATAGGCTGCTCGGACTTGCTTCTGAGAAAGCTTGCGACGTTTGTGGGAAGAAGAAGACATGTTGTTGGTCATTTGGATACCACTGCACCTCCACCACCGTGATGGATGTGTGGAGGTAGAATGAAATTTGTATCAATGTCGAGAGCGGCTTCCCCTACAACCGGGACCCTGAGTCGTGGCACCCGGATTAAACATGAATTCCCTCACATTTTCGCTTTAAGAGGACGAGTAGTTACGATTGAGAGCTTTCGCACTTCTAATATTGTATTACTTTACAACCTCTATTGGCCTCCTCCTCATCCTCGGTGCCATTCCCTCTGTCTATCGTACGCTGCTTCACCACTGTTCATCATAGATGATGCAATTTGGTACCACCACTCTTTGGAAACACTTTGAAAGGAGATGATTGGCAGGACTCACAAACAATGCTTGTGGACTCTCCAACACGAGAGAAAAAATCAGATCTTTCACTTGTCCCCGTATACCTCTGGAAACTAAGAGGGGAAGCTCTCGAACACTTACTCTTACTTGTACTCTATTATAACTCCCAAGTCGATTGATTTCTTCCGAAAATATGTCCTCTCTCTCTCTCATAGAACCTTTATTGTTGAGAAAGTTATCAATCCTTTGATTCTATTCGACAAAAGCATTGCTGTCCGCTTCTTGTTGTTTTATACACATACCATTTCTGATTTACAAAATCGAGAACTATACACCATACTGCAAGCCTAGCTCCCAATACTCTGTTGCTTTCTCTCGGTCCAACCCAATATTCAGAGCATTGGATATCAAGTCCAAATTAATCGGGAGTCGAACCGTCGACGCACATCGTGGGTGGTAAAATAACGAAAAGGCCCCATCCATGTGTCCCAAATGCCACCAACTCTGTCCAACCGCAAAGGGAATCCAAGTTGTTTGAAGCAGCATGGTTCGCAAATCTTCCATGGACGTTGGGTTTCGAGTCGCGACCTGCCCACCCCACGGCCACTGTGAATGGGGCACAGTCGTAATGATATTAATCTTGGAGAGAACTTGGTCGTTTTTCCAGATGCGATGATTGTTGGATGGCGAGGCCGAAGCATTGAGCATATTGTCGAGAAATCGTGGAACAACCTCGTATCTGTTGAGTTTTCCATTCATCCAGCCGGATCGGGCATCCTCTGCCTTGTCAATCATTTCGTGTACCGTGTAGTTCTGAAATACAGCCACAACAGCTAGGCAACCAGCCGATACACAGTAGTAATCACGATCCAATAAATCTTGGACACTGTTCAATCTCCCTAGGGTAAACCAAAACCCAGAGAAACCACCACCAGACACGTAAACCGACTTGTGTCCAGTTTCCAAAGACTTGAAGGGACTGTCTGTCAACAAGTCTGGTAGCAAGAACACGAGTGTCCCCACAAGCAGAAACGTCCACAATGTCCTGGACCAAACCGGTTCGTCCGGCTTTGAACGCAAGGGCTTCGACTCAACGTCCGAATCTGGTAGTTTTGATGAACTGGAATCCTCCACAAGTGCATTGTTTTCAGAGAGACTATAACTCGATGATCGCAATCTTGTCGAAGTCAGGTCAAAGTGATTCATACTTCGGTCATTGTTGTCGCATGACGAATCAAGTGGTAACCAATTGGAGTTGTCGTTGGAGTCTTCCACAACGGGCGACTTTGATTTCTCAGCTGCAGAATCTGATGAAGAGGGAATTGAATTTCCTATGGAATCACATCGAGTCTCTTTTGGCATGACGTTGAGATTTACAAAGAGGGAAGTTCACAGCTTTTCTTGTATGTCTCTCTGAACTCTGGACTCAGGACAGAGATGGTTGGTTTGCCTCAACGAGTGTTCTTCAGAGCTCCAAAAGGATTCTTGATTCTTGTTTTCTTGATACTATGGACTATGGACCCAGTTCTTTTGAACGTTGAGTGAACAGATATGAGATCTTTATGTGTTTTCGAAATTGTGAGAAATCGTGCAAAGTTTGATACGGAACTTGAGACTTGAGATACGGAGCATTTGACAGAACATATACGATATACGAGCAAACGCTCATAACCGTCATCGCCAGCCCACCTCATCCTGGCAAACTTTTTGAGCTTGCAATATACTCCCGCAGAATGTGTCACAATTCGGCCTGTCTCAACCACGTCAACTGACTCGAGCTATTCTTGCTTCACGTGGACCTCGAACCTGTCCCCCAACACGACTACAACAAATGATGTAAACAACTTTGGTGAGGACAGGAGGGACGAGAGCTTGCTCAATGAAATCCCTTCGATGTCCTACCAAGAAAGGCGACTTGAAGGCCTCAAAGCGAGGTTTGCCTTCAGTATCCCGTAGACCACTCCCCCAGTGATCCAAATGGACGATAGCAAACTTGAGGACCTACCGACCGCCGAAGAATCTTTGATGACTGATGATGTAGTTTTGGAGGACGCGACAGAAGTGCGAGTGACGACTGTCTAGTCTACACCAAGATCAAAAACCGGCGTGCGCATTTAGCGAACTAAGAAGTAGAATTACTTCCCGGCCCTAGGTGGGAAAGAAACTAAACTAGTATTCACACTCTTTGCTGTTTTCGATCTGTGACAATTCACAATTGAAGTAAAACACAGGAACATACCTCGCTGGGAAATTGAAGCGACTTCTCCCTGATCGCATCCTGCTCACACTACCCCCAAGCAGGGGTGAGTGAGTCCCGCGTGATCGAATACGCTGCGCTTGTATTCCCTTACTCACCCCCAAGGCGCGTCGGCTGCTCCCAACTTTGACACAAACTCAGCACAACCACAACGCAAACACCACGAGGCCCATCTGGCTGTGGATGTAACAACACCCATGGACCCTCCCAAGTCCAACCGTGTTGTCCATGCTGTCTCTAACAACCCAAGGGACACTCCTGGCGCTGCAATTGCTGGTGCGCACACTTTCATTCCAAACACAATGCTACCGCGGCGAATCCTCCAAACGTACAACAATCAACGATACCAACGCATCCTTGCAAATGACAATGCACTACACGACACATACAAACGATCCTACAAAGGAGGCGGTGCCGACAACAACACAGCCATCGTCTCCCAAGAAAATGTCCGTCCAACGATGTGCTCACTTGTACTTGGCCGCAGCGGCCCAACGGAACAACAAAGGAGGGGGTTACCAAACAAACGCAAAACAAAATAGAACCCTTCCAAATGCATAGATTTTAGAGTGGGTATCACCAAACTTGCTGTAGAACCATGATAAAACGTTCAGGCTGAAAAAATAGTGGATTCTCACTGGTTGCGTGTTGTATCACTCAGTTCCTTACTTCAAAGTCCCAACTTGGTTCTACGCATCCTGAGAGTCACCAGGTACATAGGGGAGGGGTAATTGATCATGGGAGGTACTTGAAAAGAGACAAAGGGATCCATACCACGTTCAGACAGAGGGTTATCTGTTTGATTGTTGTTGTTTGGGTTTGCACCGTAGTGGTACTGAGCGCTTGGAGCGATCGGACTGGCCGCACCAGTAATTGCAGCGCCAGGAGTGACTCTTGGGTTGGTAGAGAAAGGATGGACAACACGGTTGGACTTGGGAGGGTCCATGGGTGTTGTTACATCCACAGCCAGATGGGCCTCGTGGTGTTTGCGTTGTGGTTGTGCTGAGTTTGTGTCAAAGTTGGGAAATCGCCGATTTCGAGGATCGCGCCTTGGGGGTGAGATAGAGAATACAAATCGTGTATTCTATCGCTAGTCCTCATTACTCACCCCCGCTGGGGGGGGGGTACTGCTCACACGTATCGACGATATCATCCGATCTTGGTGTGAGGAAGAAGCAACACTTTCCTCAGATAAGCGCTTTGTTTGCGACCAACTCGATGACAAACGCTGGCACATCCTTTACAAATATGATCACTACGAGTATTTGTCGGCGGCCTTCCCTTTCCCTATCCACTTCCTTCACCGGAAATCTCGATACTGTATCAAGCTTGCGAACGATGGCTTCATTTATCCATCAGCGTCTTCTCTTGAAACAGACCCTTCGTACAATGATTCTTTTACATATCACGGAACTACGGGTTGGAGTCGCCTCTCTACAGAGACATTGCAGGTGCATTTCAAGTCAATCGTCAAGTTTGCCCAGCAGTTTTTCAAAGGGGCATCTGTCGATGGGCAAGTTTTGTACAACGACAAGCAAGAACGTATTGATTTTCGATTCAAACCTCGTGATGATGCAAAAGACCTTGTCCGACTCGTCATCACGTTTGAGCCTGGTTATACAACGACAGCAACAACAAGTCGTCGACTCCTACTGAGAAGAAGAATGGGCACAAGATGGCCACCCTCCGACTCCTCTATCACTACTATGAAGGACTGGCATCCACAACGGGCGTGAATAGTGCTCTTCGTTTGCCAGCCTTTCAAACGCTGTTGGTGAATTTGCATCTGAGCTCGTCGATGGTGCAAAGTTCGAGTTTTAGTGTCTTGAGTTTGTACTATGAGACAGTCCTTCGATACGACGACCTTTTTCAAGGGACGGAATTGCCAACGGTGGGAAATGGTAACGCACTCTTGGCAAGACTGTTGGAAACCATGACGGGTCTACAAGGTCTACAAAATGCCGACTTGCGAGTTCGATCGAGATGTTGCCATCTTCTTCCACGTCTCATCAAATCATCCATACGTTTATTGAGACCGTACACGGAATCAGTTATTGAAGGTGTTCAAGGTTTCGTGATGAGAGTTGCGGAAGCATCCCACAACAGTGCGGCAAACCGACTGCTTCTATCTGACGATGTCCTCAAGCTCTTTGACGCGATGGGTCTCTTGCTGGGTATGACGAATTAAGAATTGGAGGTACAGAGTCGATTACTGACACAAGTCCTTGCGCCCCATGCGCAGGGAATGGAACAACAGCTCGCGTTACTGTCACATCGTTCTTCATCACGTGACGAAATGGACGACCTAGCGTCGACCCTATCCAGATCGATTGCCGCGCTGGCACACTTGAGCAAGGGATTTGCCAAATCCCCTAGCGAACAGGTGCAAGGTCTCTTTTTGGAGGCCACACAAGTCGTGTTGAGAGTGGTACAGACGCTGCCCATGGTGGAATCGATTCGAGACAAATCAATGGTCTTCTTACAACGAATGATCATTGTACTTGGACCCAAAGTCTTGGCGCCCATGCCACCTATGATCTGTCTGCTCATTGATCACTGTACTGCCGAGGATCTTTCTGCCGTGGCACAATTGTTGAATCAACTCTGTATCAAGTTTCGTGAAGACTCTGTTGCGGTCATGGATGTGGCTCTTTTGCGCTTTCTTCAAAAGTGTCAAAGTCTGGTCCCCACCATGCAGGTGGGAGGAGGCATGGCTCCAAACGATGGAACCTGTTTGACACCAACAGCTTCTGCCGAGATTCCTCCGCATTTGGTTGTAGAATAATTGGCCATTCAAAAGATGGGTTACATTGTTTTACACCATTTGGTCTTACACAGAGCGACACCGGTGCTCTTATCTCCCACCAATGATGGGAGTTTGGAAAATATCTTGCAGACGATGAGTCATGCCGCGATCCATGTGGAAGATGCCAGTGTCAAGAGAACATGTATTCGTTTCTTTCGAGAGCTTGTCGAACAGTGGAGTGGACCCAACGCTTCGTCTTCCTCTCATCAGGAGCAATAGCGACGAGGACTCGTACAATTTTGCTTGCAAGTCTTGGTACCCGGTCTCTTTCAGATGCTCTTTAGTCCCTCGTTTGATGATCGAGATGCCTTGCAAGCACGCAACATGAAGGATATCTCTCAATTGGTAGTCTTTCTTCGACAAGCCTTGATGATACAACATCATGGCAAAAACGATGAGGCGTTGAAAGACTTTCTGACGTCCCTCAACTCTGCCATGATGATGACGAGTCGCGGCAGTCGTGTCCCATTACTACCTGAAGCTTTGCTCGCGGAGCTCCAATGCACCACTGGAACGGAGGCGGGTCTCACAAAGGCATTGAAGGAAGCGCTCGGATCAAGCAAATAAAGTAATGTCCTCTAGACTCTAGTAGACTCTGTAAGGTTAATATCACCAGAGTCGGTTGCAACCGGTTCTCTTGCACTCGCAAATAACAAACAAGAACCTATTATCTATATACCTGCCAATTATTGTGGTCCAAGAGGTAATCATTTTGGTGGATTCGAAAGAGCCCCGAGCGTTGACTTGAATTCGTACGGATGTTTTGATTGTCCCTTTTCGCCGTTCGTTCTTAACAAGATCTACGTTGGAGAACCCGGCGTTCTCAATAAGCCGTCCTTCAATCCACCTGAGACTTTGGGGGCAAAGGAAGCACAACTGCCCTCCAAACCATTGTCCCTCCAACAGGAAAGTAGGTCAGTAAACCCCAGCCATATTCTGTTCCTGATCGGCGACAGCAGGTTGAGCGGCTCGTAGGATGGGAAGGATATTGCTTGTAATTCCATTGTTAAGTGATACATCAGAATCTGCTTCCACCACTGCTGATTGGAAGGTAAACTGCAATTGTAGGAGTTGAATAGATCTAGTTGCCGACTGTAGTGTGACGGAACAGTCCTTGGTGAAGTCTGAATGTTCGCCATAACTGAAGGCGGCATCTTCCGGAGTGACGAACACGACCTGGACTCTTTCGATCTGTATTCCTGCGCCAAGCAGCACCCCCACGATATCCACATACAATGTATCCCCATCAAATTTGTGGGTACTTTGTACCGTGTACTGAAAACAGATCAACGTTCGGCCAATCAGGAGGGCGGCATCAATGTTCGCGAAGTTCGGTTTACTGGGGGCCCAATAGATAGTAGTTCCAGCCAAATGTTGGATTCCCGTGAGAAGCTGTTGAACTCCCTCGGCGTTGGTGCCCAATCCCTTCATGAAAGATCCCAACTCGGGCACGACGGTATTTTGGAACCACCGATGGATGATTTCCTCGTAAAACCAGCCTCTTGCAGCCTGCAATCGTAGGGCCCGGGCTAAATTGTACGACTCCATCAAATCTGACGATTCAAGCCGGTCAGAGAGCTTACAAAAACAGTACTCAGAGTCTACAATCATGCGATTTGTTCCGTCTGTTTGGTTGTGGAAGCGAGTGCGGAGCCGATCGCTGCTAGTTGCCTCCCCTGTCGCTCCCTCACTCGTAATCGCCAGCTTGATTTTTTCTTTCCCGGCGGCCTCAATAACTTGATCGTACCATGCTTCGACTTTCTTCTGGTCGAGAAAACCCAATCGAATCCTTCCGCCACTCAGCTTGTATCTGTCATCTGCTTGTTCGTCTGTGCAGCCCACAATCATCGTCTTCAGCGCTTCTTTGATAGATACCTCCGTCCAACCGCTGAGTACTTCAACCACAGTGTCTTCAATTTGCTCTTGTCTCAATGCAGGATATCCAGCCGACGTGCAGAGCGCGTCGTAGCCGCCGGCCAGAAGATCGCCTTTGGGGTCATTGTGCCTTGGGCCATCAACCATTGCATAGAAATTCGTGATCGTCAAACCAAGCAAACCCTTGCACAAAGAATGTGGGTCATCATGAAGTTTGGTTTTTAGTGATCGGTTGAAAAGGATATTGACTGCATCGGCATCGGTACCCTTCTCCATAAGAAGGAGTGAGAAAGATTTAGCATTGGAGGTTTTTCGAAGATAAAGGATCATCTCTCCGTGGGCCACAACACGGCACAGCGCAGTCAGGAAGAAAAGAACCGACTTGCCTACCCCAGGCGAACCCACCAAAATTCGCTGTTCTTCTCCTGCGTGTTGCGGTAGCAGCTTGGTAAGCATTTCCTGCATTTCCTTTCGAACATAGATCATTTCCGGCAGAAAATCTTTGGCTGTTCGCAGCGGTTTGAGACATGCCAGATCCACCTTGTCGCCAACAGCAAGATCGGCAATGCCGGCAGCGGATAAACCAGCAGCGCCGATTTTAACGACGCATTCGTCCATAGGGGCCCCAAGTTCAACTCCTTTTCTCTTTATTTCCTCGAAGGCAGCGGAAAGTTGCACGGGCTGTGCGCTCTCAACGTCCATTCCGTCGACATGGGCCATGGTTGCATCTGTCTTCAATGAGTTCATTGAATAAAGAAAGTTGTTCGTACAGTCAGGGCTGGTCTTAACAAGCGTGAAACTTCACACATTTCACACTTTCTGCCTACGTGGCCTGACGTTGCTGTGATATTTGATGAAATTCACAAATCTGCTCTCCAGGTATTTTGTCCATAATAGTGTGAAAAGGGTCCCTGGGCAATAGTAGGTGTCCAACTAAGTTTTGGTCTTGGACATCCGTTGTCCTCCTATGTAGATTTCATCTCTTATAAAGTGATACACTCGGACATGATCCACAATAGCCCTGTATGTATTCATCATGTGTCACATAATGTACTGCCCTTTTATGATTATTTAACTGACTGATGTGTCACAACACTCACAATAGCATGATAAGTACTTCCTCCACAGACACTGTCTGCCATTGGTCCGTTGGAGATCTTAATAGACTTTCTAGCGCTCTCACTCTCTTAAAGTTTGCAGTATTGTAACTGAGGAAAGCATAGAGAACGCTAGCAACTGGAATACAACTGACCATTGAATCGGACAACGGACAATAGGACACGAACAACGGACAATAGGACACGGACATGGGACAATAGGACACGGACAAGGGACAATAGGACACGGACAAGGGACAACAGGACATGGACAAGGGACAACAGGACATGGACCATGGACTTGGGCCGGCACTACTAACCACCAAAGTCAACCACCACGATGATGTTGACACTAATGAGGTGCAAAACAACAATCAAACTTTCCCACCCATGCGTGTGGAATTGTTTAAGACAGGGATGAAGTCATTTGGACAATGAATCGGACAATGGGACAACCAATCGGACACTCAGACAGCCTCCATATGAAACAACATCACTCACCAGGAAAGCCAGACAACAATCAAACATCGAGTGGGTGAATGCAACAATGAATCTGTTTTGTTCAATGGGTGGATGGGGCTTCACCAGACAATATCTTTGCTCATGGCTGGTCATGCAATGAACTCAACTTCGCTCGTTTTCCCCCTTCCGTCGAACTCAAATCATATCATCATATGGCAACAGAACAAACACACCTATGTAATCTCTTCTAATAATATGATAGTTGTCTGATTTTTGCTCGTCAATAATCTCGTTGTACAGTGCTTGGTTTGCATTATCCGACTGTGATTGTCTGTATTCCACTTGTCCGATTCAATGTCCACTTCTTTTTCTGACTGTCCTATTCACCAACCTACTCGTGCCCAAACCCTCCCCATCCCCCCATAATACAATATAGTTTGATTGTTACATTCACCCATCATAGAACCTTTATTGTTGAGAAAGTTATCAATCCTTTGATTCTATTCGACAAAAGCATTGCTGTCCGCTTCTTGTTGTTTTATACACATACCATTTCTGATTTACAAAATCGAGAACTATACACCATACTGCAAGCCTAGCTCCCAATACTCTGTTGCTTTCTCTCGGTCCAACCCAATATTCAGAGCATTGGAAATCAAGTCCAAATTAATCGGGAGTCGAACCGTCGACGCACATCGTGGGTGGTAAAATAACGAAAAGGCCCCATCCATGTGTCCCAAATACCACCAACTCTGTCCAACCGCAAAGGGAATCCAAGTTGTTTGAAGCAGCATGGTTCGCAAATCTTCCATGGACGTTGGGTTTCGAATCGCGATCTGCACACCCCACGGCCACTGAGAATGGGGCACAGTCGTAATGATATTAATCTTGGACAGAACTTGGTCGTTCTTCCAGATGCGATGATTGTTGGATGGCGAGGCCGAAGCATTGAGCATATTGTCGAGAAATCGTGGAACAACTTCGTATCTGTTGAGTTTTCCATTCATCCAGCCGGATCGGGCATCCTCTGCCTTGTCAATCATTTCGTGTACCGTGTAGTTCTGAAACACCGCCGCAACAGCTAGGCAACCAGCCGATACACAGTAGTAATCACGATCCAATAAATCTTGGACGCTGTTCAATCTCCCTAGAGTAAACCAAAACCCAGAGAAACCACCACCGGTGACGTAAACCGACTTGTGTCCAGTTTCCAAAGACTTGAAGGGACTGTCTGTCAACAAGTCTGGTAGCAAGAACACGAGTGTCCCCACAAGCAGAAACGTCCACAATGTCCTGGACCAAACCGGTTCGTCCGGCTTTGAACGCAAGGGCTTCGACTCAACGTCCGAATCTAATTTTGAAAAACTGGAATCCTCCACAAGTGCATTGTTTTCAGAGAGACTACAACTCGATGATCGCAGTCTTGTCGAAGTCAGGTCAAAGTGATTCATACTTCGATCATTGTCGTTGCATGACGAATCAAGTGATAACCAATTGGAGTTGTCGTTGGAGTCTTCCACAACGGGCGACTTTGATTTCTCAGCTGCAGAGTCTGAAGAGGGAATTGTACTTCCTATGGAATCACATGGAGCCTCTTTTGGCATGACGTTGATTTTGAATGAGGGCGAGGGTGGAAAGTTGCCAGCTCTTCTTGTGTATGTTTTATGTCTCAACTCTCAACTCTGGATGGTTGGTTCGCTTCAAAGAGTGTTCTCCAGAGTTCTAAAAGGATTCTTGATTCTTGTTTTCTTGATATAGACTGCGAGTATGGACTATGGACCCATCGTTGGAACGGTGAGTGAACACGAAAGAGACGAACCAATTGCAGTTTCCATTTGTCCAATGCGATTTGCACACAATAATATGGAGCCACGTACCTTGCCATCATCCGTAAGTGAATGACGTCATACGTCATTAGACAGTATCGGAGTCCCGGTCACGACTGAATAAAGGGTGCCTGATCCCTCCGGCCTTTTTTTATCGCACGATCCGGGGGGAAAATGGGGGGGCCCAAGGCAGAAGAGAGAAGGGGAGGGGGAGGAGAGGAAGAAGAAGGGGAGGAAAAAGGGGAGAGTTTTGGCAGCTGGATTCCATCGTTCTGGTTCGATCGTTTCATTCGCATTTTCGAGGATTGTTGTGACATGTCGTAACATCACCTTTCATGTCCTCAGAGGGGGATCAGGCAGGTAAGTACGTGGAAGCATTTTTCCCCTTACAAGACCGGTAGCAACATTCTGTCTTTATTGGCCTCTCACCTTTAATTGTCTGTCGTTCAACAGGTTTGACTTGACACCCGAATTCCGCAAGAGCCTTGTCACTTTCCGGGTGCCCTTTCCATGTGCTACGGTGGCTAGAGAAGATATGGATGTCTCATAAATTCTGTTTTTCGTATTTTTGTTACTAACTATCTTGTCGTGCTTGTTGTGTTCTTGGTCATTCAGGTATTCAGGTTGTTGGTCGATTCATGTTTTAAGTTCTTGTAATTGGAGCGATGATGGGGCATGCAGTGGTGGTAATGAAGGTGGTTTTTGGGTGGGTGGATTGGTTGTGATGGCTGGATGGCATCGCCATGTCTTTCGGTGTGCCATTGGATCTTCCTTCCTGTCGTCTCGACAAATGGACAGCCCGGATCAATCGAAGCCTCGGAAATTCCGCTTTGGACAGTCTTTGCTGTGTGGTGGTCGTCCCCTCTTGCCACTGTCGTAGTATTCTTTGTGCTTCACGCAACAAAACTGGATTTGAGTTCGTGGCGATGGACGATGAGGATAGCCGAACGGATGGCACGGGTACAAAGCTGGATGGAGTGGTGGTGGCGGCAACAGGTTGGAGTACTTGGCCATGGCAACAGGGAGTCCAAAGAATGGTGGACGATTGCATTGCTGTGCTGGTGGTGCATGGTGATTTGTTGTTTGTTTTGTTTGTTGCGTGTTGCTCTGCTGTGTCGCCGTATGCAACTGGGCCTGTTGTCGTGACAAAGAAGGTAAGCTTACCACTTCCCTTGTTGCATTTCCTGGTGTAGCTTCCATCTCACCAGTTTCTGTCTCATTCGTTTGCTGCTCTATGCGTTGCTTTTTGGATGGATTGTTGGATTCTGTTGTTGTGTTGTTGCCGGCTTTTCGTTTGTTTGCGTCCTTCGCAACCGGAACCGACTGTTCTGGTGCTACATCACCGCAACAACTGATGCTGTTGTCTATTTCTTCGGATATTTCTTCGATTTGGACGGTGCTCTTGGGTTGTTTCCGTCCTCTTTGGGGAAAATACGGATTCAAATAAATCTCGGCCATGGTTGGTGATGAAGCAGACACAACAACAGACGAGGAGGAAGCTGACGAAGCAAAGGGTGGAATGGAGCTGTCATGGGGCAATCTCTTGGCATTGCCCTGACACAACGAACACTGACAGCGATCATTGAGCGGATGCTTTGGCACGGTTTTGTCTCTTTCCATTTGTTGCTTGAGGTAAGTAGACAAAAATCGTTCTCCGTTGTCCTCTGGGATTTGTTCTACGTTAGCGAATGGCCCACTAACACCAGTTGCCCTTGCCATTTTGTTTATAAATTCGAGTTGCAAGTGGTTGTCAAACGGCGCAACCGACTCCCATCCAGCTGGGATTTGCGCTCGCTCTGTTGGATTCATATCCAACAGAGCGAGCTTGTGTCGAATGGTACGATTGTACCTGGCAGTTCCGCACAAATTTAGTGCATCTGCCAATGACTCGCGCATCCCACAGTTCCCAAAATGAGCAAGGTTGTCGTGAAACGACTCCAACTTGCTCTCGCCACGGTAAGCACGAAACTCAGGGAGACCATGTTTTGCATTGCGATTCGGTGGCAACTCACAATACATCTCTTCGATTGGTTTTGGGTCGGCCAAAAACTGAGCCTTCTCTTTGCAATTCACCAGGGCATCGTGTGTTTCTGGAGTGAAGAGAGTCTGGCCCGACTTTGGGTCAAGACGGCCACGAGCAGCTGGTTGTCCATCTGAGGCGGTGACTTTGTACCTCACCTTGAATTCGTCGAGTTTCCCTTTGATGACTTCGGCCGAACGAATCCTTTTTCGTATGTATTTGTTGTATCGTTGAGCAAAGACTTTCGTTGCTCTCATCTCACAAATCTCTTCTTCTGTGTATTCCTTTCCCAACAATCCGGTCTTGAGGGCATGGATGACTTTCTGAAGGTCTTCATCGTGCTCTTCATAGATGAAAGCCTTCAAATCACGAAGTGCTTGCCCATGGTCGCAATGACGCTGTCGAAGCGTCTTTGTAATTCGCTGCAAAAAATGAAATAACCCCAACCTACCAATCAACCGTGCTCCGAGTATCAGTTCCCAAAAGTCATCCTTGTGGGGCCAGGTATCGGAATACATAATTACGGGAGAAAACCCGATACGACGCGACAATTGCTCTGCTGCATGGGCAATCTCTTGCAGCTTTGTTGATTGCACCAAGACAAGACAGGCAATCTCGCCTGTCTCGGTGCAAACATCCCACAGGACCTTTGCCTTGCAACTGGAAAGGTAGTTCTTGACCACCTCCCAGGTGTGGTCCTGAGCAAACGATAATCTACACTTCACCATTTGTATTTCTCGCTGGTGTCGGTCAACATCGGATACTCCCCACCACACATAGTCTGAGTAAGCACCCTGCTCGTATATCTGACGAAGGGTGTCCGCTTGAGGGGGATAAGACACGAGCCATTCGCCATCCTTCTTTGGATAAGGTTGGTCACTTGCTTGGTCTGTCGCTAGGAGCTCCGAGTAGAATCTCATAGTTTTGTCCATATAGCACTGGTTGATTGATTCATAGAGATATTCTGCACATAGAATTGCATTCCCATGAGTCACCATGAGCCGCTCCATGAGTCTCGTCGCGTCAGTCTTGAGGTGCGAGTTGCCGACCGCGTATTTCGGGTCGACTGGGTACGCCATGGCCATGTGGGGAGGAAGTTTCGCGAGAAATTGCGATTCGTTGCCTTGGTGATTGGCACCACATGCCGAGCACTTATAGTGCATCACGATCGCGTAGCTTGGGGGACCATTTATTCCGAATTGGGGGAAAAGCGACTTATTCTTGGAGAAATTAGTCCGCGTCCGCTGGAGATTACCTCCACATGTAGGACAAAACAGTACTTGGTTTGGAAAAAAGAGTTCCCAATCTACTACATAGAGTTTCTGTCCCACAAACGAGTCGTACAAAGGACACGTGTTCCCAGAGCAAGCCGGTACACAAAACTCCATACCTTCGAAAAAAGCTTCTAGAACCGTTGTACTCCGCTTTGAACGAAGGCACGTGTCCTGAATAAGTGACGCGAGAGCCCGCATGGTCTTGGGAGCAATCGAACTCGCCTCAACCAGCATGTTTGTCCTATGTAGAATTTCTGTTTTGAAATTTTCGACCGACATGCGTGCACTCGTTGGTATGTGACTGTCACATGTTTTCCCAACCTTCCTTTCTACTGGCTTTTTCTTCGTCGCCAACGACTCCAACGTGAGCTTGCCCGTTGTCTTCACTTGTTTCGTCGTGTTGTTGCGAACAGAAAAAAAGGCACCCAGTGCCTCCTCACTGACATTGCCTGGGGCGAGTTGTTCTGTGCCATTCATTGGCCTATTGTTGTTCTTCTTGTGTTGTTTTGCTGCTTTGTCGAGCAGTCGTTGGATCTGGCCCTTCTCCTGTGTCTTTGCCTTGCCCTTTGTTGTTTTGTTGAGTGGACAGAGCATGTGGTGGGCTCTGTGTGGCTTGTTTTGTCCATTGTGGACAGCCCTGCAGACATAACAGTCTATGTGGGGCTCAAACTCCACTACTCCTGTCATGGTTTGGTTGCCCGAGCGTCGCTGCCCCTGTGGCACTGGCAAGCGACTGTAAATGTTCCCTCGTCGTTGGGATTGGGGGCCCATTGCCGCCCTTGCTGCAGCCTGTTGAGCAGCCCAAGATTGTGTTGTTTGGTGTGACCTACTAACCATCTTTTCTATTACGTTTTCTACAGGTGTGTCATCGACGAGATGAGATGGCCAGAAAAGTGGCCAATGTCTCATTGTCGTCTTTCCGAGATGAGACTTGGCGGCCGCGACCGACCGGATCGGCACTTGGAATCTCACTTGGTGAGATTTTCAAGCTGCCAATCCGTGTTTGGGGGGCGATGGGGGGACTGATTTTTGAAATGGTAAGACATGTCGTTCTGAGTTTTCCTTTAAGTGTTTTGTGTGGAACGACATGGTCTCACCCAATCATATTGCTGCCTGAGCAAACTAACACCCCTGGGGGTTTCTAAAAATCAGTCGCATAAACACCCGTCGTAGGACCTGGTACATTTCTACAGGAGGATGGCCGGCTCATTCGGAGTCGAATTTTAGAGATGAACATTCAATATGACACGCGCCACAACTTAACTATCCTTCTATCGCGTGACACTTTTAACCGCTTCTGTAATAGCAGTCGAAGAACACATAGGAATCGACCACGCGCGCGTGCGTTGGATGAAATTTCGGGGGAGTTAATTAAGTCCACCGCGTGCGAGTTGCTCTGCGCACTCTCATAGCCTACTTATGATGGATCGATGAACTCCAAAAATTTTGGCGACGAAAGACAAAACACCTCTGGCAAGGTGCCATTCAGATGGGGAAGGATAGATGAATGTCTAATGAACGTCCACAGTCATTAGCCGGCAAGTCTATGTACTTTACCCCCTCGCGGGCCTGGCCGGAGGGTGCCATCCCTTGGGTGCGCCTGGGGGGCCAGAACCGGTACGCCAAAGTTTGGATTGCGTTTTTAGCCTCTTTTAGTTCCATGTAGCTCTCCAGGATTGTGAGATGGAACATATAAATTATACATGGAAATTTGAGTCTAGTAATAAGCTTTCGATCTATATAATTTTTAGCGCAAACGGGCTGACGCTCGAGACGTCAATAGGAGCATTCGGGGTACATTTGGCACGCGAGCACATCCTCACCCAATGAATCCCGTTCCAGAAACCGACAATTTTTCTATAAGTGAAACTGTACCAAATTTTTATCCAGACTTTTGTTAAGTATTACCACAACTCTGCCGTGACAGACCTCCGTGACTCCCTGTTAGAAGGCATCCGATTTCCAACGTAATCAAAGGCTCCCAACTCTTATGTAACTATCCACATTTTATCTCAATATGTCTCACAACCATAACCCATGCTTACATAAGACTTACCATGCTCGGATTTACCCTCCAACTCCAGCCCCGAAGCGGAACCCAATTTTCCAAATTTCGCTAAGTCTCAAATTATGAGAATACATTCACAAAATTTCAAAGCTCATCTGGCTCTCAATGAATATAAAAAATATATAGAAATGAATGCAATATAAAGCCGTAGTCGCTTTTCAATCGTCTCTCAATACCTCAATCGCAGAACCCGAAGCCGATGCATCCGGAAGACCATGACAATGGTGTTCTGTTTTTTTCGTCGATATTTGACGATTCCTTGCCTCATCCTACACAGGACGGAGGATTCAAACCGACCATAAGGACTATGTGACATCAACGCCCACCCTGGTCGATAGCACCATGTCGTCGGTTCGATATTCGTCCCGTATTGCGGAAAAAGGGGCTGAAAATGCTCCTCCATCTCCGAACTTACAAACCCGTTCAAAACGACGTGAAGCAAAGCGTCCTCCCCATTGCAGTTCCCTTGAACGACAAAGGATCGCTCGTCTCTGTAAAGAATTCGCGAAAGATGACTGCAAGCCTTGTTCTGTTTTTGGCAGGGATCGAGAGGAACGATGGAATGGCTTTTTTTTCTGTGGGCAATGTCAAGCCGCAGATGATCAAGAGACGTTGTTTCCGGACGTTCCCATTAACCGAAGAACAGAAAATGGGCCGTACACATGTATTGCTAGCCACGACAACGTTGTCTTTCCTACCGATACAGTCAAGATTGAGTCAGTCGTCAAACGTTCCGCCAAAGGCAAAAGAAAGGTCCCTCCAAGGCATTCGATCCCCTCTGATATCGCTGTTCAAGCAACGAAGAAGACCAAGACGGCGCCAGAGAGTGACGGATCCTTTGATGAATCGTCCCAGTCCTCCGAAGAATCCGAAATGGACTCCATTTTCAAGTCTTCCGGCGAAGAAGAAGAAGAATGCGCCAAGAATACCCACCAGGTCTCACTCCACAGTGGCACAGCCGGATTATCCTCCGAGTCGAGGACAGATAGCACTTTGACAAGATCTCTGTTTGACGATTCCACCATGTCGACTTCTTTTTTGCTCAATGACTTGAAGAAAGAAAATGACCGACTCAGGTCCAGCCGTCAGGAAAAAGACGTTCTCATCGACAACCTCCAACGTGAAGTCCTCTCTTTCAAGTTGAAACTGAAACAACAGCAACAGGTTACCAAACGACAAACTCGCAAGATCGCAAAGTTTAAGACGAAGCTTCTGGAAGTTCAGCGCAGCAACACTGAGCTTGTCATTCCAACCAAGGCTACGGACAAGGACCGTGGCGATCAGATCGTCAAGCACATAAAGATGATCCTTATTCGTTCGGTTCGAGGCCATGGGAAAGACAGCGAAAGGGCGTCGAGGTTTTTTCAGTCATTCTGCCAGATGATCCTCGACTCGAACATTCACCATGGTGTACTGCAAGACACTGCGGTGCAGATTGTTGGCCAACACATTCGTCGTACCATTTTTACTCCTTTTCGAATTCTTCAAGAAATGGACAAGGCCGGAGGGGTACTCAACTATGAAGGCATTGAAATCCTTCGACGCGTTGAGAGCAATGGGAAGGCCCGTATGCGCACTATCATTCCTAGTACTAGTTCGCTTCAGAACTGTGCTGCTTCCATTGAATTGTATGGGTCTCGCATTTGTCCTTTCCGAATGATTCGGAACGAGACTTCTATGACAGAAGGTTTTTACTTTCGCCCTGCCGATGTCATGAAGATCATTCTAAAGTCAGGTGGATTGTTGACTGGAGACGCTGTAGACCGTCCTATCCACATGGCTCAAAGTATTGATGGAGCCGTCCTCACGAAACATCTCTCCCATACACTCGGAGGGTTGAAATTCAACGACTCATCAAACCCTCTGAGTCAATCTCGTAACTCGGTCTTTCCCGTTGTATGCGTCTGTGGACGAGAAACAACACCCGTGGTTCGTGGACTCTTCGGACGAATGATCCAGGAAATTGACGAAGCCGCAATCACCGTACTCCCTACGGCTCATGGTATCAAGCCCATTCGCATCTCCACTAACTGCGACATGTCCTGTGATTGGAAATTGTCGGGTCGTGGAGGTGCGGCGAAGAATTGTAAGTTCCCTTGCAGCAAATGTGCTGTGAAGTCAGCAGATCTTCATCTTGCGTCACAACTTCCTTCTGAATGTAAATTGTGTTTGCACATGTGTCATACAGAGAATGACCCGAATTGGGTCTGTAGGCACATCGACATGTGCACGAGAGAACACACTGCATTGATGAAGGAAGAAGTGAAAAAGTTTGAAGCGGAGTGCCCCCAAATTTGCAAGACAATCGAAAGCATCAGAAGCGAGTCCAAGATTAGAACAGATGAAGACCCTCGTTTCCCACCAGATGATCTACAAGAGACTTCGACTGACTCAATCCATTTCGATTACAAAAATGCTACAATACAAGACCGAAGAGAATTCTCGAGGAATATTACGAATGATTTACAACTACGCAAGATGTCCCTAGAGGGGTCATTGGAAGAACGCCATGAACGACTCAAAGTACAGCACATGTCGGAATGGTCGTTCGTGCAAGCATCCTTGAGAGTCGGTCAGTTCAAGTACGAAGGTGTCTCGACCGCTTTAGTAATGATGATGGATGCTGTTCCATGCCTTCTTCATTTGGAAAATCGGATGGGCATAAAAATTTTGTCCATGTGCCTCAAGTTTGGACTGACCTCCACAAAGAACGACGAACAGGAGTGGATCAGTGACCAAGACAAGAATTCCATGGAGAAGAAGTGCAAAGCGTTTGTAGAGAAGGTTGAGAATATACTCAATACTTCCATCATTGGGTCTATGATGCATGCACAGCACTGGATATTGCCGTTCGACAAAGAGACAAATACAGTGTCGAAGATTTGCATGGACAACGTAAAGATCCGCAAGATTGTTGCCGAGATGGACCAGCTCATTGATCCCATGATTGTTGATGACGACAAGAAAGCCAAATGGAAGAAATGTATTGATCACTACCGACAGGCGATCGAAATAGCAAACAGGAAACATAACCTCTCGAATGAAGAAATCTGGAATTTCCAGCGGCAAGCTGACTATTTCTTCGCTCTGTGGATTGATCTATGTGGGGCCGAGGGTGTAACTAATTACGCCCACATGATTGGCAGTGGACACCTCTCCGAATATATGTTTCACTGGAAGAATCTGTCACGACATACTCAGCAAGGCTGGGAAGCATTCAACAGTGCATTTAAATCATACTACTTCTCCAGGACACAACGAGGTGGAGCGACCAATCAAGGGCGTGGACAACAGAGTCGAATGAAATCCATGGCTCGTTGGTTGCAAAGGAGGTTGGTTTTTATGTTAGGTATCCCCGAAACAGAGATTCTTGAAGACAACAAGGCAAACGGACAATCGGATACAGGTGACAAGGTAGACGACTGGGTATTGAAGAATGGGGGTACGATTGAGTTTGGCCAACCCATTGGTGTGACGGTAAGAAATCAAGACGACGTCGAGCATGATGCCGAGCTTGTATTTGACTTTACTGTTGGATTGAACAATGGGAAAGAACAGAACACACCAAACGAACCTGTACCCTTACCTGCTGATTTTGAGACATGGTCAGACGATGACTCGATTTGAATGTAATTAGGAAGGCACTCAATGGATAACTATACGTATACATATAAATATATAAGTACTAATTGGTGGATGGCTTATCGATAGTTTCGTATGGCCTCTTGAATATCATCAGTCAGGCGCAAGAGTTCTACAGATTGTTGTTCGTCCGGCAAATGCCTATTGAACCTATCGCCCGCGCTCACTCGGCAGGCGACATAGATACCTGCATTGGCAGGAATTGTCCCAATCAATTTGGCCGCGTCGTCTTCGAGGGGGTAGCCTTCTGGTGGTTCGGGCGTGTCCGTGGTGTACAGAGAGCCCGTTTCGATCTCGAGAATCACAGCCAAAGCTCGGGGTTCTGGTTTGAAAATGTCAATCACCTCCCAAATGGTGCCGTCTTTATGGAACATCTCACCGGCTTCGAGAGAGATGTCAGTTGAGTCTTCATTGTCCGACTCAACACGGTTTTCGGAAGCAGCAGCAGGCGTCGGCAACTCGTCCTTCAATGAGGAGCTGTCTGAAATACGACGTACTGCATCATCGTCAGAGGAACGAGAAGATTCCGAGACTCGAGGTTGGTTGGCAGTGGTTTCTTCTGGAACTGAAGTACTGGTTGCCAAAAGATTTGGGTTCGGTCCTGCAAGTCGGCCACCACTAAGAGCAAGACGCAAATGTTCCGTAGGTGGTGGGACCTTGAGGGACCCACTACGCAGCTTATCGTAGTGATAGCGCTGGTAAGAGACAGTGATTCGGCATGCATACTGGGAGAATGTGATGTCTATTCTCTGGTCAAGGCATCTCTTCTTGAAGGGAGGTGGTGCTTGGTCGTTTGGACGGCCGCAAACAAGAGAAAGAGTGTGTCCTCTCTTGAGCGAAAGGCCTTTGCTACCATGATAGAGAGTTGGGCGAATTTCTGTAGAACCATATGTAGCACTGAATCCCAACAAAGATCTAAGAACGTCCAATTCTTGAACAGAGGCAAACCGGAAGGTGGCAGTTTGGAACGTCATCTTGATCTTGCGTCGGGTGAATTTCTGATCCATGTCCAGGTACGTTTCGGAAGCTGGGTGGGGCTTGTGGAGACAGTGTTTGGATATTTGACTCCCAATCATAAGATTAAGGTAGTCGAAAGTTTCCGTAGGAACATATCCAAGCGACAAGGAGTAGACGCCACGTTCTTCTGACGAGCCTGAGCGACGGTTAAGGATTTTAGCAATCCCCTTACGGAGAATGTGTAACCCTGTCCAAATATTGAGGTGCACTGAACGCGGAGGACAAATGTGATGGGTTAGAGTGGTGTCGTAAGAGACAAGGAAGCGCAATCGGTCCTCCGATATAGCAATCAAACCACGGTCTGAGTGCTGACGGAAACGAACCACGTAAACATTCTTGGTACCATTCGCCCATTGGTTTGCACTGGACTCCATATCAGTTAGTGAAAACACAAAGGCAGGGTAGAAGATGTCTTTAATCTGGACAGGAGCACCGGTTGAGTGGTTGGTCTCCGAGAATTCAATGAACTCGTTCGATTCATATAATTCTGTCGTCTTCCACTTGGAGAGTGCTAGATTATTGTGCTTCGGAATCGTGGGATGGCAACGGAGACATTCTTCTGGTTTCGGAAAGAGTGGATAGAACAATTGGACTTGGACTCCACCTAGGACCCATTTAATAAGACGGGCAACTGTTGTTGTCCCTCGATCTTGTCCGGGCCTCGCCACATGAACAAATGATCCGAAACGAAAAACATCCTTGTATAACGCACTGTAGAACGGAGGAGCATGGTAATCCGGCTCAATTTGAAGATCTGTATAATCACTCATGTCTTGAATCAAATGAATTAGAGCCTATCAAGTGGATGTTGTGTCTTCGTATGAGGAACATCCATGGTCTTGTTACCCATTTGCATTGGGTTGATGGTCCTCCGAGATGGGAATGTGAGACCCCGAGACAGCCAGTACCAGATCGGAATCGGAAGTAAAAATCGTGTCGCAGTGGGAATGTTGTTAAATGATTCTAGACACTAGGATATAAGAATACATAGGCACGCGGGACGGTGAAACTGGGCGCCAGCCGGGGTTTGGTGGTGTGGCTGGCTTTTTGGAACAAAAAGTTGTACGGGGGATGCTCCTATTGTTATGTCGTTTTTCTCAACTTCGTGCGATAAAAAAAGGCCGGAGGGAGTAGCAATTTTGACCTTTCCCAACAACTTATGTTCCGCTCTGAACGAGAACGACAGATCTTGTCTTTCCCATCACCATCAAAGGATCCAGATTCCAGATAGATCAATCGTTCTGAATGGTGTTACTTCCTTCTCCGTCAGACACGAACCGTGTCCATGCAGAGTCATAAATGAGGCAAGAGTATTTTTTAGATTTACTGACAAACCGAATACCACACAGTAAAATCTAGGCTTGTAAGCGGCTTGTACGTAGAAATGTAGGAGTAGGAGCATTGTAGTGGATTTGTGGAATTAGAGATGACCAGTACCTAGCCAGTTTGTTCCAAAGCGCGAACCGGTTGCCTCGAGTCTACATTCTCAATCCTCCTTGGGGCTCCGGTGGCGCCTTGATTCCGGCGAAATATGCATCCACGACGCGTCGTTGGTAATCCACATCCACACTTTGGTGGTTCTCAATGAAGCTCACCAGTGAATGATTCTCAATGAAGCTCACCGATACCTCAACAAGGAGTAGCTGGAGAGTCATGTGTGGTCTTGAATGGCACTATGCCCAGGCTACCCGTTCCTTTTTGGGTAGGTTGCCTAACCACCGGCAAGTTGCGGCAAGCGGCGTATTCGTATTCCCGTTTCTATCTGGACGAACTACGGACGCCTCCAATCCTTCACGGAAGGTAGCTTTGATTTGGTAGACTCCTCCTACTCGCTACTCTTAGTCCTATGAGATTTTGTACTTTTTGGTATATAGAAAGTCTTCTAATCTCAACATCTACTAATCAGCATGAACCTGAAGATAATTGCTAATTGTATGCTGTTTTCTCGTTAGCGCCCTCCTCTGTGTTTCGAGGGGAGTGGAAGTGTGGGCGCACAAATCCCAACAAGTCCCAGTTCACACGGTGGTGGACCAAGCCACAACAGAATGGACATGATCATAACAAGTTGAGCACAAGACAAGTCGTTTGGTTTCGGTTGTTGTCACTGTCACTCTACAAAGGCCACTGGAGAGGCTCGAAGTACCGCACAGTCGATAAAAGGGCCACTCGCTGAGTGTGCCTACAATCGAAGAGCAAGATTAAAGAAATGCTGCGGACAATGGTCGCGAAAATCGGGTGTGGGCATCAAGATTCCTTGGGCGACTGCGCGGAACCTTCACTGCTATTGAAACGAGGGCTGTCTCATGCTGGAAAACGTGGTATCGGGTATCGATGACGATTCAACGAGAATAAAAGAAGATTCGAAGAGAAGAGTGCAACGACTCGCATCACATACGAAAATACTACAAAGGCAAAACAAAGTCGCAACACTAAAGAGGCAATTATGTACAGTTACATTGATTGATCTGGCAACTGGAAAGCTGCGACAGCAGAAAGCATGAATCTCTCACCATTTGCAAGCAGCATTGGACGATGATGATGATTCTCCCCTATAAATGACAATTGTGTAATTTTCATAATGCATTCATGTCGGATGCATTCATGTCGGAATGGCTTCTTAACCCAAGTTCGTTTCACTGGACCGTTCATGCAACCACGGCTCAGAAAGGATCAGCGAGCGGATCCGCAAGTGGCATGGACAAGGAGAATCGTTGTTGTTGTCGTTGTTGGCGGTGGATCCAATCTTGAGAAGTGGCAATGGCACCAAGCTCGTTGACTGGAGATGTCTCCAATTCTACGTAATCACTTTCTCCTGGACAGGCGCACACACCAGCCAAGTCGTCAAAGGCCGATGGAAAGCTAATGACGGTGGGAACCGAGACGGTTAGAGAGACGAGAGCAGGAACGGGAGCTGGTGGCACTTGGATGGTAATGGGAACAACACTGGCAACAGCTTCCGAAGCTGGTATCTGGATTGTACTGGGGACGGCGGCGGCCGGTGTCGTGACGAGAGGAGATTTCTTCCAGGGAGCTGGGGGGCCACAAAACGAGCCGCCGTGGCTCGGCAAGCCTTGTCGATTTCATCTTCTGCCATGGAGCTACATTCCCAAGCGTCTTCTTTGGAAATGACGGAAGCACAGGCGTCGGCGAATCGAGAAAAATCGTTGCTTGTGGCCTTGACAAGGAGGGGAGCACATGGTACAGTATCTTCAAACAGTGGCAGGTGGTTATCGCTGTCGGAACGTTCAATCACAATGGAGGGGCGCTTCTTGGTGGAAGAAGCAGCAGCGGAGGGCGGTGCAGAGAATGACTGGGACGCACATGCGATTTGGGATGCTCGGTAGTCATCAATCGAAGCTCTCTTGCCTTGGATCGAGGTCCGGATACTTTGAACCGACATGCTGTTGCTTTGAACCGAGTCCCTGTAACTGTACATTGTGGCCGAATAGCTGTCGATTGACACTCTGTGGCAGTCCACCGAGAAATGGTTGTCGCCTGTTTGCAAGGCTGGTGGCACACTGTCGGACTTGTGGTTTTCCCAGGCTGGATCGTAAAAGTTGTGTTGGACCTTCTTTTCTCGGAGAGAATGCTTGTTGCCCTTGATCTTTCGGCGAACCATGTTGCGCACTAACGATGGTTGTCCTCGAACAAAGCAAAGATGGTAGTAAGCGCCCTTATTCTGCCTTCGGTGAAGCGAGAAAAGCCGTAAATGTTTAATTGTCGTTGAAAAGATGGGAATTTGGTTTGTCCAAAGAATCTGAAAAGACGACGAGAAGGAAACAAGTGGTGAGTACATGGCTTAGCCAAACGACAGATACAGCAATAGAGGTGCAACATACCTTGTCATGACATGTTCCACAAAAACATCTGGTTTGTCGACGGTAAACGCTCGTCCATGTGGCGCCCAGGATATAATTTGTTCAATGCCCTCTCGGTCGGCCGCCTCCAAACATTCGTGAAGACGCCAAGGAAAGGGACCGTCGCTTGGTCGTTCATGTGGTCGTTGTCGTCGATATGGATTGGGCTAGACATGATCAAAATAATGCTCTCCAGGAAATTATAGTAATGCTTTTTGGTTTCTCCTCAGATGAATCGCAACGTGATGGGGGTGGTTCCAGATTATGCGCAAGCTATTGTATCGACAACATGAAAGACGTCGTCCAGAACCTTTTCGCAATGCGCGCTTTACCACGCAATTTGGACAAGACTGCACAGCGGTGTGTTCTATTGCCAAAACGTTCACGTGAGGGAGGGGGATCTTTGTAATTTGGGGAGAGCCAATACTCGATTCGTCGACAATGTTGTGTCCATAGGTATTCCCAAAAAGTGATGGGTGGAGCTGGGTGGGGAATCTTTGTGAGATTCTCACTTTTTAGTGTACAAAAAAATAGTACTCTTTCACTTATCGTAGTACTTTTTACTCAATAGTAAATTTCTCATTATCTCAATTCTAAGCTCCTGCAAGTGTGTTCCATCGATGTGACTGCGCAGAGGTCCATCAGTCTTCGTCTTCGCCTATTCACTATTTGAGAGAAGGCGTAAAACCTCTGGGGTGTGGGGGCGTCTTTTTGATGTGTGAATGAGAACTTCGTGAAAATACTGTTGGTGTCGTACTTTACTATTACTGAGAACCATCCGTAACTGTGACTGCGATTAAGTCCAAAAGTCGGAAGGCGCTTTGTGGGAGACCTGAGACACGTAACCTTTATTTGATTCATGTCCTGTTCTTGTCTCACATGATGTCTGAGCATTTTTTATTTGTGGGCTTGAATCGGACTGTGTCTCAAAACTATACACCATACACCCCCTATCGCTGCGTTCGCTGCGGCGTAGCAACGTCACGACAATCGGAGGCGTTAGGGTCGCTACATGTTCTGTTCTTTTCAACGTCTAGAAATGAAAAAGGGATGGGTATTGATATTGTTGTGTGAGCCGGGGATTGTGTTAGAACGCCTGATAGTAAGAGATTATGAGATCGGTTCACTGCTACACAACTATGGCAACTAATCCGTGACTCACCTACACAAAGGACAGCATCCAGTCACCTCTGGAATGGTGGACGGACGGTCAAAAGCTACACCACCGACAACTCATTAGCTCTCGAGCTGCTCCTCCTCCTGCTCGACCTAATCCTATGTAGGAGGAGTAAACAGACAGAGAATGGTCTTGGAGCTTGGAACAAACGATTCTCGTTTGTCAAACTTTTTGCCTCCTTGTCTTCATCATCGTTGTCATCGTTCTCGTCGTCGTCGTCGTCGTCTCCCTTTTTGAGATTGGGAACGTGGTTGGCTTTGTTGGTAGATCGAGAGAGAGAGATAGTCATTAGTCATGTACTCTGCTCCACCGACAACTCCTCACTCGACCTATAGTAGACAGAGTGACTGGTCTTGGAGCTTGGAGCAAACAATTCTATCTTACCCCTAAAACTTTCTGCTTCTTTTTCATCGTTCCCTCTAGAGAGATTGGTAACCTGGTTGCAACCCAATTTGGTCGCTTGGAGACCAGTTCATCCTCTGTTGGTAGCTAGCTAGAGAGCAACAAAGGATATAGCCCATGGTGTTCCTTTTCTTTCTTATAACTTGCAAATCTCTTCGAGTTATTGGCATGAGCCAACCAAATGTATGGTACCTCTATGATCTACCTAGGAATAGGAGTACCTACCCCTATCCTGGTGGTGGGGAGGGGAACTTAGGTAGAGTACCTAGCTCTTTTCGCGCCCAAGAAAGTTGAGAGGCCAGCTTCCTTTTGTGCGCACCCCACGCATTGTGCTGGCGTGGGTGGCGGCAAATTTTCGCCACAACCATTTTTTATGGAGAAAAGGAAGAGTGACCATGGTGATGCGAACGACGACCTTGGCGGACGAACGGCGGATTCGTCAGCGCCAAAAAGAAGCCACGCAACAACAACAACGAGCATCCTTGGTTCAATTTCAACCACATCCAGGAGGATTGTACGACGAGGACGACGATGACGACGACGAAGAATTGGAGGTGGAACCCGCCGCCTTGGACCCGGCCGCAGACTCAAATCCAACCACCTCCCGTACCAACACTACTACGACAGCAGCGTCGTCGTCGTCGTCGCAATTGTCACGGGCGCAATTGGAAGCCCGCTACAATCGCGAGGACAAGGCTCGATTGACGCAGCGCCGGGGCAGTACTCGTCCCAACTTGGCCAAATTGCAAGCTGCCTTGGTGGGAGGCGGCGGTCCCAACGATACAGACACTGCAAACGACAACACTGCCAACGAAGGAGGTTTGGCGGCCGTGGCTCCCGCGTGTGCGCAGGCGGTACGCAAGTGTCGACTCTCCACTCACAACAACAAGCACAACAAGACAGCCACCAAGGCGGCCCACCTCTTTTTGCAGCGGGCTCTCGTGGCGTATCGGACGGTAGGTCGCGATTGGGTACCGGGATGGTCGGGCGACGAGGCGTGTCGAGCCGCGTCCCAACTCAAGTTGCAAACGGCCGCCGTCAAGGCCTGTTTGCAAACCCAACGACTCGCGGCGCGCAATCACTACCTCGTTCAACACTTGGGATCGGAAACGGCCCATCGTCTCGTCCAACAATTGGTGGACGAAGAACGCGAACAACAACAACTCCAAGCAGCGCGGTTGGAAGAACCAGAAGATGATCCAGAAGCGAGTCGACCACGGCCCACACAACAACAAGAGGAGGAAGAGGAGCCCGAAGAGCGAGAATGGACGCTCAACAATGAAACCAATACTAACACCACCCACGAAAGTGCTACAAACCATGCCGAAAACCAAGAGACGGATGCACCACAAGATCTCAATGAAACTCCCGCACCAGCCCAAGAGGAAGGAGAGAACGGTCAAGACTTGCCACCAACCGAGTCGACAGTTCGACCAAAGCGACGACACGTCTTTTTAGAGGACGACGATGAACCGGAACGGGGGACCGTGGTGGAGCAACCTGACACAGGGGCACCCGCTCGAGTGTCCGATGCACGCTCTCCCCCCAAACGACGCCGTCGTACCATTCTGGAAGACGATGATGACGACGACGAGGAAGAAGAGGAAGAATTGGAATTTACCAATAGTCCCCTCGTTGCAGACCGCAACCACCAGGAGGGGGCAGTGACCAACTCGGTGCCACGAACCACTACGGCTCCATCCACCGCCATTCTCACTCCACCCCCGCAATCATCCAGTCCTACCAATACCACATCTCCTCCTTTGTCTGCTGCCACCTCCTCGGAAACTCCCACTCCTCGACCTTCCCAGTCTACCTTGGAGTCGGCATCATCCCCCGAGTCTCTCCCTGCTGCAGCAGTTGTTGCCGCGTTGTCTCCTTCCGTGTCTGTCTCCTCGGAAACTCCCACCCTCCTGCCCACGCAAACGCAAGCCACCCTGTCCCCAATAGCTTCTCCCACGTCGCCAGAATCAAGCAGCAAGAATGAGGATGCAACCATACAATATGTCGACACTGTAGACCAGTAACTCAGTCTATTATTATATTTTGTAAATTCAGTCATGATGAACATCCACCGGAATGCCGTGTTGTCTTTTGTAACCACGCTGGTGCACGTTTGATTTTTGTCGCACAGTGACGAAACCATTTCTCTGCAGGTGGAATAATAATTGATTGGAGTATACTTGGAAGACGAATGTTTGTCACTTCAAAATTATTTTAAAGGTAGACCATTTGAGACAATCCCCTCTTTTGTGACGGCGTTGCAAGGTATCATGTTCCTCGTTCACAGTCATCACCGACAACCCACAATGCCAGGCATGTCACGAAACCGAGCCAACCAGCGGTACAGAACACGTGTTCTCCATACGAAAAAGGTTCCTTCCCCACTGTTTTTTTAATAGCAAGTTGTAGGTGTCGTTTGGTGGTGGAGTTCCATTTCAGACAACGAGATTTCTCTTGCTGCCAAACTCATTTGTCCTCTCGATATTTGGCAGAGACCAATGTGGTTTCAATGGTTGGACACCCTGTCGTCGTCGTCCTTTTTTTGTGCATTCAGTCTCGTCGAACGGCCACCTTGGTGTCATGACAGGTTCGAAAGGCTTGCCATTCCTCGACACAGTGCGAAACTTGTCCCCGATTGGCTTTCATGCATTGATCCACTTGTTGATAACTGTCGTGACACTGATCCTGAACTCGGGAATCCGGGGGCATTTCCTGTTGGTGTTGTTTTCTCCCTACCGTAGGTAAAAGAGAAAGAGCTCAACCCGTGTAAACGAAGTTAAGTTGTGAGTTTATTTGGTTAATCTAGGGTGTTGTAGCCTAAGGCGTTGAGGTCTTTCCTTTTGATGCGTTGAGTCGATGGTTGGGCGATAGCTCAATCGTCCATCGATCTTGTTTTCCTAAATGGGTGTCTCCTGCCCGTTCTTGGCCGTTGTTCCTTTTAGGCAATGCCAGTTATTCTTTTGGCCTGTATCAGTTGAATTGGGCCGGTTTGTCATTTCTAAACGCTCATGACGATGACGCGTTGTCTTTGTTGTATCGTTCGTGAGCATCTTGTTTGGATGCCCGTCGTTCTTGTCCTTTGAGGGACAAATTCTCAAGATGAATGATGCTCATCTTTTCTTCGGCCGATTTCCTACTTCCGAATGGGAGTCCCGGGTCCATTCCCGGACGATTACGTAGATCTTTTGAACACTCCCTCACGGACGGGGAAAGATGATGCTACCATCCTTGAAGTTTCATGCGGTGTTTCTCGAAGGGCGTTGTGCTAAGAGATTTTGTGAAGATATCTGCCGTCTGGTCGTCTGTCGCGCATGGGAGGATCTCGATCTCCTTTCGTTCCACAAAAGATTTGAAGTGGAACAACTTGGTGCAGAGATATCGTGTTCGAGGGCGATACTTGTATACGGTTGCTAATTCCACAGCGCCACTGTTATCTTCGAATGCCTTGCAGTGGACTTGTGGCGTTGTGGATAGTACTGGGAAACCCAATTCCTTCATCTCTCGAGTGATGGACATCAATGGGATCACGGTACGTAATGCATGTGAGAGGCTTATAATCTCGGCTTCGGTTGTTGATAATGCGATCTCTGACTGCAATTTGGATTGCCACAGGATGGGACAACCTGCATAGAAGACTGCGAACCCTGTTCTCGATCGTGCCATGTCCCGATTCGGGTGGTCCAGCTTATTGAAATTGCCTGCGAAGTCGGCGTCTGCGAAGACTTGGAACGACTGTGTCTCGTCTGGGTTGAGGATGATCCCCTTCTTCTTTGTGGCAGCAAGGTAACGTGCAATGTGTTTTACTGCTTTGCCATGTATTGCTCGTGGACTCTCACAAAATCTTGCACATTGGTGAACGGCGAAACTGATATCTGGCCGAGTGCTCTTTTCCAGAAAATTCAGTTTTCCTATTGCGGCTCGATAATGGAAGTGCCCGTCAAAAGGCTTCCCGTCCTGATCTTGTCTTAGTCGTACCGTTGTGGGTGCCGGTGTGTCTTTTGTCTTGGTTGTTTCGTCGGTCAAGTGAAGGTCGTGGAGGATCGAGTCGATCAAATGTGGTTGGGTCAAATGGATAGTTTCATCGTCTTTCTTTTCAACGTTGACTCCGAGAAAATCATTTACTCCGTCCTCGTATGTCATCTTCAATCCACTTTCTTCCATTGTGACAATCAACCTGTTTAGCTCGTCTTGGTCTGGGCCCATCAAGAGAGAGTCATCAGTGTACAAAATGTACACGCACTTTCCGTGGTAAAAGAGGCATTCATCATATGCACTCTGTTGGAAACCCACGTTTTTCAGCCGCTTGACCAAGTGTTGGTTCCATACTCGGGCTCCTTGTTTCTGGCCGTAATAATTTTGCTTGATTTTGAGCACGTAATCCTCGGCTCGTTGATTGCCTTTGGTGTCGAATGTAAAGCTCCTTGGCGCCTCCATATACATGTCGGTCTCCGCCACTGCTTGCGTATACGCCAAGACGTAATCAACTTGCTTGATATGCCATCCTTGAGTAAGTGCCATAGTTAAGACAAAACGTACGACCGGCCATTGAATAACTGGGGCATATGTTTCCCAGTAGTTGACTCCCTTTTCTTGCATAGACCCGTCGTAAGCTAGCCTTGATTTCCATTTATAGACTTCTCTTGTTTTGAGTCTTCGTTTTCGGACACAGCTCCATACTCCGCGTGAAATCAATGCTCCTTTCGGAATGTCCTTCCTTTTGACAACTTCCCATAGCCCATTGTCGCTATGATCTTGTACTTCTTTCTGAGCGGCTTTGATGAACTCTTCTCGATCCTTCTGTTTCATAGCTTCATGCCAGTACATTACATCTGGGTTACTGTTTGCTTGGGCTGTCTTGACCGTAATCGCTGGGTTAGCAGTGATAGCTAATTCTGCAATGGCGTCGTTTTCGTCTTGTAGCGATGTCAAATAGTCCTGATACCTCTGAGTCCGACGGGTTGTACGTTGCGACCGCCTAGCTCCCTCATGTTGGGGTAGCGTTTCTCCCTCATCTAAGGTAGGATGCATAGTGTCCGAGGACGGTTCTTCATTATGTGATACATCGTTGTCATGTGGCACGTCGTTTGCGATTCTTGTTCTCCTTGGTGACGTCGCTGTGCTTCCGAGTTGAGGTTCACTAGCTGTCTCCCTCATTCGTGGGGCTCTTTCCGTAAATCCTGCTTTGTACTGCCATTGTGATACTGGCGGGGTTTCTCCGAAACTCGCCCTTAGTGTTTCGAAAGCGTCGTCGTACTGCACATGGAACTGAGGTGACGTCAATCCGGATGATAGTGATAGAATAAGCCCAATGGTTCTAGAATGTTGCGGAGAGTATCCCAAGAAAATGCCAACCCGAGCGCGTTCTGACCATTTCGGGATAGGTGTTCCACTCTGGAGATCGTTGTCAAGCACGTAAGCGGGACACCCGAACGTATGGGCTAGTCTTGTATTGAACCGAACTGTTGAACCAGTGAATAACTCCATTGGAGTTTTGTCTTTCTGTTTCTTCATAGGTGCTTCGTTGAACATGTCGTTGGCGTATCTTATGGCGTAGGGCCATAGGTTCGTCGTTATGGTGGACGGCCAGCGTCTCTGTGCATGAATTAGCATGGTTCGTGCTGATTCTTGTAGGTCCCGAATGCGGCGTTCGGCCATACCGCTCTGGAAGTGTGCGTTGACCCCACTGAAGGTAAGGCGTTGGCCTTTCGCTTGGACGGCTTCTCGGAACTTGTTGTCAGCGAAGATACCGTTATCGGCATGGTAATGACGAATTGCAACTCCATGCGTATCGGCCCATGCTTCGAATCGATCTTTAGCTTCTATAGTGTCTTTTGCCGATGTAGTTCTCTGCAAGTGAACGTAACCTATACCTGAATAGTGATCCACAAAGATAGTAGCCACCTTATATCGGTCCCGTGTTGGAGTCCCCCGTAAGTGGGCTATATACCCTGGAGTCTTGGATATCATTTGATCCACGGATACGCATTGTCCTGGTGACGTCATGACGTCCAATGTACCTCGATGACCCTTAATTCTCCATGGGCGTCTGGTCGCCTTTCCGTACATGCATGCTGTACAAACAGGTATTTTGCAATTAGCCAGTCGTTTTGGGAGTATATCCTGGCGTGCCATTGATTGGATCTTAGCCATAGAAAGGTGTCCCATACGGTGGTGAGTCCTCAGTAACTCTAGCGTTGGACTCTCGGGTAGTCGTTCTTCTTCGTTGGGGATCACGTGTACCGTTTCATTCGGACCGATGAGAAATTCTGTAGTCATCGGTACGTCTCTACTCGGAAAGTACTTCTCATTTTCCTCGTCGTCGAGATTGTCGTTTTGGAAAATACTCTCGTCGTCTGTCGATTCGTCTTCTCCGACCGTTGCTGGAGATCGTTCCATGATGGACTCGTCGTCGTCTTCGATAAGATTCGCGTTGTGAGCTAACAGTGGTTTGTTATCTTCTTGTTCGATTGTTGTGCCCGCTTTCTTGCAGAACGTCTCGTATCGTGTAAAGCCTGGGGCCGTTGTGAATTCTCCAACGTTTGATCCCTTCTTGTTGAGCGGCACTGTTCGTTTGAAGTGTCCTTGTCCCCACACGAGTTCGATACTGTTACCATACGTTGTGCATCGAGTCCCTCTCGGTACAGGTTTGTTGTCTTTTGCGGTTTGAGCCCAGTGTTGTGGAGACAAGAGTCGCGTCGGCGTTGATGGGATGTAGAATGATCGGGGGAGCGTGATTGTATGTATTTTCCCATCGTCGTCCTCGATATCCCATCGTATTGTCGTCTCGTAAATGTCTGGGTGGAACGTCCCGGCCACTCCTTTCACTCGTCGCTTAATCTTGACTGGTTTCGTGCAACAGTCGTTGATGTCGTTGGTGATGGACGCAGTGGCACAGTTGTCGATGAGTACTTTGCGGCTGTCGGTATCGAATCCGACGTCATGGGCCGCTCTGTTGGATACTAATCCAGTTGTTGAAGTAAGAATCGTCGCCATGCATAATGCTCTTAGGAGTCCGGTCATCTTCCTCCGTCGTCGTAGTTTACCATGGTCGAGTCGTCTTTTCTTCTTCGTCTTGATTGCGGTCGCCATAGTAGTCGCCATCTGGTCGCATGCGTTGCTTGCGGTCTTTAGCCAGTAGTCGATGGTAGTTCGTCTAGGGGACCATAGCTCGAAACACAGTATAGTATAACCTGATAACACGATCGTCACTAATACTGTGTATATGAGCTGCTTGATGTCTTGAAGCAGCCCGGGGAGCCACCCCGGGTTTGGTTGTCACTCGTCGTTGCTGTCATCGTCATCTTCTTCGTCGTCTGGAGACAGGTTAGCTAAGGCACTTGCTAGGCGGAGTCCTGGGGTAGATGAATCAGCTTGACTTCCACCGTCACCAGTCCCGTGAGCTTCGTCATAAGCGCGTTTCTTGTCTCCAGTAAGACCACGTCCGTTGCATGTCGCAGACGTGTGATTCTTGTTAGTTGACCACTTCTGGTGCCATTTGCACCAATACCAAGTCTTGCCGTTAACTTCTTTAACCTCCGGTTGCCCGCTCTTGGGACCAATCGTAAGCCATCCCTTGTCGGTGTCCGTCGTCTTGTCCGTCTTCACTTTAGCTGACTGTTTCTTTTGGTCCGTCTGTACTGCCTTACGTTTCGAGTCCTTGAGTTTGTTCACGGATGCTTCGAGAGCGATCAGTTTCTGGTCACGTGCCGATAGCGCCTGCCATTTCTTTTGCTCGATCAAGGTCTGATACTTGGTGCGTGCCAATGTCATAAGTTGGCGCGGGGTCAATCCCGGATTGTCACCTTCTTCATATGCGTTCTTCTTGCGACGGATAAACTCCAGAAAGTTATCGTCGTTCACATTTTCATACGCCTTGAAAAGGTTGGGAAGGAGGTCCAGAGTTTGCTCGCCGCGCGCGTTGAGGGCTCGAAGGGTTTCATCCACATAGAAATTGAACTTGGCGATGTCCGCGTTGATGTCCATAATGTACACGTGCAAGTCGGCCAGGCGTTGGCGGAGTACCATAACCGTGGCTTCCGTGTCCACGTGAGCAAGCGAGACGATAACCTTGAGAAGGAGAGGTCCAGCTCCGCGGCCATTGATCGTAAAATCTTCGCGTCGAATATTCACTTGTGCCTTTGCGTCTTCGGTAAGTGAAGCCATGATACATGTGTAGGCCATGTATGAGTTCTGCGTCTGACGATTCTGCCCATTGTAATGGTCGACGAAGGCTCGGACTTGTTGAAGAGAGACGCGACCGTATTCGGACGTCAAGTTACGAGGGTTTGCGGCTGGAGCGGCGATTGCTTCTGGAATCGAAAAGATAGACGTCCAGTTCTGTTCCACGATCCGATCCTGCAAGGTATCGAGGAACGTTTTCAATCCTTCTGCGTTGAGGTCGTAAAGGTCACCACCATCGTACAATCCACGTGTCGCTTGCTTGTAAAACTTGGCGCCTCCTGCCGTCGTGAAGTTGATCACTTGATTGGCGTTGGCGTGGGCTGGAGATAGAGCGAAGTTCGCGGCCATGGTGATTCTTGAGTGACAACGTGTAAGCTGTTAACAGCGCAGAGGAAGCGTGTTGTTTTCTCCCTACCGTAGGTAAAAGAGAAAGAGCTCAACCCGTGTAAACGAAGTTAAGTTGTGAGTTTATTTGGTTAATCTAGGGTGTTGTAGCCTAAGGCGTTGAGGTCTTTCCTTTTGATGCGTTGAGTCGATGGTTGGGCGATAGCTCAATCGTCCATCGATCTTGTTTTCCTAAATGGGTGTCTCCTGCCCGTTCTTGGCCGTTGTTCCTTTTAGGCAATGCCAGTTATTCTTTTGGCCTGTATCAGTTGAATTGGGCCGGTTTGTCATTTCTAAACGCTCATGACGATGACGCGTTGTCTTTGTTGTATCGTTCGTGAGCATCTTGTTTGGATGCCCGTCGTTCTTGTCCTTTGAGGGACAAATTCTCAAGATGAATGATGCTCATCTTTTCTTCGGCCGATTTCCTACTTCCGAATGGGAGTCCCGGGTCCATTCCCGGACGATTACGTAGATCTTTTGAACATGTTGGGTACTGGGAGCGCAATTTTCACACACCACCTTCTTCTTGGGTTTCGTTGGATCCTCTTCCGGTAAAGGAGGAGGACTACTGGCAGTGGTTCCCATATTGTAGTTTGAGAGAGATGCGGCAAGGGTCGTAGTCCGGAGTGTCTTGATCTTTCCTCGTTCTTCAAGAGTTGCAATTGTCGCCCGCTTTGACAGGTCAACTTGCTTTGCTACGTTGTCTTGTGTTTTTTGGAATTTGTCTATTACGGTGTGTTATTAGACTACGTGTTACGCCTCAGCGGTGGGCATGCAGAGGAGCGGTGGTACGGCGGTATCCGGGAAGAATTCCGAGAGGGACCGGGGGGAGTAGATTGGTGTCACTGGAGCATAATTTGTGGTAGCCAGGTTGGTCATTTGGGTGGCCCGGAATCGTCGTTGTACAGCAGATTCTCGGATGGCACTGATTTGGTTGTTCGCATGGATGGCGAGGGCGGAAATGATGGCATGAGAGAGCGAAGCCTTGGCGTAATGGGAGAGGGAGAAGATGTTGGCGTCATAATCGCGGAATTTGGTGTCGGTGTTTGCTTTGTCGAAAATGTGGTGCGGTGCTCGGTCGAGTTGTTGGTACAAGACGTATGCCGCCGGGTGTTGGATGCTTCGTGCCGGCGCCTTGCCGAAGTGAGGGTTTGGCCAGGATGGTGGGACGGCCGTGGAGAAAGGGTGTGGGTGGTTGTCTGGGTGGAAGAGGAGCGTCTGGGCAAACGAACCCAGCGATCCTAAGTGATCGACGGTGAAGGGTACAAGGTAAACTCCGTTGCGGAGTAAATGTTGGGCGGTTTCGGGATCGCGACAGAATTTCGCTCTTGCGGAGTCTTGATGCGTCCTGGATGCAGCGGCGGCGATGGAGAGAGGGTCGGACGGGTCAAGGGCAAGGTCTGCTTTCTGTGGCGGCGGGATGGTGATGTCGATTGCGGCATACGAAAAAGGCTCGTTGGGGTGAGGATGAGCAAGTCGGAGGCCCACGTCGGCGGGGCGGATGTTGCGGTTGTGGTCGGGTGTCAAACCCGGCGGCTCAACGTGGACATCGTGCGGACCGTCGACGACTTTGGCGGGCGGTGCCGTGTGTCGCAGCATGTCGTAAAGTGTGTCGCGAATGGCATTGGAGAGGGCAGTTTTGACGTGGCCGCGCAGTTGAACAGGTGGTCCCCTTCTGGGTCAAGGATTTGCCGGGCAGGGCATCGGCATTTGGAGTCGGTAGTTGTGTTGGTGGCAACAAACAAGGGAATCCGGAGTTTCCTACGAATCGTCGTACGGAAGACAGGGTTGGCCAAGCGGAATCGGATCGAAGGTCTTGGCATGTGGAGTGCCATACTCGTCATCGGGGACAAAAGGGCCGGTAAGTGGATGCGGTGTTCCGCCGGTGTGATTTCATGTGTCGTTGAACAGCTCTTGCTACCTCAGCTATACTTTTGTACAATAGGAGTTCCTGTACCCCCCAGCGGAAGGGTGAGTCATGAGAGTGACTGCCTTTTTTGTGTCCGAACATAAATCTTCGCTCATTCACGAAACCTCACGACTCACCCTTCCGCTTAGGGGTAGGAGTTCCGGTAGGGCCATAATTTGGAGTAATCTTACCTAATAACTCGCTCAGGCACTCTAGCTACGCTTGGAGGCCTCTCAAAGACAATGGTCTCATCCCGAGACTCCATGACGCTAAGGACCAAAGCAAACGGCGGAATTAACCGTTGATTCCAGGAAACCAAAAAAGCTCGAAGATTTCAAGCAACGGATCCATGGTTACTACTTGTAGAACCAGCTCAACATGAGGCCATTGAATTCCGACTGGTAATGCCGACCGTCTCCTGGAACTAACCAATCTGCTGACAAATAACTGGCCTCATATGTATCCATCACAGAAACATTGAGTTCTGACATTAAATCCTTCTGTTCGTGATACAGTTTTTCCACGCGAGACGTGCTCATGTATTTGACACGAGAAACAAAATACCAATTTGCTGTTTTGAGATCAAAATGCCTATTTGCTCGTTTGATATCTTCCAACGTTCGTGGTACACGGACCATGTGATTATGCAAAGCAGTTGGAGACTTCCAATAGATTGGAACTGTGGGATAGCGCTTACGAACTCGACGAATGAGCTCTCTTGCAGTCTCATTGCAGAACGAAACTCCTTCACTCATTGCAGCATCCGACAAAATATCCCAAGCTGCAGAGCCCATAATGATCCCGCCATTGGACGCCGCTTTGAGTTTTGCGTCACCGCCTTGTAGGAACATTCTCCACAATGTTTCCAACTCTGTGCTTGAAAACGGTCTTCCGACGTTCCGATGAAAATCGAGATTCTTGGGGGACTCATCAGACTTTGTCTTAGCGCGAACAAATTGTTCCATCACACTGTCACCAAAAGCATAGACATAGTCATGCGCACTCAGATTGATTGCTGATACAGGCTTCTGAAATGGGTGGACGGGGGGTTTGGGAAAATTGCTGAATGCGTGAGATACGAGACTGCTCCCACCATGCGTCCAATTGGCCTTGCTCGGTGGTGTCATGTGCCCAATGAAGCATGTGTACTGAAAATTGACTACTAAAGTACTATCGGGAGTCGTCGTGGAGTTCTCCAAGTCAATGGGATGAAGGAAAGGAAGTGGAACCTCCACAAAGTCAAGAATGTAGGATCCATCGTTCATGTCTTGAACAGAAGCGACCGCTGTCGGGTGATCGAGATCCCCTTCATGGTAGGATACATAAAACTCATCACCACCAACCGTCTTTGGATTTCCTTTATCGTCAATCGACTGCATATGATATTTTCCATCACTGGGTACCAAAAATATCTTCACCTGAGCTGTAGGAGAACAATTGGTGGAAGCAATTGGTTCGATGATCGTGGATGCCGAGCTGATGTGCTCCGAAACACGGTAGTCTGTGGTGTTGGGCACATGACAGAAAAAGACTTGGTGGCTCTCTTGAAGTGTTGTCGAGGCATGGCGGAAATTGCTCTCAATGTTGTTCCAATAGTAGACAGTTGTAATGAGGGACGCGATGGCCAAACTGTACAACAAACTCAAAGAAACTGCCTTTGACTTTAGCTTTTGGATCCAACGGAGAGCAACAGTTCTATTGTTTGTGCGGGTTTGCACAAGCAAAGCACTAGTGCGTTGGCTCTTGGGAGTCATGTTGTTAGTTGTGTTGACGATCGGCATTCTGATGGGGTCCCCCTGGTTCGTCGCTCATATCATCTTTATATACATAAGAGGTGGTGTGGGATCCTTTCCCACCCAAAACTCTCAAGCCGACACCCACGATGAATGATGATGGATCATGTTCGGCCAATATTTATTCCCGTGTGCCAATCCCAACGCAGGACCCCTTACGTATCTTTCCAAGACCCTCGAAACAAGTACGAGAACGATCAGGACGACCGACGCCGGAAGGTGCGCCGGGTCGAGAAGGTGCTACCGGCGGTTGTAGTTAAGTGGTAAAATTTCCAACGGATTAATTATTTCTGGCTCTCCCGCCGCGTTCGGTCGCATGGCGCAGAGCGACCCATCAACCCTGGGTAGGTAGTCCACTTAGACATGGACCCTTGCAGGATTCATCTCTCCTCCCTCGGGATCTCTTCCTCCTTTATATCTGGCCGGGTCTTTGTCACCGGCACCATCAAACTTATATTCTCCCACACGTTCTCTCTTTGACTGTTCTCTCTTTGACTACGACGAAATGAAGATGTTCATGGCCGTGATTCCGCCACTCGAGAAGTCGCTGCTTGTGTACTTGCTCAACGAGAAATTCGTCGTCTGTATGCTCATCGCTTATCTGTTCCCACTGAGATTCAACAAGTCTTCTACTCTACTCCAGACGAACATTTCCAACTTCATCCTCTCTCCAGGCTTGGCTTGCCACCTGGGCACCAGTCATTCTCCGTTCCACTACACTTCCACATAATATCCCTATCTTGTTAGTCCTCGCCCTCCTGGGGCCGGGCGCGTCGGTCGACTTATTCCGCGTGGATAAGCACGGCAGCGTTAAAATAGACTACCACTTTTTTTCACTTAGACATGGACCCGTCCCTGCTTTTACGATAGCAACCAATCGTCCATCGAACTTGTCGGCCTTTGACAGAAGAAATGGCTCGAGGATCCAGAAGCGCAGGACGGCAAAGTAGAGACCCTGAAACGATTGCACCAAACCTAATGCAACCAAAATGCCGTCACAGAGAATGTCCAAACTCGACCGTCGAACTGTGTCTTGGCAGTAGAACCTCTTTGCAAAGAGTTGTAGCCGAGAGGAAAACGGGTACAGGGATGAGCACAAGGCTAGACCAGAGATTCCCGCTTCGCACACTCCATCTCTCTATTCGTAGGAGTGTCGTATCTCGATGGTGCCCGTAGAACTGTACTACATAGATCAAAGAAACTTGTTGTGGTTTGGATCCAACGTTGTTTCACGTAATTGCGTATTCCGTTCATGGATATAGAGTGTTGAGATTTCATTTCGAATTTGACTCCATTCCCAGCCATCGGCATCCGTTCTCCAGATAGCTCTGTTAGCTTCCCCCACCGAAGAAGCGCGAGTCCAATCAGCTCGAACGATTGGCGGGTGCGTCATTTTTTATGTTTTGACGTCACGTCCGTCTTTCTGGAACATCGCGAAATTGCCTTTTGCGCCTGATGGTCCGCAACGTCGAGACAAGATGACACTCGTAGCAGTGGCTCGTAACAGGTAGAACTGCAGCTTAAACTGTTGACCTCTATAGATACAATCAATTAGCATCCAAATAGACAAATAGAACATTCATTAGCAACCGAATAAGATTGAGTCGCAGAACTAGTAGCTACAGAGTTTAAAAATTTGTCCAAGACCCAAGACATAGAGTTGGTGTGAGCGACTCGGGGATCAGCACATAAAGAAGACAGAATCATTGCTAAGAAGGCTCAAGCTAAAAATTCAAACCGGGATATTAAATGGTCATGGATCAGTCCTACTTACTACGTGCTCTACCGTTTAGCTCTGATCTGCCGATTAGCTCCAATCTGCCGTTTAGCTCCGATCTGCCGTTTAGCTCCGATCTGCCGTTTAGCTCCGATCTGCCGTTTAGCGCCTTTCTGCCGTTTAGCGCCTTTCTGCCGTTTAACGCCTCCTAGTACAAAATCCTACGTGTTTTCTCGTAGCTCCTTCCGTTTAGCGCCTTTCTTCCGTTTAGCGCCTTTCTTCCGTTTAGCTCCGATCTGCCGTTTAGCTCCGATCTGCCGTTTAGCTCCAATCTGCCGTTTTGAGTTTTCAGCTTATCCTCATTATTTGGCTAGCTTCATCGTAGTTAATCCTATGTTGTGTGTGTGTCGTTTGTCTCCATCTCATTTTTTCATTCTATCAGTGCATTGGTTTGTTGTGTCACATAGCAGTGCATAGCACACGAAGGGCTGAGGATTGAGGATGCACACCGATCACAATTAGCAATTAGCTACGTAGATAAAGAATAACATTGCCCTAAATCAATGAACATGGATCACACTCAATCGTAATCTTGATAGTTTCTAGGAGTATTATCTTATTCTAGCTAGCTTAGCAGTTTGGTTCCACATCACGGTGGGTTGGATGATTTGGGATTTTGGTTTGCCATTTGCCATCCAATTCTCGACCCAGAACGCAAAACGCAATTTCGCGGTGTTCCTCTGTTCCTTTGTCGCATTCGGTACTGCCAGAAAGTACGTTCGGCTTCTGACACGGTGTGTGTCAGAAATGGTCGGTCGCTTCTCGCTTCCAACGAACTTGCCCCCAAGACAGCAACAATTGCTCCTCCAAAGGCAACCACAGAAACACAGAAGACAGAAGGCACCACACACACACACACACATACGAACCGAGAACCGAACAACGACACACACCGAACGAGAGCGAGGGAAGACCGTAGAAAAACAACCATTCAAGAGAATCCAAACGACGAACATATAGACAAGCGTCTCTCTATTCCAATGGCAACCCGAGGCAAGCCGCAGTTGCTGCATCTTCTGCGTATCCATTGCAACTCTTCCTGAAACATAAAGACGAAACCAAGAGTCGAGCGTGACAACAAGGGTGTCGTCGTCGTCGCACCACTGTTTCGACGGACGGCACCGCACCAAGGAATGAACGTGGTTCGGCGGGCCGCGACACAATGGGTGGTCGTCGTGTCATTCTTGCTCCTACTACTCCCTTCTTGGTGGTCCTCGTCCCAGCCGCCCCCAGGTACCACCACAGCCTCGGCCCTGCGTCTGCCCCTCGTGGCCTTTCAAACGACGCCACCCTCGTCGTCGTCGTCGGGTGGTGACTTTTTGACACGACGACCCCGACGTCCCGACCGTTCTCCTCCAACCACCAACCCCCTTTCCAAACCAGCACAGGATCACGATGCGCTCTCCATGTGGAAGGGACGCAACAAGGGCAGCAGTAGCAGCAAGGCCACTGAACCACCACCTCGTCCGATAGTCGATCCCATCTTGGCCGAACTGCGGGATGAATTAATGGTGATTGAACGAGCCTTGCGGGAAATGGAACATCCCCTGTTTTTTCGACAACAAACGCGAGACGAACTGTTGCTCAAACGACTCGTGGCCGCCGAGCACGCCAAGGCCGAAGCCGCCACCCAAAAGCAGCAACAAAAGAAAAAGAAGCAGAATCCACGTCGAACCCAGAAACCATCCTGGGGACTCTCCTGGACTCCATCGTCTCGCAAACAACAACAACAAGAAGAAGAGGAAGAAGAAGAGGAAGACGAACCACCACCTCCCCCACCAACCGCCAAACCACGCAACCGTCGTCGCACGCGACGGACCTATGTGAGCAAGTACAAACTCAAATTGTGGCCGGAACCACCACAAGAGCCACCGCCGTTGGAAACCCTACGGGTGGCCAATTTGCAATCGCGATCCATGGTCTGGCAAGATTTGGCTCAATTTTGGCAGGATTTGAATCGCATGTTGGCCGAATTGGAATTGTACTTTCGCGAAAGCAGTGCCACGGGTCGTCGTCGTGGCAGCAGCAGTAGTAGTACCTCCCTGGCCCTCGAACGAGCCAATATTCACTTGACGTTGGAAATTTACAAACGGGCCCGACGATCCATTGGCCGATTGCTCGAGATTCAACGTCAATTGGGCACGTCGGAACGTCAAAGTGAACAACTGGTGCCCGTCCCGGATGCCGTGGAAGTGGCCCGCTTTTTGGATCGCACGACCCAAAGTTTGGGATCGGCCATTGCCGTGGCGGCGGAAACGGAACGATCCTGTGCCGTGGCGGCGGCCGATGTGGTCAAGGTCTTGAACGATGCCGCCGAACAGATTGATCCCCAGGATGTCGCACGCTTTGTCGAAGTGACGCGCGGCAACCTGACCAAGGCGGCGCAATTTGTCGCGCACACCACGGGCAATCTCAGTCGGGCCGTGGTCCATACGACCGACAATCTGTCCAAAGTCCTGGTCCAAACGGCCCGCGCCATTGAAGATACCGTCGACAAGGTCGATGAGGTGGCAGCCTCGTTGGAAGAGCCGACCAAAAAACTTGTCGATCAAGTCAAGGAATTGCGAGCCATGGGGTATGCCAAATCGGGCCGCAACACGGACCGTAATCACAAAAAGAGACCCGTCAAGGGGTCGGTATGGACCTGGGAGGATCCCTTGGCAGAATACAATGACGATGATGATGATTATGATGAGGAAAATGACTTTGCACAGTCATCGTCGTTGGGGCCCAATTCGTGGAGTGATGTCGCCGAATGGATGGAGGAAAATGAAAAGAAACGAGGAGCAGGACAACCCACATCCTTGTCCGATACCATGTCGGATACACTTGGAGCGTTTTATGCCGATCAGGAAGCTCCCTCGCCCATTTACAACCCTTCGGACACTTTGAATACGGACGAGGACAGTGACCTCTATGACACTACTCTCTACGACAATGGCCTGTATGACAATGACTTGTACGACAATGACCTGGGTGACAATAGTCTATACGATAATAGTCTATACGACAATGACCTGGGTGACAACAATCCGAATGACAATTATCTGTACGACAATGGCCTGGGTGACGACAATCTGTACAGCAATGACCTGGGTGACAATGAACTCTATGACAATGATCTGGACGACAATGATTTGTACGACAATGACGTGGGCGACAATGAACTTTACGACAATAACCTCGACGACAATAACCTGGGCGAAAATAGTCTGTACGACAATGACCTGGTTGACAATGAACTCTATGACAATGACAGTGAAGTCTACGACAATGGCAACAATGACGGCCAAGGAGTACCCTTTTTCATGGACGAACAGGAGCCCTTTGACGCCACCAGTTCGCCTTATCTTTATGATACTCCATTCGTGGACAATGTTTCATTCAACAACGACGCGCCAGAGAGTGTGCCTCCACCGCCCTCGTTGGACGACGACGACATATATGAGGATGAGGAAGAAGAGTCCTTTGATGATATGTACAATGACGATCCGGAATCTTCGTTTGATACCGATTATGACCCATCGTTGGAAGAAGGTCAAGACAACATTAATGCGCCGGCTCCGTTCTTGCGACCCATGGATGATGATGAAGAAGCGCTATTCAATGACGATACAGAGTCCGAAAATTTTGAATCCATGTATGACGCCTCTTCTCCTTCCGATCAGTTCGACATGGACAGTACGGAAGCGCCGTTCGACGACGAATATGACGAATATGATTCCTCCGATCCAAATTCGTTCGAAAGTGAAGCCGACGCGCCCTTTGTACGAACATCGAGTCCAGTCGACCCGAACGTCTTTGATGCATCTGCGTCGAACATGACGTTCAACTCTTTTCCTGGTGCGCTCTACAACCTGGGGTCGTCGCCACCAGATACCAATGCATTCATTTCCGATTCCGACACGACGTTTGAGGAACCAGATGTTACTCCGTATGACCCCAGCGCTGATGTACCCTTCACACGGTCGTTTGCAACAACGGATGTTGATGCGTTTGCGACAGGGGCTGAGGCACCCTTCACCCGAGATCCCTCCATACCAAATGCCGAACCATTCGACGCGGATTCAGACCCGACGGATGAATTCACTTCTCTTCCAATGCCACCACAACCTCTTTTGATAACGGACGAAATTCAAATGAATGGAGGAGTACCGCCTTCAAGAAACAGTGGGGACCGGATCACAGTATGTGTCAAGGATGCCATGGGGGTAAGGAATTTTTACCAGATCAAACTAGGCACTGTCATGGAACGTTTAATGGAAATGCACGCCAGTCAAAAGGACTTTGATCCTGATACAGTGCGATATAGTTTGGATGGGAAAGGAACAATCATGCCGTACGATACCGCTCTGACGCTCAACTTGTTTGAGGGAGACGAGATTTCGTGCTACAGCAACAACGGTCAATCTATCTCAATCCGGGTACAAGATCATTTCGGTGACGAGATTTCAGTCTTTGATATTGATAGGTCAGCGAAAATGTCTGTGTTGTTCGAGATGTATGCTGATCGCAAGGGAGTCGAAATCGACGGTCTCCGATTTGTCATGTCCGGGAACCGGGAAATTGAGCCATGGTCAACTGCCGGTGAGCTGGGCTTGGGGGGTGGTGATTTGGTTAGTTGCTTTAATGATGACGGACTAATCACCATACGAATCAAGGATCAAATTGGGGAAGAAGCCTTCAAGGTGAAACGCTCAACCAAAATGGCAAAACTCTTTGACATGTATGCCGATGGCAAGGGTGTACTCAGCGAGAGCCTCCGATTCATGACAGAAGATGGCAAAGACATTGAGCCATCGGATACTCCCGTGCCATTGAAATTAGAACAAGGCGGTACCATTCGTGTAACGAACAATGGGGAGCTCATTTTTATTGTGGTGAGGGATCAAGGTGGGACGGATTCCTTTTTTCGGATTCGGAAATCCACCCGAATGTCGAAATTATTTGAAATGTATGCACAAATGAAAGGAGTTCGCGCGCATACCCTTCATTTCACCTTGGAAAATGGTGAAGATATCAATCCAGTTCATTCCCCCCTTATACTCAAACTGAAAGACAAAGATCGCGTTCTTTGCTCTCTAGCTTCAAGTCGAAACAAGTCGTCCCGTCAGAGCACGTCTCAAACAGGGTCAGAATTGAGTGGTGTTGATAGTTCAAGGGATGATTCTCGAGGATTGAACGAGCCAGAGACGGCTCCAAATTCTCGTCTCGGCCAGAATGAAGACATTTCTCGTTACCCTGCAAATGGAGCATTTGAGCGCGTTCAAGACCGTGTAGCGGCATCAACTTCAAACCCTCCCTCAATGAGTTCGTTCGTTGGAATATCTTCGTTCGCCGAGAACGGTACGAGAAATCGTTCTGGACCCAGTCCAAAGACTACAGAAGATGCGGTTCAATCAAGTCGCATTGAAAAGAGTCGTTTTGCAGGAATTAATCAGGGAAATTCGGCTCGATCACGCAATACAGCTTTTCCCGACAAATCAGATGACGCCGCGGAGAAGCTGGAAACGTTGAGGAGAAGGGTGGAGAAAATGAGAGAAGAGAGCCGCACGAGAAAAACTACGCTCCGCCGCCCCGGAACAGAAAGTCTGGATCCTCGACCGAAATTGGGGCCGACAAGCGACAAGAACCCTAGAATGAGACTAAACTTTCAAGGGCGTTATGATCCTTCCACTGGAGCCAGTGACAGTGCCGTGGCGACAACACGCTCATCTAGCTCGGGAGAAGAAAGAAGTGTACCGAACGATCCAACGCTATTTTCTATTCAAGACCCGTTTCCTAACAAACAAAGTGGTGGCTTCGAAGGGAAATCAGAAGTATCCGGTGATGGATCGTTCGAACGTGTCGAAAAGCTTGATTCATCTTCATCCCTTGACCCTCTTTCGTTCGGTCCATTTGCTTTCCAGTCCAAGCTTCGCGAGCTATCATATGACAGTGGTACAGTGCAGGCAGCTCCATCGTCCCCATTGAAACCGCAGGAAAATAGGCGGGTCGACGAATCATCGCTGTCTATCCAAAAAACAACACAACAACCCTCATCCGACTATCCCGACATGTTTAAAGATTCTCTCGAAGAAGGGGCTGATCCATCTTATCCCACAGACAGGCTTGATACCGTCAAAGAGAATGCACAAATGCGATTCGACAAGTTGACAAGAAAAACTGAACTCCAGCGACGAATCAATGGTGTTTACCAGACGACCGAACAGCTGGAAGCATTTTTACCCGAATCGGAGCAACCAGTCGCAGGAGAATCAAACTTCAGCGATGGAAGGAGAGATCCTGGATCCACTGCTAAGAAAAATTGCAAAGCCCCTAAATCAACAACATCGGTGGTGTCTATTCTTGATGAACAGGAAAAGGAGGACCGACGTCTTCAACAAGAACTCTTCTCCGTGAGTTCGTCAGTTGATTCGGAATCAAGCGGGTCTACTCTCTCGTCAAGCACAGATGATTCAGAAATTCCATCCAAGTTGTTTGATGTTGAAACGACGACGGGGCCGTTGTCTGGATCGACAGACGAGTTGGACTCCTTGAAAATGGAATTAGAGCAACTGCGTAGAGAAAAACTTGCAATGGAAAATGCGCTCCAACAGCATTCCGCAGATATACCAGATGAGATGGCCGAGCCGGCATCGGAGAAGGTGTATGAAGTAAGACACGAACACGAGGACTACTTCTTCTCGATGAATGATCCGTTTGCGCTTGGTCCATTCGATGATTCGGAGTTGACAGAAATTGCACATGATCTGTCCGCCTCTTTGAGGTTGGAAGCTGATACGTATTCAACGAGCGATTTCTACCACGAAGATAGCCCAAACATGAAATCTTTGTTAGCGGTAGATGAAGAAATGGCAAATGAAGAGGAGGTTGACAGCGGTCATATCAACCAACTATACCTTAGTTCGTCAGATAATGGTGAGAGGATTAACGGAATGGAAAAGTTGAATGATCGCTTGGCACAGGAAAACAAGCAAAGAGCGTCTGAGTTTCAAGAAATTGTCAACGGTGCGAAGCCAGTGGAGAAGCGCAAGTTCTGGAACGGTGCAACAAAAATAAATGGCGATGCCGTGGTTGATCCGAAAGCAGTTCCAAGAATAAAGAGCACATCTCCCGTGACGGCACTCGTTTCACAGCCACCTCTCTCAGGAGAGAACATTCAGAGCTCCCTCTCTGACAACAAAAATGGGAAAAGGTCAACGGTCGACGTGTCCTCCTCCTTGGCCGACCAAGGAGGATTTAGAACTGTTCAGCATAGGGGCGCAGCATCACCCCTCGGCCCTTACTCAGTCGGACCATTCGCTGTTTCTCAGCTTGATGCAAATGCTCGTGAAGTATCTAACATCAAGATGTCACAACAGGAGTCCCCAAGAAGAAATGAGAATAAATCAGAACAGCGTGATATGTCGGATGAGTCGGATGTTGCTTTTTTCAGTGGCCTGTCATTGATCGGGCCAGTTCCTGTTTCAAATCATAATGGCTACGAAGAAGATTTACCCGAGAATGATCCTTTGCGACAGGAATCGCCGACTGTCGAAATTAAGGAACACGATAGTTCTTGTTTGTTGAATACAGACGCATCGGAAAATGACCAACCTTCGAGATCCAATGATGTTGATTCTCGTGCATCGTCGCCTCTGGGTCCTTATTCACTCGGACCGTTCGCCGTTTCTGAACGCGATGAAAACACTCGTGCGGTGTCTGAACTCCAGCGGTCATTCGAAGAATTCCACGCTGTCAATAGCAAAAGAAATGGATACAGCTACACTGATGACGAGAGCTCTTTGTCATCAGTCGAGGAAGAGAAGGGAAACAGCTCGTCAGGTGGTCCTGGTGACGAAATGGCTTCGGACTTCGAAGTCTCGACGCACCCGAGTCCCCTTTCAGATGCAACAGAACCCCAGCTCCAAGTCAATGGAAAGGAAGAAGAATTTCTGGCTGGCAATACAGATGAACCAGAAAGCAGTTGTACCGAACAGACATCGCCATTATCAGTCGAAGGGGAATCGACAGAGAAATCGGTTGCTGACCAAGACAGACCCACTCTCCTAAACGAACCTTCGACAGATGTAAATGCTGAAACAGAACCGGACGATTCAGCATTTGAATTACCCTCTGACCATTTGCCGGAACAGAGGGGAACATCTGTCTCATCGTTGCCAAGTGAAGAGGATACAGCAGACAACGCTTCTGATACTCCGAGTCCCGTTGAGGATGACTCTGATGCCGATGCGAGACTTGGCGCTCTGGAGAAATTGGTGGAACAAATGTTGCGGGAGAAATTGGAGCATGAAGACTGACGACCATCCCTCAAGCCACGCCATTATTGCTGAAGACTGCTAGCTTCACACGAAGCTATCGTGGCCCTATGAGAGTTCACCCTAAAAGAAGCGTCAGTACGGGACTTGCCGGTATCTTCAAATGTGCAATGATCGCTCATGGACCTTTCCTCGATTAATCTTAATGTACGCCGAAGACCAGGTCCGTGGCATGGGATGCAGTGCATGAACAGAGAAGCTGACTTCGTTTGTTTATCAACATAAACTGGTCCGACTGTGACGTACGAAGCCGAAGTTCGTCAGGGATACGCTGAACAGCAGGAAGTGATACCGCCTGAATCGAGGAGATCAGTCTTACAGTTGCTCCCTTTGTCCAATACTAAAAAATGAAGTAAACCCAGGTAGTTAGGAAAGTCTCGTTTCGCACTTGCGCTTGTTCTCTTTGTAGGCTATCGTGACAACCTCCATGACCTCACGCCGACTCGTAAGCGCAATCAAGGAGACTATGGTCGTCTTGTGGTATTCCTCAAGAGCCAGCTAAACTATCGATTTGTTTATCCGTGGTAGTATAGTTCTGGAGTAGTCCGCAAAAGCGAATTGTTGTCCTTCTAGGACGTCCTTATCCCGAACCGCTTCTATGATGAATCTGGGAAATTTCGGAGAGACAATTCGTATTATGGATGCATATGATCACCGTGTCCAAATCCGAAGCGAAAATGTCAGGTTCAAACTCATCTAACCCTTGGATGCGGGGAGAAGCGCCTAGTCTCGTCTAACCCTAACGATGATCTATCAGTTAATTCTACTCCATAACTTGAGTTGTCAAGTCTGAAGAAGTTCATCAATATCCCTTAATTCCGACATTTCCAATAATGGAAATCCTCTCCACCTTATCGTTGAGCGATGTTGGCTCTGATGGCGAACCCGCATGTTCCATAGGCTGGCAAGGAACACACGCAAGGTTCGAATCGTTCCCCGAAAAGCTTTGGCAGCTACAAAAAGCGCCCGCACAGGTTTTGATTGGGTGGGGCAACCCAAGTACACCGACACGGCATGGAATCGTGATGCCCGTTTTCTCGGCAACGATAGCAGATATAGATAGCTGGGCTAGGTCCTCCAACCCCATGACATGGTCTTCGTTCACCGCTTCCAAATAAGGAGCTTGGTCCGCGCCATGGGCATCAAGGACATTACCATCTTGGTCGTGCGTAGGGTCATAGAATGTGACATTCTGTCCAATTGCAGCAAATTCTTCACCTACACGTTGCTTGTACATGTCAGCGTAGTCATCTAGCATCAGGTGCATAAAGTGTAGCTGCTTGGACGAAGCTTTCTCAAAATCATCAATGAAGGAATGATACACCGAAACCGGCAAATGGTATCGAACAGTTTCAACGTTGGGCATTTCCGCAACTGAGGCTACTTGCCAAGCCAACAGTTTTTCTTGATACCCGCAAAGCTTGGTTGGGACATCAACATGGACGATTGCTCGGCCTCGTTCCAGGTACTTTCGAATCTTTTCCCGATCACGTTCCAATCCCAGAATTAATGCTCTTGGAGGTGCTTGCTTGGGACTGTGGGAAGCAAACTGTACCTTCCAGCAGTCTGAGTAGATGCACGAGCCGGTCAGAATGGTTTTGGGCCATGTACTGGGGACCTCTCTTGGCCAAGAGCCTTGGTACGCAATCGGTCCATGGCATACCTCCAAACTTAGCTCAAGAGGTTCCTCTCGACCAATCAGACTTTTCGTGGCCTTGCAAGTCTTCGTGTGGTCGTCTTCGTGAACATCCCAGCCCTCATACTTAAACTGGTTTGCGCCTTCCCAAGTCATGGTTTCTTTGAAAATGACAAAAGACAAACAATCTGGAAGTCTCTGATCTCATCCGACAGGTGGTTCTCAACGAGGTAGTAAGGCCTAACTAGCTCTACAATCATGGTACACTATAGGAACACCAACGGGAACGTGGGCGCTTGTTGTGGGTTGCGGATAAAGTAGTACTGATATCTGTTATCTGTTATAACGGAGTAAAATCATAGAACGAATCTTCCGAACAAAACTGTCCATTCAGGCTTCAGGCTTTCCACTCCTGAGAATTCTCGTCTTTACGGGACGCTACATCTTCCGGAACAAACTCAAGTGTCTTGGTCCATTCATGTGTGTTGTGTCTTACACATGTTTCTGGGCGCTGCGATTGTCAGCAGGGCCAGCCATTCAGAGTACAAGGCCCATCAATAAAGTTCGAGCGGATTACAAGAGGTTGTTCTGGTCGCAGTGAGCTTAAACAAGATGAGCTGGGGGATCATGTGCTTCATGTCTTACACATGTTTGTTTTACGCTTCGAGTTGTCCATCGGTGAAAAACTGGAGAGAACAACGTGAAAACGTTTTGTGAGGACGGATCGAGGAGTCGGTTTTGGAGAAGATGAGCTTAATACTTGTACTGTAATTGCCCTCCGTTACCATTCAGAAAGAATACTTAGACCCACATTTCAAAATAATTAAGCCTGCCACCAGAGATACCAATGAGCAATAGTAAAAATATGATAGCATCTCACGTCCTACCAGAAATTAGCGAAATGCGCATCGCCTCCAACGTTTGAAACATAATAGCCTTCTAAGGAGATTCTTACAACATTGTTAAAGCCCTCAAAGAAGCTCGGATTTGCTTAAATGACTTGGTATGAGTACTTAGACGAATAAGTAAATTTTATGAGTTGTCCAGTTTTGATTTTGGGGGATTCCGATTACAAACACCGAGAGCATCGATGAACAGAAGCGAGTACTTGATACGAACACTGATGTATCTCGAGTGCCAGACACCGACAGCGCACGGTTCATTTTTCATCCTTTACATGTGTATTGCACGCATGGAGAACGTGAGGATTCATTCTGCTTATCCTTGCAAATCGGTCTCGGTTTCACAGAAAGAATGATGGATTTGTGCAGGGATCAATGAAAATATCTGTCCTGTCTCTTCCATATTGAGAGTCCACCACTCAATTTCAAGCCGTTTTTACGAGACATCGTCGCTATCATTGATTTCATTCTGTCAATCCTCGACGTATTGGTAATTGGTAAAGAATCAATGATTAGAGACACATAATTCACAAGCAAAAACATGTCACTGCTGTACTAACTTCGGCATGTTATTGTTGTTTGTTGTGCTTTCTGCTTTCCGATTTCCGATCAAAAGCTCATCAACAAGAGATCCGAAAGCACAAAGATATTGATAATGTCTAACGATATGTCGATCTCAGATCACCAGCAACCAGCCCCAATCCCAGATCGACGAATTACGAATACTAATTACCTATACTCTACATACCAATTCGCTGAATGATGTTACTACCAATATCATCATAACCGTCAACTTCACCCACACTGGAAACTGGATCCTACTGCCTACTGGCAATTCGCTTTTTGTCTGCTCAATCCCATTGTCAATCGTCTATTCGGATTTCGCATATTATATCAAAATGTGGTCCGAGGAGGAAGTTGTCCGATCGACATAATAATACACACTATGAGTCAGGCTATTGTAGACAAATAAGAATAATATGAAAAAGAGCGGTCGTGGGGGGCGGCGGCGCCGGGCGGGAATCGGAACCGTCGATCGAAGAATCATTGCGAGCCACATCTATTTTACTCCTCTAGAACTAGAACACTATCATTGTTGGGAACATAAATTCGCATCTCCTCGGGACGCTGGTGCCCCATGCTCCAGCAGCAGTGAGTATCCAGTGTATCCTCTTTCCAGGGGGATCGAATCGTGCCTTTCCTTCTAGTCCCCATTTTCACAAATCACCACCAAAAGTTGATCGGGCTCCTTTGCCGCTCCACCACGGAAGAAGCATCCTCCAGCTGTATGTGTCAGCTGCTCTGGATGAATGATGCGGTGCATCTTCGCCAACGTCGAACGGCATTTTGTTCGACGATTTTATCGTGACGCAGTTCCCATCCACGAACTGCCACGAACACCGTCAATCATTGTATTGTATTTGACAGCTATCTCTCGCAAAGGCACAAAAAGTCGATGACGATGCGTTGCTTTCACCGAATCTTGCCTCCCTCGTCCCCATTCTCAAAAACAACACTAAAAGTTGATCCAAGTCGGCATTGGGTGCGTCATTCCCCCATCGAAAGAGCGTCATCTTGTTGTATGTGACAGGGAGTAAGATGTAAGATCATATGGATGATGCGTTGCTGTGTGTGTCGATCGTGCAACGACAGCGCGTCTGAAGGAGCTCATGGTGACGTACTTTGTCATCGATTATCTTGTCAAACGAGGCTGTCTTTGCCAGGCAAAGATCATGGACGACGCAGTGCTGCATCGATTGAAGAACAACATCATCCATTGGACATGCTGAGCTCCTACCTTTTACCAAACCAAACGATTCAGGGTGACGCTAGATTTACTGCAGAAAATGTCGCATGTAGAGAATACTTGCAATATCCACAGCGAAAGACAATGACACGGGAGAACGGTAAGCCCTAGTGAAGCAGTCACCTGAAGATCAACCGGTACCTAGTTCAGTTGAGTGAGCTCCTTGCCACAATGTTCCCTGAATGTGCTAACTAAGCTAAGGAAATAGTCAACTCTACGGTGTGCATATACATTTATGAATCGCTTTTGTTACAGAGACACCTACAGTGTATCGACTCATGGTCACCCTCTCGTTGTTGTGTCCTGTAAAACGAATGAACAAAGCTTGCCATGAAGAATACAATGTTATGTGACGACTGCTCCAAGCAATCGTTACATCCATATCAACTATCATTGCAGCATGATAATCGTTGGTTTGGCCATCAGTCACTGGGAAGAAGGGCGATTCCCCATGACACTATGAAATCACATCGAGTCCTACCGTATTTGTATCCTGCGGCCGCTCGCTCCCCGTCCATGACAAGATCTCTACCCTCTCATACCAACGACATTTATGAAATCACCTCCAGTTCCACCGTGTTTGTCTCCTCCGACGCACTAGTAGTCTCTCGCTGTAGCTCATCCCAGGTCCACGGCAATATCTCTGACCTCTCGTACCTTTGTTTATTACGGAAAGTGTCTTGGGTAAGAATCCACAGATGTCGTTGTTTTTTGACGGGAGGTACCACAAAATAGGACTGTGCTCCTTGCAACGGATCGAGAAAGGACAAGGTGGTATAGCCCTGCCATTGAGCCCAATTCCAAGCCCTTCGAGCATTATCGGCCACAGATAAAATCGATGCATTGTCCGGTATGTCCTTTAAGGTCCATATCTCCATTTGGTCCCATGGATTAGATGTCTCCTGTTCGTCGTCATCGATGTTGTTGTTGTGAGATTTTAAAAATTTCAGTCGGTCATGGTCCAAGACCCGCAAAAATTGGCCGACACATGAATCCACCTCCAACAGTTGTGGCCACGACGTCCGAGGCAGCCACCACCATTGCGCCCACTCAATACCACGATGTAGAGCCGTCAGTGGTTGTGGAAAGTAAAACGGACAGCTCCTCTTGATCGACAAGGACAATGTGATCTCTGTGAGGTGACGGCGAGCTGCAGCTGATGCTTTCATGGGAATGTACCAAAAGAATGTTGGGGTCTGAGCATTGGTTGTGGAGAGCGGCATTCGTTCTTGGCGAACTCGTTCTTCCAATACAGAAGACAATGGGACAACAATGGGTGAGGGTAGATTCTTGTGTAAGAAAAGCTTCTTTCGAAAGATAATATGCTTTGGCAAAGACACGAGTGATTTCCGGTAACACACATTCGGCATGATCTCAAAGGTTTTTTGCCACGCCAACTTTCGTAGTGACTGGACTTTGGCCGGAGCCTTGGACTCCTTCTTCCGGTTCACTTTAGAGCGATCTCGAAGACTGAATTCCGATGGCCATTTGTAAGCAACTGGATTCTCCTTTATTTGAGGTTGAACCGAATCCGTTGGCTCCTGTTTCGCTGTTTCTACCGGTCGATCCCCTAGGTTGAATTCCGATGGCCATTTGGTAGCAACTGCTTCCTTGACGATTCCCAATACTGTTCCCACTTCCTTTATTGGAGGTTCGACCGAGTCCTTTGGCTCATCCTGTGGCTCATCTTGTCTCGCTGTTTGTCTCGGTCGATCTCGTGGAATGAATTCTGAGGGCCACTTGGTAGCAACGGCATCCTTGACGACTCCCAATACTTTGCCCACTTCCTTTATTGGAGGTGGGACCAAATCCGTTGGCTCTTGTTCCGCTATTACTACCGGTCGATCCCCTGGATTGAATTCTGATGGCCACTGGGTAATAGCAACGGCATCCTTGACGATTCCCAATATTTGACCCACCTCTTTTATGGGATGTTGGACCGAATCTTTAGGCTCGTTTTGTTCTGTTGCCACAATCGTTTGATCTCCTACATTGAATTCTGGTGGCCACTTGGTAGCAACGGCATCCTTGACCATTCCCAATACTTTACCCACTTCATTTATTGGACGTGGGACCAAGTCCTTTACCTCGTCCTGTTTCGCCGTTGCCGGCCGATCTCCTACATTGAACTCCGAGGGCCACTTGGTAGCAACGGCATCATTGAAGATTCCCAATACATGACCCTCTTCCTTCATTTGAGGATGGACCTGATAATTTGCCTCGTCCTGCTTCGCCGTTGTTGGTCTATCGCGTGAAATGAATTCTAGGGGCCACTTGGTAGCAACGGCATCCTTGAAGATTCCCAATGCTTTGCCCACTTCTTTCATTTGAGAATGGACCGGATCATTTGGTTCTTTCGTTGTTGGTCGATCTCGTGGAATGAATTTAGATGGCCATTTGGCAGCATCGGCATTCTTGAAGATTCCCAATGCTTTGCCCACTTCTTTCATTTGAGGATGGACCGGATCCTTTGGCTCTTTCGGTTTCGCTGCTGCCAGCTGATCTCCTGGTTTAAATTCTGGTGGCCATTTCGTAGCAACGGCATCCTTGACGATTCCCAATATTTGACCCACCTCCTTTGTGGGACGTTGGACCGAATCTTTTGGCTCGTTTTGTTCTGTTGCCACGGTCGTTTGATCACCTGCATTGAATTCCGATGGCCACTGAGTATTAGCAGCGGCTTCCTTGACTATTCCAAAGAGTTGCCCGGCCATGCTACTACTTTCGGAAATTTTATTGGCAATATTCATCAGGTATGGCTTGGGTGTCATCAAGTCGGTCAGGGATGAGAATGGTTGTGACTTCTGTTGTCTTTGCTGTACTGGTTGTTGCACCAGTTGTTGTTTTGGTTCCTGTCTTGAATGCTCTGGTTGTTGGCTTGGTTGCTGTACTGCCTGCTGCATCGGACTTTGTAGTAGTTGTTGTACGCCAAGGCTACTACTTTCGGAAATTTTATCGGCAATCTTCATCAGGTATGGCATGGGTGTCATCAAGTCGGTCAGGGATGAGAATGGTTGTAATGTCTCTTGTCTTTGTTGTACTGGTTGTTGCACCAGTTGTTGTTTTGGTTGCTGTCTTGAAAGTTCTGGTTGTTGGATTGGTTGCTGTACTGCCTGCTGTATCGGATTTTGTACTAGTTGTTGTATTGGCTGCTGTCTTGGCTGTTCTGGTTGTTGGATTGGTTGCTGTATCGGAATTGGTACTACTTGCTGTATTGGTTGCTGTCTTGGCTGTTCTGGTTGTTGGATTGGTTGCTGCATCGGATTTTGTACTAGTTGCTGTACTGGTTCTTGTATTGTTTGATCTCTTGGCTGTTCTTGTTGTTGGATTGGGTGCTGTATCGGATTTTGGATTGGTTGTTGGATTGGTTGAGATTGAACGTCAACATTCATACTCGCATGTTCCAACCAACTTTGGTCTTGTACATGGCTCTGTTGTCTCTCATTTGCCATGTGCGTTTTCTGATGGGCAATCTCTGCCAACAAACGCTCCTTTTCGTCCTGTTTTTCCTGTAACTGACGTTTGATACTCCCTAATTCCTTTTGGACGTTCTCCATTCGTTGGACAAACATGGCTGTTTGATGTTCGGCCTCTTGGAGCTCCTTGTCGCTGGCATACGAGACCTTTCCAGCCAAGTCTTCGGCTTGCCGTCGCATCAAAAATTGTTCAAACTTATCCGAGAGAGTCTGCAACTGTATCAGTTGACCCTCCAACGCTTTACTGGCTGCATCAATTCGGTACAAGGTCTCCTCGGGTCGAGCAGAATTGTCCTCGGGAAAAGACGATGACGACGACGATTCGCGCGTCTCTGTGCCAACTGGCGGCGTTGTTGTTTGTTCCCGAGTCGCAAAGGCGTTCCAGAGTCTTCCACCGTGTCTTGAACGTGGTAGTTCTGTCGGCTGGGGACTGAACTGGAAACTTGGTGCCTGTCGTGGACATGGTGGAGGACAAAAGGAATCACCGGCCTTTTGCAAGAGACATAGGGTCAGTAGAAGGTTGGAGAGCTTGGTCGATGGCCTCCAATGTTCCAAAGCAGAGGAGATTCGTCGCTTTTTGGCTGTCATGTTCATTGTTTCGACGTTTGAGAGTTGTTGTCAAATGTCGAAAAGGTTCGGCTTCTTGGTTTTGTGTCTTTCTCATGATGTTCCAAAAGTTCCATGTCTCCATGATGTCAAGCGACGAATTCATCGATCGTCACAATTGCGTTTGTGACATGGCCGAACGTGTGCTCTGACAAGACCATATCAAGACCAAAAGAAGCATCGCAGGCGTGCAGATGGTCGTGATCTTGTATTCTCGCTACCTCTACTACCACGATGGGGTTGCTATGGATGATCCTCTAGGAGTATATTGTTGTTCACATTTGGAAAGCACAGACAGTGGACTCGCTGACAAAACCAAGACAATGAGAAAGACTTCGGTAAAGCTAAATGGCATAAATTAAACCTGTATAAAGAAGAAACGATTATGCTGAAGAACTGCAATGTCTGGACCCCGAATGTGTCCAAACACAAAGTCTTGATGAGTGGCTGACAGTGGTACGTTTCACGACTACGGCTTGCTGTCCGAGTGAGCATGTCACATTCAATTCCATGAGATTCCGTTCTCACTCCAGTCTTTCCAATGAGGTTGAGAAGTTTGTTCTTCACGTGTGATTGGCCGTGGTGGCTTTGTTGCCATGATGAAAGAATCCACCCCACCCCGCGGTACAGGCGCCCTTGACAGCATTGTACCCACACAAGGTTTTGCCCACTTCCACGACGGTTGCTCGGAATTTTTCGGCAATTTGATGCTGCGTCGACGCGTGTTCCAACAAGAATCGAATAAACTTGAGCTTGGTGAGGCGGTCCAAACTCGGCCATTGATTGGGGTTGAACCACCAAACACGCAACCCCGTCTTCTCCACCACTGAGAGACTAGAGAGCTGTTCTTCCAAGGGTTTGTCAAAGGCTTTCAACAAGACAGAATCCGGTAGACTGGACGTCCATCGACAGATGTCTTCATCGGACATTACTCCTCCACCACCTTTCTTTTTCGTCATGGTCGTGTAGTGTCTTGTTCCGGGGAAGGATGCGAGACCCAAAATAGCAAGAGCTTTCTGGTCGTGGGGGGGGCTTGCCCCCAAACCTGGCGATGCGCTCGCGCCAGCCCGGTCAGATTCCACGCGAAGCCACGACAAGTACACCAATCCATATAGTATCGCATGACAGACCGTCCGTCTTCTCCCCTTGCATGCGCTCCGACATGGCCCGTAGGCGCCACAAAAATCTGGGAATGAACCAGCGATCTGCTTCATTGATTCGCTACATCCAAACAGTCCTCGTGGTTGTTTGGTAGCACACGAAAGAGACGACATATTTTCATTCATAGTTTCAAACTCCTGACCACGACAAGGCATGAGAGGCGACAACAGCTGTGACACTAACGAAAATGTGGTCCGAAAAGGATTCATGTTTTGGGGAATGATGAATCGAATGGAAAAGGTCAAACCCAACGCCATGATGAATTTCCATGACGAGGCTCTACCACCAGAGGGTGTCTTTTCGTCCTTCTTGGGTGGACCGACGACAACGACGACGACGACGACGACGACGAGCAGTGGACCACACGCTGCGTATTCCCAACCCTTGTGTTCCAAACGACCCTTACCACGAGGATCCGGTATGATTCTGGCCTTGAAAGATATTTCCAATTCCCTTCGCGAATATGTGGAATCGGGCGCATGGAAAGTCACATTACAATGGTTCTTTCGGGACGTTGTTGTTCCCATTTTTATTTTTCTCATCATGGCTGCGCTTTTGGCCTATATTGGTCACAAGATCTATCGCTGGTTGTGCCCGTATTCGGCTGTTGAGTTGCACAAGCAAGGATTACAGGCTCTCCAACACACTAGTCGAAGGAACCTTCCAGTCATACCCGAAGAACCTGACAGCAAACCACAGCACAAGCATGAGTCCAAGCGAGATGTCAAGAATGCCTCAACGCAAGCATCCCATATAACAACCAGAAAGCCATCGAAACAAAAATCTCAACAAGCATCCAGACGAAAATCATATGCTCTGCAACGTGAAAAACAGCGTGCGGAGGAACAGGCTGAATCGCTCTGGAAACAAGCCTTGGAACAAGATCCGGACTACGATTCGGCAACCGTTTCCTTGGCCGCCATGTATGTGTATCGACAGGACAAACCAGACAAGGCGCTGGATTTGATTCAGACACGTAGCAAGCGTCGTTTAAGCGAGGAGCTTTCCAGTGACCTCAAAGCTATTGAGGAAGATGCAAAAGCCATTCAACAAGGACATCGGTCCATGGTCAAGGTAGACCTGGCCGAAAACGAATATCTGTCTGTTCTGGCCGCTCTCTCGCGCGACAGCAAATATCGAAAACAGGAATAGATCCAACAATTCCTCGCTTTGATTCCCCAAGTTCATTAGATGCACTCTACTAGATCCGCTAATTAAGCCACATCACTCAATGCTTTGAGCAAGTATATTTTGTCCCTATGATTTACATCTATGTTAGCATACGGCCTCAAGTGGTGATCGCCCAAATGACCGTGGTTGAATAAGTTGTTCCTTTCAAGGAGATTTCGGTGAAAGCCGTTGTTTGGATACATGAAACAACCTCTGAATGTCAACAGTACACTCATTCAAGGAAGCGTCGGGGGATATGCTCAGTCATCGTCGTCGTCATCATCACTATCACTATCACCGTCATCATCCTCAGAGGAACTTTCACTTTCATCGCTGTCTTCTTCCTGCTTCGCCTTTGAAGCTTTACCCTTTGTTTTCCGTGGTGTCGCTTCCTCCTCTTCGTCGTCATCATCATCATCATCGTCGTCGTCGTCATCGTCTTTGGACTTGGATTTGTTGTACGCCGCCAACTCTCTGAAGAAAGAGGGAGTATCAAGGTTTTAGTAAAGATTGCATTCCTTCCCACACGCACAAAACCGCATCCATCTACCCAGCACTTACCTCTTGTAGCGTTCCTTGTCTTTCGCGGCCTTGCGTTCGTATTTTTCCTTGGCCGACGGTGACAGTTCCTTGAATAACTGACCTAATTTCTTGCCGACTTCTGTTGTGGCCATTTTGGGATCTTCTTGTTTAAGTTTGGGACGCATTTCCTGTGAGAAGAACAGAAAAGCGTTTTGTGCTCGTTTGGGAGCATTGGGATCTTTTTGCTTCTTTTGGACTCCCTTTTTCTTGGGGCTTGCTGAAGCTGGTTTCGTATATCCTGCCATTTCCTTTTGGTAGCGTTGCTTGTCCTTTTCTGCCATTTTCTCATACTTTGCCTTTTCATCGCTGGAGAGTTTCTTCCATCCTGCACCAAGGAGTTTGCCAATTTCCGAAAAGCTGGCTTCAGGGTTGTCCTGTTTGACCTTGTCGCGCATTGCATCCATGTAAAAGAAATACGACGACTTGCCGCGTTTGGGTGCATTGGGATCTTTCTTTGCCTTTTTCTTGGGGGCCTCGTCCTCTTCATCAGAACCGTCATCTGGTGGTTCGTACGAAGCCATTTCCGTCTTGTACCGTTGTTTATCTTTTTCGGCGCGATCGTCCCATTTTTTGCGTTCTTCCGGACTCAGCTTTTTGAAGTTTTCGGATACTAGTTTGGTAAGATCACCAAACCCAAGGTCCGGATTCTCCGCTTTCACGGAGGCGCGCATCTTGGTGGCGTACAAAATATAGGCAGTTTGCGCCTTTTTAGGAGCATTGGGATCTTTCTTGCCCTTTTTGCGTTTCTTGGGCGAACTTTCTTCTTCGTCCTCATCGTCATCCTCGTCGTCGTCCTTCTTGGATTTCTTGGAGGACTTCTTGGACGACTTGCCCTCCTTTTTGCGGATATCCTCCAAATCAGAATCCAGGTCATCATCAATTTCCGATCCGAGTTCGTCATCATCCATATCCTCTTCGCTATCATCCGACCCCTTTTGTTCTGCTTCTTCTTCCGCCGCGGCAGCCTCATCAAAGTCCTCGTCATCGGATTCTTCCTCCATGCCATCATCCGGCCCACCGTAGATTTCATCTTCATTGTACACGGGCGCCTTGGCTGTGGGATTGTCATTGAGGCCTCCCTCCAAATTCTTAATGGCAATCTTTTTACTGGACAAAAAGTTGTACAAGCCGGCATAGTCACTCCGATCAATACCAGAGAAAATGTACTCCTTGACTTGCCCGGCGGTACCACCGCCGCCGGTGACACTGTTTTTGAGGTTGACACACAAATCAAAGTTGCGCGTCGAACCTTGACCACCGGCGTAGCGTTGGAATTCGACCGACTCGACTTCATTGAAACGAACCAAAATGGCCGGTTTGTGAATAAAGACAAATTGTTTCTCCAATGGATACAAAAAGCCTTCATTGGCCCGTACAGCACACTTGACGCAGGCTTGTTGATTGGCATTGGCAAATTTTCCCGGAATAAAGACTTTTTTCTGAGCGATAATCTTGAAGGTTTTGGCAATGAGATTGGACAAGGCGCCCCTCATGACGGGCTGTAATTCACCGTCGTATTCCTTTTGCAAGGTGTCTTCATCCAAGTTGACCGTCACTTCATCTTGTTCCTTGCTCACTTGTAATACCAGACAATGATATCGCTGTTGACCTTGCCGAATGGGTTTGTCGAGGGCAATCACAAAGGCCATGTGTACTTCATCGGGTTTGGGCAATAAAAACAAGCGATTGATATCGTCGTATTTGATTTTGTAATCGTACTTTTGTCCCCGCATCCGTAACGAGACATCATACAATTCAATGGCATAACGACCACGGGGAGTCAAGAAGGTACCCTTGTCTTGTGAGAAACTCACCAGCACATCACCGGTCGTTTTGCGAATGTTGGCCGTGGCCATGATTTCTTGTTGCAAAATTTCGGCCGCGGTAGACGCTGTCTTGTCGGCCGTATCCGTGTCCGGATCAGGAGGAATGTACATGCGAATGGAAACTGCAACAGTAACAAAAAGACAAAAAGAATGAAGAGCCGCAATATGCAAGAATGAAATCCGGATCCATTCATGAGAATCGAGACATCCTTCGTCCACAGGCACCATTTTACCACACAACAACCAAAACGACAGACCAGAACGTACCCAATTGATCGGTTCCGGCTTCGACGGCATCGGATTCGGGAAATTGGACTTCAATTTCATTCCGATTGTTACCGGGCAAGACACATTGACTCACTTCAGCCAAATCGAGGGACATCATTTCATCTTCGGCGCGTGGTTCAAATTCTTGTCCCTCTTCATTCATTTCGTCCAAGACACAATGACGAAAGACAAGATTTTTTCGAGATACATTGGTCAATCCATATTGCGCTCCCGAAGCCGATAAATTGAGGGGTGTCAAGGAAATGCTGTAGCGTTCTTGCAAGGCTCGTTCCAGTACTTGCATATCTTTGAGAGGAAAGCCATCAAACCGATATTCATGTTTGAGATTTTCTCCGGTGGTTTGAATTCGAACATGGCCCGATTGCCCCACGATGGTCCAATAGGCACGTTTCAATGCCTTGGCGGGTAGACTTCGTGTCATGGCCATGGCGATATCGTCATTGGATCCACCGGTAATGGCTGATTTCCAAACAATCCGATGCTCTTCGCACACAAAGGTGCCCACCGCATCGCCGTGCAATCCAATATGCTTCCAAACGACCGGATCGCTCATAATACTTTCTACTATCGATTGCGTGGCTCGAGAGGATTCGACCGCGACTTTTGTTGGATCAACGATACACGGACGGGGCAACAAGAAACAAGCGGTGCGGCCAAAAATGCCATGGCCCCAAAGTCGTTCTCATTAAGAGCGACTGAAATGGCATTCCGGTCGCGGTTTGGGGTTCGTCGATCGCTTTTGAAGCCAGTCAGTCCACGACGATGACGATGTCATGTTTCATTCTGACTGATAGAGCGGGAATCAACGATTCACGGGTAATAGGGAGTCATGGGAGAAAAATGAGGCCCAACGGTCATTACCGATTACCTCCGTACTGGAAAGGGAATGTAGCACCTTAAGCTTAGTCTTTTGTTGAATAAGGAACTTGCTTTTTGCCACGACGCGAATAAGTGAGTTTATCAGACCCACTGACGGAAGACGGATAAGGTGAGAAAGATGACGACGACGACGCGCTCTACGACGAAGAACGGTGTGAACACCGCGAAGGGGAATCCGAAGGACGGAGGAATCCCGAAGAACGCCGTGCCCAACGGTTCTTCAACCAATGGGACGGATGCTCGTATGAGCGGTCCTGGAAACCCTGGCGATGGCGCCAGCGGAAGTGCAGGAACCAGCGGACACGCTGGACATGGGTCCCACGGCGGGGCTGTCGGAGGTGCTAGGGGCACCGCATACATGGGCGCTGGTGGTAGCGCTGTCGGAGGTGCTGGGGGCACCGCAGGCGGTACTCATGGTAGTACTGGAGGAGGCGCCGGAGGAGGCGCTGGTGGAGGTGCCGGTGGTGGTGCCGGAGGAGGCGCTGGTGGTGCCGGTGGTGCCGGCGGTGGTGGTCACGGAGGAGCACCAGGAGCGCCGGGAAGAGCACCAGGAGCGCCAGGAGGTGGCGGAGGAGGTGGATTGCCCGGTGGGGCTGCACCTCTATCCGCCGTAGGCATGGCCCTAACAGTTAACAGTGTGTGGAGCAAGTCCTCAAGAAATTTACGCACTTGAAGTGACGGAGAGGCTTAATACGATGCTTGTGTTCGGAAGGATGGGGCCCGATGACGTTTCCCAACTTGCTTCGCGCTTGGAGAAACGGAATCCCCCGGTCAGCATTCCGACTGGCGTCGTCTTGAACATTCAAGGCCTCTGTTTTTGGGCCGGACGGGCTCGACGTCAGGGTCATGTCATCCTCGCGGGAGAATTTGACGTCTTGGCGCTATCCACTGCCCTGGATGCTATGGAGATAGCTGACAACAATGATACGTCGCCGGACATCAAGCCCGACGTTCTCAAAGAGGAAAACTGGGAAGAGTGGAGTTTGGAGTTCCCGACGTATCTATCGAACGTCATGGGAAAACAGAAGGTAGCGATTGATTATGTCATTCGTCCCGATGTTGCACCGGGGCACGTCTTTACGACTGCCCGTGAGCAAGAGATGTATAGCTACCCTCTTCGAGGAGCTTTCTATCGAGAAGACAACCGTCAAGTATATCACCTTTTGAGCGATCTCGTCAAGGACCAACAAGCTACATGGATCCAACCTTTCCAAGGATCCCAAGACAGCCGTGGAGCTTGGCTTGCCCTTGTTGCTCACTACGACGGGGGCGGCCAGAAAGAAAAATGTATCATCAAGGCTGAGGCTGTTTTAGAAAACATCTTCTATAATAATGAACGCATCTTTAGTTTTGATGTGTATTCCGCCAAGTTGTTGCGTGCCTTTCGTACCCTCGAGTCCACTGACAATCGTCGCACAGCGTCCAATCAAGTCAAGATCTTGCTTGACAACATCAAGATCAGTACCCCCGAGTTTGCAGTGATCAAAGGTCACGTCCGCAGTAATCACCGCTCTGACCTGCAAGCTGCCATCTCCTACATTTCGACCGAAGTGGCTGAGTTGTTCCCGCAGGCGGTTCTTGGGGGGACACGCCAGAATCGACACCGCTTCGTTTCTGAGGCCAACAGATGCCCGCGTCACATTCAGGGCCTCAGCCATTCCAACGGGGTGTATACTTTGTACGGTGTGGACGTCACCGATGTTAATCGGCGCTTCACTACCCATGAGATGGCAACCTTGGGCGTGACAGGACAACGCTACGTGTTTGATGAACGTGCGCGCCTTAGAGGACAACTGCCTCCGACGAACGGCGCACCAGGCCGTGGTGGTAGAGGCGGCCGTGGGCGCGGCGGACAAGGCAACGGTGGTCGAGGCAATGGCGGGGGACGTGGCGGCCGGGATGTCGGCGCGGTCGAAACTGACGAGAATCGACAGGACGGAGGCCATGGTGGCGAGGGGGAACGGGCCGCGGAAGGAACGGGCGACCGAGGTAGCACCAACGGGCGCCGCTACGGAGCTGGGGCATATGCCGGTGCCGACGAGGGACGAGGAGTGTCTATCGTCACCTGTGGACCACGCAGATTCGTTGGAAAGGTAGAACAGGGTTGGTTGTTGAATGCAGAGTCGGATGGCATGATGAAGGGGCGAAACGAAATGGACACCATGGCGGACACGTGTTGTGCTGGGGCCAACTGGACGCTGATGGAGACAACAGGGGTGGAATGCTCCGTCAACGACTTTGCCGGAAACCAAGTAGGCACACAGTACGTGCCCGTTGCAACTTGTGCAACATTGATCCGAGAAGAGAAGACTGGCGTCGAGACGATTGTTGTGGGGCACCAAATGTTGTGGTTCGGATCCAAGTTGGGGAAAACTTTGTTGAATCAAAATCAGATCCGTCACGCGGGACACGTGGTCCGTGACGACCCGACACGCCAGGGGGAGGAAGGCTTCGGCATTTGGGCCGATGGTATCTTTATTCCATTCTCGAATCAAGGCACTACAATCTATTTCGAGTCCCGAGCACCTAGTCATCGGGAAATAGAGCAGCTACCTCATGTTGTCTTAACTAGGCAAGAAACGTGGGACCCAAAGCACGTAGATCTGTCACAACCCGGTGCGAGTCCGACGAAGAAGCGTACGGTGTGGCAGTTGCGGATATTGGACACGTGTCCTCAATCCTTGAACCAACCGGGATCGGACGCGAGCTAGCGTCGGTCTCGCAATTGGAGACGTCCAGGCACTTGGGCATATCTGCGGAATCGCTGAGTCGCAAATGGAAAATTGGACTTGGTGCCGCCCGGAACACCCTCCGTGTGACCACCCAGCAGGGGATCCGGACTGCTGTTGCACCCATTACGCGTCGATACCGGGTAGACAATCTAGCATTGCACCGAAATCGTTTGAGCACCCAACTATACACGGACACCCTTTTCAGTAAGACCCTATCGCTGTCAGGAAACAAATGTGCCCAAGTTTTCACCGACGGTGGTTTTACCGCTGTTTATCCTATGACATCTAAAGCACACGCTGGGCAAGCTCTTGCCGACTTTATAGATCAAGTTGGCGTTCCGGACAAGCTCACAGCTGACTTAGCCGGAGAGCAGCAGGGGGAAACACCTTGTTTCACAAGCTATCCCGCTACCACCGCATCGGCATGCATTGGGCAGAAAAAGGGACTGGTAAGCAGAATCACAAGGCCGAAAGGGAAATCGGATTGTTGAAACAACGGTGGCGGCAACGCATGCAGGACCGAAAGATTCCGACCAGACTTTGGGATTATGGCCTGGTGTATGAGGCTGGTCTCCTCAGTCGAGTCGCCCGGGGACACGACGGCCGTTCCGGCATTGAACGACTCACTGGGGAGACCCCAGACATATCCGAGTGGATTGATTTCGAGTTTTTCGACATGGTATGGTACCATACCAACCAGAAGTCGGACGCCACAGAGGAGCAAGCACACCTAGGGTACTGGCTGGGTGTCGCCCACCGAGTCGGAAGCGATCTCTGCTACTGGATTTTGACCAAATCCGGGAAGGTCGTAGCAAGGACCACCGTTCAACACATAACCAAGGCCGATCAGGAGCGAGAGGAGATCCGCCAAAAGATGAAAGAATTCCAGTTGATTGTTGTGGAAAGGCTGAATGATGCAAACTTCACCGACGACAGCGACGGAAAACCAGGGTACCTCGAGGACGTGGAGGTCGAGGAAGAGGAATGGAGAAGACGGGGACTCGTCCCGTCCGATGAAGAGTATAGCAAGATGGTTCAAGAGGCGAAGCCAGAAGCCGATGTGATGGGAAACGCGTATGATGAATATGTCGGAGCCCAAATAAAGATGGATTTTGGTGGGGAAGAGATAATCGGAACCGTGGTGAAAAGGCAGAAAGGGTTAGATGGAAAGCCCATCGGTAGAAGAAATAAGAATCCTCTGTTCGATACGCGTACTTACGAAGTCAAGTTTCCTGGCGGGATAATCCACGAGTATACTGCGAACGTCGTCGCAGAGAACCTGTTTGCCAAGATCGATGACGAGGGCAAGGAATTCTTGCTAGTCAAGGAAATCGTGGGGCACAGGAAAGACGGGGACGCGGTCCCACGAGACGAAGGATTCATTCTGGGGCAGAATGGAAACAAGCACCCAAAGAGGACGACAAAGGGTTGGCAGATCGCAGTCGAACTCATGGATGGTTCGCAAGTATGGATGCCCTTGAAAGATGTCAAGGACGGATATCCAATCGATCTAGCGGAATACGCGGTGGCCCAAGGAATAGAGAACGAGCCGGCGTTCCACTGGTGGGTTCCGCAGACATTTAATCATATGCGTAGGGTGATTAACAAGGTAAAGAAGAAATACTGGAAGACGACGGAAAAGTTCGGAATTCGATTGCCGCACTCGGTTGATGAAGCACTCGCGATCGACAAGGAGACGGGAACCGACTATTGGGCTAGGGCAATCGAGAAAGAACTAAAAGTAGTTAATGTATCCTGGGAATCACGAGAAGATCTCGATTTGGGGGAAGTGCGTGCCGGGCGACAATTGGTCGGTTACACCGAAATTAAGTGTCACATGGTGTTCGACATCAAGATGGACCTAACAAGAAAAGCACGGCTGGTCGCGGGTGGCCACATGACGGACGCACCGGCTAGTCTAATCTACTCAAGTGTGGTCAGCAGGGACTCAATACGAGTGGCATTTTTGATTGCAGCGTTGAATGGGTTGAACATCCTGGCGTGCGATATTGGTAACGCCTACCTAAACGCGCCGTGCCGTGAGAAAGTGTGGTTCCTAGGTGGCTCTGAGGTAGGTACGGAGGACAAAGTGAAAGTGTGTGTTATGACCAGAGCATTGTACGGGCTGAAGTCATCGGGCGCGAGCTGGAGAGCGACCTTGATGAATACTCTGTACGACATGGGCTTTGCAGACACGAGAGCAGACCCTTGCGTGTTGAGAAGGAAGGCCAAGCGCGAGTCGGGCGAGCAATACTACGAGCTAATATTGGTCTACGTTGACGATATCCTATTGGTCAGTGAGAAACCACAGCCTGTTCTTGACAAAATAGACAGTCATTACAAGATTAAGGCAGGCAGCACAGGCGAGCCCAGTGTGTACCTTGGGGCACAGATCTACAAACATAGCCTACCGGATGGTAGCTGGGCTTGGGGGATGACAAGTGAGAAATATATTACCAATGCTGTGCGAATTGTCGAGGATATGTTGGAGAAAGACGGGGACGGCAAGCACCTTAAAACCACAGCGAAGGTGCCGGTCATATCCTCATATAAGCCTGAGCTAGACACGAGTCCCGAACTGGGGCCAGAGGGCACTACCAGGTTTCAACAGCTGATTGGTATTTTACGGTGGGCCGTTGAACTTGGACGTGTTGATATTTACCTCGAGGTATCTATCATGTCCCAGTATTTGGCCAATCCAAGGGTCGGGCATCTCAAAGCCGTGTACCACATTTTTGCATTCCTCAAGAGGCACCTGAAACTCAAGATTGTCTTCGACCCAAAGGACGTGCGAATTGATGAGACCTGTTTTGCACAAGTACCGGTTGATGAATGGCGGGAATTCTATGGCGACGTCGCAGAAGAACTACCCGCTACCATGCCTGAACCACTCGGGAGGCCAGTCAAGATCACTTGCTTCGTTGATGCCGACCATGCGGGCAACCTGGTGACTCGGCGCTCCCACAGTGGAGTCTTGATTTTCGTCCAAAATGCACCCATCTTGTGGTTCTCCAAGAGGCAGAACACCGTCAAGACATCTAGCTTTGGGAGCAAGTTCGTTGCCATGCGGATTGCGAAGGAAATGATTGTCGCCCTCCGCTATAAATTACGAATGTTCGGTGTTCCTGTGCCAGAGCCCGCCGATGTCATGTGCGATAATCGTGGAGTCGTCAAGAACACCAGTATTCCCTCGTCTATCCTCTCCAAGCGACACAACGCCATTAACTACCACGCAGTCCGCGAAGCCGCTGCCGCCCGTATACTTCGCGTTGGGAAAGAAGATACCGAATCCAACATTGCTGACCTTTTTACGAAAATTCTTCCACAGGACCGGCGCAATGCCTTGGTATCCCAGTTTACGTACTCATCCGCCTTCGGACACTCAGGACCACCCGTAATCGCTTCCTCCAATGCCCACAACCTGTAAGCATCTTGCTTGATTGTTGTTTCAAGTTCATTCACGTACCATGTATGATACTTGCGGGGACTGTTTCATTCTGACTGATAGAGCGGGAATCAACGATTCACGGGTAATAGGGAGTCATGGGGGAAAAATGAGGCCCAACGGTCATTACCGATTACCTCCGTACTGGAAAGGGAATGTAGCACCTTAAGCTTAGTCTTTTGTTGAATAAGGAACTTGCTTTTTGCCACGACGCGAATAAGTGAGTCACCCCCATCCATACCCATCTTCATCCATTTCCATCATTGTTGTTGAGGTGAATGTTGCCGGGAATCGTACGCAGTCTGATGTGGAGTTTTCAGGCTTTGGCCACGAGTGGTTTGGCCACGAGTGGGATCACAGCAACCAACACTCTCGTCCGTTTCCATAAAAGGAATTCTTTCCGATCACGAGGAATGTCAGCGCTTTCAGAAAGGCCGGAAAGGAAACGGAGCCGGTCGTTTTCGTCCTCTTCTTCACCAGCAATCGAAAAGCGTCGTTTAAGAATCATGAAAGAAGCTTCCTGGACTGATTTCATCAAGACCTACGAACCAGACTTACGGGAAGAACTACGCGTGTTGGGAAATACCATGGACGACTGTTTTCGGAACGAGTTTGTCCATCCAGTCATTGATGGTGAGATCACAACTTGTGAGCAAGCAGCCACAGTCCTGGATAGTCTTTCGAAGAAAAATGCTGCGCCCGTTCCAGTTTCGGATCAGCCTTGTTTTGAACCTGCGACACAGCCTCACCAAACGCAAGATCTGACGACAAGGGAATTTCTTGAGTACCTTGTCGACAAAATCCCCCAGGAATGGGAACGGGATGATTCTGAGATCGTTATCTTTGTGCATTTACGTAACAGGAATCAAAAAACGTTTTCTTCGCGTTATTCTGTCCGAGATCAAATGAAAAACGAGATCAACTCATGGCTCCATGAGGAAGCCCAGGAGACAAATGATGCGGACTTTGTAGGCATATCCTTCCCGAAGGCCGATATGGCAGCAGAATTCTTCGAAAAAAAGGATGGCTTTCGGAAGGCTTTCGTTGATGACTTTTTTCGCCCACCACTCGAAAAGGCCTTGGAAGAGCATCTTCTGCCATTGTCTGGCTTTGCAAGATGGAGTACTCTGTGTCAGCCCAAGCTTGAATATATTCGTGTGGAGCCGGCTCATGCAAACCACTATTTTCAAATGCCACCGAAACGCACAACGAAGAAGCGTTTGCAGTGGTTGTCGCGGGCGAGAGTGGCAGCGGAAAAATGTCTACTCTTGTTTGCAGACCAAAACGAGTGGTTTTGCGCCACTGTATATGACAATGACGTCGGAATTGTTGAGAACAAAACCGAAGGAACTGACAAAGACACCCAAGTTGTGTGAGTTGCTCGGGCTGGTTGGCCATGACCTCTGTCAAGCACAGTATGAGGACGCAGCCTTTTGGGCTCTCTTCACCGACGAAGAAGCAAAACTGTGGAAGGAGCGCAATGAGTGGGCAACAAAGGTCCTCGACAAACTCTTGAAGGAAACGATTCGAAGCGGCCTTTATCACAGGAGTGTTAGTGAAGGACTCAAAGAGCGATGGTTGATGGGTCATCTGCCATTGGAACGAAGACCGCAGAAATTGGCCTTGATCCTGGACGAAGCAACGGACCTTGACTTGGCGTCTGGCTTGGTGGCATGTGTTGGGGAAATCACAAGAAACTATCGCTCCGAGCTGGCTGGGAAGGACGCGCTGCTGGTTCTCACAGGGACTGGTCTGGACTTGCTCCGCAGTGACGGGAGAATTGGTACAGACCCCAGGAAAGCCAAAGTCGTGACCATGATGCGCCCCAAGATGAAAGAGTTGTTGAATGCAACAGAAGGGATTGACGAGGTAGTACAGCATGCTATTATGAAAGGAATGTATTCCAGAATATTCAGGACCAACGCAAGGATGCTTTTCCGGGGGGTTTATACAGTTCTATTGGACGAATTTCTCATGATGGATGCATTGGAATTCAATGACCATGACAGGGATGAACGGCGCCGCGCAAGACTCGTGGAGGTTGCCTCATTTAGGGCCCTTATGGACTACTGTCCTCGCTTTTATGTCAGTACCGGTGTCCTCGGATGTCTCGATTCTCGCGATCAATCCAGACTTCTCGAACGGGCCTTTTTGTTCCACTTGAAATCTGCGCTCGAGCCAGAAGAGAACGATTCTTTTGCTGCCGCTGTTCAATCCAACCGGGATAAAATGATTATCGATGTGGACAATTGGATTTCCGCCAACGGGACGCCAGTACAAGAGATATTTGAGCTTGGCCTTGCCACCAAACGACACGAAACCTCTTCAGCATTAAAGTATCTTTCTTGTTTTGGCTTGACCTGTGAACCACGACCAGGCTTTGAAGACTCGTTGGAAGAGCTTACAGCCTTGCACTGCTTGCGGCTGGCAGAGATTCAGGGGTACTCCACGGAGCGTCATTTTCTGCAGTGTATGTGGCCATTCGCGTCCGATGCACAGGATGACAGCACGGATGAGGAATACATGCAAGAATGGAAAGAGACGTTGCGAGCACAAAAAGAGCAAGAGAAGCTTGTGCTTCCTTCTTCCGAAAAGTTCTGTGTCGTATTCTCGCAAAAAACTCCAAGTGTCCAAGGGCTTGGTGTCATTGTGTTATATGCGGATGAAGAGGGGGCAGTCGTGGATTTTATTCAATGCCGAAATGAAAAAGAATCGCCCGGGCCGAGTCGCGTCCAGAAGTGGTGGAATTCGTTGGGGATTGACCTGCGCGAGGACAAGAACCATTGTTTCACGCCACAGCATGGGCCAAGTGGGTACTCTTACACGGGGATGCAGGAATTTTGTACCATGATTGAGGAAACGCTGACAATGACCAAGAAGAAGAAGAAGGATTCGGCATTTGTTCAAATTCGTCAGCGCGTACTGGCCGTTGCGTTTCCATGCCCGCCAAAGTCTACCGACTTTCCTATCCCAAAAGACGAAAGTGTTCGAGTATGGTTCCGCGAAATGTTGGAACCGACGGTCTCTGTCCTGTCTCCAACTGAAGTGGATCCTTGAGAATACGGCACACCGGAACAAAAGAAGTTGTCGGGACGGATCTCGATACAGGCACCTTACCATGAGTCACCCATGAGGGTATTGTCTCTGACGACAATGGCCATGCTCGCTCTGTCGGAGTTGTTTCGTTGTCTGCGTTGGATGGGTTGCCTACAGCTTGGTAGGAGTGCTCTGTATCCTTGTATTGCCGGCATAGAATAGAATACGGACCAGGAGAGTCGCAACGTAAATCATCATTGCACTATTCCTTCGTGTCGTCTTTTCTTCCCGGTTGTTTGGGTCATGATGATGATGATGGTGAGGGTTTCCAACCACACGACGACGACGAGTCATATAAGTATCATCCTGCATCCTTGTATGCCGCAGCGTCAGGGGGTGGAGACCGTTGGTTCACACTCGCAACGGTTTGTGCAGGTCCACGACTCTAGTACCACTAATGACTATATACCACATTATCGTGGACCCCCATCCGAGTCGAGGAATCGGTGGGACTCCATCATCATGGATGATATTGGATGGAGTCGTTGGTTTTGTTCCTTAGTTGCAGGAATGGAAATCCCTGTTCTAGGAGCATTCTCGAAATTATCATAGGCGCTCAATGGGTTAGAGCTAGAGGCGCCAGAGAAAAGGGATAGCAGGATATTTTTGTGCGCGATCGAAACGCGACTTGAGACATCGCGTTTGTCACGTGCCCCACCACCTCTCCGTTTTGGGTCACGCTGTGGTGGGGCAAACAATGCCCCACAGTCCGTCATCGTTGAAGAGAACTCGGACAGCAAGAGCTGCATCTTGCGGGGCAACACAGACACGACACTTACCATCACATCCAACAGCAGCTGTTTGTCGTGCCATCAAATCCAAAACCGCATCCAATCAATATCCTTTTCTCGTTTCTCGTTTTTTGGTATCATCATCCGTCATTGATGTGTTTTTGAAAACAACAACAACAACAGAGACTCTATTCTCATTCTCATCCTCTCTACTACGTATAAAGGACCCCGCAGTATTGATTGGTGTGGTGGAGCGCGCCAGTGGGTGACCAACCTCGGATTGCTGCTGCTCGGTGTGTGTGTTGGTGTGGAGAATCTCTCCTCCTATTCTACTCTTTTCTAGAACGTTTCTCATCATTTTGGAACCATGCGGGTGTGGGGAACCACCACGACCACGACGCTTCTTTGCGTGACACTTGTTGTTGGGGGGTGGGCACCCAACTCCCGACAAGGGGCCACGGCCTTTTCCTCTTCCTCCACCACTGTGAGAATAACACGACGAAAAAGCTCAGATCAATCGTCGTCACTGGAATGGGCCGAACCAGCAGCATGGACTCGAAGGACGGTGGCGTCCACCTTGGTCCAACAACGCCAACGAAACAAAAGAAGACGAGGAACCAGATTCGACCGTAGTGTGACACGATGGGCCCATGAGGATTCCAATCAACCAACCATTGTCGATGATGATGACGACGACGATTTGGAGGTGCGTCCCATTCCGTCGGCCTGGAACAAGGCATGGCATTACGATACGCCCCAACCCTCTCCCTATTCCTCTCCGGTCGTTACACCACCACCTTTGTCGCAACGGGCCAAATCTACAAAGGCATCCTCCTCCTCCAAGTCGTCATCATCATCGACAACGACAACCACAAAACCTCTCCCCGACAATCCGGCCACACGAGCGGCAGCGGCGGCCTCCTTGAATCGATTTCAACAAGAATTGTTGAAACAGGGACAATGGTTGCAAACGCAAATGGCCCATGTCACTTCTTCCGACACGAACAACCAGAACCCCACAAAATCCACAGTCGTCTTGGCCAGTCGCATTCGGGGCATTCAAACCCAAGTCCAATCCATGGTCTTTCAATTGGAACAACCACCGGCGGCCATTACGACGGGGACTGCCACGGTCGAGTGGTGGAGACGACGGGGTGAACAATTGTACGACATGGCCCGTCACATGGATGCCTTGCAACAACAATTTGGTGCCTTGACCGGAACCACCGTTTCTCAAGACTCTGGTTCCTCGTCCACTTCCACCAAAGCAACAACAACATCAACAACCACAACAGCACAAGACGTTAGTGATACACGAAGCAGCCGTGGTTCTACTAGTGCGAGTACCACCACAAGCACCTCGGCGACCACATCCACACCACCCGAATCCGAGTTGGAATCCACTCCTCCTCCTCCAGCGTCTGTGGATGACGAGTTGCAAGAACTGGGACAATTGTCGCAAGATTGGGAAAAGTCCTTTTTTGAAGCCGCCTCACAATCCTTATTGTCGGACCGTTTCAAAACGGATACCAACAATAACAACAACAATGATGGTGTCTCCTCGTCCGCTTCGTTTTTGCTCCCAGCCGATGACATGGATCAGAGTACGGCCAGTCGCACTAGTGATATTGAATGGAAGGATGCCAGTCCGCCGCCACCGCCACTGCCGGAACCCTTGGAACGATTGGGTGAATTGCAAACCGAATTGGATGCCCTGGTGGATTCCTTGAATCAAATCATGTTTCAGGACGACCAAGATGATGACGACAATGCACTAGAAGGAAAAGAAGAAAGGAAATTGCCCCAAGGCGACTTGTCCTCCATGACTCGAGATGATTCCAACGACAATGGTTCTGAACCATTCACAACCAGGAAAGGACCACGTCCGATGCGTGACGATTCCGACAATGGGGGTGGTGGTGGTAGTGGGGAACTCGAAGCCTCCTCCTCACGTTCCGAACAACAACAACAACAACAACCACAAGACATGGTGGTATTGGAATCCGCAACGACGACCACCACCCAACAAGAACAACCGTCCCTCATGACGACCATGGCCAATGCCTTGGAAACAGCGGCGACGGCTTTTTGGTATCCATCCAAGACTAACGCCACCACGACAGAAGCAGCCGTTCCAACGACAAAGGATCCGGTGACGACAGCAGCACCGCAATGGCCGTCGGAACAGCAATATGCGCCCCTCTCGTCCAACGACAACAACAATAACAACAAGACCACTGTGGCATCCAAGACGACGAGGTTGCTCGAACAGGACACTGTGCCAGTGAACGACAGGCCCAATGACCATGACGACGAGCAACAAGATAGTCCCGTCATGGACTACGCAGGATTGGTCAACACGACGAACGAGCAATGGATTCCTCATCCACCCGACACTCCACCGACACGACAAGATTTGCAACGAGCCATGTCGTCGTCTTTGTCGCCCACGGAGGGTGCGGTTTCAATGGACCAGCATGTTGCCAATGACGACCAGGACCAGGAACCAAGGCCACCAGAGGAACCGGTAGCATGGACCATGCCACAAACCGAAACGTCGACGCTGGATTCCTCGGCTGTACCAAGCCCACTGGTAACGCCAGTCGAACCAACCATGGAAGCAAGAGAAACCGATACGCTGGCGGTGGATTCCATGGCTGTGCCAGACCCAATGGCAACGCCGGTCGAACCAACCATGGGAGCAACCGAAAGAGCAACCGAAACCGATACGTCGGCTGTGGATTCCATGACAGTGCAAGACCCAATGGCAACACCGGTCGAACCAACCATGGAAGCACCAATGGCAACACCGGTCGAACCAACCATGGAAGCAAGAGAAACCGATTCTTTGGCGGTGGATCCCACGGCTGTGTCAGCCGTGCCAGATCCAATGAAACCACTGGAACCGACCATTGAAGCAACTCCAACAACAACGGAAGCGACAAACTCACCAAGCAAGGCATCCACGTCGAGGGACGAGGCGACGGCTTCCTCCTGGACGCCCAAGCGCAGTGGCAGCAGTACCACTACCCAAAAGGCGAATGTCAACCCTGCCTTTGGAGGATTTTGGGACGATGTCACGCATTGGCCCGGTGTGGAGGATACCAATGACAATGAGGAACCAAAGCCGCAAGAGCAACAACAACAACAAGCGGGCTTGTTCCCGTCCTTTTCCTTCTTGTCCAATGGCTTTGCGAGTGGTGGCAGGATCAAGAACAATGCCACCACCGCACAAGCGAACGGCGAATCCACGACCGAGGTAAAGCAGCCAGGGTCCATGTCGTCATCATCGACTTTCTCTTCGTCTCTTCCCAAGGGAGCATCGTCATCTTCGAAACCTTCAAACAAGTTTGAACTTCCCAAAATGACCATGTCCATGTTGACCAACATCAAAGACTCGGTCTTATCCAACTTGCCCAGTAACAGGAACAAGAAGGACACAAAAGAGAAACCGCAACAAGAGGAGAAGAATGCCGTGACTGAAATGGAAATGCCGGAAGATGATCCAATTCCACTACGGACGGACGATGTGGCAACGTCATCCACAAGACGAACCGAAGCAGCAATGGAGGTACCAGCCATGAAGATACCAGGGATTGAGGGACAAGACGATACTCGGGCTACGCCGTACCTCAACAGCAATCCTATGGGACAGCCTTCTGCTCGGAACCCAGGAGTGGACACACAACCAATCGATGCGACACAACGAATGGAACAATCACAAGAACTATCCAGCTCTCCTTGGAAACAGCCTCTTCAAGACATTGCAACGGAAACGTCCAGCATGCCTTCGATGAACACACTGCAACCAAGTGAGGCGCAAGAACCGCGTCGAGCGGAACCATGGCAACCTGCACCACAAACCCCAGAAACGACCAACGTGGTGTCTCGGGAAGAAACACAAGGTAAGGGCCCACAAGATCCCCCTTGGCAACCCTCGCAAGACTGGAACCAGGAAAGGACCAATGAAGTATCACCTCTGCAAGATGGTCGACCAACAGTTCCACAAGATCAAGTTGGGCAACAACAACAACCATGGCAACCCCCACAAGCTTGGAACCGGGAACCACCGAACATGCCTCTACCGCCGGAAAAGACGCAACCACAACAACAACAAGTTGCCCAACAGCAGCCATGGCAGCCACCACAAAACTGGAACAGCGAGACATCATCAAGTACACCTTCACCAGTGGAAAATGCTTCACCAGAGCAGATGGCGAAACAACCACCATGGCAACCGCCACAGAATTGGAACAGGGAAACGCCCACCACAGCCACCGGAAATACTCAACAAGACGTTTCACAAGAACAACTTGCACAACAACAGCCATGGCAACGGCCACAGAGCTGGGAACCGCCACGTACGGAAGATGCTAAACGAAGCGTGCCTCAAGAACAAATTTCTCAACAACCACCTTGGCAGCCACCACAAAATTGGGAACCACCTCGTACGGAAACGGTCCCTCAACAACAACCATGGCAACCACCACAGACCTGGAACAGAGAAATGCCCAAAA